>CAWUFW010008894.1:0-600000 GCA_963921515.1 Calotriton arnoldi
TTCAGTCAGTATTAAATCAGGGAAGGTGCTGGACATTAAACATATATAAATTACTATTGCCACTCCAGTCAATATTAAGTCAGAGAAGGTGCTGGACATTAAACATATATAAATTACTATTCCCACTCCAGTCAGTATTAAGTCAGGGAAGGTGCTGGACACTAAAGATATATAAATTACTATTCCCACTTCAGTCAGTATTAAGTCTGGGAAGGTGCTGGACATTAAACATATATAAATTACTATTCCCACTCCAGTCAGTATTAAGTCAGGGAAGGTGCTGGACACTAAACATATATAAATTACTATTCCCACTCCATTCAGTATTAAGTCAGGGAAGGTGCTAGACACTAAGGGGCCGAATCCGATTCGGGCCGGAAAAAATACCGACCGACTCGGTACGAGAATATAGTCCGACCGACACGTAACGGCGTTGCCCGACCTGGGAAGTACGATGAAATGCATGTGAATCACGACCGACTCGTACGGAACTCAAGGCGAACGACCGACCCGGACGGAAACAAGCTATCCGGCCGGGAAACCACGCGAATCGAACCGACCGACACGCACCAGGAATCAACCCGAACGAAACGTACCCGCGAACTCCGACCCGCGCAGTACGATGCAATGGGTGCAAAATCAGACTGATTCGCACGGAGCCCAAGCCGTACGACCGACACGCATACAAAACCCAGCCGAACAAACACAATACTCCGCGACCGACGCGTACGCCGCATATGAAACTGAGCTGAAACACAGCGGGAACGACTCGGAGAGGCGCGCACGAGACAACTGCAACGTCCTACTCGGTCAGAAGAACGACTCCTACATGCACAATAATCACAAATGAAAAATACAAAAAAGAGGGCCAAACAAGCAATGACAAAGCCAATAAATACAGGGGGGAAAAAAATGGAACAAGGACACACCCCCAACTCCACCTACATAAAGGCCACAAATCCCTACCATGATCCTTTGCAAATTACACTGACCTGCCAGCACAGAACACCATCAGACAGCAAACACAGACACACACACAGCTCATCCAACACAAAAGCCACACACCATTAGCACCTCAACAAATAGCACCCTCACACACACCCAGCAAAACCTACACTCACACACCCTCACTTGCACACACACACACATCAATCACCACCACCACCCATCACCATGCCCGTAAAGAAGAATCCAAAGTTCCTAGATAGTGAATTGGAAGTCATGGTAGACGAGATCCTGAGGGTAGAGCCACAGTTGTTTGGCACATTGGTCCAACAGACCCCCATGGCACAGAAAACCAAGATGTGGGCGAGTATCGTCGACAGGGTGAACGCACAATCACCATGTTTGCGCACAAAGGAAGACATCCAGAACAGGTGGTATGATGTGCGCAGGAGGGTCAGGGACCTACTGAAGAAGGATTACCTCCTGAGCCAGCACACCTGCAGTGGCCCTCCTGCCAAACCAGTATACCTCAGGCCCTGGGAGGAGAAGGTGCGGGCCATCCTACCACCAGTGAGCGTATATGGACTAACAAACATCCCAGAGCCTGGTGAGTACACAACTAATATACACAATATTGTGTGCCAATACACACACATCACTGTCAAGGGGATAGTCAAACCATGCACCCCTAGCAAATCAACAGCAACCAAAAGATAATCATCCCAAGAAGTGTATGTTAGTCAGATAAACACAATACATGCCATGTCATAGTGATATGTAACTGTGTCATGACATGTACAAACCCAATACCAAATAGAGCTAGGCAGTGGCACAAATCTAACCAACAAACACTGTCAGATATTTAGCCACCACAAGAACACCACCTCACAGGGAAGCTCACAGAAAGGAAGGAATCCTGTGTATGCTGGTGAAGTCAGTGTAGCCAAGAGCATGATGGGACTCGTAGTAACAGATAATGGGCAGCCTCACATTTGGACCATCAACACCACTCTGAACCATGCTCACAACACAGGGAGTGGAAAAGGACTGACAATATGGCTGACACTGGGTACTGCTGTGGGGAGCACAAGGCCCTGCTGGGAACTGGGCACCAACAAACAACAGGACCACACTGTCAGCCATCTTGCCATTGCTGTCACACTCACACACAGTGAAGCCCACTCAAAAGGAAGGAAGTATGGGCATGCTGGGAAGGGGGGTATAGGCAATAGCATGATGGGAGTTGTAGTCACAGATAATGCTCACCCACACAATTGGCCCATCAACACCACTCTGAACCATGCTCATATCACAGGGAGTGGATAAGGACTGACAAGATGGCTGACACTGGGTACTGCTGTGGGGAGCACAAGGCCCAGCTGGGGGAACTGTGCACCAACAAACAGCAGAACACCACTGCCTGACATCCTGAAAGCCAACTTGCACTCCCTGCAATGCAAGCACGTTGCATGGTGGGATATCTGGCTGGGTGGGAAGGAGGACTGACAGCACTGACCATAGTTACAAGCAGCTCTCCTCACACACCCCCTCAACACAACCTCCACATAACACACCTGGGAGAATGCAATGCCTCACACACCAAATGAAGATCCCACAAAGAACCACCACCCTGGGTAATGCTGTGTGAAGCACAGGGACACTCTTGGGACTTGTAGCCAAACAAACGCAAGGACAACACTGTCAGCCTTCCTGTCAGCACAGGCACCCTACCCCACAGGGAAGCAGAGTCAAAAGGAAGGAAGTACGGGCATGCTGGGAAGGGGGTGTAGGCAATAGCATGATGGGAGTTGTAGTCACAGATATTGCTCACCCTCACAATTGGCCCATCAACACCACTCTGAACCATGCTCACATCACAGGGAGTGGAAAAGGACTGACAAGATTGCTGACACTGGGTACTGCTGTGGGGAGCACAAGGTCCTGCTGGGAACTGTGCACCAACAAACAGCAGAACACCACTGCCTGACATCCTGAAAGCCAACTTGCACTCCCTGCAATGCAAGCACGTTGCATGGTGGGATATCTGGCTGGGTGGGAAGGAGGACTGACAGCACTGACCATAGTTACAAGCAGCTCTCCTCACACACCCCCTCAACACAAACTCCACATAACCCACCTGGGAGAATGCAATGCCTCACACACCAAATGAAGATCCCACAAAGAGCCACCACCCTGGGTAATGCTGTGTGAAGCACAGGGACACTCTTGGGACTTGTAGCCAAACAAACGCAAGGACAACACTGTCAGCCTTCCTGTCAGCACAGGCACACTACCCCACAGGGAAGCAGAGTCAAAAGGAAGGAAGTAAGGGCATGCTGGGAAGGGGGTGTAGGCAATAGCATGATGGGAGTTGTAGTCACAGATATTGCTCACCCTCACAATTGGCCCATCAACACCACTCTGAACCATGCTCACATCACAGGGAGTGGATAAGGACTGACAAGATGGCTGACACTGGGTACTGCTGTGGGGAGCACAAGGCCCTGCTGGGAACTGTGCAACAACAAACAGCAGAACACCACTGCCTGACATCCTGAAAGCCAACTTGCACTCCCTGCAATGCAAGCACGTTGCATGTTGGGATATCTGGCTGGGTGGGAAGGAGGACTGACAGCACTGACCATAGTTACAAGCAGCTCTCCTCACACACTCCCTCAACACAAACTCCACATAACCCACCTGGGAGAATGCAATGCCTCACACACCAAATGAAGATCCCACAAAGAACCACCACCCTGGGTAATGCTGTGTGAAGCACAGGGACACTCTTGGGACTTGTAGCCAAACAAACGCAAGGACAACACCGTCAGCCTTCCTGTCAGCACAGGCACACTACCCCACAGGGAAGCAGAGTCAAAAGGAAGGAAGTACGGGCATGCTGGGAAGGGGGTGTAGGCAATAGCATGATGGGAGTTGTAGCACAGATATTGCTCACCCTCACAATTGGCCCATCAACACCACTCTGAACCATGCTCACATCACAGGGAGTGGATAAGGACTGACAAGATGGCTGACACTGGGTACTGCTGTGGGGAGCACAAGGCCCTGCTGGGAACTGTGCAACAACAAACAGCAGAACACCACTGAATGACATCCTGAGAGTCAACCTGAACCCACTGCAAGGGTGGCATGCTTCATGGTGGGATAACTGGGCTAGATTGGCAATACCTACGTGGCGATTGCCTATAGCAGCACTCAAAGACATACCCTTGTGGACTGCCATGTCTGAGAGTGTGGCCTCCTACTTTGGGGAAATTTCAGGCTCCGCTTCAAACCAGGGTATTGAATGGGATGCATTCAACGCTGTTCTAAGGGGTAACGCGATTAAATCCGTATACAGAGCCAAAATGGTTCTCGAAAAGGAAATAACTTGTTTAGAACTAGAGATACGTCAACTAGAACAAAGCAACATTAACCCAAACTCAAAGGCAGGACGGCTTGCAAAGATACAATTAGACCATAAGGAGGCATTAGACCGACTAGGAGCAATTGATTACAGGGAATACATGGCTAAAAGACATGCTGAAGGTTACAAAGCAGGCAAGATCTTGGCGTGGCTATTACGCTTCTATTTACCGAAAACTCTGATACTAGCTATCAGAGATGGGACGGGTCACGTAGTTAATACTCAGGATGAAATAAACATGGCGTTCAAACTATGCAACACTATATAGCGCCACCTAAAATGTAGATACAATTGAGTTACAGTAGTTCCTAGATGACATTACACTTCCACAGATACCGCTGACAAGGTACACAGAACTAGAAAAGCCTAAACAATAACTGAAATAGAGGAAGCCATACAACAAATGGCAAGTGGGGACACACCTGAGGCAGATGGTAGGCCTCCAGAATTTTATACAACCTTCCTGACCCAGTTGGCCCCACAACCAAACCGTATGTACATGGATGCTTTTGATAAAGGAATCTTACCTCCCTCATTGCGGGAAGCAATATTGGTGGTACTCCCTAAGCCGGATAAGGATCCCTTACTGCTTGGCTCATATCGACCCCTGTCCTTATGAAATACGGACTAATAGATCCTAGGAAGAATAGTCCCAAATAGGTTAATGGTCCTGACACAAATATTGGTGCACCAAGACCAGGACGGTTTAATACCAAACAGGAGCACCTTCTTAAATCTGCAAAGGCTATTCATGCTAATGGACTGGGCGAAAACACATGGAACACATGGCTGGGTGGCATCACTCTACATAGAAAAAGCATTTGACACACTGGGATGGCGGTACCTTCAGGAAGTGCTAACATGATGCGGAATAGGCCTCCACTTCCTGCGATCGGTGTCATTTCCATATAACTCGCCAACAGGGCGAGGCTGCACTGGCACAATCATCTCGGAGCCGTTCAATATAGTACGGGGCACACGACAGGGCTGTCCATTATCGCCGATTATAAGTGCCCTAGCAATGGAACCCCTGGCATGTACACTTCGTAAACATGCACAGGACTGGGGATTAAAGGTCCACAATGAATGGGATATAATATCATTATATGCAGATGACGCATTAATATACCTCAAGGATAATGTGTCAAACCACCAGAATTGATGGGACTGCTGGACCGATTCGGGAAAATATCGGGCCTCAAGGTTAACTGGGGCAAATCTCTTCTTTTCCCACTGACAATGTTGACACTCGAACAGCGGGGACAGCTCCCAACCACCCCATTGCCCTGGAGCTGTGACACATTTAAGTATTTAGGTGTCCAAATCTACCACTCACCCTCTGACTTAACGGACGGAAACTTGGGCAGAACTCTGACTATTGCCAAATCATCTGTGCAGTTCTGGACAGGACTACCCTTATCACCCATGGGCCGTATCGCCGTCTCCAAAATGCCACTGCTAGCAAGACTGCTTTACTTCTTCGCAGCCCTCCCAATACAAGTACCTCAAAAATTCTTTCTGGAACTAAGGGCATTGCTAACAGCTTTAATCTGTGGCACAGGTAGAAAACAGGTCTCACTCATGAAATTATATGCGCCACTATCTGAGGGGGACTGGGAGTCCCAAAGTATGAATTCTATTACGCAGCCGCACAATTACAATGACCGATGAGGTGGATTGCAGGACACAATTTATTTGAATTGGGACTTTGGGTTGATACAGCCCAACCACATATACTCTTAGAATGGCTCCTTGGCTCTGAGACTACAATCCTGAAAAAGCCAGATAATCTATTGATGTCTACGGCCAAACTCCGATGGTGTCAATAACTACATAAGCTGAACACTCCCCTCCCATATGCAGCTGCTCTACCACTATGGGCAGCCCCAAATTATACAGTGCATGCTCGTAGACCAGAAGTGATGGAATGGAGGAATGCAGAAATATTAGCCTGGGGAGATATGATTAATGATTCCATACTTATCTCATTTGACATAATGGTAGAGGAATACGGGATACCCTCAGGCTCCTTCTTATTATATGCCACACTGATAAATCAGTTACAAGCGTTATGGGAAAAAACACTCGCTGAAGCCAGAAGTATCCCACCTACTCCAAACACTCCTGACACATGACACTGCCCGATGGGCCATTACAATGTTATACACATCTCTACGCTGAGACAGGAAACCTCACTTAACAGCACTGCGGGCTTACTGGGATGAGGAACTCTCGCTAACATTGACAGACAAACAATGGACACAATGCCTGGCTAACCCTCATACCATCTCAATGAATGCAAGGCTCAAGTATACCCAATTCAACTATTTACATCATACCTATCCCACTCCACGCAGGAGAGCTAGGATGTATCCTGGCTCCTCAGACAGCTGCCCACGCCGTGGCACCCCTATGGCCGCGTTTGAACACATGGTTTGGTCATGCCTGACAATAGTCCCGTACTGGGAAGCAGTAGTGGGAATACTATCAGAGGCTACAGAAACAACAGTGCAGCCACTCTGACAACACTTCCTACTAATGATCACTAAGTATTCACCCAAACGTAAAGCAATAAACACATTTGTGGATTTAGCGCTAGTGGTGGCAAAATGTAGTTTAGCCATGAGCTGGAAAGCGAGGGCGCCCAACCTATCTCCCAATGGCTAAAAGACCTACACAAGGTCTTAATGGCCGAGATAGACATCATACAGGGACGACAGGCAGACTTACAGACCACAACTAATTCCCCAAACTGGAGGGCATACCTCACAGTCATTGAAACCAAACTAGGAAATGGCAAACTACAGATGTGGTAGGCAGGCAGGACATGGGCGCTACTATGGTGTGACCCCCCCGCTACACTACACTTAAGAACACCAGGAAACTCCTCCCTGGTGACACACGAAACATAACCCTGCTTTAATGATGACACAATCTGCACTCAAACTGTTCGAGTGTAGATGCAGTTGATTAATGTGGCTCCCCCTCCACGAAAATAACGGGCAACAATCAGACATGAGACAGTACCCTAAGCAACCAGACAACCAGTATATATCACATGATGTGGGGGGATAATAAGGGGAGATTTACTAAGATTTTGCGTCATGTTTGCATTACAAAAGTGACGCAAAACAGCGCAAAATCTTTTTTCCTAATTTACTTTCCAGCGCTAAACTTGTTTAGCGCTGGAAATAGCGTAAAAGTAATGCGAAGCAGCGCCTGCGCTGCTTCGCATTACTTCGCACCATGGGGGTGTACCAAGGGTTGTGCATGGGCATCCCCATGCAACCAGCCAAGGTTTCTCACTCTAAACCCAATTTACTAAATACAGTGGATTGTTTTTAGGGTGAGAAAACTGTGCCCTTTTCAAGTAGGCGCAAGGAAGGAGAAATGCTTTCATTTCTCCTTCTTTTTCCGACTTTGCTGCGTGCTGCACTGTGCAGCACGCATACAAAGTGGGAAAAGCTTTCCCTCATGTCTAGGCATAGTATTTTGTACAGGAAGGATACCCTTCCTGTACAAAACCTATGCTAGCCTCACACAGACAGCGTAGAGCTATGACGCTAAGGGGTCGATTCCGATCTCGGTCGGAAGGCCTCCGAATCGGATTCGGCTTTACCGGATCCGAGTCGGAGGCTTTGTTTCCGACCGAGTCGTACAGAGGTCCGGACGCCCAAGTACGATGCGAATGAACGCGATATCGCCGACCGACTCGTTTCCGGGTCCGAACCGCTCCGTACGACTCGGTCGCAGACGAACCGTACCGCGCAATGGAGTCGATTTCCGACCGAGCCAGTACGATGCACGATTCGGACAGCCGGATCGAGTCGGAGTCTCCGGGACGAAAAAGCTCCGGGAAGCGGACTTCGGGTCCGTGCCGGACCCCCTTCACCCGTAGCCTAACGAGTCAAACACAGGGGGGACCCTGGTCCCCCTTCACATGCATGTACGGTGCGGATGGCACCAACGCGTACCCACTGCAGGGGGCGCCCTTTGCGAGACGTACCTATTCAGCTGATGCGAGGCCATGCGCGCGTCGTACGACCGGCTCCCATTGACTTCAATGGGAATCCGACCGAGACGAGTCCGTCAGCATGCGGCAGCATCGTACTTCGCTCCGTCGGACTCCAGGGGTACGGCTCGGTCGGAAAACACTCCGGATCCGGCTCGGTCGGAGGGTTTTCTGACCCAGATCGGAATCAACCCCTAAGCTGAGGGCGTGGCACACTGCAGCTGAAATTAGCGCCGGCGCAAGGGAAAGGGGAGGAGAGAGCCACATCTTTGCTCCCTGTCGCGCAATGCAGCGCAGCCTCGCGGGAGGCTGCACTGCGTTGCGTGGAGATTTGCAAATCTCCCCTAAGTCCGCTATGCAGTTACACATTATTATTTGTTAATACAGTAATATAGACCCCATTAGTCTCCTTTTTTAGGTCTCGCTTAATCAGCGCGCAAGCGCTGCTTAGGAGTGACCTCTTGGAATCGGTCTGCACTTTTTGGAAAACTCGTGCATGTACTGCACTGTTTCCAATGAGCGCTCGTGCATGTACGTCATCCACCTTGCGGGAGCGAGCAGCTTCGCAGGTGACTGATGTCTGTCTGTTTCCCCATTGTTTGCAGATACATCCACGGCCACGGAAGGGGACAGCTCCACGGACCAGGAGGAGCCGGAGAGCCAGACTGGGTCAGCAGCCGAGGAGTGGTCGGAGGGACCCAGTGGCACGGAGGGCGAGGGGAGCCACACCGAGGAGTCCTCAGCACCATCCACCTCAGCTGAGGACCAGAGCAACTCGGAGGATGACTCCCTTATGGAGGCGGGTGTCAGCAGCCACCACACCCCAGCTAGTGTTGCTGTCCCCGCCACCACCAGCACCACCACCGCCCTCCCATCGGCTCCCATTCCCCAGGTCCGTGGAGGCTCCCATGTTCGGGAGCGTGTCTCCTTTGGGCCAGGCACCGCACCCCTGCCCCTGTGTCCCCTGCTGCCCTGAGTGAGGAGTCTGTGTACCTCCTTCGCCAGCTCCATGTAGGGCAGACAGCCATGCTGAGTGTCCTCCATGCGCACACCGCTCTGTTGACTCAGCTGGTGTCGTTCATGGAGGGCATCTCATCGGGCATGTCTGACCTACAGAGGGGCAATAGGTCCATGGACTCCTCCCTGACGGCAGCAGTGTCCCTCCTCAGACAGTCCCTCACCCCTCCTGCCTCTGCTCCATCCACACTCCCCAGCACCTTACCCGTCCCAAGCACACACACACCGGCACAGGCACACACCAGCACACACACGTCCAGCACACAGACACACACGCCACAAACAAAACGCACACGCACGCACAGTCAGGGGACTGAAACCAGACTCACAGCGGATGGGGCCCTGGAACACACACACGCATCCACGAGCAATGCGCAGTCCTCAGTTGCCTCTCCCTCCAAAGCACCCTCCCTTGCCTCACCTGCAACCCCAAAGACCCAGCGGCTCTTCCTCAGTGACCTCGGCCTCTTCCCCTCCGATCCAGCTGATACAGCATTCAGGGGAAGAGGAAGCCCACCCACACGGAGCAGAGTGCCCCTCGCCCCCGGACACCCTCCCCCAGGCGCAGACAGACTGAGGCCCCCACCCGCAAGTCCCCCGGAGTCATAAGAGCAAGACCCCGCCGCCGCCCTGCAGCTCAGGCACCAGGTCTCCTTCCTCCATCCCTCAGGCCCCCACTCCACAGGTGCCCCCACCACACCCTGCCCCAGGTTCCCCCACCCACAGATATACCATCCCCAAGAGGATCCGGCCTTCTCCCCTGCCACTTGCTCTCCCAGCACCACACCCCCGCTGCGCTTGTCTGTGCCACTGATGTGGTGAGGGTGTCCTCCCCTCTGTCCAGCCCACCTTGCCTGTTCCCCATTCTCCTCCCTGGTGGTAGGCACTGCAGTGGAGTCCACTACCACTCTGTCTGACTTGGGCACTGCAGTGGCGGACCTGTCCACTCCATCTGCAGGGTCCACTGCAGTCGTGCCGGCACCCACAACATCTGAGTCATGCCCCCCAGTTGTGCCGGCACACACCATGTCAGACACCTCCACTGCAGTTGTCAGTGGCTCAGCAGCACCCACCACCCCTTCCCTGCCTCCTCCTGGTGAGCCCTGATCCTGTCCCTGCGGTGCCTGGCCTGCCCCCCGGTTGCCCCTCCTAGTGGATTGTCCCTGGTTTTGTGCAGTGCAGGCATGCATAGGGTGACATCTGCCACTGTCACCCTGTTTGGACTTTGACAATGGACTGGCCATTGGCCTTTGTGTTTTTTCTGGACTTTCACTTTTAAACACACATATGCTGAATAAAGCAACTTTCTGTTCTCTAGTGCTTATGCTTCTGATGTACATGTTGTTGATGATGCTAACCATGCCCTTGCTGCAGTGATGGTGATATTTGGTCTCATGATAATGAAGTGTTACTGTGCAGGAACACATGTGGTCCAGGGGGAATGTGTCCTATCCTGTGGTGTATCCATGTCATCCATAGCAGCATCTGAGGGTGTCATGTGTTCAGTATTTGGCAATGGGATTTCCTACTTACATTAGCAATTTCACATCTGTGGCTTCCACCCCTGCACATCTGTTGTGCCTGCCATTGTTCAATTCGTCTACTTCCCTGACCGTGTGGCCAGCTCCACTGGACATGCAGGTTTGGGCATCAATGGGGAAGGACTCATCTGTGTTGTCAGTGCAACATTGCTATACAAGTGTGTTGGATCTGTGCTGATGATTTCGTTGGCACTTCCATGACCAGGCTGATGTGACAGGTCACAGGAGCCTTCATTTGGTGCTAATTGTTGATTGTGTGACCAAGTGCTCAGCTGACATGATGGGGCCCTACTGAGGCAACATATGGCACAGCTTTCCTCACACAGCAGTGGAGTCCCCTCATGGCAGTGTGTACTCCTGTGACATTGCCTGCGCCCAAGGTGTGTGTTGTATGAGCATGTCTGTGTGTTCACTTCCGCTTTGCTGTGCATGCCGTGATCCCTAGTGTTGTACCTGTTTGTGATGCTTGCTGAGTTGACCTATGTTCCCCCAAAGTCTTCTCCCTGGGTTCTCTGTGATGTGGGTGCATGGCACATTACTGGTCATCAGGGTGTCACCCATAGGTGTGTTTGCTGTAGGGCTGAGTTTGTGTGCAGACGCAGATGGGTCACAGTCAGGTTTCCCCTTGGCACTTGTTGTTTGCACCTGTCATGTGATTTCCAGTTTGTGTTATCTTTCAGTGATTGTGACACGTTGTGTGTGTGACTGCTGGCACTCCTCAGGGTCCGGGCTGCAATGTTGGTTGTTGTCTATGTGTGTTCTTTGTGGGTGACCTTGGCTTCTTCATTGGTGTGTGACTGTGGCTGGGATCCCATTGGTTGGTGTGGTATTGCCGTCATGTCCATGTACAGCGTAGTGTGCAGTGTGTCAGACATTCAGGAGTCTTGTTGAGTGGCCATGTGTGATGTGTTTCTGCACCTTGGTTCCCACCCACCACCCTGGAATTGTCATGGGTGCATGTGCAATGTCACCAGTGCATGTGTGCTTCACTGCTGCACATTGTTGGAGGTCGAGGTGTGTGGTGTTGAGTGTGTGCAGATGAGAGTTGTTGCCCGGCTAGACCCCTGCCTCCATGTTGGCCTTGGCTTACTGGCCGTGCTGATTGATTTGTGCTTGTGTAGGTGTGATGGTAGTTTGTTGCTCAGGACACATGACTGTGGTTCACAGTGTGAACGACATTTAGCTTTGTCATCACAGTGGGATTGTAATGCAGCCCAGGGTCACCACATTGTGGGGGCCCTGGGGGTAGTGCTGTGGTGTGTCTGTGTCTTGCTGTGTCAGTTGCTGTTCCTACGTGCCTGTGTGACATGTGTGATTTGTGCTCCCTCTCATCTGACAATGCCTGATTGCCCACATAGGGGATTTGGATCCATGAGTTACCTTTGTGTGGCACTGTATGCACATCTGTATGATTGGTATTCAGGCCTCCTCATGTGTTGTGTGGTTGCCTGGGGACACTGGCACCTCCCCCCTCACCTGTTGTGTTTGATGTGCAGTGTGGGTCTGCCTGTTTGTGTTTGTGCATCTGCACCACTGCATTGGCATATCTTAGGTGTGCCATTGGCTGTATGTAGTTTGGTGGGTTTCCCTGCTGTCCCTGGGACTCCTAGGACATCAGTCAGCACAATGATCATGGTTTGTGTGTCCCATTGCTGCCATGGTATGGTATCTGTTCACCTCACATCTACAGTCTCCACAGGGTATCTGCATTTGTGTGCCCATTGGTGCAAATATGTGGGTCTGCATTCTGATGGTCACTTCTGTCATTGTGTCATTGATGAATGTTGACTGTGTCAGCCCCCATGGGTGTTGTTTGTCTGCACATGGCCAAAGGTATGTCTTATTTTCACTGCAGTATTTGCCTCCCCCAATCTATGTTGCAAAGGGACACATGCACTACTTTGCCACTGATGTGTTTTATGTTCTGTGACCAGGAATCATCCATGCAGTTTGGCAGTTGCAGCTTTTTCTTTGTCAACACTTGCATTTTGGTCACTGTGATGATAGGGGTTTGGACCCCATTGCCACAATGTTCAAAATGTGCATCAGCTATGGACCCCACACTTACCTTTTGGTCACTGTGATGATGGGGGTTTGGACCCCATTGCCACAATGTTCAAAATGTGCTTCAGATATGGACCCCACACTTACCTTTTGGTCACTGTGATGATGGGGGTTTGGACCCCATTGCCACAATGTTCAAAATGTGATTCAGCTATGGACCCCACACTTACCTTTTGGTCACTGTGATGATGGGGGTTTGGACTCCATTGCCACAATGTTCAAAATGTGCTTCAGCTATGGACCCCACACTTACCTTTTGGTCACTGTGATGATGGGGGTTTGGACCCCATTGCCACAATGTTCAAAATGTGCTTCAGATATGGACCCCACACTTACCTTTTGGTCACTGTGATGATGAGGGTTTGGACCCCATTGCCACAATGTTCAAAATGTGATTCAGCTATGGACCCCACACTTACCTTTTAGTCACTGTGATGATGGGGGTTTGGACCCCATTGCCAAAATGTTCAAAATGTGCTTCAGATATGGACCCCACACTTACCTTTTGGACACTGTGATGATGGGGGTTTGGACCCCATTGCCACAATGTTCAAAATGTGCTTCAGATATGGACCCCACACTTACCTTTTGGTCACTGTGATGATGGGGGTTTGGGCCCCATTGGCACAATGTTCAAAATGTGATTCAGCTATGGACCCCACACTTACCTTTTGGTCACTGTGATGATGGGGGTTTGGACCCCATTGCCACAATGTTCAAAATGTGCTTCAGCTATGGACCCCACACTTACCTTTTGGTCACTGTGATGATGGGGGTTTGGACCCCATTGCCACAATGGTCATGGCCTGCTTGCATTGTGGGGCCACACACATATATGTGTGGCACATGTGATAGGGGGTCACATTGTATGTTCAAAGTCATGTTCAGTGTTGTAGGCATTTGACACAGTTTACACACGCTTGTCATGGTGTTGGGGGATGTCTTTTTCTTGCATTCCCTAGGTTGTGGTGTGCTGGTTGTGTCATGCATTGTCCATCCTATGAGTGGGGGTGGTGTTGGTGGTAGGCATCCAGCCCCCCATGGGTAGAGGTGGTAGTAGTGACAGGCATCCAGCCCCCCTGGGTAAGGGTGGTAGTGGTGGTAGGCATCCAGCCCCCTGGGTAGAGGTGGTAGTTGTGGTAGGGCATCCAGCCCCCTGGGTAAGGGTGGTAGTAGTGGTAGGCATCCAGCCCCCTGGGTAAGGGTGGTAGTAGTGGTGGGCATCTGGCACCCCCATGGCTAAGGGTGGTAGTAGTGGTAGGCATCCAGCCCCCTGGCTTAGGGTGGTAGTAGTGGTAGGCATCCAGCCCCCCTGGGTAAGGGTGGTAGTGGTGGTGGGCATCTGGCACCCCCCTGGCTAAGGGTGGTAGTAGTGGTGGGCATCTGGCACCCCCATGGCTAAGGGTGGTAGTGGTGGTAGGCATCCAGCCCCCCTGGCTTAGGGTGATAGTAGTGGTAGGCATCCAGCCCCCCTGGCTTAGGGTGGTAGTAGTGGTAGGCATCCAGCCCCCCCTGGGTAAGGGTGGTAGTGGTGGTGGGCATCTGGCACCCCCCTGGCTAAGGGTGGTAGTAGTGGTGGGCATCTGGCACCCCCATGGCTAATGGTGGTAGTGGTAGGCATCCAGCCCCCCTGGCTTAGGGTGGTAGTAGTGGTAGGCATCCAGCCCCCCTGGGTAAGGGTGGTAGTGGTGGTGGGCATCCAGCCCCCCTGGCTTAGGGTGGTAGTAGTGGTAGGCATCCAGCCCCCCTGGGTAAGGGTGGTAGTGGTGGTGGGCATCTGGCACCCCCCTGGCTAAGGGTGGTAGTAGTGGTAGGCATCCAGCCCCCCCTGGGTAAGGGTTTTAGTTGTGGTAGGCATCCAGCCCCCCTGGGTAAGGGTGGTAGTGGTGATGGGCATCTGGCACCCCCATTGCTAAGGGTGGTAGTAGTGGTAGGCATCCAGCCCCCCCTGGGTAAGGGTGGTAGTTGTGGTAGGCATCCAGCCCCCCTGGGTAAGGGTGGTAGTAGTGGTGGGCATCTGGCACCCCCATGGCTAAGGGTGGTAGTGGTGGTAGGCATCCAGCCCCCTTGGCTTAGGGTGATAGTAGTGGTAGGCATCCAGCCCCCTGGCTTAGGGTGGTAGTAGTGGTAGGCATCCAGCCCCCCCTGGGTAAGGGTGGTAGTAGTGGTGGGCATCTGGCACCCCCATGGCTAAGGGTGGTAGTGGTGGTAGGCATCCAGCCCCCCTGGCTTAGGGTGATAGTAGTGGTAGGCATCCAGCCCCCCCTGGGTAAGGGTGGTAGTGGTGGTGGCCATCTGGCACCCCCCTGGCTCAGGGTGGTAGTTGTGGTAGGCATCCAGCACCCCTGGGTAAGGGTGGTAGTGGTGGTGGGCATCCAGCCCCCCTGGGTAAGGGTGGTAGTGGTGGTGGGCATCTGGCACCCCCATGGCTAAGGGTGGTAGTAGTGGTAGGCATCCAGCCCCCTGGCTAAGGGTGGTAGTAGTGGTAGGCATCCAGCCCCCTGGGTAAGGGTGGTAGTGGTGGTGGGCATCTGGCACCCCCTGGCTAAGGGTGGTAGTAGTGGTAGGCATCCAGCCCCCTGGGTAAGGGTGGTAGTAGTGGTGGGCATCTGGCACCCCTGGGTAGGGGTGGTAGTGGTGGTGCGCATCCAGGCCCCTGTGTGCATATGTGGCATTGGTGATGGGCATCCCGCCCCTATGGTGCTGCTGTTGCTGGTGTAAGTAAATTCTGCATCCCTCTGTGTGTGTGTGATGTGTCGTGTACGTGTTGTATGTGTTTTGTGGTTGGTGTCTGACTTACCTTCTGCGCCGTACGCGTCCGTGCCTGTTCCGGTAGTAAATGTAGAATATTGGTAGGATCGGGACGAAGGGATTCATGGTTGGTTCGTGTCGTTCGTCTTTCTCGTTGCTTCGCGTCGTCCTCGCCGCTGGCGTGTTCGCCTCGTAGCCGTGGATCGTGTTGTGGCGCGAATCGGAGCTTATGTGCGCCTCTCCCGGATGCTTTGACGTGCCGTGCGTAGCGACGGGTTCGGCGCGTACGGAAAGCGCATCGTACTTGTTCGGCCGGACGGGGCTGCATTTTGGCTTCCGTGCGACTCGATTCTGCGTTTCCGGATTCGCCTCGGTCGGAGAACAGGACCTGGATTGGGTGAGTACGACTCGGCCGGATTCTGTGCTGTTGTGCGCATCGTACTTACTCGTTGGGTATGATGTACGGATCGGTCGGGAAACAGGCATTCGCATGGCTTTTTTCCCGACCGAATGGTATTGGGTGCGCCTCCGACCGAGATCGGAATCGGCCCCTTAGTGTCCAGCACCTACCCCAATTTATTTAAGACTGGAGTGGGAATAGTAAATTAATTAGGTTTAGGGGTCGATTCCGATATCGGCCGGTAGGGCTCCGAATCGGACTCGGCATTACCGGATCCGATTCGGAGCCCTGATTCCCGACCGAGTCGGACGTGCGTCCGGGCGAGCGAGTACGATGCGAACGTACGCGAAATCACCGACCGACTCGTTCGCGGGACCCAACCGCTCCGACCGACTCGCACGGACACGACTCGCACCGCGCAATGGAGACGTTCCCCGGCCGGGTAAGTACGATGCGCGCTGTGAGCAGTCCGACCGACTCGCGCCGTCCGGCTCGAAAGAGCAGTCGGAGCCGCACTTTGGGGGTCGTGTCGGACCCCCCTGTACGCCTAGCCGTGCGAGTCGCACACAGGGGGGACCCATGGGTTCCCCCTTCCTGTGCGTGTACGGCACGACCCGCTTCAACGCTTACCCGCTATAGGGGGCGCCCTAGTTCGCCTCGCACCCATTGAGTCAATGGGAGCCCGCGTACGCATTGTACGACCGGCTCCCATTGACTTCAATGGGAGTCCGACCGAATCGAGTCCGATAGCATGCGAACGCATCGTACTCGTTCGGTCGGACTGCTAGGGTCCGATTCGGTCGGAAATCCCTCCGGGTCCGGCTCGGTCGGAGAGATTTCCTGCCCGAATCGGAATCGGCCCCTTAGTGTCCAACACCTACCCCAATTTATTTAAGACTGGAGTGGGAATAGTAAATTAATTTATTTTAGTATCCAGCACCTACCCCAATTTATTTTAGACTGTAGTGGGAATAGTAAATTAATTTTTTTTAGTGTACAGCACCTACCTCAATTTATTTTAAATTGGAGTGGGAATAGTACATTAATTAGGTTTAGTGTCCAACACCTACCCCTATTTATTTAAGAGTGGAGTGGGAATAGTAAATAAATTATGTTTAGTGTCCAGCACCTACCCCAATTTATTTTACATTGGAGTGGGAATAGTAAATTAATTTATTTTAGTGTCCAGCACCTACCCCAATTTATTTAAGACTGGAGTGGGAATAGTAAATTAATTAGGTTTAGTGTCCAGCACCTACCCCAATGTATTTAAGACTGGAGTGGGAATAGTAAATTAATTAGGTTTAGTGTCCAGCACCTACCTCAATTTATTTTAGACTGGAGTGGGAATAGTCAATTAATTAGGTTTAGTGTCCAACACCTACCCCATTTTATTTAAGATTGGAGTGGGAATAGTAAATTAATTATGTTTAGTGTTCAGCACCTACCCCAATTTATTTAAGACTGGAGTGGGAACAGTAAATTAATTAGGTTTAGTGTAGGAAATTAATAAAGTTTAAGTATAAATTATAATATGTTATTTAATATAGTTTAATTTATAAATATTTAAAAAAATTAAAAAATAATTTTGAGTTGAAAAAAATGAAATGGTAGACAATAAATTGGGCATATTAATTTGGTACAATATTTATTATGAAGAAAGTGTAGTTTGTATATGTAAAAACAAAAATTATAATAAATACAAAAATAATTATAACAGTATATCAGATGTTTTTTATTGTGGAAGTAACACATTTTTCTATTGGGTAATTTGTGTAGGATAATGAAATAAAAAAATGTTAATACATCAAAATAGTTGGAAAAATATTTGTATATACATTTCATAAATTAGGTATTGTACATTTACAATAGTTTGTATTTTTTTAATATAGAATAATGATTTTCAAAATATTGTTCATAATTGTTTATTATTAATCACAATTTTTACAATAATGGCTATGTTGGACATATTTATACAAATTAAAGTTTTAACATTTTTTATATAATATAAATGTAATCATATTTATAATTTTATACAAACATACATTTTAATTAATAATATTAATATTTAAAATATTAATATTAATAATTATTACATATGTTTTCAATTATTACTTTTGTTTTCAATGTTTATTTTTATCACACACAAAAAAATTCAGAACCATTTTTTATACATTGTTTTTTGATAGTTTTCATTTTATGGAATTATAATATTAAATATTATATATGTTATAATATTTATTATTATAATTTTACAAAGGTTGAAAGTAATGTAATTTTTTTCAAAACAATTGTATATTTGTAGTATTTTAATTAAATATTTTCACATTTTTTTTATTTAAAATAACATTTTTACAAAATTAAATTGTTTAATTTTCTATCTTTAAAGTTGCCATATTTGTTTGGACCTTGTATTTCGTAACCGCTCGCTGTTGTTTTGGGTCATTTGGTTGGAGAGAAGCTCACGGTTGGAAGCTGGTTCACGTTGAACAAGGTAAGGTTTAATTTCTTTATTTTAAATAACTTTTAAACTTATTTTGAAGATAGTTAGAGAGTGTTTAGTGTATTTAGAGATTTATTAGTGCTGTTATGAAGTGTTATATGTTATAGTTACGTATTGTTTGTTTATTTAGTTTTTATGTTATTGAGGCCTGGTTAGATAGTTAAAAATACGGTGTTTAATGTGTTATTCTTTAAAGTCTAAAGTTATTAGTAATGTTATTTAGGGATCTATTACGATCTGACCGCAACGGCAAAAGGGACCGCCCGCCATAGGTGCGGCGGTCCCGCCATTCAAATTAGGATGCGCCCGCCACACTGGCGGGCGCATCCCGCATTGTTTATATTGCGGCAGGCGGTGCTGTAAGCAGCACCCGCCGCAATGTAAAAAATGCATGTTGTGCATTTGCATGCACAACGTGACAGGCACCACGCGGTGCCTGCCACCTTGTGCATGCAAATGCAGGGGGGTACCATAGGTACCCCCCATGTGCACCCCCCACCCCCCAACATCCTGGGGGCCCGCTACGGGCCCCCAACAGCGAAAACTGCATGCCTTTCCATGGCGGCAACGCCGCCATGGAAAGGCTGCTCTCCGCCTGCATGTTAATATGGTGGCAGATACCGCCATCATATTAAGCCCCTTTTCCGCCCGGTCGACTCGTCGATGGGCGGAAAAGCGGCGGACGGTCTTCCCGTCCGCCGCGGACCTCCTAGCAATCCTAATGAGGCGGGGGGTCATTCAGGCGTGGATGGCGGGCGGATCACCCGCCGGCCCGGCGGTAGTTACCGCCGGCCCGGCGGGGGCGATCCGCCCGCCACCCTAATAGGCCCCTAAGTGTTTTATGTGTTGTTTTCTGTGGGTGGGAATGTATGTGCTTTTATTTTGTAGGTTTCAATTACAAGAAGTTACGGGTGCCGGAAGAAGTCTGTTTTTTTTTTTAAAGAAGTGTTTATTAGTTTTACTAACTAATATATTTTTAACACTTTTTTAATTTTTCGGGTTTCCTGGAGCGTTTCTTATCTTAAAGATATTTTCGGGTGTTTTATGGTTTCCGGATGGTCGTTTTGTCGATGGAGGATTTATTTTTTGCTACAGTTGAATTTTTGCATTTTTTGGGGGGAAACTTTCTATGGATGATTTTATTCTTATTTAATTGGATTATATCAGAAGATGTTGGATTTTAGAGCTACGGCAACAAACTCGGTAAGTTTATTACATTTATTTCATTGTGGGAGGGAAATAATGTTATGTTTTATTGTTGTGTTTTATTTTATTACATATAATTAATGTGTGTGAATATATTATTATTTTTAGTTAAAAATATATTACACACAGTAATTATAATTGTGGTAAAATAAATACATTTTATTTTTAAATTATGTTTTAAAGGAGAGTATTTTGTATTTAATTTGTATGGATGTTTTAAAGTAGAGTTTTGGCTATCATTCCTAGGTACTCCAGGCCTCTTGTACTAGGGTATAGTTTTACTTGCTGTTCTAGGTATTGGTACATTTGTTTAGTCTGTTTGGATGTTTTTGGTTTTAGTTGAGTGACACATTGTTCCATTCGGAGTTCCTGATAGCTTTGTTCTTTTTGTAGGGATGTTATTAGTTTTTCTAGTGTTGGTCTGACTCTCCCTGTTGTTTGTTGGAAGGCATTATGCCATCCTTCTACAGCGTTATTAGTTTTGGCTTGTTGATTAAGTGTGCTAGTGTATACGTTCCACCAGGGAATTTGAAATTTGGGCTTTCTTCTGTGGCCAGATCTATGTAATCTGCCAACCCAGGTGTCTTCAAAATAGTCCAATAGTGGACTTAATTGTTGTTCATGTTGTTGATAAAAAGGGCTTTCTAGTAGTATGTTGTAATGTTCAGCAACTGGTACATAGGCTAATGCGATCAATTTTTTTATTTGGTATGCAAAAGATGTATTAGTTGCGTACTTGAATTGAGGTATGGGGGTATGTTTTTAGTATAGCGTTGATCATTGATTGCTCAAAATCTATAATGATTTTTTGAAGGAAATAATCATTAGTTTCTTGTTTTACTTTATTTAGCATTTCTACGTAGGTTGAATTGTGTTTGTTAGGTAGCAATGCGTAAATAAAGGGAATATTACAATTTTGATGTAGCCCATGGATAGTGTAAAGTTAGAAGAATGGTTTGGGACATGTTGTGAAAGTTCCATCCATCATCCATATTTCAGCTTGTTGAAGTTTAACTAAATTAGTTGCTGTACCAAACATTATCATTCTTTTTTCACTGCATTTATTATCATAGATAATAAATGGTTCTTTATTGAAAGTAATAGCTTGTTCAGGGGTAATTATTAGTTCGTCAAAAGTTTTAGCACTTGGGGCATCATTACGATGGCCGGCGGACAAAGTCCGCCCGCCACCGCAGCGGAATGCGGGACAGTCCGCAAGGGGTGCGGCGGTCCCCCACCCCCCGAGGGCCCGCAACGGGCCCCCACAGAAATTCCCGTCAGCCCTTTCATGGCGGCATCGCCACTATGAAAAGGCCGGAACCGCTAGGCATCATGATATGGATGGCGGTGCCTGGAAGGCACCGCCACCTTATTGTGCCCGAGTTCCGCCCGGCCGGCAATCGTGACGATTGCCGACCGGCGGAAAAGCGGCGGACGGACTTTCCGTCCGCCGCGGTACCCCCAGCCATAGTAATATGGCAGGGGGTGAATTGTGTTGTGATGGCGGGCGGATCGCCACCGCCAGCCGGGCGGTGGCGATCCGCCCGCCACCATAATGACCCCCTTTGTTAGTTGTATATTTTTATGGTGTTTTCTGTAGTTTGATTGTTTTCTTTAGAGTTGTCTGTAGTGGAAATATAAAATAGAATAAAGACATAAATTAGTTTTTTACGTTTGTATCTTATTGTTTAAAGAGTATTACTTTTAGTGTTATTTAGTATATTTTAGTTTACTTACTTTTGGTAGATTTTGTTGTAGTTTTTGTATGTTGATCTTCTTTTTTTCAGTAGAATTTCAGCAGAGTTTCTCCTTCTTTAGCTTTCTTCATTTGAGGTGTGAAATAAGAGTTAGGTTTGTCAGTTTATATAGTGTTTAGTATATTGTTAGTTTAATTTTATTGGTCAGTTTTAAACTTGTGTGTTTCTATTGGTTAATTTATATTTTTTTTAATTGTTTTGGAAGTTGTTTTCCTTATATGGAAAACGCTAATTAAGAGTTAGTTTTTTTTTTTTTGTATTTATGTTTAAAGATTTTTGTTTATATGTTAGGTTATATATCTGAAATGAAAGAAATGGATTTTATATTATGAAAGTTCATATGTATAAATGTTGTTAATAGTGTATTATATATTTAAATTTTTTGTTATGTTATTTTTGTTTGAAAAAAATGTGTTTAAATTAATTTCATTTGTAATATATGTTTAGGTATTTATTTGTATTTATGTAGTTTAATTTTAATGTTTTCTCTAGTTTTGTACAGTCGATATTTTTAAAATAACGATATTTGTGTGGTCGATATGTTTGTGGTCGATATTTTGTACGTAGTGTATGTTTTTAATTAATGTGCGATATTTTGAAAATCGATAAATATCACTACGATATTTTTGATATCGATGTTTATGATGTACGATATTATTGTTTCGATATTTTAGTGTTTTCTTAATTAAGTATATAGTGTCGATATTAATGTTGTCGATATTTTTGTGTCGAAATAACTGTAGGTCGATATTATGTCTCTCGAAATTATGTCAGTGATTCGTACATAGAGGACCCTTTTAAGATTTTTTGTTCCCCTTTTTCTGGCTTGGATTGAATGAGTCATGACTGTTTGGGCCCCTCGAATACTTGAATATGAACTGTATCCTCGAATGCCCATTAACCTGGTTATTCACTGACTCATAAAGTTTTAAAAGCATGCTTCAGCTTTGGCTTTTTTATATAATTTTAACATTCATTTAATAGTTTTAATTTCTATGCATGATGAACTCATACTGTATTTTATGTACTTTCATGGTCTATTCTTAATTGGACCGAATAAAGATTTTGCTTTGATTTGAAATACTTCATTGTGAAGTAACAGGATTTACAGGGTGCAGTATTGCTTGCCCAAATAAGGAGATACTCTTAATGAGGCCTTAAGTGTCAATCACAAAATTGTGTTTAGTGACCTTAATTATTGTGTTACTTTAAACCCAAAGTGTTTCTGTTAGAAATGGGGGTCTCTAGTTGGCAGAGGTAGGTACCTTTGTCCAAACAGGGACCCTTGCTTCTAGTTAGGGTAAGGAGATACACACTTTAGATAAACCCTGTTCACCCCCTTTTTAGTTTGGCACAAGCAGACAGGTTTATCCCAAAGGCAATGTGTAAAGTATTTGTACCAACACACACAGTAACAGAGTGAAAACACCACAAATGGACACCACACCAGTTTAGAAAAATAACGTATCTTTATCTAAACTTAACAAGACTAAAACGACAAACAAGTATTAAGAAAAATGACTTTCAAAACATTTTAGCAACTGAGTCCATAGAAAACTATGGATGCATGATTTCTTGCAAAGTACATGTTGTTGCGACAAAATTCACTAAGCCAAACAGCCGCAGTGATTGGAAGCGTGAAAAAACAAAGAGATGTGTCGATTCCTGAGACCTTCGTGGATGCGATGCAACAGTTCCACTGGGCACAGGGGAGCGGTGCGTCGGGTCCGGTCTGTAGGGGGAAGCAATGCGTCGATTCTCAGACAACTCCGATCCGCGGGTGATGCGTCGGGGAAAACTTGCCGCACAGGGACGATGCGTGGAAATCCGAGATGCATCAGCGAACGATGTGGCCGCAGCTCTGCGTCGACTTCTTTAGCCGCAATCCCTCGATGCGTCGATTCTTGCAGCGGCGACAGGCGCTGCATCGGTTTCAGCTGCGGCGCAGTGATGCGTGGAGATTCTTCTCGTTGCATCGGAAAACTGTCGCAAGAAGAGCGATATGTCGATTTTCTCGTTGGTGTGTTGCTTTTCCAGCTCCCAGCAGCAGAAACAACCTCCAGAGGCCCTACACAGTCACAGGAACTTCTTGGCAGGTCAGAACTCCCAGCAGGGAAGTTCAGGGGAGCTGAGGGTGAAGTCTTTGTGTTCCTGAGACTTCAGAACAGGAGGCAAGCTCTACTCAAGCCCTTGGAGACTCCTCAAGCAGGGGACACAGCACACAGCAAAGTCCTTCTCCTTTCCTTGGCAGAAACAGCAACTGCAGGCCAACCCCAGACACACAGCAAGGGCAGTACCTCTCCTCAGTTTCTCCAGCTCTTCTTCTTGGCAAAGGTTCCTCTTGATTCCAGAAGTAGTCTAAAGTTCTGGGGTCTGAGCCCCTCTTTTTATACAGTAAATGTCTTTGTTCTCTGAAGGCAGAGAGTGTCTGTGCCCAGCCAAAACCAGTTCTGTCCTCTCTGGTGCAGCTGCCCAGCATGAGATGGAGATAGCATTGTGGAAGGCAGACCAGGCCCATTCAGGTGAAAGGAAATCTCCTCCCCATACTCTAAATGCAGCCCAGTTCTATTCAGCCCAGCCCTGACTCATCAGGCTCTCTGGTGCCACTGCTCCTCCCCAGCCGATGACACTTCAAACCCAGACAGTCAATCCACATCCTAGCAGAGGCAAACTGGATGGCTAAGCAAGATAATACCTACTTTCTAAAAGTGGTATTTTCAAACACAGAATGTAAAAATCATCCTCACTAAAAGATGCATCGTAAAATTCAGGCATACTAAACTTTATTTCTCTATCTTGCTCCATTGGATAGTTATATTTATAAGATGTTACAAATAAACACCTATTCTGTCCTATGGGGCAAGATAGCCTTTCAATAGTGAAAAATAAAATTGGCAGTATTTCACTATCTGGACATGCTACACACACCAGTACATGTCCTACCTTTCACAAACACTGCACCCTGCCCAGAGGGGGACCTTGGGCCTGCTATAGGGGTGCCTTACATGTAAGAAAAGGGAAGGTTGGGGCTTGGCAAGTGGGTGCACTTGCCAGGTCGACATGGCAGTTTGCAAACTGCACACAGACACAGCGCTGGCAGGTCTGAGTTACCTTTTCAGGGCTACTCATGTGGGTGGCACAATCAGTGCTGCAGGCCCACTAGTAGCATTTGGTTTAACGGCCTTGGCACACTTAGTGCACTTTACTAGGGGATTACCAGTAAATCAAATATGCCAATCAGGGAGAGCCAATTGTAACAACAATTTCTACAGGGAGCACTTGCACTTTGACACTGATCAGCAGTGGCAAAGTGCCCAAAGCATTTTAACCAGCAAAACGAAATCCAGCACAGCATCAAAAATACAGGAGGAAGAGGCAAAAAGTCAGGGGAAACCACGCCAAAGATGCCAAGTCTAACAAGTGTCCCCTCCAGCTGAAAGATGGGGAGAACTACCCACCCTCTTGGGAGTTCTCATCACTAAGGCGGAATAATCTGGACAGACCATCGGTATTGGCGTGTTCTGCACCCGGGCGGTGTTCCACAGTAAAGTCCATTCCCTCTAGGGAGATGGACCACCTAAACACTTTTGGATTCTCACCCCTCATTTGCATCAACCATCTAAAGGGCCTGTGGTCTGTCTGAACCTGGAAGTGAGTCCCAAACAAGTAGGGTCTTAGCTTCTTCAGCGCCCAGACCACAGCAAAGGCTTCTCTTTCAATTGCACTCCACCTCTGTTCCCTGGGAAGTATCCTCCTACTAATAAAAGCTAGGGGTGGTCCAAGCCCTCGTCGTTCAATTGTGAGAGTACTGCTCCCACACCATGCTCTGAAGCATCTGTCTGCACAACAAATTCTTGGGAGAAGATGGGTGCCTTGAGCACGGGCGCCATGCACATGGCAGCTCTCAGGGCGTCAAAAGCAGTCTGACAGGCATCAGCCCAGACCACTTTCCTTGGCTGCTTCCTTGAAGTCAGCTCTGTCAAAGGGGCAACAATGGTGCCATATCCCTTGACAAACCGTCTGTAGTACCCGGTGAGTCCTAGGAAGGCTCTCACCTCCGTCTGGGTCTTGGGGTCTCCCAAGCCAGAATGGTGTCGATCTTAGGTTGTAGGGGCGCCACCTGGCCGCTTCCTACCTGGTGCCCTAAGTACACCACAGAACCCTGCCCTATCTGGCACTTACTGGCCTTGATAGTGAGGCCTGCCTTCTGCAGAGCCTTCAACACTTCGCAGAGGTGTTGCAAGTGCTCCTCCCAGCTGGAGCTGAACACAGCAATGTCATCCAGGTAAGCAGCACTGAATTCCTCTAGCCCGGACAGTACCTGGTTGACCAGTCTCTGGAATGTGGCAGGGGCGTTCTTCAACCCAAAGGGCATGGCACGGAACTGGTGGTGCACCTCTAGTGTCGAAAACGAGGACATCTCTCTTACCCCATCAGTCAAGGCAATCTGCCAGCACCCAGACGTTAGATCAAACGTGCTAAGGTACCGGGCAGCTCCAAGCTGATCAATGAGCTCATCAGCCCTGGGGATGGGGTGCATGTCAGTCCTGCTGACGGCATTGAGCCCACAGTAGTCCACGCAGAACCGGAGTTCAGCAGTGGCACCGGGCGCAGCAGCTTTTGGAACCAAGACCACAGGGCTAGCCCTGGGGCTGCTAGAGGGCTCTATCACCCCTAACGCCAACATTTAGGAACCCTCTTCCTTAATGCTGGCCCTGACTCTGTCAGTTACTCTGAAAATTTTATGTTTTACAGGTAAATAGCCCCCAGTGTCCACATCATGGACGCACCAATTGGTGACTCCTGGATTTAGGGAGGAGAACTGTCTCAGCACCTGGCGACAGTCCCTCTGCTGCTCTGGGGTCAGGGTGGGAGAGAGGTTCACTCCATCCACTGACCCATCATGTTCCTTGGCTGACAGGAGGTCAGGAAGAGGCTCACTCTCCTCTTCCATTCCATCATCTGTAGCCAGGAGCATGGTGACTTCGGACCTCTCAAAGTGAGGTTTGAGGCGGTTCACGTGCAGGACCCGCAAAGGGTTCCTAGGAGTCTGCAAGTTAACCAGGTAGGTTTCATCGCTCTTGCGCTCCACCACCTCAAATGGACCAGTCCACCTGTCTTGGAGCGCACAAGGCTCCACTGGTGCCATCACCCACACTTTTTGGCCAGGCTGAAACTCAACCAGAGTGGTATTCTGGTTGTACCATCATTTCATCTCCTCCTGGCTGGCTTCCAGGTTCTCCTGAGCGAGTTTCCTGGAGCGTTGAGTCTGGTTCCTGAAGGCCAGCATGTAGCTGAACACATCTTGGGGGGTCTTACCAAGAGTTTTCTCCCAGCCCTCCTTCACCAGACTCAGAGGTCCTCTCACAGGGTGTCCATGCAGCAATTCAAAGGGACTGAACCCTAATGATTTCTGCAGTACCTCCCTGTAGGCAAACAACAGGCATGGTAGGAAGACATCCCACTTACGTCTCATGGGTTCTGCAAGACCCTTTATCATGCCTTTCAGGGTTCAGTTGAATCTCTCAACCAACCCATTCCCTAGGGGATGGTAAGGAGTGGTGAATTTGTACATTACACCGCACTCCTCCCACAGTGACTTCATATACCTGGAAATGAAGTTTGTACCTCGGTCAGAGACCACCTCTCTGGGGAACCCCACACGGGTAAAGATCCCATCAATGCACGGCTCACCACAGGGGCTGTTATTGTCCTGAGAGGGACAGCTTCCGGGTAACGGGTGAATGGTCCACCAAGACCAAGATAAACTTGTTGCCTAAGGCTGTCTTGGGTTCCAGTGGCCCCAAAATGTCGATGCCCACCAGCTCGAAAGGGGTGCTCACCACAGGAAAGGGTTGGAGGGGAGCCTTACACTTCCCTCCTGTCTTGCCTGGCAAGTAAGACCTACAATGTGTGCCAACGTGCTTCTGCATTCGGGGCCAGTGAAAGTGGGTGACAAGTCTCTGGTAGGTCTTGTCGCACCCCAAATGTCCTGCCAAAGGCACGTCATGAGCCAGACCCAGTAAGAAGGTCCTGTAGCACGCGGGTACCACCAGCACATGGGATGCCCTGGGCTCAGTGACCTTAGGCTCACTGTAAAGGAGACCATTCTCCCAATAAATCAAATGTGATCTGGACGGACCACCTGCTGCCTGGTCTGCAGCCTGCTGCCGCAAACCAACAAGAGTAGGGCATTCCATCTGCGCCTTGCAGAACTCCTCCCTGGGGGGACCTCCTTCCTGCTGCCAATGGGTCAGCTCAGGCAGGTCTCCCAGTTCGGCCACTTGTTCCCCTGTATGTTCCAGGGCATCCCCCTCAGGTTCTGCCTCCTCCTGGACCGTGGGAACTTTGGGGGATGGTTTCCCACGCCCCCTGCCCTTCCTCTTTCTGGCAGGCACCTGGGCCACTCTTTCAGGCTCCAGGTCCTCTTGATCACCCTTACTGGCTGCCATTGACCCAGTGGTCACACAGGCTCACTCAGGCAGTCCCAACATTTTTAAATGAGCCTGGCGCTCCACCTCCTTCCAAGATGAGCTCTCCAGGTCATTGCCAAGCAGACAGTCAACAGGCATGGACTGACTTACAACGACCTTCAAGGAACCTGAGACCCCCCCCACTTAAAGGGAACCTATGCCACCTTACACAGGCACTCAGAGTTGTCCGCAGCAACTGCAGGGTGAAGTACATTGGGGATGACCTGCTCTTCAGACACCCATTGACACCTGACAGATGTCACACTGGCTCCTGTGTCTCTCAGAGCCACCACCCTCCTCCCATTGATGGTCACCCACTGCAGGTACTTTTTAGTGTTATCCAGCAGGCAGGTTTCATGGACCATCTCTCTGTCTTGTAACGAGACTAGGGTCATCACAGCTGGCTCCCCACCCTCACTAGGAACCAACTCCTCCCCCAGCACTACACTAGCTAACCCCGGTGAAGGTCCACCAGTGGTTGCTGGTCGTCTCTTGGGGCACTTGGGATCCCTCACAATGTGGCCCTGCTGACCACATGTATAACACCTGCGGGGACCCTCGTTGTCTGTACTACCCTTAGGGGGCCATGGCTTCTTAGAACTGGGGGGTTGGGGATCCTTACCCTGGGAACTATTTTGGGGCCCTTTAGAGAACACCTTTTGGTTACCCTTGTCCCCCCCACTCTTCTGCTGGAGACCTTGCCCACCTTTGGCTGGGTTTCCCACAATCCCCTTGTGGACCCTGGTACTCGTCCAGCGGTCCGCCTCCTCAGCAAGCTGCCTGGGATCAGTCAACTTACTATCTGTCAGATGCTGGCGCAGCTCTGGAACACACACACTACTCAAGTGCTCCAAACCAATCCGATTGTACAACCCCTGGTAATCAGTTACCTTGCTGCCCTTGATCCAACCATCCAGTGCTCTGCAATACATGGTCCCACACTCAACCCAAATATGATATTCAAATTTCTTGAAGGTCCTACACTTTTCCCTGTACTGCTCAGGTGTGAGCCCATATCTGAGGCATAAAGCCTCCTTCATATTGGGGTAGGTCAGGGCACCCGCCTTCCCCAGAGGATTCAGGGTGTCCCTCCCAGTGGTCTCAAAGTGCTTCCACAGGCCCGCCACCAATGCTTCTCAGGGACCTCATGCATACGCAATGCAGCTTCATAAGATGCAAACCATGCATAAATATCCTCCCCCTTCTAGAAATTCTGTACTATATCCTTGGGTATGTAAACCTTGCTCCCTTGCACTGGCTGTGCGCTGCCACCATTCGAACTGGACTCCACTTGTTTGGCTTTAATGTCCAGTTCTCTCATGCTCAACTCATGGGCCAAGACCAACTTTTTTTCTTCTAAAGCAACAGCATTCTTACTCTCCTCTGCCTTCAGTCTCATGACCTCCAACTCATGATCTCCGGACCTGCGCCTATCCTCTATTTCCTCTGGCGTCCAATTTCTAGAAGAATGACTGCTGCCAGCCATAGGGGGTGCTCTTCCTACAGGCAAATCCTGTGCTCTGAAACCATTCTCTGGTGCACCCCATCCTCTGTCTCCTCAGCTTGTCTGGCCTCCCACCAGGCACCTAAGGCCTTCTGTAGCTCCTCTTTTCTAAAGTGGCTCTTCATGGGACAACCAAAGCTTTTGCAGAATTGCCTGAGTTGCTCTACCTTATAACTGCTTAACAATTCAAAGTCAAACTCCAAATCTGCAAGCTCACTTGCTGCTTTACCATTTAGAGACATGATGCATGGATAACTCATGGGTCAGATCAAAAATAGAACCAAAAATAAAACACAGTATGTGGTTGCATAGTGGTCTGTACTGAATTAGTGATGTACACCAATCACTGTAGGTCAAGTACAAATACAAGTTCAAATCCTCACCGCTCGCCACTAATGTTAGAAATGGGGGTCTCTAGTTGGCAGAGGTAGGTACCTTTGTCCAAATAGGGACCTTTGCTTCTAGTCACGGTAAGGGGGATACACACTTTAGATAACCCCTGCTCACCCCCTTGGTAGCTTTGCACGAGCAGACAGGCTTATCCCAAAGGCAATGTGTAAAGTAAGTGTACCAACACACACAGTAACACAGTGAAAACACCACAAATGGACACCACATCAGTTTAGAAAAATAAAGTATCTTTATCTAAACTTAACAAGACCAAAACGACAAAAATCCAACATACAAGTATTAAGAAAAATGACTTTCAAAAGGTTTTAGCAACTGAGTCCATAGAAAACTATGGATGCGTGATTTCTTGCAAAATACCTGTCGTTGCGACAAAATTCACCAAGCCAAAGAGCTGCAGCGATGGGAAGCGTTCAAAAACAAAGAGATGTGTCGATTCCTGAGACCTTCGTGGATGCTATGCAACAGTTAAGCTGGGCACAGGGGAGCGGTGCGTCGGGTCCGGTCTGTAGGGGGAAGCGATGCATCGATTCTGAGATGACTCCGATCCGCGGGTGATGCGTCGGGGAAAACTTGCCGCATAGGGACAATGCATGGAAATCGGGATGCGTCGGCAAACGATGCAGCGGTGTCGAGCGGCGCTGCGTTGACTTCTTCAGCTGTGATCCCTCGATGCGTTGATTCTTGCAGCGGCGACAGGCGCTGCGTCGGTTTCAGCAGCGACGCAGTGATGCGTGGAGATTTTTCTCGCACCACGGCGTTGCATCGTAAAACTGTCGCAAGAAGCGCGATGCATCGATTTTCTCGTTGTTGTGTTGCTTTTCCAGCTCCCAGCAGCAGAAACAACCTCCAGAGGCCCCACACAGTCACAGGCACTTCTTGGAAGGTCAGAACTCCCAGCAAGGAAGTTCAGGGGAGCTGGGGGTGAAGTCTTTGTGTTCCTGAGACTTCAGAACAGGAGGCAAGCTCTACTCAAGCCCTTGGAGACTCCTCAAGCAGGGGACACAGCGCACAGCAAAGTCCTTCTCCTTTCCTTGGCAGAAACAGCAACTGCAGGCCAACCCCAGACACACAGCAAAGGCAGTACTTCTCCTCAGTTTCTCCAGCTCTTCTCCTTGGCAAAGATTCCTCTTGATTCCAAAAGTAGTCTAAAGTTCTGGGGTCTGAGCCCCTCTTTTTATATAGTAAATGTCTTTGTTCTCTGAAGGCAGAGTGTGTCTGTGCCCAGCCAAAACCAGTTCTGTCCTCTCTGGTGCAGCTACCCGGCAGGAGGTGGAGACAGCATTGTGGAAGGCAGACCAGGCCAATTCAGGTGAAAGGAAATCTCCTCCCCATACTCTAAATGCAGCCCAGGTCTATTCAGCCCAGCCCTGACTCATCAGGCTCTCTGGAGCCACTGCTCCTCCTCAGCCCATGACACTCCAAACCCAGACAGTCAATCCACATCCTAGCAGAGGCACACTGGATGGCTAAGCAAGAAAATACCTACTTTCTAAAAGTGGTATTTTCAAACACAGAATGTAAAAATCACCCTCTCTAAAAGATGCACTTGCCAGGTCGACATGGCAGTTTGCAAAGTGCGCACAGACACTGTGCTGGCAGGTCTGAGTTACTTTTTCAGGGCTACTCATGTGGGTGGCACAATCAGTGCTGCAGGCCCACTAGTAGCATTTGATTTACAGACTCTGGCACACTTAGTGCACTTTACTAGGGGCTTACCAGTAAATCAAATATGCCAATCAGGGAGAACCAATTGTAACAACAATTTCTACAGGGAGCACTTGCACTTTGACACTGATCAGCAATGGCAAAGTGCCCAAAGCATCTAAGCCAGCAAAACGAAATCCAGCACAGCATCAAAAATACAGGAGGAAGAGGCAAAAAGTCAGGGGAAACCACGCCAAAGATGCCAAGTCTAACAGTCTCTAATGTGGCTAAATTGTACCAATGTATGAAAAAACATCTAATTGTAGTAAGTAGAAGTGAAACTACATCAGCCGCGGCCACGAGGGAAAATGAATTGTATATTTAATTTTCCCTCGTGGTCGACTCTCGAAATCCCCCCTCACCTGGCCCCACCGCTCTTACCTGCAGCGGCCGCGGCTGTACTACATATAACATTAAACTATCCTTTATTTTGACTGTTGCCCTGTCTGTCACGTTTGTTCCTTACCTTCTGGCAGAGCTTGTCTCCATCCATGCAGTCCCTCTGCAGATCTACTCTAGAAGTTCTGTTTCTCACCACACTTTTTGATCAGTCCCTGGAGCAGTAAGTGGTGTCCAGTGTTCTGCCTGTAGATCTTTGAGGACTCTGTCCTGCAAGGTTCTAGTATCCTCACGGCATGATATCTACCCACTTTTTAGAGAAGCCTGACACATCTCTGAAATGATATCTCCCCCTTTCTTTTAGAAGGATGAAACATCCTTCGCTCCATCTCCCACTTGAGAAGCAGGTCTCTCTGTATCTTTTCATGCATCTGGTCTTGCCACGTCAGGCTTCCTTGAGTCAATCAAACTGCTCCTGTTGCTGGAGATGGTGTGATGTTCATGTTGTTGTGTGGCTACACCTGGCATGGCATGTTGAGTTGTGTGGCAAATGGTTGCCCTGAATCATCGGTGTGTGATCCACTGCTCTTGGAGTGTACATGTCTATTTTGGTGGTTGCCTGTTAGGACATTTTCTTGAACTGGGATGACAAATGATTCTGTGGATATGAAAGACTTCGAGGGCATATTGTCTGAGTACTACAGGTTTTCAACGGTTTCCAATGCAGAAGTTGACTTGACTGTGGCAAGATTGGTGATTCTTTGATTCAGCAGACTGTGATGAGATGCACCTTCAGCCTTCAGGGACCACTGCCTCCCCTTAAAAAATGAAACGAAAACGTTTCATTTAATTTTTTTTAAATGCATCCGTTTTCCTTTAAGGAAAATGGGCTGCATTTTTTTTTAAAAACTGCTTTATTTAAAAGCAGTCCCAGACATGGTGGTCTGCTGAGCCCAGCAGGCCACCATCCCTGGGAGGGCCAGCCATTCCCAATTGGGTCGCAAAATGCGAGTGCCTCATTAATATTAATGAGCCTCGCATTTTGCGACCCCATTGGGAATAGCAATCAGTGTCTCTGACACTGTAGTACATAGTAAATTGCGACTCGCAATCGAGCGCAAATTGCGAGTCGCAATTTACTATGGTCGTACATCTGGCCCTTTGTCTTTTTGGGTCATGTGGATCTTGTCTCTATTCCTACTTTGTGAGATTGATTGCTGGCACCTTGGCCTTCCCCATTTTCTTTTCCTTCTGAAATAAATATTTTCCAGAAAGTGGTTGCAATGGCAGATCTTCTGTGACCTGTACCGTCATCATTCCTTCTTCTACTGCCTGCGCTACTTTCCTAGACTGTGCTGCTACTGCTGGGTGCCTCCTTAGATATGCCTCTGAGAATCGACACTGCATGTGGTGGATACCCTCATGGTGTGAATGCAACTCTATTGGCTTGGTCCTTCGGGAGCAGATTTACTAAAAATTCATGCACCACATTGCAGCAAGATAAGTTGCTACGCTGCATTGCGTGAATGGGAGAGAGCTGAAAAGTGTCATTTTTACAAAGATATGGCGCTCTTCAGCTCTCTCTCAGTGCTGGTGCACTTGTGGCTGCCTAGCACCAGTGCCGGCACCATGCTGCATGGGTGCCTACATTACCAGTAGGAATATTTTAGTGCAGGAAGGGATATCTCCCTGCACAAAGACAATCATTAGAGGCATTTTCCTCTTTCTATGTGTGATGCATTTTGCATCACACATGGAAAGAGGAAGTAAAGAGGAGAAATAAACCTGTTTCTCCCCGTTACACCTCTCTGTGGTAGGCGTACCAATTTCACGCAATTCCAGTTTTACAAACATTAGTAAATCTGGAACTTCTTCAAATCTATGGGTGGATGCAAGGGAACACCATCTTCACCCTTGTAACGCCTACCACTAAGAAATCTGCCTTGCTCTGTTCTTCCAGTATGTGCCTTGGGCAATGACATTTTGTGCCACTTCTTCAGAGGTCATGTCTCTGCTCTCTTGAGACCTGTCATTGTCCTTGCTCCCCTTTGTTTCTCTCTCAGTCTCCTGTGTTTTCACTGATGGTGCATGAGATTTCTCTTCTTTCCTGCTCTCACCTCTTGCATTTAATTATGATGATTTGTATTTGGCCAGCCTAGAGGCTTTTGCACACTTAATGATTTCCTTCAGTGAGAGGAGTTTTTCGAGCTGTTGATAGGCAGCTCTACATCACGTGCAGTCAAATTGAGCCCTCATTTGCGAATATATTGAAGGTGTAAGCCTTGAAATGACAGCTGCATGTCATGCTGAAGATCTGACATTCTTGGTCCACATTCCTCTTAAGATTTAAGTGTGCACACAATCTTTCTTTCAATTTCTTGTATGTCTGAGTCTCCTTTATGGACAATGTTCTGATTAGACTCCGGCCGTCATGCACTATTAGATTGATCAGAAGCTCCAGTTTTTGCTTCTCTCATGTTTCTTATGCTGCCTTTATAAAGTCTTCCAATGACTCCACCCATCTCTTCCTTCATGCTTTCAAACCCTGTTTATTGGCCTCTATTGCTGGGGGTGGTACTGATAGGCAGTTGAGTTTCAGGAGCCTTTCTCTTCAGGCATGGTCATTGTTTTGTCACCAAGTTATTTATTTTTTTGTATTTTTTTTAAAGGGGCTCTGTTGGACCTGGATTTTTTTACAGGGTTATCCCCAAACTTTTTGCCTTCCTCCACCTATTTTTCTGACCTCCTTTTGTTGGCTTTAGGATTCTGGGCACTCTGCTGAACGATGCTAAAGTGCATGTGCTCTCTCCTCTAAACATGGTATGAATGGATTACACCGGTTTGGCACATCTGATTTACTTGTAAGTCCCTTGTAAAGTGGTATCCCACATTCCTAGGGCATGTAAAATAAATGCTACTAGTGGGCCTGCAGCACTGTTTGTGTCACCCACAGAAGTAGCCTTTCAAACCTGTCTAAGGCCTGCCACCGCAGGGCTTGTGTGCACAGTTTACTGACACTTCAACGTGCCATTTAAAATGACTTGCCAAACCTTAAACTCCCCTTTTATTATACATAGGTCACCCATCAGGTAAGCCCTAGATAGCCCTATGGGCAGTGTGCTGTGTAAGTAAAAGATAGGACATTTGCCTTCATGTGTGGCATGTCCTGGTAGTGACAAACAGCCTATTTTGTATCTCACTGCTGTGATGCCTACTCCTCTCATAGGCTAGCATTGGGAATTCCTTTATATACTTTTAAGTGGTAATTCCTGATCAGAAAGGAGTGGCGTTGCCATATTCGGTATGTTTAGAATAGTAGTGATAAATCCAGCTTACAGGTGTAGTTGGATTTTACATTACTATTTTAGAAATGCCACTTTTAGAAAGTGGCATTTCTCTGTGCTTATGACTCTGTGCTTTGCAGCCTGACTCCAATACACGTCTGAGCTAGGGTAACAGCTACTCTTGGTGCATACTTTCCAGACAGTCACAACACAGGAAGGGCTTGGTGTGATAGGGCATTCATCTACATACTGAAAGTCTTCCCGGGTTGGGAGAGGTTGTTCACACCTTACATTTGTATAGGTTGTATCCTGCCCTCACACACAGGGCTTATTTACACCCAACTGACTGTCTAGAGTCAGCGCTGGGTTGAAAGGGAATTTTTGCGCACTTCTAATGGTTCCTTTGAAGTCACCCCTTCATCTAAGACATTATTGATTACAAGTACTGGGGCTCTGACTCCATTTTTTAGTCACTATGTGGGACTTGTAACCAGATACTGCTGTCTCCACAAACTTTGAATTGCCAGAGGACTGCTATGCTGCCAGGAGAAACCACCATTGGGACTACTTGGTTTGCTGTGTTGGCCTGCTGCCTGATGGGCTGCAGGCGGGACTGCCACTTTGCAGTCTGCCTCATGTGCTGGCCTGCTGCCTGACTACCTTCTGCTGTGCCTTACTAGTGCTCTTAAAGGGCTTGTTGGCTTGCCCCCCCCCAGTCATGGAATCCCAGGCCATTCTAGATTCCCCCTGTCAGCCCCTGCCATGGGACTTAACAGGTGGAGAGTCCGGTCATGGGGCTTTGTGACTAAAATCAGCGCATGGTGAGTGCTGTTAAATGCTCCAGGTGCTCCAAGTCAGCGCAGGGTGAGTGCTGGTGATTATTTCAGTCAGCGCGTGGTGAGAGCTGGGGATTGCTCCTTGTGGGTTCTACACAGCGCGGAATGAACGCTTCACTGATGTTCAGGAGCCCTCTGTGCCTACCAGTTTGGGGGACGATCCTAGTGTTTTCCAGCTTGCTGAGGCTGCAGCACTGAAGGGTGTCTGAAGCAGTCCAGACATGCCTCCCTATTGAGGACGGATTTCTCGTCCTAGCACGAAGTAACCTGCAAAAAATCCCTGTGTCTCCAGCCGCCGGGCCCAGTTTCCGTGCGGTCTACCCCACAGGAAGCTGCTGCTACGTGGCTTGGACACCAGCCACGAGGCTGTCAACCCTGCGCCGCTGGCTCTGCAAGGTACTGGGTGGATACAGCTGCACTGCACATTCGTGGGCTGCCGGTTCTTACGGGAGGAGTGAGAGATCCCATGCGCGACCGCAACCTGCACCTCCTTCCCAGTTGGGTCCGACTGGAGGGATCATTGCCTATGTCCCAGCAGAAGTATCCAGCAGAGAACATATCTGCTCCATGCTGAAGAAGCTTATCACTTTGGGGCATTTCTTAGCAGCACGGTACATGATGTAGTAGAAGGGACTCACCGTTCAGTAGGAGAAACTACTGTGTAACGTCTAATAGGCACGCAGGTCCTCCTGCGCCCTATGGTGATATAACATGGTTCATGTGTGGGCTGGTGGAGTCACGGAGTGTTTTTACCGCATTTTCGGCATTTTAGCATTGTGTTCTTTTTAACAGGAATAGATTCTGTTTTTAACTAAATACTAATGCTGCTCGTTTTTAACCTTAATATTTGAAGCTTGAATTTGAATTTGTTTGCTGCTTACCTTTTCCTGCACTGCACTTTAGGACGTGCACTCCTTCCCCCTCTCACGCCGATTTCCGGGACGAACAGCTAGAGACACCATTTTGGTAGTGGGTGCTCTAGCTGTTAAGGGGGGCGGGACTATAAAAATGCACGCTGCGTGATCGCCAGTACCTTAGTCGGCTGGTGGAGTCACGGAGTGTTTTTACCGCATTTTCGGCATTTTAGCATTGTGTTCTTTTTAACAGAAATAGATTCTGTTTTTAACTAAATACTAATGCTGCTCGTTTTTAACCTTAATATTTGAAGCTTGAATTTGAATTTGTTTGCTGCTTACCTTTTCCTGCACTGCACTGCACTTTAGGACGTGCACTCCTTCCCCCCTCTCACGCCGATTTCCGGGGCGAACAGCTAGAGACACCATTTTGGTAGTGTGTGCTCTAGCTGTTAAGGGGGCGGGACTATAAAAATGCGCGCAGCGGACGCGCGCAGCGGGCGCGCCTAAAGCAAGCCCGTCTGTGCCCGTCAGCGTCCCGAAAGCAACCAGCGCCAGTAACTATGTCCGTTCCGCTCCTCATATTCCTGCCACATATCAGAGATATAGTAGGGCTGAGCTGTGTCTGCTTCGTCCTCCTCATTGCTGGTGTTCCTCTTGGGAGGTACTGGATAACCTAGATACTATCTGTGAGTCTTGTAATTTTTCGTTGCGCACCATAACTACAGATACTCCCGCCCTAGATATCCCAGGTGGTGGCAGTTAGGTGGGCCCCCATATTCAGGCAGCCTTGATTAATGCTCGCTCTCTGGCCTGCCACTCTCAGGATGTCTGGGACCTTATCATGGACGAGTTATTAGATTTATTATTTATTACGGAGACATGGCTCCATGAGTTCTCTAACCCTGTTATTGAACTGGCTATACCCAGGGGTTTCAAAGTGTCCCGGGTTGACCGTAAAATGGGCAGAGGAGGAGGTGTTGCGGTGGTGTACAGGGACAAGTGGTCCCTTCAACGGGGAGATATTGTGAGCATTGGAGAAGGGGAGGCATTGAATTTTTCTATTAACATCTCTCCTCAATTTACACTGGGTGGGATTCTGGTCTATACACCTTCGGGCCCCGCAGGCGCATTTCTCAAAGCTTTGGATGACATCATCATCCCTTGCACACTTCACTTCTCTCACTTCTTATTTCTTGGAGATTTGAATATTCACTTAGACCGTAATGAGGCCAGGGAATCGCGGGAGTTTTTGGACTCTCTTCATCTAGCCCAGCTCTCCCAATGGGTTCCCCCCCCCACTCATTGTGGAGGTCATATCTTAGACACAATTTGTTCTAATTTCTCGATTTCTGTTAAAACACCTTTCCAAGTAACCTGGACTGACCATACTGTCATTCCATTTTCCTGGTCTTTGAGGGACCTTCATCCCCCTCAAAGGCCCAGTCAGTGCAGACAGTCGTCCAAAATCGGCCCGGACGTTCTTAGATTAGCCTTGGCAGGGACAAAACCTGATTTAGCTCAAGATCTAGAGGGAGCTTTAGAACATTTCAATAGCTGGATTGCTCAGGCGGTCCAGGCTATCTCCCCTCCCTCCTAGGTGAGCCAGAGACTCCCCCTCAAAACCCTGGTTCTCTGAGGAGCTCAAAATACATAAACGCTCTTGCAAAAAATTAGAGCGGAGCTGGCGACGAACTTATTGCCCCCTGGCAAAAAGGATGCTGCGGAAAGCACAAAAATTGTATTATGCCGCTATACTGCAAGCCAAGAGCTGGCACTATGCAGAGAGAATTGCTCATTCAAGAAATAATGCTAAAGAAATATTCTCCATAGTGCAGAGCTTCTTGGCACCAATTGCTGAAAGCTCTCTTCTCCCTACCTCGGCCGCCTGGTGTGAGAAACTGTCGAGCTTTTTTATCGACAAGATTCAGGTAATCCAGCAAAATTTTAAGACTTCTATGACCACGCCAGTCGAGAGCTCTGCCCTTTCAGCTCTATCTTGGGGGTCTCATAGAACATCTGTTCTGTCTGCTTTTTCATCTATTGCTCTGCAAGATTCTCTGGCAATTCTAAAATCACTAAAATCTGGTTCCCCGTCAGATCCCTGCTTGGCCAGGCTGTTGGCTTCAGTAGCGGAGACAGTTAACCCAGAGGTTAATACTCTGATTAATTTGTCCTTGAGGTCAGCTACTGTGTCTCTGAAGTGGAAGCAGGCTAAATTCCTGCCTCTGCTAAAAAAGCCTTCCCTTGATCTCCTGATCCCAGCAAGCTATAGGCCAATTTCGCTACTTCCAGCTGTGGCGAAAGTTTGTGAGAAGGCGGTAAACAAAAAACTTACCTCATACGTGGAGGATTTTGGTTTGCTTCACCCAGCACAATCAGGTTTCAGGGCCAGTTATAGCACTGAGACAGCCCTGGTTGAAATTACTGAGGCCATCAGAGAGTGCTTGGACGCTGGCGGCAGAGCAGCTTTGATTTTATTAGACCTCTCTGCGGCCTTTGATACCGTCCCTCACATGTTGCTCCTGGCACGCCTGTCCGACATCGGAGTGACAGGATCTGCCTGGAGCTGGATTAGATCTTTCTTGGACCAACGATCTCAGCAGGTGTGGATGCCCACATTTTCCTCTGCTCCACAATTGGTGTCCACTGGAGTTCCACAGGGTTCTATTTTGAGTCCCCTCCTCTTTAATATATATATGACTCCACTGATCTATTTGGCGGAGGAGCTGGGTGCCAAAATCATCGCTTACGCAGATGATACCCAGCTCCTCTTCACCTGGAGTAAAAATGACTCTTCTCCTGCCCATGCCAGAGCCTGCCTGTCTGCCGTTTTTAAATGGCTACATTCAGCGGAGCTTAAGTGCAACGAGGACAAATCCGAAATCCTCCTGTACGGCACCTTTCCTTCTCAGTTTAAAGAATCTCTCTGGCCGATTGAATACTCCTTACCCAATTCTGATGGCCAGCCCATAAAAAATCTGGGGATCTGGTTTAATGAGGATCTTAAGTTCACCACCCAGATTAAAAAGTTAGCAGGGCAATGTTTCGGTACCCTAAGATCACTCAGGAAGTTTCTTCCGCTTCTACCTCGGCCTGCCAAAGAAATGGTTACCCGCGCCCTGATATTGTCGCAGATTGATTATGCGAACGCACTTTACGTTGGCATACCTGGGTACCAGTTGAAAAAACTACAGACTATTCAGAATGCCGCAGCCAGGACTCTACTGAATATCCCTCGAAGATCAAGCATAAGCCAACATTTGCATGATCTCCACTGGTTGCCGGTGGTTGAAAGGGTTAAGTTCAAGGCCCTTACTTTGGCGCATGCAGCCTTGTACCACTCCGGCCCTGGATATCTCAGGAAGTGATTTAAGTTCTACGTGTCCTCCAGACAACTGCGTTCTATGGCACAGTCTTTGGCAGTGATCCCGCGTTTTTGCCTTGTGCGAATGGGCGGCAGCTCCTTGGCCTATAGGGCTGCAGTGGCCTGGAACGCACTCCCTCTTGAACTCCGCTGTATTACAGATGCTAAGCTGTTCAGGAAACGGCTGAAAACATTGCTCTTCGTATAATTTCCACGGTCTGACCCGCAGCTCACTAGCAAGGTACTGCGCCGGGACACTCTTGAGTAGCCGTGCGCGATATAAATGCTTATAACATAACATAACATATTGAATCCCATGCACTAATTGTATAATTTATGTTATTTGTTTATGCAACCTATGAGCCTTACTTTTATAACCTTGTTCATGTGTATTGCATCCCTTTACTAATTATATAATTCATGTCATTTGTTTTTGCAACCTATGAGCCTTCTTTTAAATAATTGCATAGTGTACAGCATTTATGATTCATGTTGTTTTGGGTCTTGTTATGTACAATATACTACATATATTTTTATATAACCCTGTGTGGAGTCTCTTTTGTGGTGTATTCATTGTGTTGCTCTGTGAGTGTGTTGCGCAAATGCTTTACACATTGCCTCTGATTATAAGACTGCCTGCTCTGCACCAAGCTACCAGAGGGTGAGCACATGTTATCTTTGGTGTGCAACTTGCTTGCCCTGACTAGAGTAAGGTGGGATCTGCCTGGCTTAGAGTCATACTCTAGCCAACCAGAAACACCATTTCTAACCGACACTATGACAAAAATGTCTTGAGAGCAATACATATTTTTGTCCATGAATAATAATATCAAAACTTCACAGTACAGATTACAGAAAACGTTTCCACAGCTAAGCAAATGTTTTAGTGCTGCCCATTCTATCCACAAGCAAGCTTAAGTTGCTTAACTCTTCACATTTTTTCTAACCATTCTGAAAAAAAGATGACCAATTGTGTTTGCCGCTTTTACAGTATTAAAGATCTGGAAATTAGCATTGAAATATAAATCAGTTTAGTCTCATACTTCAATAGGCCAGAAATAAATCTGCAATGTTCAACTAAGTAAGGCTGTATCAGGCTCACCATGGATTGAATGTTAAGAATGGTTTCACAGTAGTGAAAAATATACTCCCAAAGTTTAAGACCAAACAATGTGAAGCCAGTTGCCTACTTCCCTGAAAGTGTATCTAAACCACTGCGGGCTAATAACGTCGTTAATCTTATGAAAAAAACAGGTGTGTGATAAATTTGCCATTTAGCATAAAATTGGATTCTAAGATAGTTTTCACACAGACTGTGGAGAAGTTTAGCTTGTTAACCTTTTTCCAAACATCTGACATTAAAGTAATGTGCATTTTGTATTCACATTTTAGGAAATTCTCATGAAGGAAACAATATCTTTAATTCCATAAGAAGCTTATTCCATGAGCCTAATGATCGAACACTATTTCCCACTATTAGACTGTAGACAAGCTCTTCAGCAAAATTCAGAGTGTGGGGCCAACTTCAGGTAGTAAATGTCAAATGCGATTAAATGACAACATCAACCAATATGTATTGTCTCTTATGAATTGGTTTGTGGACGACCAAGTTATTGATCCACTCTTCGATACAAAATCAGGTATATTTGAAAACTGCAATTCTGTCATCTAGATACTTCTCTTTCTGACATATTGCTTGCTTGTTCAATCTTAGTTCTTCTAACCCTCTCGTGAAATTAACATATGGAATAGAAAAAATATTTTTATAATCCTCTTTTTCTGTAAAAGAATTGTTGAATTTTATTGCAAATTTTGAAAAATATTTCCAATTGTGTAATTATTGAGCATATCCAATATAAATTAATGATCACCCAGGGGGCACAATTCCATTGGACTGTAGACTTGCAACTCTATAGCCGAACGATCAGAAAACCCATTTGGATAAAAATAGTGTTACTTGAATTCTAGAGAAGATGAAATCAAGAAGAAATCAAGACGGGCAGTAGAAATGTGTCTTGAAGAAGATCATGAAATTTCTATTTCCCCAAAGATTTAAAAAATCTAGATCCTTCAAATAAGAATAATTTTTTGGGGGATATTTCGGGTTTATTTTATTTTCTTTTTGAACATGAAGAGTTTAAAATGGGTTCTAGATGAAATCAAAATTACCTTCAGCAATAATTCCACATTTTAATGGCATAAGCAAAAGAAAAAAGGTTAGTAAATTGAAATTTATAATCCTCTCTGTGAGCATAGATGTTTACCAAACCAGCTGTTTAGTAAAAAGTGAAATTAACCCACAGGCATTAGCCCTCATTACCAGCTTGACAGTTATGCGTAGTCAGATCTAAGTTTTAGAGAATAAAATGCAACCCCTTGATGAGTGGTGTCTGTGGAGGAGAAAAATCTAAAAAAAAAGACCAATATTGAATTTTTATAATGTATTATTTGCAATATGAGTCTGTCGTAAAAGAATAATTGCTGGATTATAGGAAAGAATCCAAGCCATTTGTATTGTGGGGAAAAAATCCTTGAATCACTCATGTACTAAGGGGCCTATTACGATGGCACCGTAACGGAGCTAGGGACCGACCGCCGAAGTTGCGGCGGTCCCACCATGTGTATTAGGATGCGCCCGCCACACTGGCGGGCGCATCCTGGGCCTTTTACATTGCGGGTGGATCTGCTGGATGCAGACCCACTCGCAATTTGAAAGGTCTGTGCACAGCATTGCCATGCACTACATGGCAGGCACCACGTGGTGCCTGCCACGTAGTGCATTGCAATGAGGGGGGGGTACCATAGGTACCCCCCATGTGCACCCCCCCAACACCCTGGGGGCCAACAACGGGCCCCAAAAAGCGGAAACCGCATGCCTTTCCATGGCGGCAACGCCGCCATGGAAAGGCGATTCACCGCAGGCATCATGATATGGTTGGCGGTGTCTTACAGACACCGCCACCATATTGTGGCAGTTTTCCGCCCGCTCGACGAGTCGACTGGCGGAAAGCGGTGGACGGTCTTCCCGTCCACTGCAGACCCCCAGCCATCCTAATGTGGTGGCGGGTCAATCATAGAAGGAGGGCGGGCGGATCGCCCCGCTGGGCCAGCGGTGGCTACCGCCGGCCCGGCGGGGGCAATCCGCCCGCCATCCTAATGGGCCCCTAAATTTCTTCATGTCATAAAAACACTACAGCTGCCACTTGACTGCCTTCATAGCAGAACTCTAAATAGCCTCCACTGGATGGATGTATCACTGGAGATCCAAAAGTGCTGAAAATGTAAAAAAGTGGCAAAATCTAAATTAAAGTGCTTCACTATAAGAGGGTGTTGTCACATCTGTGACCACGATGGCTACACAGCAGTGAAGCTCCGACGCCTGATTTCCCTAGTAAATGCCGCAACGGGACCCCCCCTGCTGCTGCTGGATGTCAACACGTGCTGCGGAGTACCTGTTGCTGCCAACAGCGAAGCAATGGGAGCAACACCGGAGTCCAGCGTCTGTTAGGCAGCCCAACCTTGCCTCGCTGCCCCACGGTGACAGGGACCGCAGGAGAATATGAGGCTTCAGGCGATCGAGCAACCTGCTGGGCCGCTTGTACTCTTCCCACACCTACCTGCTACAGACTGAGCGGCTGCGGTGTTCCCCACCTGGTATTGATGCAGCGATGGGCCCCTGAGGGTCGCTGCCTGATGGCAGTGTAGGCATGGCCTTGGGTACCGGGCCTGCAGGTGATGATGCTCTTGTGGCTGCGAGCTGCATACTTGTAACCCGGCCGCTCCTTCAGCCTAAGTGCCCAGTAAGCTGCCTCACGGCATTTCATGTACTTCACCTATGCCGCACTTCGCCAGTTTTTCTTGATATGGACGCTGCAACCCACCGACTCCATCTGACTGGGGTGGCTCCTCCACTATGGCGGAGGAGCATCATCCAACTGCTTTTAAGCAGTGCAAAGTAAAGTCATGGGGCTGCTCTGCTCTCAGAGCAGGGCAGGGTAGAAGTGGTTTTCCCACTCCTAAGTGCACATGACTGTTTGGCAGGCCCTCTCAGGCCGCCCAAAACAGTCATGCACACTTTCCCTGTTCTCCATGCAGGCTGCATTACAGCCTGCGTGGAGAACATGCCCAGACCCCCATTCCCTGGCTGAGCGTCGAACCAGGACGCACAGACCGATCACAACGCTGCAGCGTTGTGATTGGTCAGGGGAGCCTAGGTGCTTACCAATCACAATGCTGCATTGCAGCGTTGTGATTGGTCAGGGGAGCCTGGCTGTGCTTCGAGTCCGATGGGGAGAGCAGGAGCAGAGACGCGGTAAGCGCCCAGCAAGGTAAGTGTTTATTTTATTTTATTTTTTACATTGCGCGCTGTTTCCCCTCCCCTTCCCCCGCTGCCCCTTTCCTCCTGCGCACCCGCACCCACCCCGCAACCCGCAAGCCATGCCAGCCGCCACTGCCATCTGACCTGCTCTGACATGACACGGTCTATGCTGCGTAGCTGCCCTGATGTTTTGAGGCTCCCTCCAACCTCCATTTGGTCTCCATTCCTCACCATGCAAAGCGATGCTACAGCTCTGAGGCACTATTTGGCTGGTCTGCTGTGCTGTCTGGCTGGTCTGCTATGCCCTATTTGTGCCCACCACTGCCTGCCTGATATGTGGCTGCTCCTGTAATCTGCGGCATTCATTCACTCCTGGTTGGCCTTCACTCTCAGTGCCCTGATTGCTGGCGGCCCTTCCCCAGGCCACATGCTTGCCGTCATTGAACCACATGGGGTGCACCGTCCTGTGGTGGCCGAGCCCACCTTATCACTGCATGGGGGATCTGCAATGTGGTGGTCATCCTTGGAAACAGCCCGCTTCACAGTGTGCCACGCAGTCTGTTCGACGTTTGGGTCTCTGGGGCTACTTCTGCTGGGCATGGGCCCCCTCATGGAGCTCCTTGCCAAGCGCCTTGCACTACTGTTTCCTGTGCTTCCACCCTGGTCACGACTAATATCACTGGTGCCCCCAGTTAACAGTTTGCATACTGCAGTGCTCTAGTGTCCACTGCTGACCACGTATGCTCCTCCCCGTGGCACTGTTCTTTCTGCTCTTCATTGATCATCATGTGCCGTGATCCTAAACAGCACAAGCTGCCATTCGAGCGCACCAAGGAGGCGGATCGACAGGAGCCCCCTGCGAGTATCGAGGGAGGGACGGCCGGCATCTCAGACCAGTAACCTGCCCCCGGCATGGCAGCAATCATGGCTAAGCTCCGTGCGGGTTTCCGAGCCATCGATGCCCGTTTCGACACCCTCACATCTTGCATTGACTGTATGGGAGAATGTTTGGATCGCCAGAATGTCCGCTTGGATGGTGCCGCAGAACTCATCTCGACCCTGGAAGACGACTCAACATCCATGAAGAAATGACTGGAAAAGTTTGAGAAGATCCTCAAGATGGTGGCCGTATAGAATGAGGACCTTGGAGCCGGGTCCCACTGCAACAATCTACGTATCCTGGGGGTTGCAGAATCCACTGATACTGGGTGTATGGACCTCTTTGTCGAGCGTCTTTTGTCGGATCTATTTGGGTACCCAAATTTCATGTCCACATTTGTGGTGGAGCGTGCTCAGCATTCCCTTGGCCCTTGACCTGCTCCTGGTGTCCCTCTGCAGCCTATTATTGCGCGGCTCCTTAACGTCCGGGACACAGCCCTCAGGTTGGCAGATAAGGCGGGTCAGGTGCAATATCAGGACGCCCACCTCTCCTTCTTTCCAGACTGCACCATGGCGGTGCAGGACGCTTGTTGCAAATACGCTGATGCCAAGGCTGTGCTCCGTAAGTTGGGACTGACATATAGCATGCTCTATCTGGCCTTATTGAGGGTGAAAGGTGATAGCAAGGCTCGTTTTTTGGCACTCCTGCCGAGGTATTAACCTTTTGTAAACAGTATAAGAAGGACAAATCACAAACTCGCTGCGATGCACCCGCCTTCTCCCCCCCCGGACTTGCATTCCTCTTCAAGCATCAATCTAGTCCCACGAGACTGAACACAGCCGCTACCTTTTCTGTGTTTCTCCCCTGTTGGACACAGCTGCACCACGTAATTTATGGGGAGAGGCAATTTGGACTACCACCCTCCAATGGGCCTGCACCCTTATCTGTCCGTTTGACCCTTTCTGACCCTATTTCTCTGCATCACAATATTCATCATTGAGGTTCAGATGCTGTAGCATAGTTCACCCCTCTTTGTTTATTGTGCTTTTCTCTGTTTGTTGATGATGATGTGCACAGAGATTCGCTGGGTAGTTCTTTGCCTGGTTGTGGGTGGGGATTTCCTGTTGGTTGTTGTTTGATAGTTTTTTTGTGTTTTTTGGCCATGACAGAACACATCACACTGCAGGTACATGATTTCCTTTATCTCGCCACCATGCTAGGTGATGGCACATAACAGCCGTAGCTCTGTAGTTGAGCTCCCATTCATCTCCTGGAAAATTAGGGGTATAAATAACCCACACAAAGGCAAACAGGTGTTACAATATCTTACTCGTCATGGCATCAAAATAGCATTTCTTCAGGAGACTCACCTCCCCCCAGCCACTCCCGCTCTTATGCTGCCTCGTGGTGCTCCCACCACTACTTTTCCCAGTACAGTACCTATTCACGGGGAATGTGCATTTTGATACATAGGTCCATTCCCTTCCATCATTCAGCCTACTTCGCTGATGACACCGGTCGGTATGTGGCGGTCACTGGAACGCTGGCCGGCCAGAGCATAATACTCCTTAACACATATTCCCCAAATGTAGACTCAGCCGACTTTTTTCATAATCTGGCATCCATACTGGTTTGCTTGGACATTGACCATGTCATTCTGGGAGAAGACTTTAATTTTGTAGTGGACCCACCACTTGACTCCCTGACTCCCTGCGTCCGAGGTATTCCGCTCGGGAGACCTTTGCAAGAGCTTCCTATGACCCATGTATTAAATCTATCCTGGTATGTAGGTCGTGTAGGCCCGAGTAGAACGAATATTACCTGCCCTCTGGGTGTAGGCCTCTCCATGTGTTTTGGGTGTGTAAGTCTGTGGCCCAATTATTTAGGCTGCGTGCTAGTGCGATAGCTTGTGACCCAGATATCAGAGGGCGTGAGCGATCCATATCTAAGTGGGATGTACAATTGAAGTCCACACCCCAAAAAGCAAGGGCCAGCGTGTCTTGCAGGAACACAGGGGATAAGGAGTGCAAAAAGGAAGCCTGATTAGTGTTCAGAACGTAAATAGATATCAGTGATATTGGTTGACCATCTAGTCACCCCTCAATAACCACATATCTGCCCTCCGGGTCAACACAGGTATGACTGATCTCCAACGGTGTTCCAGGTGCCACCCATATCAGTGTCTCCCTAGCATAACTAGAGTAGGTGGTGCCTACCAATTGGCCCCTCCAACAAATACAACCAATGCTGGCCATGCACACACCTCAACATTCACATTGAAATGCCCCAGGTATGCAGGACAATGTGCTACACCAATATCAACCTCTTACTGTGACAACTTAGGACAATGCAATGTACATGCCCGCATCCAGAGGTACAGTCACAACTGTCAGGTGTGTGAACCATTGATGCCTGTAGAAACATAACATACAATGTGTGTCTCTTCCAAATACAGGTGATGATGATGGGGACACAGAAGCAGGCGAGGAGGAGTCCCTGTCCCAGGCTCCGGGGGACACTGAGCTCACTGGTGTGGAACAGCCTCTGCCCTCCTCGGATGGCGAAGACCTACCTGGCACCTCTGGTGTGAGTCATCATGCAGCACCAGCAGGACCAACATCTGCACCCCCTGCACCCACCCCTCCAACAACTGCCAACACACAGACCGCCCCGCTGACACGGACAGACCAAGGACCACCGATGATAACAGCAGAGGGCCCCAGGCCCACCGTGGAGCAACGGACAACAACACCACTAACAACCCCCAAGGGGGCCTCGGGTCACCTGTGCGTGCTACCGCAGGTCCTGCACGTGTCGCCAGGGGTGGTAGACATAGGTCGCTGCTTGCAGAGGGGTCTGGACTGCATGATGACCCACAACTGGCACGCATCGCTGATGCGTACCAGGATAGCACCGGAGAGGTCAGACAGGTAGTGGGGATCCTCAAGGACATACAAAAGCAGCAGGCTGCCCATCATGCCCGCTTGGACTCCCACATGTCCCGTGTGGAGACACACGTCTCGCATGGAGTCCAAGTGGGACACATTGCAAGAACTCACAGCGGTGCATAGAGACATATTGACATGCCTCCGCCAGATTAGCACCAACATGGCCACACCTCCCTGTGTGCCCACAACATCTGGTGCTGCAACAACTGACACCGCCACAGGGAGGGAGGAGGTCTCTGGCGGAGACTCCCCTGCACCGCAGCAGCCTGCACGTGAGGGTCCCCCCCCAAAGAAGAGGGGTCGTCTGAGGAAGGAAAACTGAGAGGTTGATGGCCACGTACATCCCCCAGGAAGCCAACACCTGTTCCGGAAATTCTCCTTTGTGTGCAAACTTTTCACCCTGTCGAATGCAACACAACTCTCCCACATGACATGGGGAGTTCAAGTTGGACTAATGTATCATATGACTGTGGACTTCACTCAGGACATTTCTGCTACCAAGACTTCCAACTCATCTGGGAACTTTGGATCACAATCCCAATGTACAGCACCCACCATCCTGTGCACTATACACACACACATTTCTGTAAATAAAATCACTAGTACACCATACTTGCCTCTGTTGTTATTCAAATGTGGATACTGTTATGGTGATGATGATCTGCTAAATTACACTGGGTATGCTAACTGCTACAGCAAGTACAACACCGTCATGTGAGTCATGGTGACGTGACACATATGAGGGAGACACACCACTAGGGCTACACAACCCAGAGACACCAGGGCCATCGGACTCATCGCCTACAGTGATGTTGCCAGGAAATACTGTGGAATGCACAGACACCACACCTATTCAGAGTCTGTGTCAACTAGCCCACAGGTGCAGTAAGCAAATGTCAGTCAGATGTGTGACCACAGACAACGCACATCCCAAAGTGAAGCACAGGTTTATTACACATTTGCAACATGTTGTTTCCACTACAAATGCAAGGTTTACCCACGTGGCAGTGGCCACACAGTCAACAAGTGCAGAAGATATGAAGTCCAGAGGTGTGTGGCACATCACCTGTAGGGAAACTACTGCTGCCACCCTGAAAGCTGAATCATGGTGTCGGGGGATCCAAGTTGACCAAAGTACTCAGTAAGCACCCTGTGAAGGACAGACATGACACACAGTTAAAACCACTGAAGAACAGGACAGAACTGCAATACTCATGCCCAATACATGTCACAAGACAACTACACAAAACCAAGTTAGCATGTCAAAACTGTTGGGGAGTACAGACTACCTGTAAGGACACATTGCTGCACGCATCCAGTCAAGTAGCACATGGCCACACTCAAACAGCACCAGAGCACCACCCACACATATCATGCTAACTCACATCATTCACATTACATCTCCCTGGATACTCACATTCAGCTGAAGAAGTTGGTGATGAGCTGTGTGCGGACATCACCATCATCATCATCATCACTGGCATCGTGGTCCAGGCCAGGATCCTCCACAGGTGGCGGACGTTGGTCATCGTCATCCAGGATGAGAGGCAACTCCTTCCGCACTGCCAGGTTGTGTAGCATGCAGCAGACAATGACAATCTTGCACACCTTTGCTGGGGCATATGGGAGGGCCCCTCCTGTCTTGTCCAGGCAGCGGAAGCGGCTCTTCAGGAGACCAAAGGTCCGCTCAATCACTCTCCTGGTCCGACCATGTGCCTCATTGTAGCGCATCTGGGCTGGTGTCACAGGGTTCCTGAGGGGTGTCAGCAACCACGGCATGTTGGGGTATCCGGAGTCACCTACGGACAGACAAGTGCACATTAGCTGATTTGGAAAAGTGGGCGGTATACTACAGAGCAGAACACACACAATGGTACAAAGTCAGTACACACCGACAAGCCAGGCACGCTGGTTCTGCATCTGTGCCATCATCCTCGGGATGCGACTACTCCTCATCACGTAGGCATCGTGTGCTGAACCAGGGAAATGGGCACACACATGTGTGATGCTCATATCTGCAAGACATACCACCAGAGCATTGATCGAATGGTAATGTTTCCGGTTCCGGTATGCCTGCTCATGTGCCTGTGGTGGTACCAAAGCCACATGTGTCCCATCAATGGAGCCAATGACATGTGGCATCCTCCCCAGGGCATAGAAGTCACTCTTGACGTCAGTGAGTTGTTGACGTGTAGGGAAATAGATGTACTGGTTCAGGCATCTCAACATTGCCTCCAAAACATTGCGTAGCACACGGCTGAACATAGTCTGTGACATCCCACCGGCAGTCGCCACATTGTGTTGAAAGGTACCGGTGGCAAAGAAGTGTAGGGCTGCCATTACCTTCACCTTGGGGGTCAGCGCCGTAGGGTACGGCCGGCCAGGTTGCAAATGTGGTGCCAAGCGCACTGCCAAATCCTCAATCAGCTGCCTGGTGAAGCGGTACCGTCGGATGCTGTCACGTTCCACCATCGTTGCCAGGTTAGGGAATGGTCTATGGACAGCTGAAGCCCTGCAGTGCATAGGTTGAAGAAAGAAAGATTGTCAGTCACCCCACATATGTGCCATTCACCATACTCAATTTCACATGAAACATCATTACGAGACACAAGTACTTGATGTGTGTGCCGTTCTATTCGGACATAACTCGCACCTACATGGCCATCATCTAACTTCTCAGTACAACATGTGTGGACAACAGGTTCCAGGTTGTGCTATGGGAAACCATTAGGCTGTGTCACAGTACCCATTTACTGCTGTCATGTTCCACACACACACCACAGTGACATGTCTGGACAAATGCGCCACAGGCATCACAGCTCATTGACAGGTAGATTCCCAGTGACCCTGTCTTGCCACATGGACACTGGCATGACATGGCGTATCATGTACACGGCAGAAAAACAAACATGACTCCCACAGGTAGTGGCCCCTGTTGCCTCCGCAGGACAGACATGGACGCCAGTGACGCACAACATCAAAGTCCATGCACAAACAACGTTGATGTGGAGACTGTCTCCCATCGTGCACATGGAATCAGAGACATCGGAAACACAACATGCACACAGACTGTGGAGGGACATCACTATTGTGGCAATGGGTCACCCTGTGACGTACATGCCTTCCCCCATGGGACCCTGGGGGTATGTGACATGTCACACACATACACAACCTGGAAATGTGACCATGCCACATGCTCCGAAATGAACTGTTGCACATCACAGTGGTTATGTGCACAACACACAAAGGACCCTGTCCCCATGAACACATGCACAGCCTGGGTGTGGCTGCCCACAAGTGCCACCACAGAAACCACATGTTAACCCCCATACACAGAAAAGGTAATGCAGCCTTACATGCCTTAGGAAACAGTGTGGACTGGGTGTGGTGTTGTAGGTGTGCCCCTGGGTCTCTGGCAGGTATATGTGGCTGGCATACGTTCACCAGTGACAAGCATGGTGACATATGCGACTGACCTGTACAGGTACGCGTTACAGCAATGGACCGTTCGGTGTGCCCGGCCGTCCCATTGCATCTGTTGTGAGCGGGTACGCGCTGTACAGCAATGGACCGATCAGTGTGCCCGGCCGGCCCATTGCATCTGTTGGGAGCGGGTATGCGTTGTACAGCAATGGACCGATCGGTGTGCCCGCATGGCCCATTGCATCTGTTGGGAGCGGGTACGCGTTGTACAGCAATGGACCGATCGGTGTGCCCGGCCGGCCCATTGCATCTGTTGTGAGCGGGTACGCGTTGTATCCCGAAATACACGTTGTACAGCAATGCACCGATCGGTGTGCCCGGCCGGACCATTGCATCTGTTGTGAGCGGGTACGCGTTGTACAGCAATCGACCGATCGGTGTGCCCGGCCGGACCATTGCATCTGTTGTGAGCGGGTACGCGTTGTATCCCGAAATACGCGTTGTACAGCAATGGATCGAACGGTGCGCATGCGTTGGCTGGGGCCTGGCATGGCAACGGACGCGTATTCGAAGCTTCAACAAGTCTGATGCAGTGAATTCAGTTGGCCAGCCACAACAATGTTGCAAAATCATGGGTGTCATGAACTTGGATTTTTGAAGGATGCTGTGGGCGTGTATTAGTGCTGCTATTCCATGGATTGGTCAGATTCAGAAGATGCAGACGACTTGGACCTATCACTTTGGACACATGGGACAGTATCTGCCTCTGCAGCACACATATAATTCTGGCTGTTCCCCTGAGAGCTCACTTTCCTGCACTTCATGCTCCAGGACGACATCTGCCACCAACACTGCTGCTGTCTCTGCATCCTCTGGCTACTGCAATGGCACGTACTGTGGAGAGAGCCCCAGCCTTCAGCCTTGAGGAGAACCAGGCCCTGCTGGACAGCCTCCTTCCACAGTACAGCAAGCTGTATGGGACACCAGGGGAGCAGGTGAGTGTGCTGTCCACTGCCTTACTAATTTTGCATGTTGTCTGACTAGCAGGACTTACAGTGTGCACACCACTGGCTAGCATGCTCACTGAGTAGTTCTGACCCCCAAAGTGTGTAGTTACATGCACTGAACAGGTACAGTGCAGTAACAGTGCATTCCAACAAGGTTTACTTCCCATGCAATGATACCATGTAGTAACTGCTGGCAAACTGTTCATAGCCATCGTTGCACTGCCTGTGTACATCATGTGCCCCAGTGATTGAGACATGTATATCCAACTGTGTGATGCACGGATATGTTGCATGTGTAGTAATGGCATTTTCACTTTGTCATCCTCACAGGTTGATGCCCACCAGAAGCAGGAAATCTGGCTGACCATCGCCCAGGCAGTAAGATCTGTGGGGGACTACAAGCGCCGGATCCGCAACTGCCAGAAGAGGTGGCAGGACCTTCGAGGCTGGACCCGGAGGATCGCAAGGGTCCAGCTGAAGCTGTCGCCTCCTCGCAGGAGGGGCGGACACCGGACCCTGACCCCCACATGCTTAGGATCCTGGCGGTGGTCTTCCCTGACCTGGATGGGCAGCTGAAGGCCAGACAGCAGCAAGGAGGGGGTGAGTCCATGACAGCACTGTGCACTTTGTCTGACATGCTATGTGCCCTCCTCTGGCCTGGTTAAACTTCCACAGTACATCAGTCTTGTGGTCCAGGACCCATGTCCCTCTATTGTGACATGCCCACTCCTCATCTGATACGCATATGTGTGGCCCTTACAGTCAGGAAATTGTGTCACTTGGGGACTGTTTTATTGCATTTTGCTTTGCTCAAGGTGGGGGACAGCATTTGTTCCGGTGACTATGTTGTGGGATTGATGGGTGGGTCAATTGCTCACACAATGCCCAAGTCCTGACATGTAATCTGGGTGTAACTTTGATATGTGGTCCACTTGCTGATCTGATTCTCCACATGTCCCTGGGGTATTTGGCACCCCCCCATGCTGCGGGTGGGAACTATGTTTGGGCCTCAGGAGTATGTATATCAAGTGTGTCACACATGCTTAGACACCTGCCTACTGTCCAGGACTCATCCCTCTTACAGGTGGAGCTGGACAGTCATGCCTACTCCAGGGCATACAATAGACTCTGTACTCCCACTCCCGTGGATCATCTGACATGTTGTGATCAGTGACATGTTCCCTCAGGTGTCTGCCTCTGTGTCACTGTGCTGTGGCTTCGTTGTCAGGACTACTGGGATGTTTGTCGGTTAGGGTTCAGCATGCCATCTGAGATGTGACCATGAGAGACGATACTTCTGTGACTTATAGATGTTTTATCACTTGACTGTGCACACAGGTGTATGCGACTGTGACTTTCAGGCAGCTGTTATTCATTCACAGCACACTGTGAGGTGCTCAGGTTCTGGGAGTTGTGTTTCATGTCCCCCATATGTCCAATTGGCATGACATGTACAAATACTAGTTCAGATGATGTGGTGTGTGGGGGATGGACATGTGCACTTGTCAGTTACATAACTTGCATTCCCCATGTCCTAGGATTGTGACACAGTGCAGACTGTTGTTGGCAGGCTGCCATGGCCATGTGACTGGAGACAGTGATGTATGACTTTGCACGCATGCCTGTGTCATGGCATTAAACTTCCTAAGAGTGATCCTGCAGGGAGTGACATGTGCAACATGCACCCCATTGTGGCATGGACTATCCGGACATGGGTGCATCATGGTGTCTGGTGCTGGTATGCATCACATGCACTTCTATTTAGACTCTGGCCATCCCTTTCTCCAGACACCTGCACTGACTCAGTGGCAAGAGATGTGATGTGTGCATGTTCACATACTTCACCGTGTTCCCTGCAATGTCCAACAACTGTGTAGGTGGTGCATGTGTCCACACTGGGGTCTTACCATCAGACAGGCACCAGACAGATGGGTGCAAGGGCAGAAGGGGTGTGAGTCCCATGGTTGACCATCAGACTGACAATTGGCTTCTCCAAATATGTGTGAGGAGTTCTGGCAATGTTCAACTAAGGATGCCAGGGCTGGCTCTGTAAGTGCTGTACTTACTGTGGTGTGTGCGGTCAGTGCAGGTGACTGATGTTTGTCTGTTTCCCTAATTGTTTGCAGATACATCCACGGCCACAGGAGGGGACAGCTCCACGGACCAGGAGGAGCAGCGGAGCCAGACTGGGTCAGCATCCGACGAGTGGTGAGAGGGACCCAGTGGCATGGAGGGTGAGGGGAGCCACACCGAGGAGTCCTCAGCACCATCCACCTCAGCTGAGGACCACAGCAGCTCGGAGGATGACTCCCTTGTGGAGGCGGGTGTCAGCAGCCACCACACCCCCGCTAGTCTGTCTGGCCCCGCCACCACCACCACCAGCACCGCCCTCCCATTGGCTCCAATTCCAGAGGTCTGTGGAGGCTCCCGTGTTCGGGAGCGTGTCTCCTTCGTGCCAGGCACCGCACCCCCTGCCCCTGTGTCCCCTGCTGCCCTAAGTGAGGAGTCTGTGTACCTACTTCGGCAGCTCCATGTAGGGCAGACAGCAATGCTGAGTGTCCTCCATGCACACACCACTCTGTTGACACAGCTGGTGTCGTTCATGGAGGGCATCTCGACGGGTATGTCTGCCCTACAGAGGAGCAATAAGTCCATGGACTCCTCCCTGATGGCAGCAGTGTCCCTCCTCCAACAGTCCCTCCCACCTCCTACCTCTGCCCCATCCACACTTCCTGGCACCCTACCTGTCCAAAGCACATGCACACCTGCACAATCACCCAAGCACACAGACACGAGCAGCACAGACACACCCAAAAGAAAGGCAAGACGTGCACACAAGCATCCTCAGGGGACAGATACCACACACACAGGGGATGTGGAACAGATACACACACAGGCATCCACAGTCACTCCGCAGTCCTCCAAATCCTCTCCCTCCAAGACCCCTTCCCTTGCCTCACCTGCAACCCCACCTACACAGCAGGTCTTCCTGTGTGACATCGGCCTCTTCCCCTCCGATCCTGCAGATCCGGCATACCGGGGAAGAGGAAGTCCACCCACACAGAGGGAGTGCCCTCGCCCCCGGACACCCTCCCCAGGTGCAGGCAGACTGAGGACCCCATTCGGAAGTCCCCCGGACCAGGAAGGGCAAGACCCCACCACCACCACCACGCAGCTCCACCACCCAGTCTCTCTCCTCCATCCCCCAGGCCACCACTCCACAGGTTCCACCGCCACACCCTGCCCCAGGTTCCCCCACACACCGATACCGCATCCCCAAACTGCTTAGGCCCTCCCCCTGCCACTTGCTCTTCCACCCCCAACCCAGACGCTCAGCCTGTTTGTGCCACTGGTGTGGAGACCGGGTCCCCCTTCTGTCCTGCCCACCTCATCTGCCCCCCTTCCACTCCCTTGGAGGCATGCACTGCAGTGGAGTCCACAACCACCCCGTATGACTCGGGCACTGCAGTGGGGACCCAGTCCACTCCATCAGACCAGCCCACTGCAGTGGTTGCAGCACCAACACCATCTGACTTGTGCCCTACAGTGGTGCCGGCCCCACCTGAGTCAGACACCTCCACTGCAGTTGCTGGTGACACTCCTGCACCCACCACCCCTTCACTGCCTCACTCTGGCATCCCCTGATCCTGTCCCTGCGGTGCCTGGCCTGCCCCTTGTATGCCCCTCCAAGGGGGATGTCCCCTGTCCCTACCAGTGCAGGCAAGCAATGGGTGACAAGTTGTCACATATCACCCTGTTGGGACTGTGTATTTGGACTGGCCATTGGCCTTAGTTTAATTTGGACTTCTGATTTTTTATTGACATTTGCTGAATAAAGCCTATTTTTGTTTACTTGTGGTTTTTCTTTTGATGTACATGATGTAGATGAGTATCATCATGCATTTGCAGTTGTAATAGTGTTCAGATCTGGGAAATGAAGTGTTGCAGTGATGGACTCCATGTGGTCCATGGGATATGTGTCCTGTTGTAGTCTGGATCTATGGCATCCTCTGCTGCAGTCTGAGGGTGTGATGTTCAGCATATGACACAGGGATGTACGTTTTGCATTTGTAAATTAACATCTTTGTCTTACAGTGATGCACATCTGGTGGGCTTACCACTGTTCAATGTTTCTATTTCCTGACTGTGTGCCCATCTCCACTGGACATGCAGTTTAGCACACCAATGTTGAAGGACTCATCAGTGTATTCAGTGCACCTTGCTTGACATGTGTTTTGGGTGTATGCAGATGACTGACGTGACACTCCCGTACCCAGGCTGATGTGAGCAGAGCCTTCAGTGTGTTGTAGTTGTTGACTCACTGACCGAGTGTTCTGCCGACATGTTTGAGTCATGCACAGACAAGGTTTGGCACAGCGGACCTTCCACAACAGTGGAGTGCCCTCATGGCAGTGTGTAATCCCGTGACATTGCCTGGGCCCGTGTTTTGTGTTGTGTAAGCATGTCTCTGCGTGTACCCTTCCCTTTTCCTACACAGGCTGTGTCCCTACGGATGTTCCTGTTTCTGATGCTTGCTGAGTTGTTCTGTGTTCATCCAGCATCTTGGACCTGGTTACTCCGGGATGTGGGTGCATGGCAAACTAAGGTTCATCAGGTTGTCATCCCAGGTTGTCTTTGTTGTCAGGGCTGGGGATGTGGGCAAACGCAGATGGGACACATTCAGGATTCCCCTTGGCACTTGTTGGTTACACATGTCATGTAATTTACAGTCTGTGGTAGCTTTCAGTTATTGTGACACGTTGTGTGTGTGACTGCTGCCACTCCTCAGGGTCAGAGCTGCAATGTTGGAAGTTGTGTACGTGTGTTCTTTGTGTGTCACCTTGTCTTCTTCATTGGTGTGTGACTATGGCCAGGATCCCATTGATTGTGGTGGATTTCACGTCATGCCCATGTACCGCGTAGTGTGCAGTGTGTCAGACATTCACGGGTCTTGTTGACTGGCCATGTGTGATGGGTTTCTGCACCTTAGTTCCCACCACCACCCCTGGGATTGTCATGGGTGCATGTGCAATGTCACCAGTCCATGTGAGCTTCACTGCTGTACATTGGTGGAGAATCAAGGTATGTGGTGTTGAGTGTGTGCAAATGTGAGTTGTTGCACGGCTAGACCCCTACCTCCATATTGGCCATGGCTGGCAGGCCGTGCTGTTTGATTTGTGCTTGTGTAGGTGTGATGGTAGTTTGTTGCTCAGGACACATGGCTGTGGTTCACAGTGTGAATGACATCTACCTTTGTCATCACAGTGGGATTATCATGCAGGCTAGTGTCACCACAATGTGGGGTCCCTGGGGAAGTGCTGTGGTGGGTCTGTCTCTTGCTGTGTTAGTTGCTGTTCCTACTAGCTTGTGTGACATGTGTAATTTGGGCTCCCTCTCATCTAACAATGCCTCTTTGCCCACATAGGGAATCCGATCCATGAGTTACTTTTGTATGGCACTGTATACACATCTGTGTACTTGGAATTCAGGCCTCCTCATGTGTTGTGTGGTTGCCTGGGGACACTGGCACACACCCCCATCACCTGTTGTGTTTGATATGCAGTGTGAGTCTGCCTGTTTGTGTTTGTGCATTTGCACCACTGCATTGGCATATCTTAAGTGTGCCATTGGCTGTATGTTGTTTGGTGGCTTTCCCCTGCTGTCCCTGGGACTCCTAGGTCATCAGTCAGCACAATAATCATGGTTTGTATGTCCCATTGCTGCCATGGTATGGTATTTGTTCACCTGACATCTACAGTCTCCACAGGATATCTACATTTGTGTGTCCATTGGTGCAGATATGTGGGTCTGCATTTTGATGGTCACTTCTGTCATTGTGTTATTTGTGAATGTTGACAATGTGAGCCCCCATGGGTGATGTTTGTATGCACATGGCCAAAGGTATGTTTTATTTGCACTGCACTGTTTGCCTCACCCAATCTATGTTGCTATGGGACACAAGCACTACTATGCCACTGATGTGTTTGTTGTTGTGTGACCAGGAATCATCCATGCAGTTTGGCTTTGGCAGCTTTTACCCTGACTACACTTCCCTTTTGATCACTGTGGTGATGGTGCTTTGGGCCCCATTGCCACACTGTTCAAAATGTGCATCAGCTATGGACCCCACACCTACCTTTTGGTCACTGTGTTGATGGGGCTTTGGGCCCCATTGCCACACTGTTCAAAAGGTGCATCAGCTATGGACCCCACACCTACCTTTTGGTCACTGTGGTGATGGGGCTTTGGGCCTTATTGCGACACTGTTCAAAAGGTGCATCAGCTATGGACCCCACACTTCCCTTTTGGTCACTGTGGTGATGGGGCTTTGGGCCCCATTGCCACACTGTTCAAAAGGTGCATCAGCTATGGACCCCACACTTCCTTTTGGTCACTGTGGTGATGGGGCTTTGGGCCCCATTGCCACACTGTTCAAAAGGTGCATCAGCTATGGACCCCACACCTACCTTTTGGTCGCTGTGGTGATGGGGTGTTCAACCCCATTGCCACAGTAGCCATGGTCGGCTTGCATTGTGGAGGCCACACACATTTATGTGTGACACATGTGCTAGGGGGTCACATTGTATGTTCAATGTCATGTTCAGTGTTGTAGGCATTTGTCACAGACTACACACACTTGTCATGGTGTTGGGGGGGTGTAATTTTTCAGACATTCCTTATGTGGGTGTATGCTGGTTGTGTCATGCATTACCCATCCTATGAGTAGGGGTGGAGGTAGTGGCAGGCATCCAGCCCCCCCTGAGTAGGGGTGGTGGTAGTGGTAGGCATCCATCCCCCTAAGGGTGGGGATGGTAGTAGTGACAGGCATCCAGGCCCCCTGAGTGGGGTGGTGGTAGTGGCAGGCATCCATCCCCCTAAGGGTGGGGATGGTAGTAGTGATGGGCATCCAGCCCCCTATGAGTGGGGATGGTAGTAGTGATGGGCATCCAGCCCCTATGAGTGGGGATGGTAGTAGTGATGGGCATCCAGCCCCCTATGAGTGGGGATGGTAGTATTGATGGGCATCCAGCCCCCTATGAGTAGGGGTGGTGGTAGTGGTAGGCATCCAGGCCCCCCTGAGTAGGGGTGGTGGTAGTGGCAGGCATCCAGCCCCCTGAGTAGGGGTGGTGGTAGTGGTAGGCATCCATCCCCCTAAGGGTGGGGATGATAGTAGTGACAGGCATCCAGCCCCCTGAGTGGGGTGGTGGTAGTGGCAGGCATCCATCCCCTAAGGGTGGGGATGGTAGTAGTGACAGGCATCCAGCCCCCCTGAGTGGGGTGGTGGTAGTGGCAGGCATCCAGCCCCCTGAGTAGGGGTGGTGGTAGTGGTAGGCATCCAGCCCCTGAGGGTGGGGATGGTAGTAGTGACAGGCATCCAGGCCCCCTGAGTAGGGGTGGTGGTAGTGGTAGGCATACAGCCCCCCCTGAGTAGGGGTGGTGGTAGTGGTGGGCATCCATCCCCCTAAGGGTGGGGATGGTAGTAGTGACAGGCTTCCAGCCTCCTATGAGTGGGGATGGTAGTAGTGATGGGCATCCAGCCCCCTATGAGTGGGGATGGTAGTAGTGATGGGCATCCAGCCCCCTATGAGTGGGGATGGTAGTAGTGATGGGCATCCAGCCCCCTATGAGTGGGGATGGTAGTAGTGAAGGGCATCCAGCCCCCTATGAGTAGGGGTGGTGGTAGTGGTAGGTATCCAGGCCCCCCTGAGTATGGGTGGTGGAAGTAGCAGGCATCCAGCCCCCTGAGTAGGGGTGGTGGTAGTGGTAGGCATCCAGGCCCCCTGAGTAGGGGTGGTGGTAGTGGTAGGCATCCATCCCCTAAGGGTGGGGATGGTAGTAGTGACAGGCATCCAGCCCCCTGAGTGGGGTGGTGGTAGTGGCAGGCATCCATCCCCTAAGGGTGGGGATGGTAGTAGTGACAGGCATCCAGCCCCCGTGAGTGGGGTGGTGGTAGTGGCAGGCATCCAGCCCCCTGAGTAGGGGTGGTGGTAGTGGCAGGCATCCAGCCCCCTGAGTAGGGGTGGTGGTAGTGGTAGGCATCCAGCCCCTGAGGGTGGGGATGGTAGTAGTGACAGGCATCCAGGCCACCCTGAGTAGGGGTGGTGGTAGTGGTAGGCATCCAGCCCCCTGAGTAGGGGTGGTGGTAGTGGTGGGCATCCATCCCCTAAGGGTGTGGATGGTAGTAGTGACAGGCATCCAGCCCCCTATGACTGGGGATGGTAGTAGTGATGGGCATCCATCCCCCTAAGGGTGGGGATGGTAGTAGTGACAGGCATCCAGCCCCCCCTGAGTAGGGGTGGTTGTAGTGGTAGGCATCCAGGCCCCCTGAGTAGGGGTGGTGGTAGTGGTAGGCATCCATCCCCCTAAGGGTGGGGATGGTAGTAGTGACAGGCATCCAGCCCCCCCTGCGTGGGGTGGTGTTAGTGGCAGGCATCCAGCCCCCCCTGAGTAGGGGTGGTGGTAGTGGCAGGCATCCAGCCCCCCCTGAGTAGGGGTGGTGGTAGTGGCAGGCATCCAGCCCCCCCTGAGTAGGGGTGGTGGTAGTGGTAGGCATCCAGCCCCCTGAGGATGGGGATGGTAGTAGTGACAGGCATCCAGCCCCCCCTGAGTAGGGGTGGTGGTAGTGGTAGGCATCCAGGCCCCCCTGAGTAGGTGTGGTGGTAGTGGTAGGCATCCATCCCCCTAAGGGTGGGGATGGTAGAAGTGACAGGCATCCAGCCCCCCCTGAGTGGGGTGGTGGTAGTGGCAGGCATCCATCCCCCTAAGGGTGGGGATGGTAGTAGTGACAGGCATCCAGCCCCCTGAGTGGGGTGGTGGTAGTGGCAGGCATCCAGCCCCCCTGAGTGGGGTGGTGGTAGTGGCAGGCATCCAGCCCCCTGAGTAGGGGTGGTGGTAGTGGTAGGCATCCAGCCCCCTGAGGGTGGGGATGGTAGTAGTGACAGGCATCCAGGCCCCCTGAGTAGGGGTGGTGGTAGTGGTAGGCATACAGCCCCCCTGAGTAGGGGTGGTGGTAGTGGTGGGCATCCATCCCCTAAGGGTGGGGATGGTAGTAGTGACAGGCTTCCAGCCTCCTATGAGTGGGGATGGTAGTAGTGATGGGCATCCAGCCCCCTATGAGTGGGGATGGTAGTAGTGATGGGCATCCAGCCCCCTATGAGTGGGGATGGTAGTAGTGATGGGCATCCAGCCCCCTATGAGTGGGGATGGTAGTAGTGAAGGGCATCCAGCCCCCTATGAGTAGGGGTGGTGGTAGTGGTAGGTATCCAGGCCCCTGAGTATGGGTGGTGGTAGTGGCAGGCATCCAGCCCCCCTGAGTAGGGGTGGTGGTAGTGGTAGGCATCCAGGCCCCCTGAGTAGGGGTGGTGGTAGTGGTAGGCATCCATCCCCTAAGGGTGGGGATGGTAGTAGTGACAGGCATCCAGCCCCCCTGAGTGGGGTGGTGGTAGTGGCAGGCATCCATCCCCTAAGGGTGGGGATGGTAGTAGTGACAGGCATCCAGCCCCCCGTGAGTGGGGTGGTGGTAGTGGCAGGCATCCAGCCCCCCCTGAGTAGGGGTGGTGGTAGTGGCAGGCATCCAGCCCCCCCTGAGTAGGGGTGGTGCTAGTGGTAGGCATCCAGCCCCCTGAGGGTGGGGATGGTAGTAGTGACAGGCATCCAGGCCACCCTGAGTAGGGGTGGTGGTAGTGGTAGGCATCCAGCCCCCCCTGAGTAGGGGTGGTGGTAGTGGTGGGCATCCATCCCCCTAAGGGTGGGGATGGTAGTAGTGACAGGCATCCAGCCCCCTATGAGTGGGGATGGTAGTAGTGATGGGCATCCATCCCCCTAAGGGTGGGGATGGTAGTAGTGACAGGCATCCAGCCCCCCCTGAGTAGGGGTGGTTGTAGTGGTAGGCATCCAGGCCCCCCTGAGTAGGGGTGGTGGTAGTGGTAGGCATCCATCCCCCTAAGGGTGGGGATGGTAGTAGTGACAGGCATCCAGCCCCCTGCGTGGGGTGGTGTTAGTGGCAGGCATCCAGCCCCCTGAGTAGGGGTGGTGGTAGTGGCAGGCATCCAGCCCCCCTGAGTAGGGGTGGTGGTAGTGGCAGGCATCCAGCCCCCTGAGTAGGGGTGGTGGTAGTGGTAGGCATCCAGCCCCTGAGGATGGGGATGGTAGTAGTGACAGGCATCCAGCCCCCTGAGTAGGGGTGGTGGTAGTGGTAGGCATCCAGGCCCCCTGAGTAGGTGTGGTGGTAGTGGTAGGCATCCATCCCCTAAGGGTGGGGATGGTAGAAGTGACAGGCATCCAGCCCCCCTGAGTGGGGTGGTGGTAGTGGCAGGCATCCATCCCCCTAAGGGTGGGGATGGTAGTAGTGACAGGCATCCAGCCCCCCTGAGTGGGGTGGTGGTAGTGGCAGGCATCCAGCCCCCTAAGGGTGGGGATGGTAGTAGTGATGGGCATCCAGCCCCCTATGAGTGGGGATGGTAGTAGTGATGGGCATCCAGCCCCTATGAGTGGGGATGGTAGTAGTGATGGGCATCCAGGCCCCTATGAGTAGGGGTGGTGGTAGTGGTAGGCATCCAGCCCCCCTGAGTGGGGTGGTGGTAGTGGCAGGCATCCAGCCCCCTGAGTAGGGGTGGTGGTAGTGGCAGGCATCCATCCCCCTGAGTAGGGGTGGTGGTAGTGGTAGGCATCCAGGCCCCCCTGAGTAGGGGTGGTGGTAGTGGTAGGCATCCATCCCCCTAAGGGTGGGGATGGTAGTAGTGACAGGCATCCAGCCCCCCCTGAGTGTGGTGGTGGTAGTGGCAGGCATCCAGCCCCCTAAGGGAGGGGATGGTAGTAGTGATGGGCATCCAGCCCCCTATGAGTGGGGATGGTAGTAGTGATGGGCATCCAGCCCCTATGAGTGGGGATGGTAGTAGTGATGGGCATCCAGCCCCTATGAGTAGGGGTGGTGGTAGTGGCAGGCATCCAGCCCCCTGAGTAGGGGTGGTGGTAGTGGTAGGCATCCATGCCCCCCTGAGTAGGGGTGGTGGTAGTGGTAGGCATCCATCCCCTAAGGGTGGGGATGGTAGTAGTGACAAGCATCCAGCCCCCTGAGTGGGGTGGTGGTAGTGGCAGGCATCCATCCCCCTAAGGGTGGGGATGGTAGTAGTGACAGGCATCCAACCCCCTGAGTGGGGTGGTGGTAGTGGCAGGCATCCAGCCCCCTGAGTAGGGGTGGTGGTAGTGGCAGGCATCCAGGCCCCCTGAGTAGGGGTGGGGGTAGTGGTAGGCATCCAGCCCCCTGAGGGTGGGGATGGTAGTAGTGACAGGCATCCAGGCCCCCTGAGTAGGGGTGGTGGTAGTGGTAGGCATCCAGCCCCCCTGAGTAGGGGTGGTGGTAGTGGTGGGCATCCATCCCCCAAGGGTGGGGATGGTAGTAGTGACAGGCATCCAGCCCCCTATGAGTGGGGATGGTAGTAGTGATGGGCATCCATCCCCCTAAGGGTGGGGATGGTAGTAGTGACAGGCATCCAGCCCCCCCTGAGTAGGGGTGGTGGTAGTGGTAGGCATCAAGGCCCCCTGAGTAGGGGTGGTGGTAGTGGTAGGCATCCATCCCCCTAAGGGTGGGGATGGTAGTAGTGACAGGCATCCAGCCCCCTGAGTGGGGTGGTGTTAGTGGCAGGCATCCAGCCCCCTGAGTAGGGGTGGTGGTAGTGGCAGGCATCCAGCCCCCTGAGTAGGGGTGGTGGTAGTGGTAGGCATCCAGCCCCTGAGGGTGGGGATGGTAGTAGTGACAGGCATCCAGTCCCCCTGAGTAGGGGTGGTGGTAGTGGTAGGCATCCAGGCCCCCTGAGTAGGGGTGGTGGTAGTGGTAGGCATCCATCCCCTAAGGGTGGGGATGGTAGTAGTGACAGGCATCCAGCCCCCTGAGTGGGGTGGTGGTAGTGGCAGGCATCCATCCCCTAAGGGTGGGGATGGTAGTAGTGACAGGCATCCAGCCCCCCTGAGTGGGGTGGTGGTAGTGGCAGGCATCCAGCCCCTAAGGGTGGGGATGGTAGTAGTGATGGGCATCCAGCCCCCTATGAGTGGGGATGGTAGTAGTGATGGGCATCCAGCCCCCTATGAGTGGGGATGGTAGTAGTGATGGGCATCCAGCCCCCTATGAGTAGGGGTGGTGGTAGTGGTAGGCATCCAGCCCCCCTGAGTGGGGGGTGGTAGTGGCAGGCATCCAGCCCCCTGAGTAGGGGTGGTGGTAGTGGCAGGCATCCATCCCCCCTGAGTAGGGGTGGTGGTAGTGGTAGGCATCCAGGCCCCCTGAGTAGGGGTGGTGGTAGTGGTAGGCATCCATCCCCCTAAGGGTGGGGATGGTAGTAGTGACAGGCATCCAGCCCCCCTGAGTAGGGGTGGTGGTAGTGGCAGGCATCCAGGCCCCCTGAGTAGGGGTGGTGGTAGTGGTAGGCATCCAGCCCCCTGAGGGTGGGGATGGTAGTAGTGACAGGCATCCAGGCCCCCTGAGTAGGGGTGGTGGTAGTGGTAGGCATCCAGCCCCCCTGAGTAGGGGTGGTGGTAGTGGTGGGCATCCATCCCCCTAAGGGTGGGGATGGTAGTAGTGACAGGCATCCAGCCCCTATGAGTGGGGATGGTAGTAGTGATGGGCATCCATCCCCCTAAGGGTGGGGATGGTAGTAGTGACAGGCATCCAGCCCCCCCTGAGTAGGGGTGGTGGTAGTGGTAGGCATCAAGGCCCCCTGAGTAGGGGTGGTGGTAGTGGTAGGCATCCATCCCCCTAAGGGTGGGGATGGTAGTAGTGACAGGCATCCAGCCCCCTGAGTGGGGTGGTGTTAGTGGCAGGCATCCAGCCCCCTGAGTAGGGGTGGTGGTAGTGGCAGGCATCCAGCCCCCCCTGAGTAGGGGTGGTGGTAGTGGTAGGCATCCAGCCCCCTGAGGGTGGGGATGGTAGTAGTGACAGGCATCCAGTCCCCCCTGAGTAGGGGTGGTGGTAGTGGTAGGCATCCAGGCCCCCCTGAGTAGGGGTGGTGGTAGTGGTAGGCATCCATCCCCCTAAGGGTGGGGATGGTAGTAGTGACAGGCATCAAGCCCCCTGAGTGGGGTGGTGGTAGTGGCAGGCATCCATCCCCCTAAGGGTGGGGATGGTAGTAGTGACAGGCATCCAGCCCCCCTGAGTGGGGTGGTGGTAGTGGCAGGCATCCAGCCCCTAAGGGTGGGGATGGTAGTAGTGATGGGCATCCAGCCCCCTATGAGTGGGGATGGTAGTAGTGATGGGCATCCAGCCCCCTATGAGTGGGGATGGTAGTAGTGATGGGCATCCAGCCCCCTATGAGTAGGGGTGGTGGTAGTGGTAGGCATCCAGCCCCCCTGAGTGGGGGGTGGTAGTGGCAGGCATCCAGCCCCCCTGAGTAGGGGTGGTGGTAGTGGCAGGCATCCATCCCCCTGAGTAGGGGTGGTGGTAGTGGTAGGCATCCAGGCCCCCTGAGTAGGGGTGGTGGTAGTGGTAGGCATCCATCCCCCTAAGGGTGGGGATGGTAGTAGTGACAGGCATCCAGCCCCCCCTGAGTGGGGTGGTGGTAGTGGCAGGCATCCATCCCCCTAAGGGTGGGGATGGTAGTAGTGACAGGCATCCAGCCCCCCCTAAGTGGGGTGGTGGTAGTGGCAGGCATCCAGCCCCCTCTGAGTAGGGGTGGTGGTAGTGGCAGGCATCCAGCCCCCCTGAGTAGGGGTGGTGGTAGTGGCAGGCATCCATCCCCCCTGAGTAGGGGTGGTGATAGTGGTAGGCATCCAGGCCCCCTGAGTAGGGGTGGTGGTAGTGGTAGGCATCCATCCCCTAAGGGTGGGGATGGTAGTAGTGACAGGCATCCAGCCCCCCTGAGTGGGGTGGTGGTAGTGGCAGGCATCCATCCCCTAAGGGTGGGGATGGTAGTAGTGACAGGCATCCAGCCCCCCTGAGTGGGGTGGTGGTAGTGGCAGGCATCCAGCCCCCTGAGTAGGGGTGGTGGTAGTGGCAGGCATCCAGCCCCCCTGAGTAGGGGTGGTGGTAGTGGTAGGCATCCAGGCCCCCTGAGTAGGGGTGGTGGTAGTGGTAGGCATCCAGCCCCCCTGAGTAGGGGTGGTGGTAGGGTGGTGTTGGTGGTAGGCATCCATACCCCTATGGGTGTGTATGGCATTGGTGATGGCCATCCCACCCCTATGGTTCTGCTGTTGCTAGTGTACGTCATTTGTGCATCCCTATGTGTGTGTGACATATTTCGGGTACGTGTCGTTTGTTTGTATTGTTGGTGTTTGACTTACTGTCTGCGCCGTACGCGTCTGTGCCGGTCCCGGTAATAGATGTAGAGTATAGGTAGGACCTGCGCAATGGGATTCATGCTTGGATCGTCTCGTTCGGGTTTCTCGTGTCTTCGAGTCGTACTCGTAGCAGGCTTGTTCGTCTCGTAGCCGTGGATCGTCTTGTGGCGCAAAACGGAGCTTATGTACGGCTCGCCCGGATGCTCAAACGTCCCGGATGTAGCGACGGGTTCGGCGCGTACGGAGTGCGCATCATACTCGTCCGGCCGGAAGGTGCAGTGTATTTGCTTCCGTACGACTCGATTCAGCGTTTACGGATCCGGCTCGGGCGGGCAACAGGAGCTGGATTGGGTAAGTACGGCTCGCTCGGAAACTGGGTTGTTATACGCATCGTACTTGTTCGTCCGGACGAATGTTCGAATCGGTCGGGAAACACGCAATCGGCTGGTTTTTTTTCCGGACAAATACTGTTAGGTGCGCTTCCGGCCGAGATCGGAATCGACCCCCAAATATATATAATTTACTATTCAAACTCCACCAAATATTAAGTCCAAGAAAGTGCTACACACTAAACATATATATAAATTACTATTCCCACTCCACTAAGTATTAAATAAGGGAATGTACTGGACATTAAACATATATAAATTACTATTCCCACTTCAGTTAGTATTAAATCACAAAAGGTGCTGGACACTAAAGACATATAAATTACTATTCCCACTACAATGAGTATTAAGTCATAGAAGGTGCTGCTCTCTTTACCATTTTCCCCTAATAACCCAACATCCCAGTACTAAAACAAACATAATTTCCATTTTTAATTAACTTTATTTCTTAAAATTAATTTCAATTTTCTAAATTTTAATTTAATAAGTAATTTTATAATAATATTTAAAAACACTCCCCACCCTTATCCCCTAATAACACATCACACTTCTAAAAAAAATAATATAATTTCTTTTTTAAATTTCACTTTCTAATTTTTAAAAAATTGCAATTTAATTTTTTTAATTAAATATATCAATTCATATAATTATTTTTAAAACACTCCCCACCCTTCTCCCCTAATAACGCAATATCCCACTATGAAAACAAAAATTTAATTTCGAATTTTAAATTTAAATTTCTTATTTTAAATTATTTTCAAAACTCGAAATTTTAATTTAATATGTAAATGTTATACTAATATTTTTAAAACACTACCCACCCTTATCCCCTAATAACCCAACACCCGCTCCTAAAACGAAACATATATTTTATATTTTTAATATAAATTTCGTTTTTTTAAATAATTTCTCATTTAAAAAAAATTAAATTAATATGTAAATTTATACTAATATTTTTAAAATACTCCCCACCCTTATCCCCTAATAACCCAACATCCCGCTCCTAAAACAAAACATATATTTTATATTTTTAATTTAAAAATCATTTTTTTAAATAATTTCTAGTTTAAAAAAATTAATTTAATATGTAAATGTATACTAATATTTTTAAAATACTCCCCAACCTTATCCCCTAATAACCCAACATCCTGCTCCTAAAACATATCTTACAATTTTTTTTTATACAATTTCAAAAAATATACAAACAATTAAACTAATAAAAAATTAATAACAATACAGAATATTTAAATATTTAGAAAAAAATGATATTTTACACTTTCTATATTTTTTTCGATATTTTTTACAACACTGACAAATCGATATTATCTACTAACGATATTACTTATTCGATATTTTATACTTCGATATTTTTAATAAAAAAAACCGATATATTTTACTACGATATTTATGACTTCGATATTATGAAACATTCAATATTACAACTTCGATATAACTGCAATTCGATATTTAGAATTCGATATTATGTCCATTTACCCTGAGTAACGGAAGGTCGTATCTGTGAATGATCACCAGGAGGGAAAATGATATCAGAAAGGTTTTGAATGATGAGCACAAAGCAAAATGCGATGAATCGATTGGAAGTGAAAGCAGCCAATAAACTGCTGCCTCTACTCTTTCAAACTAATGAGTATGGTCTCCATTTCTGGAATTTCTGTGTGGGTGACCAGTGAGGAGGGAGTTGTCCATGGAGCATAGAAGAGCGCAGCACGCAAGCCTGTTCGTGGTTCATGTATAATTCAGGTTCCCTTTCAGAAAGGTATAAAAGACAAAACAAGCATTGACAAAGCCAATTTTAAATGAAAAGACAAAAGTTGAGTATTATGGAAAAAGGAGTGCATGGTACCAAATTACAGCTGCCGGGCCCTCCAAAAATAACTAAATACATTTTAGAATAAAAATACTACTGGAAGGGGCAAGGGGGCAGCAAGGTAACGCATCAAGTAGCAGGACAAATTGGAACAAGGAGGGGTGGGGGAGGAATAAAGAAGTTGGATGGAGAAGGAGCAACAGGAAGTACTGGGCGTTATGGATTTTAAGGGTGATCAGCAGAAGAAGAAGAAAGCAAGAAAACACATGCCCTCATATGGAGTCCTGAATGAAAAAGAAAGTAGCTCCCTGAAAGTGAGCACACGACAGATAAAAGTCATCAAATCAAACAGCTGGTAAAGAGACTATGCTAAGGGAGGGACAAACAAAAGAATAGGAAGGAAAGTCATTGAATAAGAAACAAGCAAATGAGACTGAGAAGAAAGCCAACTAAAGGTAAGCAATGAGCTGGCCCCAAACCACTGCAAGTGTTAGCATACACCACAATAGTTGTTTGACAACAGATAGCTACAAGCTGTCTGTAGGCAAGACCTAAAAAGCCAGCAATCAAATACTGGGGTGGAGGTTTGTGGGGACAAAAGACCTATGCCCCTTTTCAAGGAGCTAACTGCATCCTCAGAATTCGAGGACTGGTCCTGGACACAGATGTTCTATGCGAGGTAGAAATTTAAAAAAAAACATTTCTGCGCACTGAAAATGGCTACGCAGACCGCTGATAAGCATGCTGCTCATAAAAAAGCAGAGCAGAATTAATCTCAAAGTGATTTGCACATTGAATTGACAGGGAAGATTCATATCTACCTTGTTTGTAAGCAGGTGGGTTAGAGCCTTATTGTATGTAGGATTCACCCTTTGAGCAATATTGTAGCATCATTCAATCATCAATGGTGCAATAAGTGCAATTCAAGCCATTATGTCTTCAGTCCTACTGGGAAGTTTCCACAATCAGTCCAGGCTTCATCACAACTATGGGGCAGATTCCGATTCGGGCAGGAAATCTCTCCGACCGAGCCGGACCCGGAGAGATTTCCGACCGAATCGGACCCTAGCAGTCCGACCGAACGAGTACGATGCGTTCGCATGCTATCGGACTCGATTCGGGCGGACTCCCATTGAAGTCAATGGGAGCCGGTCGTACAACGCGTACGCGGGCTCCCATTGACTCAGTGGGTGCGAGGCGAACAAGGGTGCCCCCTATAGCGTGTACGCGTCGAAGCGGGTCGCGCCATACACGCACAGGTAGGGGGGACCCATGGGTCCCCCCTGTGTGCGACTCACGTGGCTAGGCGTACAGGGGGGTCCGACACGGACCCCCAAAGTGCGGCTCCGACTGCTCTTTCGAGCCGGACGGCGCGAGTCGGTCAGACTGCTCGCGGCGCGCATCGTACTTACCCGGCCGGGGAACGTCTCCATTGCGCGGTGCGAGTCATGTCCATGCGAGTCGGTCGGAGCGGTTGGGTCCCGCGAATGAGTCGGTCGGCGATTTCGCGTACGTTCGCATCGTACTCGCTCGCCCGGACGCACGTCCGACTCGGTCGGGAAACAGGGCTCCGAATCGGATCTGGTAATGCCGAGTCCGATTCGGAGCCCGACCGGCCGAGATCGGAATCGGCCCCTGTGTCTTTTAAATTTCACTTTTGTGAACTGTCCTGTTCAGCTCTAAAAGCCAAGGTAATGAGGCAGCGCGGCAGTGCTTAATTTGTGAAAGAATAAGTGCTGAGGCCCAAAGTTTTTCTCAAAATGCTGCAGCCACTGCTATAGAATATCAGGGGTACTGAATACCAAGGCTGCGTAGTATTTATTTCTCCTCCTGCCTCTTTTATCCACTACCAGACACCTCCTGCCCCTTAATCTCACTCATTTAGGTGCTTTTCCTCCCAGGTTTCGCCCTTTGGTACTGTTTTTCTATTTTTCTCTTCCTCCTTCTTCCCCCCTTTTGTGATTTTCTGTGTTCTGCTCTGGGTCAAAGTCTGATGAGGAAAAGTAAGTGCTGAACCCCAAAAATGTGCAGCAGTGGACCCCGTCTACAACTACCGGCTAACATTACACACTGGTGGGGGGCACACTGAGATCATATTAGTTATGTGTATCATTCGCAGAGAGCATGCACAAAGTACAGTTGTCATCAACTTGGTGTCTCCAAAGCAATGTAACAATAACCTCATTTACTTTCAGCCTTCTGCAGCGTAGCAATTAGTTGTCTAACTTTCTGTAGCTGCCTCATACCGTTCACACCAATTCTCTGAACTTCAAAATCAACTAGAATGAGAGCTCTTATAGCCAAGTGTCCTACAGGTTACAACTTAGAAACGTGGCAGGGTTAACCCAGCAATTCATCCTTTGAAGATCACCACCATGAAAACTGATGGTTTTGTTGATTACTCCTTCTATCTAGACACAAGGAGACAATTCCTGTTTTTACCCTGTAAATGGTCAATACAATTATTGCATCACAGGCAAGAGGGTGCCTGAATTCGGATACTATTGTAGTTACTACTGGATTCTTGTATGTTGACCAAGCAGAAACAATGACCTTGCTGCAAGCACTGGTACAGGAATATTGATCCAAACTTTAAACCACCAGGGACCTGATGCTTAATGTTTCTTGTGCTGAAGGAATGTTTCTGTTTCTTTCTGATTGTTATTATTAGCCCTCCTCACGCCCTTTACAAAGGGTGCAGTGGCTGGAACACATCAAAAACAGAAGCTGAAGGTATATAGGATTCATTCAGGATTGTGGGGCACGCTGACCTGAAATTAATGGGTCTCATTCAGTTTGACTGATACAAAGTACTGATGATCATGTCAGTAGATCTGGGGAGATAGTACTGAGTGACTGAAGGAGTTCTACTGACCACAGGCTGCGGGTGGGCGAAGCTGACTCATCAGGGAACTGTGGAACAGGAACAGGAATGTTGTGTTTTGTTTGTCCCTGAGCCTCTGTTTATTTTCCCTACAATGGCAAGTGGAAAGTACACTATAAAAAAATGAAATTTCTTTCTCCTAGGTACATTTGGGCATTCTCAGACGGTGCGATGCCTGTCAAGGATGGATAGGCAGTTGCTGCTAGGTCTGCATGAACATGGACATGGAAGTTAGTCAGTCAGTCACAAACATTATTTTGCATCAATTAATATACATAAAAGTACAATAAATACACATAACTGTTTGACACTGAAGAGTATTTCTAAAAAGCAGACATATTTGTACCATGTTCAATACAAAAATACAGATAAAATCCATTACTTCAGATTCTAATAATTTGAGAGTCCCAAAACAACCTACATTTATACCCTCCCTCTTGTTCATCTAAATCTAAATAAAAAAATAAAAACACATGAGGACAGACGGGACCAATGAGATAATCTATGAAAGTTATTAGCTTTGATTGAGAGTCCATGGTTGTGCATGCCAGGGACATGCTGCACACACTTCATACCTCTCCATTTATCAATGAGTGTCTAGGCTGAGCTGTGCTCTTGCAGGTGCTGGGGGTTTTCTTGGACTACAGACTATTGATGTTTGTAGGACTCTAGTATTCATTCCTCACCCTCCCAACGCAAACATGTGGCCTAGTACTATTGAACGCCGGCTTGTTGATTGTGTTGTTGATGAGTCCAAGGTTCATCCACATTCTTTGTAAGATTCCACTTGCTTGTGGTCAATATTTAACAATCGCCACAGCAATTGGTGTTTAAGTGATCTTTTGCTAGTGAGTGATTGCATCTCCAGAGCTTGTGGCCGAGCTCTCAGGTTTCCCGATTCCATGCGCCAGTTGCTCATCCAATCCATTTTTATTTTAAATAATGCTACTCTTTGAGCCCAAAGGATCTAGTCATCGGGTCTCTGAAGAGGTTCCACTATTCAAGCACAGAGGATAATCTAAGCAGTAACATAGGCTCAGTGCTTAATTTGAGCTGGTGGTTTCCGGTGCTCGGCACCGGCACTTAATTGTCAACACTGGGACTTATGACAGTCTGCCACATGGTGGTGCTGTCTGTCTAATTTAGAGATGAGGACAACAACAGTTGTTTATTCATTCAATAGACAGTAAAAATGTCTAATACCTGCTGACCAAGCCATTCTTATAGTATTAGGGGCTGGGAATAGTCTGGATTGTCACACTTGTAGAGGTGTGATGGTTAGTAGTTATGTTGGTATTGTCATAGACAGCGCTGGCTGGGGCAATGGGTGGTGCAAGCTATAGTGGTCTCTTCTCTTGACGAGGACCCTGGCACTTATCTTGTTTGCAAATTAAGTACTGTATAGACTGTTTTTCGCAAGGATCTTCTAAGCTGGAACATAGGCTGTTTTTCACAAGGTGGTGAGCAAGATCTGCACTCAGAAAGAAGCTCTGCTACTGTGACATTTCTTTGAAGAAGGGGAAGCTGTAGTGGTCACAATGGAGAGGAGCAGACCTATGCCAAAGGAAGGCAAAGAGCAAGGCCCAGACTGACCGAAACCAGCATGAAAGCTGACATAAGAAAGTGAGCTACCACAGACCGAGCCTCATAGAACTTTCAGTCCATCTGACTAGAACCAAACTGATACACCCTGTACTATATGTAGCATCCTACCCAGCCCGGGCACTCGCCAATGACTTTGCCACAAACAGAGAGTAATTATGCACATCTTTTTTCTACAGTGTGTAAGCAAAAACTCAATGTTCTAAACCTGCACACATTTCATTAACCACTAATGTCAATGTTACAGGTCTACTGAAGTCCATCAGGAACCAAACCGAATCTGTCATACTTTATTTACACAACACTAAATTATACACGACTCTTTGTGATCCTGTATCAACCCACTTACAGCCAAAGAAGGACCAAAGGGATTTTTACTTTAAGAAAGTGCTTAGAGTAGTTCCCCCTTGCCTGACCCTGGTCATCCCATTTAAAGCATCTCTCTAACCCTTACGGTTGCTGAGATGCTGTTTCTTTTAAGGTAGTAATGTTTTGAAACGTATATGCAGGACAAGCCTAAAAACGTAGATTTGCATGGGAATAAAGTTTGGAAGGTCGAAACAGTATTTATTTTCAAATTAAGTACATTAACAAAAGGTTATTAAAATATAGCATGTTACTTTTGATCTAGCACTCAAGCACCCTCGTACCATTTTTTGTTAATAGCATGTCACATTCTTTCAGTATGACATTCCAAGAGACCCTTCATCTATTTACCTCTACTCTGTGGCTCAGGAGCCATTGATTTGTGCTCCTTGTCTTACACTTCCAGGGATGAGTAATGCAATATATATAAAATCTACATTGTTTCATTAATGGACATTTTTCTCATTATAACTGCGGGCCCGGGCCAAAGGGTAAGGGGATCTATATCACAGGTTTCTCTTTGTCACTTCCTGGTAGAATGACCACCTAATTCCAAGTCAGGGACACGGACTCCACCTACAAATCATTGATTTCAGGTGTTTATCTAATTAGCTCAGTTGCATCAAAACAAGACTACAATCCCCAGAATTCATTAGGCCATCCCACAAAAGCTCAGAAATGTAAATAACGTCTCTAATGACCTGGAAGGAGGTGGTCACCCTAGTTTCTGGCTTTGCCTTATTAAATTCTTGATAAGTTGATGGTGGAAATGTCTTTGAAGATTTTACATGTCCGTGATTCCTACTCTCTCACCTTTGTGTGTAGTAAGTGGCCTAAGTAAATGATGCTAAGTTCTACATCAAACCTTGGAGGAAGTTGCCCTTATATTATTTAAAGGTTGTTTAATTAATATCTTGTAAGTGCCTCCGCTCCAAACACTTTGGGCCTCGTTTATGGATTTTGGCATAGGGCAGCACAACAAGGCACCTTGCTGCGCTGCCGTACGTCAAAGTGAAAGGGCAGGAATGCACCATATTTATGCAATACAGTGCATTCCTGTCCTCTCTTCCTGCTCTGGTGCTATTTTGGCAGCCTAGCGCCAACGTAAGCACCCTTGCACCATGGTACAAGAGTGCCTCCGTTGCATGCAGCATTGTTTTTGTGGAGGAAGAGGCACCTCCCTGTACAAAAACAATCCTAAGAGGCTTTTTCCTCTTTCTATGTGTGCTGCAGAATGCAGCACACTTAGAAAGAGGAAACAACAAGGAGAAATAAAGATATGTCTCCTCTTTACGCCTCACCTTGGGAGGCGTACGGATTTAGTGCTTCCACAGGTTTACATGATTTTGTAAATCCGGGGCAGCTTCAAATTCCATGGGGGTTGCCTGGGAAAACCCACTGCAACACCCATGGAACGCTTCCCGGGTGCAGAGTCAGGCGATGCAGCGATTTGCACTGCTTTGCCTTACTCCTGATTTATGAGGCCTCTCAAAGCCACGCAGGGTGGCTTTGCGTGGCTTCTTGTGGCTTCATAAATCTGATTGAGAGCCCTGAGTCAAGCATGTACCAATTTACGTAGTGGAAAAGTGACTCAGGGCTCTCATAAATAAACCCCTGAGGGCCCAGTACACTATGGAGATCATAAACCTACAACAGTACAAGTGTTTTTCCGTATGGATGCAGACTTATGATTCTCATAACTCAACTGAAGTACGTTTGGAAAGCTGTGCCAGTCACAGCTTTTCAGACACGCTACTGAATAAGTCGTGATTTTTTTTAAAACCTTGCCATTGCCCCAATGTGGAATTGTGAACAGGATATAATTTTGCTTTACAGACAGGCAGCCCTACTGTGCAGTTCCACACTTTTTCTTTTTGTTCTTTTTTTCCCCATGATTAAATATTTTTCCTCCCGGAGAAAAGCTTCTCCCTACAGAAATGGTCTTCAACCCTTTTGTTTTTCGCCCGCTTCTCACGAGAAATAATTTCATCATGGTTCCCCACAATGACAAACATATTTTCTCACAATTGTTCTATGAAAACATATATAAAGCAAACAACTAGAAGGTTTGTTGTGGTCTTAATGGCACACTCTGCAACACATATAGAAAACCTGTTTTGCAGCAATGCTGTAAAATTTATCGCAACTAAACACATGCCCTTTAAAAGATAACAAACAAGTCAAACATTCCAGGTGAGTTTGCAGGGTAGAGAGCCATATTAAAAGACTTCCCCACATCAGTATTCTATCTTACACTTTTCTTATAAATAAATACCAGATGTGAAAATGAAAATATATTGTAAGCAAAGGAGCCAACATGTGTATAGGACATCATAGCTGCCAAGGTATCAGATTACTTATGTGTGAAATTTTCATAATTTCAGTTTAGTTATGAGTGACATTCAACGACTATGAGGGACACTTTCTCACAAGCAAAATCAAGCAATGAATACGAGGGAAATATATAAATACGAGAAATTATACCCATTTGAGCAACAAGAAACTCTAATTAGAGCATAAAACTGTTGTAAAGCACCAGAAATGGAAGGGCACTAACCTATTAAAAAGCAGTAATTTACAGCTAATCCTCATCAAAAACAGTTTTGCGGATATATGTGTGTGGTTCTTGTTCTTTCTCTCCTTTTCCCCTATTGTCCTCTTTCTTGATTTTTCCCTCCTTCTCACTGTCTCATTTCCCTCCCTTGTGCTCTTTTTCTTCCTCCTTCCTCACCCCCTCTGAACCTCCAACCCCCACCCCCCCCGCCCACCCGCCTCCCCACTCCCCCTCTCTGCCATCTGGACCTAAAAGCGCTATGAAGCAGTCAGCACTTTCCGCTTTCTAGTGCTTTTTTCAAATCATTCAGTTATCCAACCCTCCTTCCCTGTTAGCCACCCCCACTTGGTTGCCAAAGTCAAAAGCTCTCCCAGAGGGGACAGCTTTTGGCTTTGCTAATGCTTGTTATATCTACTCTTCCTCTGCCTACTCTGAGCACACACCCTTTGCCCCACAACTGCTCAGAAACTGCAGCGTAACGCCTCGTCCGCATAAACCCCATTTTCCCTGGACAAAATTATATTATGTGCGACCTCACCGCGCCCATTAAATCGGGGAGAAACACATGAAGGCCAGCTACATTAATGAACAAAAAAAGATGAAACCGTTTAGACATTAGATTCAAAGCTGCATTCAAGTCATTTTTAGCATAGAATGCTGTGGAATATGAAAGACTATTCTATGAAACAGGAAATTCTCCTGAAGTACTATGCTTCCTAATGACCAAAGTGTCAGCTCCACATATGCAAAGCTGTGCTGTCAAGTGCTATATGTGCTGACTTTGCCCTGTGCCCGGCGCGCTCTGATGAAATAAAGAGCCTCGCAGTGCAGCTGTGATGCGCTTTCCTATGTCCTGCAAGCTCCTCTTGCTGGACAATCAGAGATAAGGGGCTTTTATTCACGGCATACTGCCCCAGTACATCTCCCCTCCCCGTCCTGAACTGACCAAGATTGTGGGCCGTCTCTGCCGGTCACTTCTGCCCGCCCCTCTCTTTGTTCCCTATGACGTCACCTTAAGAGCGCATTTTAAAGGGAGAGCCTAGGAACCTGGCTCAGGCTTTCGCCTGGAATGGCCACACTTCTCCCAGCTCCCCCCCTGGCAGTGTGTGCGAGCAGGGGGCAAAGCTCTGTGTGAACAGCTAGGGTACATTAGAAGGTTTCAAAGAAGTGTTGACACAAATTGATGGTCATTCTTGCGTTTTTTTTTTTGCACATTATTCTGCCTAGCAGGCAACTGGCCCCTTGGCATATGTGACACTATCAGCCATCCCTGACTTTTAAGTCAAATGTACTTTGCCTGTTGGATTTTTTGTGCCCATTCTTTCAATGATAAAGATAAATTTACAAACCTCAGAGTGCTAGGAAAATAGTTTGCACTAGACCTGGGTCCAGTGGCAGCTCTGAACCTATTTACATGTCTGAATATTGCAGTTGTGTTCAGTTACCTCATTTAAAAGCACATTCAAATATACAATGCCAGAATGTTGTTGGCAGACCTGACATCCTAAAGGTGTCCAGAGTATGACACTTCACTAGAAATAAGGGAGTGAGACATTGGGGGGTTTAAGGATACCCCCTTATGACACCTACACCCATGCAGGACACGTGTGACAAAAGAAGTAAGAGGGGCTCACAACCACACTGTTTTAATTCACTAAAATCACAGCACTGGTTTTTAGTATGATGTTTCTCTGCATTCCACAGGAATATTCGAAATGCTGCTGTAAGCCCCCAAAAATTCCCCCGCGCTTCTGAAACGGGTCGCCCCACAGTTTCAAGACTACTACCCAAGACCCCCCAACAATTTCGTGGGTGGGAAAAGGTCAGATAAGTGTTTTTGAATGTCCACAGTATGACAAATTTGCATGAATTCTCAATTCGATTCAATTTGAATTTCAAAATTCAGTGGTCACTGCCTTAGCGTTGTCAAGATTGGACTATGTAATGCTCTATATTTGGGCATCCGCCAGCGCGCTCTGAAAAACCCTCAGCATTTACAGAATGCAGCAGCCCACTTGCTAATGAAGATTCCTAAGTTTAAGACAGTGGCGGAGGCATTGCACGAACTCCACTGGCTGCCTGTAATTAAAAGAATCAGGTTTAAGGGCTTATGCCTAGCACATAAAACTTTGTAATGAGATGGCCCAGCCTACCTGAAAAAAAGCCTTTCCTGGTATCGCCCCAGAAGAACATTGCGTTCAACTAACTCTAAAACCGTGATTGCTGGTAAAATTAGAACAATGAAATGGGGAGGCAGGAGTTTTATATTTTCTACAGCTCAATTGTGGAATAATCTTCCAGGACATCTTAGACATCAGTCCAATCTTCTTACTTTCAGTAAGCAGGTTTAAACATGGCTATTCTCCTGTCCAACGTAATCAGTAGTTAGCCCTGAGACTCTGCTTCTTTACTGGATGAGGAATTAGCTAGTGGGTTGCCTGTGGATAATTTCTTCTTTAACCTGGGTTTATCCATCATTTTTGTGCAGTGGATATTAGCACCAAGACGCCTCTGGCATTCATGCGCTTTATAAATCTTTCAGTATCAATATCAACATAAATCACGCCTTCACCTGTCCACTACCTACCAATTGTGTCGTGTTTGCTATTGTGCAATTGTACGTAGCCGGGCCGTACAATTATGCAGTAGTAAATGCTTTTATGCCTCCTAAATACCAGTGGTGGCTCCTCCACGATGGCGGAGGAGCATCGCCCCACTGCTTTTGTGCAGTGCACAGTAAAGGAACTATAAAATGATAATGACTTCAAGTTATTATTATTTTATATTTCTTTTGCGGGTGGGTGGTGCTGCTCTGCTCTCTGAGCAGGGCAGGGGAGGAGTGGTTTGCCCACTCCTAAGTGCGCAATGACTGTTTGGTCGGCCCTCTCGGGCCGCCCAAACCAGTCATGCGTACTTTCCCCGTTCTCCATGCAGGCTGCATTACGGCCTGCATGGAGGACAAACCCAGGCCCCCATTCCCTGGTTGAGCTTTGAACCAGGATGCTCAAAACCAGTTACAAAGCTGCATTGCAGCATTGTTATTGGTCAGGGGAGCCTGGGTGCCTACCAATCACAACGCTGCATTGCAGCGTTGTGATTGGTCAGGGAAGCCTGGTTCATCTCGGCTTCCTGTCCCACGATGAGAACAGGAGCAGGGCGAGACGCGGGACCGTAAGTGAATAAATTTTGTTTCCCATTACTCACCCCCGCGGCACCCCTCCCCGCACGGGTAAACAGCCTTTACAACGAGGCTGTTACTACGCAAGTCAATACATCGCATGCGTTACAACGCATGCGATGTAACAACGCGTAGCCATTTCTACGCATACCAATACATCGCATGCGCTTTTACAACGCATCCGATGTAATGGCTATCCACATCGTTGTGAAGAAACTGAGGCTGTTCCGATTCCTCACAACGATGTGCACCGCCCCTCAGTCGACCCCGGAACCAGGAGAGAGGAACCACGAGGAGAGAGAGGTAAGGGGGATTGGGCATGGGGTGGGGGTTACTTTTTTAGGGTTTAGGGTAGTGTGGAATTAGTGTTGTAATGTTTGTGTAGTGTAGGGTTGTTTTTTAGGCTTAGGGTAGTGTTGGGGGGGTCGTGCAGGGTAGTGTTTTAGGGTTTAGGGTAGTGTTTTGGTGTTTGTGTAGTGTAGGGTAGTGTATTTGGGTTTAGGGTAGTGTTAGAGTGTAGGGACTGGACTGGGGGTAGGGGGAAGGTCGTGCTGGGGGTAGTGTTTTTGGGTTTAGGGTAGTGATTTGGTGTTTGTGTAGTGTAGTGTAGGGTAGTGTATTTGGGTTTAGGGTAGTGTCGAGGTGGTCTTGCAGATTAGTTTTAGAGTGTAGGGGGCCGGACTGGGGGGTCGTGCTTGGGGTAGTGTTTTAGAGTTTAGGGTAGTGTTGTGGTGTTAGTGTAGTGTAGGGTAGTGTTTTAGGGTTTAGGGTAGTGTCGGGGGGTCGTGCAGGGTAGTGTTTGAGTGTAGGGACCGGACTGGGGGTAGGGGGAGGGTTGTGCAGGGGGTAGTGTTTTAGGGTTTAGGGTAGTGTTGTGGTGTTTGTGTAGTGTAGGGTAGTGTTTAAGGGTTTAGGGTAGTGTCGGGGGTCGTGCATGGTAGTGTTAGAGTGTAGGGACCGGACTGGGGGAAGGGGGAGGGTCATGCTGGGGGTAGTGTTTGAGGGTTTAGGGTAGTGTTGTGGAGTTTGTGGTGTGTAGGGTAGTGTATTTGGATTTAGGATTTAGCGTAGTGTTGGGGGGGTTCTTGAATTAAAAAAATGCGTTGTAAAAGTATGCGGGGTATTTGGATCATTTCAATACACTTGCGAACTAATGGTATGCATACTAATAAATTGCGTTGTAATGGTACTTGCAAAGTAAAAACATTGTTGTAAAAGCATGCGTTGTTTTGCTTAGCGTTGTATCGACATATATTCCTGCGCGCGCCCCCGCCACTTGCGAGTCATGCCGGCCGCCGCTGCTAGATACACTTTTGTGAATACCTGACAGGTGTAACTGACACCATTTTCGCACATAAATTTAGGTTTACAGCTGAAAATGGCTTTGTGACCCATATGCTTACTCTTGAGGTGTGAAGTTGCTCAGCAAACATACTTTTACTAAGTAAAAGAAATACTCCGATATCACACAGTGTTAAGTGAGTACATTCCTTAACTTTATTAATTGACTTGAAATAAATCATAAGGAACCTTTGAACTTACTAATGGGAACAGTGCTATCGCCCCCAACATTATAATATTTGAATGTATCTAATGTAATCCATTCTCCAGTAAATCTACTAAAATAAGCTTTAAAGAAGACATTTCATTAGGGAATAGGAATATAGATATTTTCTTTCACCTGCCTCATCTTTTATATTCGCTATTCTGTCTTTGACAGATATCTGATGTACAGTTGAAACACAATTATTTTTTTGACATTCTAGCCTCATTGAACAGGATGCTTTGTAAAACTCACCCTTGTCTTTGATTTACTGGTCTCAATATACACTGCAACTTTCTTAGAAACACCTGAACCTATAAATAAATATTATACACATCAGGAGGGGGAGGCATTCTAAGCTGTGCTGGAGATGCTGTGGTCAAGGAGGAAGGACCATACCGATTTCAAGGAGCCGCCCAAGTTGGGAGCATTCTTTGACGAAGTATTGCAGGCGAGTGACGCGATCACTTGCACACGACTGCCTACCACACCCATCAGTATGCTGTTGGAATGGATGCCTGACATTAAATGGAGAACTTGAAGGCGGAATGACCATAGAAAGCCTGCCAAGTGACTTAAATGGGAACATGGAACCTATCCACTTTCTAAATGAGTGAACATCTACCTCTCACCGGGCCTCAGTAACTTTGAGGGACTTGCAGCAATTTGCAGCAATTTGCAGCCCCTGATTGGGTTTTTGATGTAATAAGCCTGAGAAAGCCCGTTCATAACTTGCCCAGGAATGTGCCCCAGAAAATCTCAAAATGAAAGACATCCTGGAGATAGTCTATATCTCAACAGTTTGATAGAAGGACCCTTCAAATTAGAAATCTGGGTCTTTGCTGCCTTTTCCTCACACCAACCTCCACCCCCTTCAACTGACAGCAGCTCAGTCAGCCTAACGATTCTAAGATGGTTCTGATCAGCTATCCAATCCGCCTCCAGTCATCCAAACCAACATAGCAGCTGCAGTAGAATGCTATGTGCTATTTCCATAGGGCACACTCACACTGCACACCAATTTCCATATTAGAGGGCATAATATGCACTTCCAATATCAGCACCGCTGAATCAGGTCAGAACAGAGTTTGGGCCATATGTATCAAGCCTTTTTACCGTTTGCAAACGGGCAGATTCTCAGAATCGGCCCGTTTGCGAATTGGAAAAAGCCTTTTGGAATGTATCATCCCAAAAGGCCATTGCAAAATAGAGAATTGCAAAATTTGCGATTCTCTATTTTGCAAATGCAATTAAGGAATTGCAAATTGCGATCCTTAAATGCAATTCTGGAAGCACCAGAAATTTGCTATTTGGCCTTAAGGAATTGCAAATTACCACCAACTTCAAGTTGGTGGTAATATGCGATTTTCTTTAAAAAAGCACTTTTTTGATTTTTAAAAGTGCTATATGTCGCACATACATGCCCTTAGGGCATGTATGTGCGCAAAATGTGCACACATGCATATTTCAGGGGTGCAACAGGGTGTCCTTTTGGCACCCTTGCAACCTTGAAATTGCATTCCCAATTTGCGATTCTCTAATTGGTAATCGCAAATTGAGAATGTCTTCCCATTCATTCCTATGGGCCTCCTAGCCCATAGGAATGAATGGGAAGGTATTCCTTATTTGCGAATCTCAATTTGCGATTCGCAAATAAGGAATATGTAGGATTCGCAAAATTTTTAGCAAATCCTACATACATTGCATTTTGCGATTCTCTAATTGCGATTCGCTAAAAATCGCAATTTGAGAATCGCAAAACTCTTTTTGATACATATGGCCCTTTATCCATAAAAAGCAACCCATCTCCAATAGCATCTTTCAGGCAGCTATATTTCTCTTGGAACTAATACTCTATGAAAATGCATCTCAGGCTACACTTCTTTCTCGTGAAAGCATGTTTTCTCTATAGGATTACCTGAGAACATGTATCAGTGTTATGCTGCTCTGCATCGTGAATTGTAGTCACCCAAGCTCAACTCCTTGCACTCTTTTTATTTCAGTCTAAGACCCGCTGTTTTCCCCTAGAATAACATACATAAAGGTTGTTAATACAGGAAGCAATGGTATCTCCATTAAAGCTTTTCTTTCATTCTGTTATTCATATTTTCTCCTGTTTTTAAGCCTGTTGAAATATTTAACCAGTTATCCTCATTAACAATGCAGCACCTATGTAAGGCAGTGGGGGAAGCTGCTCAGATTGGGTCCCTATCTCAGGAGCAGCATATGGCTGCCACAGTTGTGATATGATAACCCAGGCACCATTGGAGAGCTGTGGCACATACCACCAATTATCCTGATTAAAACATAGGCTAAGTACTAGACTATGGCAGTGCTACCCTCTGTGGCCTTCCCAAATACGCCTTGGCTCCCCTAAGGGCCTCACTGAACACCGCGGCTAGACTGGTCACTGGCTCCAAAAGAAATGAGCACATATCCCCAGTACTAAAATCTCTCAATTGGCTACCCTATGAAGCACAAATTCAGTTAAAAATTGCAGTTCTGGCGCACAAAGCCCTTCACTTCAATACTCCCAGGTACCTGGCGCAAAAACTTGAACTATCCTGTGGGGGGAGAGCATCTAGAAGCGCCACTACTTTCCTCTTGAAACCACTCATCCTTAGCAAAAAGAGAACTTGTCACCGTGCCTTCTCCGGAGCTGCCCCTAAGATATGGAACTCTCTTCCACCGGAAGTACGCAGACTCTCCTCGACGACGGTGTTCGAATTGGAAGCCAAAAGATTCCTAATGAGTAAATTCTTACCTTAAGAGGACTAGGCCCACTTGATCGTTGACTTTGTTCCTATTACCATTGTATTTCCAGTTGATACGGCGCCCCATTACTGCATATTATTAACCCCCTTCATTGTTCGCTTACACCTGTTTATTGTATTATCTTCTTTTTCCCAATTGATGCTCATTACTGCATTCATGTCCTCTCTTCCATCCTATTGTAAAGCGCTCTGTTATCCCTCGGGATCTTGTTCGCGCTAAATAAAACTTTATAAATAAATAAATAAATAAGTGTAGTATTCTTAGTAAGTAGAATGTTGGTGGGTGGCTGGTGCTAGGAATGCGGGTGATGGGAGGATTCTGGAGGGTAAAGTTGGGATTGTACTGTGGCAGAGCCACCTGGTGGTTGTGAAGCTGTCTTCCTTCTAAGACATTAAATCTACTTGTTTTACGCCGCGTTATGAGAGACTGCGAATCAGTTACTTAAAGTAATCCCAAACATGAAACATCTCGACCGGAATGTCCTTATGCTTTTGAGACAAAAAAGATATCATTTTATGAGAGTACACAGGGCCATGGCAAGGTCACATACTCTGAAAATGTTAATTAATTTTGAAAAAAATTCTGACACTTGTAAAATCCATAGACAGGTTTATTATAAAAAGAAGATTTATTGGCAGCAGCACAGTACAAAGCAATTGCTCAAAGCCAGTCCTCCAGGATATCCTTAATGCAGAGTCCAAGTCCAAATCCCCAAAAAACGTTATTTCGCTATAGTTCTATAGCATATAAAGTACATAAAAAATTACCATTTCAGTTAATAAAAAGGATTAAAAGTTACAATAAAATAAAGGCCTATATACCAACTTTAAAATCATTAGAACTGGAATTTCACCAGGAGAATTCATTTAAAATGTATTACAATATCTTAGAGACAACGGGCCTTATTTATGAGAAGTGTCGCATCGCTGCAACACTTCTCAGTTTGCCCTCATTGCGACACCATTGATGCGTCGTATTTACTATATGACACATCATGTCGCAAGGAATGACAGATACGTCAGTATTACTGACGTATCTGTCCGTGCAAAACTGATGCATTGCTGGAGTTGTGTCGGAAGCATGACGCAACTCAATCAATGTTCCTTTCACATTGGGCAAGCCCCATGTGAAAGGGCCTGCGTCAGTCTTACGCCTGTCATGAGGCAGGCGTAAGGTTTTCCCGCAATGGTGTCCTAGAAGTGGCGCACTGAAATCTTATAGATTTCAATGCACCACTTCTACGAGGCTTTGATGCGGGGAACGCCCACCCTGCATACATTATACCTGACGCAGGTATAATGTAGCACAGGGGTTTACAAAGTGACGCAGCTGCCTAGATGCGTCACTTTGTCAATAGGGCCCAACGTAGCGCATATTTTCCGCCGCCGCTGTGTCCCAAAAAGCGACGCAACGGCGGCGCAAAAGTGACGCAGGGGCTCATAAATAAGCCCCACATTATATTACAAATTCATTGGCCCACATAATTTAACATGCCATGATTGTTCTCCTAATCTTTATAGAGGATCATAGAAAGGAGGCCATGGAATAACAAACAAAGGGATCTCCTAACTGTTGTATAAAATACAAGCAACCCGACATTATCTAAAAACATATTTACGTAAAATCAGTAAAATATATCTTTTCCTCTGGGCAGTATAAAAGCTACAAAAGAGTAAAATATGTAAATTTGATTGGGGTGAAACCCTGTCACAAGGACGGGGTGGCAAATCTTCCACTGAGTACAAATTACTCGGATGGCCCAACATCAGCGGAATATAATTTAATCTGAATCATACCAATATAAAGCGATCCTGGAGATTGGATACTGTAGCTAAATAGGAGTGCAAGTCATGTTTTATACTTAGGGATTGCTAAATATGTTGACACTGTTCGCTTTAGATAAGTGGCTTCCCTTCTTTCACTTTTTGCCTTTTCTAAGAAAATTTTCTTGATTTTTAATTTGGAAATAGATGCGCATGTGTGGGGCTTCTCGTATAATTCCACTAGGTCTAATGACCTCAGTGTATTTTTGACATTTTGTAACCACCTTATTTTATATGCACAATCCAATGTCTGACAGTCCCTAATGATGCTTTGATCTATTAATGTGGTTCAGCACTCTTTTGTTTGAAGGACCATAATATTTCTAAATCACAGTCATACAACACAGAACTCATAATATTCCAAAAACAGTTTTAATGACTCAAATTAAAAAGACGCCTTCTATATAAAATACCTACAGCAAATAGATTTGGGGTTCTGGAAGAGGTAGATTGACTCACAGTAATGCAGTATCCTGAACAGACAACCAATTTCCAGCAGGAAACCAGGGAGAGGGTTATTTCTAATAGGGAATCTTGTCCCATAAGCATTATGTCTGGACCAGGGGTAGGAGCCCCGATGGACCCCCATTTTATATTTTTTCCAGCTGGGGGCAGACAGGCAAGTGGTGATGGCCCTCCCGTTGTGGGGCAATCATACTTTGAGACTCTGTAAGCCCAAACACTGGACTAGCACAAACTGTGCCCCAGGCCATAGCCCCTGTATCCCCTGTAGACTCCAACACCCTATTGTTTGTAGCTGATAGCACTGAGGTTATAACCAGAACCCTGGCAGCTGGATTAAGTGACCAACCTAGTGAAATCAGGCCTTTTAATGCTAAACCTAGGGTACATATGCCTGCTAACTTTAGAGACCCAACAAAGTTAAGGATTTTATCCTGGAATGTTGCGGGTCTTAGAAATAAGCTTGATAAACCTGACTGGGGGGATTTTGTGGATCAATATGACATCTGTATGTTTCAAGAAACATACAGACAGGGAGATGGCACAGCGACTGGGTTTTGCACCCTATAGTATAGCTGCAACCTTCAGGGGCAAAGGTAGGCCCTCAGGTGGTCTCTGCATATGGGTCGGGTCCCGTCTGGGCTGTCTAGTTAAACCGCAGGAGTTTTTTTCTAATGACGTTCAGTGCATTCTTCTGACATTTACATCTAAGGTCAGAATTGCTCTGGTAAACATCTACTCCAGGCCTGTTAGTTACAGCCATGAATCACCGACCTTTGATCAACTAGCAACCTCTATATCTACCATCCCCAGTAACCATTGGATGGTCATTGGTGGGGATTTTAATTGCCAGTTAGACCCCTTGAGAGATTTTAATGGAGGAATACCCAGTGAAGAAGATCTACACTGGGCTGTGCCAGAGGCAAGCATCCCGCCAACCAGGGCCTGGACACCGTTGGTGCTCCAGATTAAATCCCTTACCCTGAACCACTCCCTAAGGGCATGTAACGGCCGAACCAAATTGGATAAGCCAGGGAAACACACTTTTAATCACCCAGGACACTCCTCCATCATAGATTATATCCTAATCGATATCAGGATTTGGCATTGGGTAGTTGACTTCGTTGTCTCCACCAGACATGATAGCGATCATAATGCCCTAATTGTGGAGTTAGAACTGCTGATCAGTGAAGTAGCTGCTGGTTCAAATATACCGTCAGATGATAGATTCGTTTTTGACAATGATAGAACAAAGGTCCGGTGGACAGCCATTCAGCAATCATGTGTTAAGATGGCCTCTTTATATGATGCAGTTATCCTTTGTCTAGTGGCAGTGGAACAGTCCATCCCTGGCGATGGTCTTTTTACCTCCCTTGTGCAAATTGCAGAGACCCATGAACTGCTGACATCTATCCTAGCTGACATCTTTTTTCCATCATCACGCCCCAGTGGTTATAAAAAGGGTAAACATCCCTGGTTCAAGGACAGCTGCTGGAGGGCTAAGTTAGCTCTGATTGAGGCAATTAAATCCAAAGATAGACCCCTAATCAGAGCAAAAAGGGTGCTATATAGAGCTAGTATTGCTGAAGCCAAAAAAGAGTGGGAGTTAGATAAGTGGGAATCCTTAAAGCAGGCCCTATCTGCTCATGATATGAAGGCTTTTTGGTGTATAGTGACCACAGGCAGCAGGGAAGGGAAGTCGGCTATTGAACCAAACATCGCTGCCAATAAATGGAAAGAACATTTCGAGGCCCTGTATCAAAGGTTGGAGGATGCAGGTAATAACGTAATCAACGACATTGCTCCACCGCAAAACATCTGTACTGAGGCCCGCAGATAACCCTTACAGAGATAACAAGTGCCTTAAACAAAATTGCCCCTTCCAAAGCACCTGGTCTCGACAAGATCCCTGGGGACCTCTTTCGCTCTGAGCCAACCATCTGGGCCCCTTATTTCTTGATCCTGTTTAATGCCATATTGCAGAAAATGGCTATTTCACCTACATGGGCAGGTGCGGAAATCCTCCCAGTTTAGAAAAGGGGTTCACCGCTCCTCCCCTCTAACTATAAGCCCATACATTTAATTGACGTAAGTCAGAAAATCTTTGCCAGGGTATTGTTGGCCCGTCTCCAAACTTGGATGGACGAACAAAAAATATTAAACCCATTACAAGCTGGTTTCAGGGAAAACACGTCCACCATTGACCAAATATTCAGGCTTCAACTCTTGTACTGGAAAACGGTGACAATAGAGGGTGGCAGTCTCTATTTGATTTTCGTGGATTTAAAATCTGCGTTCGATCTAGTACCAAGAGACAAACTGTGGGCCATTTTAAGTGAGCTGGGGGTGCCTCTTTATCTCTGCCATATGCTCAGGCGTTTGCATGAAGGCAACTATGCCCAAATCAGATTCGGCAAACGTGGGGAACTCACCTCACCCATATCTATAGATAGAGGGGTAAGACAGGGGTGTGTGCTCGCACCCACCCTCTTCTGCCTGTTTATAAACGCACTTGTAGATGCACTGAATGCGGGGAAGGATAACGATACACCCAAGATAGCAAGTAGGAAAATACCAGCAATGATGTTTGCCGATGATACTCTGTTGCTCTCAAAGTCACCAATGGGCATACAGAGGATTCTCAACAACTTCAGGGCCTTCTGTGATAGTAGGGGACTTGAGATTAATTGCCTGAAGACCAAATACATGGGGGCATATTATCAAGAACGGCGTTAAAATTATCGCAGCTTTAGCGGCAGAAAACTGCCGCTAAAGCGGCGATAATGGGCTTGATAATATGCCCTTGAGAATTCCAATAGAAGCCCATGTTGACACCAGAAAATGGGCTTCTATTGGAATTCTCAAGGGCATATTATCAAGCCCATTATCGCTGCTTTAGCAGCAGTTTTCTGCCGCTAAAGCAGCGATAATTTTAACGTTGTTTCTTGATAATATGCCCCATGGTCTTCAATCCAACCAGCACTACCTGCCCCAATTCCAGCCTGTACGGCACTCCTCTGGAGAGAGTTTCTGTCTTTGAATACCTTGGGGTCACCCTAACCAAAAAAATGGACTGGGGGGCTCAAATTAATAAAACTAGTTTGAAGCTAGCACAGAGCACAGGAGGGGTAATTAAGCTATTCAGGAACTCTTCTTTTAAACCCATTGGACCAATAGTGGAAATTTATAAAATGCAAACTAAGTGTTCTGCTATGTATGGGGCCGAACTCTGGGAGTGTAGTTCACTGAGAAATATCACAAAGACCGAGAACTCATTTACCAGACAGCTCTTTGGCCTTCCCCCTAGTACTCCTCTTATACCACTGCGTTGAGATCTGGGGATAAGGCCTATTGCTGATGAAATTGCTCTCAGACCCCTCCTTTACTGGCGTCGATTATGGTTAACCCTGGAATTGGTTGTCTACCGGGACGAGCTTAAGGAGGTTCTGGCCCTGCATGGTGCCGGAAAATTACAGTGGCTAGCCTATGTTAGGGACACCTTTCAGAACATGGGCAGAGCGAGCCTATTGCATTTCCCTGAGGAAGCCTGCGTCACAGTTTCCCGAAAGGAACTGGTACAGAGCTACAGGGAGGACAAACTTGCCTGAATACAGGGGTGTTCAGCAACAGGTTCACTAACAGTTACGTTTATGAGGACAAAAGATCAGTATTGCCTAGAGCCTGTCCTGGATGAGATCCAACCTGTGTTAGTGAGGAAATTATATGTTTAATTTAGGCATGGGGCCCTCCCACTACGCGCCTTTTCCAATAAATGGGTAGGTACACTTGCTCTAGGCTGTGCTGCTTGTAACCACACAGAGGAATCAGAGTTGCATGTTTTTTTCTTTTGCCCTGGTTATAGAAAATCTAGGCACCGCTGGTTGATGCAGCTCTGTAGAAATTTGGGAACCAGACACTGTGTAGAGGTATTTAGGCTACTAAAGTACAACACCTTATTCCCTATTGTATTTGCGGTGTGACATTTTTTACTATCTACGTGGTGTGCGCGCAGGTCGCTTTAAAAAAAAATATATCTGTATAGGGCATAGCTGACAAGACCTCCCCTATTTTTAGTTGGCTTGGCTCCTTTTTTCCTTCTCTTTTTAAATTTAACTTTTATATATGTGATTTTAGTGAGACCTTCTTTTAATACTGTAGTTTATTAAATTTATCAGCACCTTTTTCCGCCTAATTATGTATATGCTTTTTACTATATGGTCTTTTTGTATATGCTCTATGAATTTTGTCCATTTATCGGGGAATGGGTAATAGTAATAATTTGCAGCTGTAATCGTGGACCCTGGTGTCTCAAGTCCATGTATCTGAGCATGTTTTTATTGTATTGTTGCTTATTTTGCACTTTTATGGTCTATTGACCGCAATAAAGATGTTGATGATAATGATAATAAATAAAAGAATAATATCTAATCTTTATACCTTATAGGCAGGCATCTCAACAGGTTGTTAACCTTGACTCTTGAAGCTACAGAATTCTGCTCACTGGGGCCGTCCACACCGATGGACTTAAATGACACTTGACCACCTTTCTCACATTCCACACTCTGCTGTATTGGGTGACAACACTATTCTTATTGACTCTGACCACTTTGATGGAATGACCAAATTTAGAGCCACCTTTTGCCATGACACCAGTTTTGTGGATCATCACCATATCTCCTACTACAAAATCAAGCACCCTTACTTTCCACCTTTCTCGTACCTTGCCTTAATTTTCTCCTGTTTCTCCTTCACTCTTTCCGCCACTTCACCAAGATCAACACTGTCCTCACGGTTGAGCTTCCTCTTTATCCACCACGGACACAACTTAGAAACTGGATCCCTTCCTTTCAACAGTCTAAAAGGGCTAACTTCTGTGACAAAGTGGCATAATGCGATACATCCACAACTTTTCTCTCAACACGTTCTTCCATGCACCACCAGATTTCCGTGCTACCTCAACACCAAATTTAAGCACATGGTTGAATCGCTCAACTTGACCATTCTCCTGTGGCTCATGAAGGGCTGTGGTACCATGTCTGATACCACAAGTCTTAAGAATATCCTCCATTTCACAAAGGGTAAGCTGTACCCCATTGCCAGTCACCAAGACTTCAGGACATCCGTCTCAAGCAAAAACTTCTCTAAAAAATCCAATTACCACTCGAGAGGTGGCATGCGCAACAAACTCCACTTCTGGCCACTTTGAATGATAGTCAATCATGACTAATGCAAACCTGGCATTACAGGGTAAACTGTAATAAGGACCTGAAACATCAAACTCTACCTTTTCCCAAGGAGCATTGGGCCATGACGCTGGTTTGGGGGGAGCAGGAAATGCCCTAAGAATTTTATCACTGTTTACACACTTTACACACTTGGTGCATTCTTTTACTCTGTGGTCCACCATCTTGTGAAAACTCGACAACCAAAAATTGGCTCTGATGAGACGTTTCATTGAGGACATTCCTTGGTGCCAAACATGCGCCAACTTCAAAATCTTTTCCTGCATGGCACGGGTGGAACACACTTCCCTCCTTTGATTAACAATTCTCCTTCTAATTCAATCTCATCGGAAACTTTAGCATAAGGTCTTCATGCAAAACATATTTCACCTTGGGCCGTCCTTCCATCAAATATTTCTTCACCAGTTGACACACAGCATCTTCGTTCATCCCTCTTCACCAATCTTCTTCCAAAATGCTTTCAAATTCTGTCCCCACAAAATCCCTAACAGTAGCCACCATCTCAATTTCATCCTTTTCCTCATCACTCTTATTATCAGGGCATAGCAGTCTGGATAAACAGTCTGCAGTGATATTACTTTTCCCAGGAACATACTCCACCCTAAAATTGTACTCTTGTAATCTTGAAGTGAGCCTAGCAATGCGTGCAGTGGAATTCCACCTCCACCTGGCGACAACATTCCCACAAGGGGTTTGTGATCCATCCTAAGCAGAAATCTGCTACCCCATACATAGTTGCGGAAATGTTCTACAACCCAAAAGCAAGCCAGAAGCTCCTTTTTAATTACTGCATACCTTCTCTCAGTCTCCGTTAATGTCCTGGATACAAATGCCACGCACAATTCATCTTTCCCACTTCTCTGACTCAACATTCCACCAATGCCATACAAACCAGCATCCACTATTATAACACACAATTTGTTCATACAGAATATTTAAAAGTAGGAGCACGCGCAATCTCTTCCTTCATTTGCTGGAATGCAGCTTGTTGTTTTTCCAACCAGATAAACTCAGCTTTATTCCTTGCCAGTTCCCTGAGAGGCTCCATTTTAGTGGCAAAACCTTGTATAAACTTGCTGTAGTACTCACATAACCCAGCAAATGATAATAACTTCTCCTTATTATCTGGTGCAGGAGCTTATACAATAGCATCTACCAGTGATTTCTTGCGTACAACACCATCCCCTGATAATGTGTGCCCCAAATACTCCACAGTATTACAGAAAAACCTGCACTTCTCAGCCTTAAGGGTCAGATCTCTAATCTCTTGTATACTTCTACCACATGTCCTAAATGTTCCTCCTCATTCTTCGAGGAGATTAGAATGTCATCTTGGAAACATTTTACATATCTGTCCATATCCTTGAAAATGTGGAACATCGCCCTTTGAAAAACAGAGGCCCGGAGGCTAAATTAAAGGGTATCCTTTTGAATTGAAACAAACCTTGGAGTGTTATAAATGCAGTGAATTTTCTCGACTGTTCAGTAAGTTCAATCTGGTGCTATGCTGAATGGAGATCTAATGTAGAAAATACTCTAGCTCCCTCCAGCATACACACCACTTCGTTGATGTTAGGAAGTAGATGGCAATTCATTACTAAACTGGCGTTCAAAGCTCTCAAATCCACACATAATCTAAGACTTTTATCTAGTTTGTGAGCCAAAATAATGGGGAAACCCAGTCTGATGACTCTACTTCCTCAATAATGCTTTCCTTCACCAACTCTTCTAACATGTTTTTTAACTCCTTCCTCACATTCACTGGTACCCCTTGTAACGTCTGCTTCACGGGAACAGCATCCTCTTTCACTTTGATTTTATGGATAAACTCCACCAATCTTCCTAAACTCTCAGTTAGCACACTGGGAAACTGTTGGATAACCTCATTATTGCTAAGACTATCAGACACAACCAACTCAAGTTCTTTGCTTCTAGAATTAAGAATTATACCTAACTTAGCCTGGCCTCTCCAACCTATACATTGACCCTTTGACTGCCACATATAATTTAATTTGAGCCTTCCTACTTTTAAATTCAATCTCCACCTCCTCATAAACTTCAGTGTCAATTCTAGACCCATCAAAACTTTCCGAAATTATGTCAGATTTCTTAAGGGGATCCAACTGTATTAAATTCCCAAACTGTTGCACACTGTAGTCTTTAGCTATAATAGTCCATGGCGATCAAGAATCAGCCATCAACACTAGTTCAACATTCAATATATACGCACTAGACAATTGGGAGGCCCTATAGTATCCTCCTTTCCCATTGCTGTACTGAAATCCTTGATAGATAGAACTATAACACTCTTCACCTCCCTCTGCACTCTGGTTGTTATCCTCATTCAAATGTGAAACTTTACCTTTAGCAGTGTTGCTCCTATTATTTTTCTTAAAATCTCGACATACTCGTGAAAAATGCCCAATGCGACCACATTTACTACATTCTTTCCCTAATGAAGGGTATCGGGGGAAGAGGCGATTTGAGCTGTGTTTCCACACCTGAAACAATGGAACGGTTTGTTGCCACTTTTATAATTTTGATACACCCGCGAATTGCTAGGCCCCACACTACACACTTTGTCAGACGTCTTACTATCCTTACTCAGGGACTTCATTCATCTCTCAGACTGCTCTAAGGCTTTGGCCTTCCTAATAACAGCCTGCAAATTAGGATCACCCATTATACACAATTGTTCTTGAACCTTCTTGCTTCTGACATGTACAATGATCTAGTCCCTGATCATCTCATCTGTGATAGGTCCAAAGTTGCAATTAGTAGACAAAGCTCGCAAGCCAGTGAGAAACTCATCAAATATTTCATTCTCTTCCTGTGCTCTGGTGTAGAATTTAAATCTGTTGAGGGCAACACTAGTCATAGGTTTGAAGCAATTTTCCATCCATAGCATAGCTTCCTCATATACATTGCGATCACCACCAGCTTCAATCTGTGGCAGTATTCTCAAGACTACTTGCCCTTCGGAGCCTAAGCAATGCAAGAGAATGCTCTTTTTCCTTTCAGCTGACAATCTCTCACCATCCATAGCTTTTAAGTAGGTGATATCTAATCCATGGGATTGGCAGTTCCCCTTTATTTTAAAGAAACTAAGGGCCTCATCACGATTTCCAACCAACTCGGTCTTGGAATGGTTTCCAACCGAATCGGATTCGGGAGTCTGACCGACCGATTACGATGCTTCTGAACACCGTTTCGGTTGGACTCCCATTGTCTTCAATGGGAGCCTGTGTTCCAACCGACAACACAGGCTCCCATTGAAGAAAGGGGTGGTTGTGGAAAACCTTGCACCCTGTGGCAGGCACCCCATGGGGAGCTCGAAAGGGCTGAGCCACCTTGCCTCTACTGCTTGCGTTTGTAATCTAACTTCTGGCAGCATGAATCTGCAAGCATGGCTTGGTACAGGGCCTTGACAGTGGATGGCTGTATCTCCTTATAAGCAGATGATTTACTTCCATATGTAAGATATAGTACATGGTCAGGCCCAAGACTATTATATTTTATACAAAAAATTTAACAGAAATGACCAGACTACTGATTAAATGGGACTGTTCAATTATCTATTTACTACTGGGGGGTGAGCATGCAGCAAAATGGAGAAGTCACCTAATATTCACACAAAGTAGTTTCCAATATATATATATATATATATATATATATATTTATATATATATATATATATTATCTACTGGCGGTCGCCAGTAGATAGTTATAGTTAGGACCTATTTTCCATAGGAAATCCGCAACATTCTATTTGAAATAACTTTGGCGCCGATTGACGAATCTTCGCGAAATTTTCAAAACTCGTGGCTCGCTCCGGTCCGCTCCTATCCTGAAAGTCTCGGGGTGATTCGTCAAGTGGGGGCCGAGAAAAAAGGGGGGTCCCAAAACGTGTTTTCCCCATGCAATTTTCCATAGGAACGTTTCATCGCAGCTACAGCCCGAACTGCTGAACGGAATTACACCAAATTTGGCAAAAAGGTAGCCCTTGGTTCAGAGTCGTGCCTTTTGGTTAAATGGTATAAATCCGTTCAGTAGTTCCTGAGAAATTTGAAAAAGAAAACACATATATCTGGGCGGAGCCTAACCACACATGTCATCGTGAGATCTGATTGGCTGTCAGCACTTCATCCTGGAATTGCTGGCAGCCATCTTGGGACCAATATAAATGATAGTACCCCATTGAAATGCATTGTAGTGAATCGAAGATTTTGAGGGTTACCAAAAGGAGAACTATAAAGGGTGATAACAGACTTTAGTTACATTAGAATTCATTTGTTGATGGTACCATACTAATTTCAGGAATTGTGGTGTGTTCTAAGGTGATTTTACCCTGTGAAAAACCTTCTGCTGGGATATCATGAATCATGTTTGAGAGAAAACTATTTTCACATGCTTGTCCCATACAGTTTTGGAAGGTGCTCCAGAAGCTAAAATGAGAGCATATTTTCTGTAAATTCACATTATCTTTCTCAGTCATGTGAGAATGAAGTCTGACATTCTCAGTAAAACATGTACATCCAACAAGGGCAGAGACTGTCAGTTGATTCCTTTGTGTTCTACTGCAGCTTCCCAGAGTGTTCTAAAGAACAACTAGAGCGCTAACAGTCTTACTTATGACAAAATTATGGCACACCTGAAGCCATCTTGATTGGAATAAACTGGTAACTCTTAAAACATTTAATTTAAAAAGGAACAAAATGAGGGGGTTCATTTTGTCATAGAAATTATGGTTAGTGCTGTAGAAAGAAAAATTAGGACATGTTTTAAGTGAGATCTCAAATATCTTCCTGTTATATTTCAACAGGAGCAGCCTGTCAGTTGATGCCTTTGTGTTCTACTGCAGCTTCCCAGAGTGTTCTAAAGAACAACTAGAGAGCTAACAGTCTTACTTATGACAAAAGTATGGCACACCTGAAGCCATCTTGATTGGAATAAACTGGTAACACTTAAACATTTAATTTAAAAAGGAACAAAATGAGGGGGTTCATTTTGCCATAGAAATTATGGTTAGTGCTGTAGAAAGAAAAATTAGGACATGTTTTAAGTGAGATCTCAAATATCTTCCTGTTATATTTCAACAGGAGCAGCCTGTCGGTTGATGCCTTTGTGTTCTACTGCAGCTTCCCAGAGTGTTCTAAAGAACAACTAGTGTGCTAACAGCCTTACTTATGACAAAAGTATGGCACACCGGAAGCCATCTTGATTGGAATAAACTGGTAACACTTAAAACATTTAATTTAAAAAGGAACAAAATGATGGGGTTCATTTTGTCATAGAAATTATGGTTAGTGCTGTAGAAAGAAAAATTAGGACATGTTTCAAGTGTGATCTCAAATATCTTCCTGTTATATTTCAACAGGAGCAGCCTGTCAGTTGATGCCTTTGTGTTCTACTGCAGCTTCCCAGAGTGTTCTAAAGAACAACTAGAGCGCTAACAGTCTTACTTATGACAAAATTATGGCACACCTGAAGCCATCTTGATTGGAATAAACTGGTAACTCTTAAAACATTTAATTTAAAAAGGAACAAAATGAGGGGTTCATTTTGTCATAGAAATTATGGTTAGTGTTGTAGAAAGAAAAATTAGGACATGTTTTAAGTGAGATCTCAAATATCTTCCTGTTATATTTCAACATGAGCAGCCTGTCAGTTGATGCCTTTGTGTTCTACTGCAGCAGAGTGTTCTAAAGAACAACTAGAGCGCTAACAGTCTTACTTATGACAAAAGTATGGCACACCTGAAGCCATCTTGATTGGAATAAACTGGTAACACTTAAAACGTTTAATTTAAAAAGGAACAAAATGAGGGGGTTCATTTTGCCATAGAAATTATGGCTAGTGCTGCAGAAAGAAAATTTAGGGCATGTTTTAAGTGAGATCTCAAATCCTCTTCTATTTCATTAGAAAATTCTGACATGCAGACTGAAACAATCACTTTCAATACCAGAAGTAGACTTCCAGTTAACTCCCTGGTGAGCAGTAGCTTTACTACAGTGATCTAATGAACATCTAGAGTGCTAACATTCTGAATTCATGGCAAATGTGTGACACATCTGAATGCCTTCTTGATGGAATCAAAGTAAAAAACTGAAAGCATTTCCTACTGAGGAGACTGCAGTAAATGACGAAATTAGGAAACTTCATAACAAATAAGTCTCCCAAGATGGCCACCAGGAAAAAAGAGCCCAAATGTAGCACAAATATCACCCAGATGTAGCCCACATATAGCCCAATGACAGAAGTGTGCAAAACACTTTTTATTTTTATTTTTTCTGCAGTTTTATATAGTGCAAACTGGTCAGGTATTGGAGCGTTACATCTTACTTGGACCCCTTATTGCGTATTTTGCACGAAGTACATGAGATTGATCTTGCGAAACATTGAACTTTACGATTCTGTTAACCTGAAGTTGCTCTGAACCGGGCTTTGTAACACCCGTTTTTACCTACTGGTTTTAATTAATTCTCACTGTATTGTATTAGGAAAGAGGATTTACTGATTTTATGTACACTTTTATGATCTATGTTTCTAAATCAGATCAAATAAAGTTTAATCAATTCTATGGCAGGACGGAGGCGAGGATTATGCATATCTTTCCTCACTTTATTTGCAGAGCAGTTCAAAGAAAACGTAACACAACAATCATTAAACAAAAGACTACACAACCCATGAACCATTAGGGGGTAGTCTCCAAGGCAACTATAGTCCAATCATATCACAGTCCATCGTATATAATATTGTGACGTCCCTTCCGCTTCCTCTTTCTTCACTGCTCGTCAGTTAAGTGCATTCCTTACATTCTTGGCTTAATCTGACGTTGTTGCTGTTTGTATAGCGGTTTCTTGTGCACGTTATTAGCATTATTGCCTTGGTATTGTTTCATATTCCCTGCGCAGCAGACTCTTGCCCGAGCGCGTTCTCCCCCTCGCAGTTTCTCCCGCTGTGTGCTCTGCGCGCGGTGAGATCTTGTCAGGCGAGTCTGGTCCGAGCGAGGCAGCTCCGTCGAGCGCTCCCGCTGGTCTTTACGCGCGTTTGGGAATCCGGTCACTCCTTTAGTGTCCGCTTGATTCCCGACCAACCCTCGCCTAATTTTGACACCGCTATGCAGTGATTTCCCCACACGGCCACGTTAGTGACCAGCGCCACCTGGTGGTGGTAATTGCTATTGCGCCTCAGTCTATTCTTATAACAGCTTCGGGAAAGCCCAGCTGTTGGAGCACCAGCGAGGGGCTGTCTTAAGGATTTTAAGGGCATTTGTTCTGTGCTCACACCCTCTGCTATCATGTCTTCTCCAGAAGACCATTTTTACTCCTCCTACCAGGAAGTGGAGGAGGAATGGCCCCCAACTTCTCCCTCCAGCAGTGGACCAAGCCCTCTCTCTGGCTATTTCTAGGGCGCTGGCTCCTCTTAGGGATCAGGTTGATAAGCTGGAGAAAAGCATCCCTGGGGTGTTCAGTGACCCAGATCTGGTGGTGGCGGGTCCAAGTAGCTCCCAGATGGGGAATAAAAGGGCCGTTAAGCATAACGCGGGGCACTTGGAAGGATTTGATAAACTTACGGAGACCTTCCTCAAGAGTGCGCGAACGCTAAAACATGCACCCTGCCGGGAGGAGGAGGGACCCGGAGAAAATTGCGACACTGTCACCACTATTGTAGACCCCGACGGCGGGTTTCCCTTAGAGGGAGAGGGTGTATCGGAGGACGATTTCTCCTCCGATGAGGATAAGGACTCGAGGCGTCCCTGGCGTCCAGAGTCCCACTCCTCTCAGTCCCCGGTTGGGGACGGGGTCCACTCGGACATGTTCGAGCCTACCCAAATTTACCATCCTAGGTCGGCAGAGTGGACACCTGACGCCAAAGTGGCAGAGTATGTGGTGGGGAAAATCCATCAACCCCTTGAAAGGGAGGTCAGGAATAGGAGGAGGGAGAATGCCCCAGGCCCTCACTGAAGGGGAAGGTGGCACACATGCCTGAAATTGATGAGAAACTATGTACCTTTTTCTCCAAGTATATGAGGGATCCCAAGAAAGGAATTGATAGGTCTTGGACGTGGTAGGGCCCTTGACCCAAATTATTCAATTGACGGAGCGTTCCAAAGAGTCAGGATCCCCTTTGTCCACGGATATTGTGGCTGGTTGGGCGCACTACCCTAAACCCTAAAACACTACCCCTCCACTACCCAAACACCACTGCACTACCCTAAACCCTAAAACACTACCCCTAGCACGACACCCTACACTACCCAAACATAACTGCACTCCCTAAACCCTAAAACACTACCACCAGCACGACTCCCTACACTACCCAAACACCACTGCACTAACCTAAACCCTAAAACACTACCCCCAGCACGACTCCCTACACTACCCAAACACCACTGCACTACACTAAACCCTAAATATACCCCCAGCATGACCTCCCACACTACACAAACACCACTGCACTACCCTAAACCCTAAAACACTACCCCCAGCATGACCCCTACACTACCCAAACACCACTGCACTACCCTAAACTCTAAAACACTAACCCCAGCATGACCCCCTACACTACCCAAACACCACTGCACTACCCTATACCCTAAAACACGACCCCTACACTACACAAACATGACTGCACTACCCTAAACCCTAAAACACTACCCACAGCATGACCCCCTTCACTACACAAACACCACTGCACTGCCCTAAACCCTAAAACACTACCCCAGCACTACCCCCTACACTACCCAAACACCACTGCACTAACATAAACCCTAAAACACTACCCCCAGCACGACTCCCTACACTACCCAAACACCACTGCACTACCCTAAACCCTAAATCTACCCCCAGCACGACCCCCTACACTACACAAACTCCACTGCACTACCCTAAACCATAAAACACTACCCCCAGCATGACCTCTATACTACACAAACACCACTGCACTACCCTAAACCCTAAAACACTACCACCAGCATGACCCCCTACACTACTCAAACACCACTGCACTACCCTAAACCCTAAAACACTATCCCAGCATGACCCCCTACACTACCCATACACCACTGCACTACCCTAAACCCTAAAACACTACCCCCAGCACGACCCCCTACATACTGCACTACCCTAAACCCTAAAACACTACCTCCAGCACGACCCCCTACACTACCCAAACACCACTGCACTACCCTAAACCCTAATACACCTCCCCCAGCACAACCTCCTACACCACCCAAACACCACTGCACTACCCTAAACCCTAGAAAAGAAACCCCCACCCCATGCCCAATCCCCCTTACCTCTCACTCCTCATGGTTCCTCTCTCCTCATGGTTCCTGCTTCACGTCATCTCTGAGGGCGGTGCACGTCGTTGTGAGGAAACGGAACAGCCTCTGTTTCCTTACAACGACATGGATCGTCTACATGTTTTTAGAACGCATGGTCATTTACCATACATACCTTTACAACAAAATTCGTTCTAAAGGCATGCGTGGTAAATGACAATGCGTTCTAAAAAATGCGTAGTAATGACTTCGTGATGTACAACGCATGCGTGGTAATGCATGCGTTGTAATGGTATCGCAAAGTAAAAAGTCGTTGTAACGGCTGTTTACCGATCGAAGCTGGCCCCTGTTCTTCAGTGAGACGTTTATTTGATTAATTAGGAGGAAGGAATGTGGTTTTTACCAAAAAGTGCATTCCCGGCTGTTGTATTGTGAAAGTGTCCGCGTGGCCTGGTTTCACTTCCGGTGAGAGAGTGGAAGAGTCTGTTTGGATCTAAAGGAGTTCTGTTGTTGGACGGGGCGGCGCGACATGTCATCAGAAAACATAGCTAATGGAAAGCGTCCTCCCTGAAGTGTGGAGCAGTGCCATGAGAGGTCAACGAGTGTGCGTCCCACCGCAGTATGACGGTACCGCGTGACCCATGTGCCGCCTCCAGGGTACCGGGGGCAGAAGCGGCATCGCAGGTCCTCTTGAAGACTGTTGTAGCACTAATTCTACATTTTGGTACTAGGGCATTTTAACTTCGTTGTTCCTGCCAGATACAAAGAGAAGATCCTGTGTTATTCAGTGCCCTCGTTACCTTTTTTGTGGGTTGTGATGCTTGTCACTTCGCTGCCCCGCCGGTGCACATGACTGGGCACCCCACCTCGTGTGCCATCTGCAGGGCCTCTGCCCTCGGATCACTGGTTTTGGTTTCTGGAGTGGCAACATAAACAGTTGCTCCCAAAGGACTAGCCTGAACACTTAGGTGAATATCCCCTGCACCAGCATTCCACGGAAATTCTTTCCTAGCTCTCCCACGTCAACGAGCACGGCTCCGCTCGCGACACCGTATGACGTCATCAGAGCCATAAGAGGACCTCGTCGGCGTGCTGGCGTCAGTTCCACCCATTTTTTCCGTGCCACCGAGGCAAACAGGGGACGAGACATTTTCACATGTATACATAGTATAATAAATATATATATATTCACTGAAAAAACCATAGGTTTCAGGCACGTTATAGTTAGAAATTAGCATTTAAAAAACCTTAGAAATTCACTGAAAAACCATAGGTTTCAGGCACGTTATAGTTAGAAATTAGCATTTAAAAAAGCTTAGAAATTCACTGAAAAAACCATAGGTTTCAGGGGCATTATAGTTAGTTGGACATTTCACTCGTACAAAACCATAGAAATTCCCCCGTTATACTTAGTTCAGCTAACTATAACTCGCGCGCCCGCAATGCACTGCTGATGACGTCACATATTACATCACTCATGACATGGTCAGTGACATCACTCATGACATCACTGATGACATCTCAAATGACATCACTGATGACATCACTGATGACATCATCCAGTGAATGTGTTTTTCTGAAAATTAAATATGTTTTATATATGTATATCTCAAGGTCGATGGAAGAATAAATGGGTATATAAGTGTCTAAATGGATGATGTTTTTTGTAAAATTGATTGTATAACTGACTAAGTGTATCTTAGTGAATACATGGGTTAGTGAGTAATGTTTAAATATGAAAATATCTGTATCAGTCTCTCACTTTGTGTATAAGTGGCTGCATGTGTTGGTGAGTAGCTACATGAGTGTCTATATGGGTTATTAGTTGGTTTTTTGAGTATCAGTATGAGTGTCTGTATGGTTCGGTGGGGGGTATTACTTAGTGCATAGATGCATGAATGAGTGACTTACTGTTTGTATGTGTTGAAGACAGCATGTGTTCAGGACTGTATAGGTGGATGAGTATGTGTATGGGTGTTTTAGTGAGTGAATGACTGTCTCAATAGTGTCTTTATGAGTAACTACATATGTTTTAAACTAGTATATGTGAGTATTGGTGTATATAAGTGAGTATATGTGAGAGTGAGAGATTGGAAGAGTTCCTGTACAAATAAGTAGGTGTTTCTATAAGTGATTGTTTAAGAGAGTAAGTATGTGTAAGTTTCTGTAGAAGTAAGTGTGGTAGTGTGTGTATAACTGTATATGCAAGTAAATGGATGTTTGATACTTTGTTTGCATATGTGACTATGTGTGTGAGTAACTCTATGGATGAGTGGCGGTGTGTAACAGGATGTATAGGCGTATGAGTACATATGATGAGTGAGTACATGTATGAGTGACTGTATAGGGACTGTTGGTGAATGAGTGGATGTGTGTGTAGATCTTGGAATTACTGAATAGGTGTGTTGTAACTGGTATTGGTATGTCCATTGTTTTGAAAATGTTAGTTTGTATTTTTGAGTGTGTGTATCAAAGGTTATATTAGGGTGAGAGGAGGTCTGCCACTCTATCACAAGGATGATGTCATCAGTGATGTCATTTGAGATATCATCAGTGATGTCATGAGTGATGTCACTGACCTTGTCATGAGTGATGTAATATGTGACGTCATCAGCGGTGCATTGCGGGCGCGCGAGTTATAGTTAGCTGAACTAACTATAACGGGGGAATTTCTATGATTTTGTACGAGTGAAATGTCCAACTAACTATAACGCCCCTGAAACCTATGGTTTTTTCAGTGAATATATATATATATATAAATATATATATATATATTACCTACTGGCGGTCGCCAGTAGGTAGTTATAGTTAGGACCTAGTTTCCATAGGAAAAGCGTTTTTTGTTTCCCCAATAACTTTGGCGCAGGTTGACGAATCTTTGCGAACTTTTCAAAACTAGTGTTCCGCTCCGGTCAGCTCCTGTCTTGAAAGTTTCGGGGTGATTCGCCAAGCAGGGGCCGAGAAAAAAGGGGGGTCCCAAATCCGTTTTCCCCATGTTATTTTCCATAGGAAACTTTAGACACGGCTACAGCCCGAACTGCTGAACGGAATTACATCAAATTTGGCAAAAAGGTAGCCCTTGGTTCAGAAAGAGTCCTTTTTGTTAAATGGTGTAAATCCGTTCAGTAGCTGCTGAGAAATTCAAAAAATAAAAGTTTCAAAATCAATTTTCCATAGGAAACTTTAGCCAAGGCTACAGCCCGAACTGCTGAACGGAATTACACCAAATTTGCAAAAAAGTAGTGCTTGGTTCAGAAAGCGACCTTTTTTTTAAATGGTGTAAATCCGTTCAGTAGTTGCTGAGAAATTCAAAAAATAAAAGTTTTGATATCTATGGCCGCGGTGGGTTCGCGAACCCTCCCGACCGCGAGCTTCATTCTAATTGGCTGCCAACACTCCAAACCAGGAAGTGTTGGCAGCCATCTTGTGACTCGGTAGAACCGAGTCACTAGAAAACAGTGAAACAAAGGTGAAAAACAAGAAAAGGGGGCAGGGTAGAAACACCCTGACCCCCCAGGTCTGCTCAGGGCCAAAAAAAGCATTTTGTTTTTTATAATTTCGGCAAAATTTGCGCTGGGGTCGCGAATCCCGCCGAAATTATTTTAAAAAATGAAGCGCGGGTTCCCGCGCTTTATTTAAATGAGGCCCCCGGGTGGGCCAGGTCCCGGGGCTATGTTAATAATATGCGGGAGGGCACGCAGCCCTCCCGTAGCCCCGGGGACCGCCACCTCCCCGGGGCACCTTTTTTATTAATGTGTGTGGGGGGCCTCCAAGGCCCCCCCAAGCCCCTGGGCCCACCACCCCCGGGGATTTTCTTAAATATTCTCGGGGGCACAAGGCCCCCGCTGCCCCGGGGACCGCCACCCCCCGGGGCATAAAATGCAAATGCGGGGGTCCGTTACGGACCCCCGAGCCCCGGGGACCACCACCTCCCTGGGGCTATGTAAATAAAGGGAGGGGGCTGCACGGCCCCCCCCTAGAGCCCTTGATGGCCCTGGGGACCACCACCCCCCAGGGCCGGCTCCTGCAGTGTCCCGGGGTGCCCATCCACGGGACACTGCTGTTTGCTATGACAGGGCAGGAGCATGGCTGGGGGATTAAGTCTCCTTGAATCCTGAGGGTCCCTGGGGGCCAACTAGCCCACCAGGTACCTCCAGTAAGCGCCACAGAGTTGCGTTGCAGAGAGGTGTAAAAAGGGGCATGGCCTTGGACCACCATATATATTTTCTGTAAATTCACATTATCTTTCTCAGTCATGTGAGAATGAAGTCTGACATTCTCAGTAAAACATGTACATCCAACAAGGGCAGAGAATGTCAGTTGATTCCTTTGTGTTCTACTGCAGCTTCCCAGAGTGTTCTAAAGAACAACTAGAGTGCTAACAGCCTTACTTATGACAAAAGTATGGCACACCTGAAGCCATCTTGATTGGAATAAACTGGTAAAACTTAAAACATTTAATTTAAAAAGGAACAAAATGAGGGGATTTATTTTGCCATAGAAATTATGGTTAGTGCTGCAGAAAGAAAAATTAGGGCATGTTTTAAGTGAGATCTCAAATCCTCTTCTACTTCATTAGAAAATTCTGACATGCAGACTGAAACAATCACTTTCAATACCAGCAGTAGACTTCCAGTTAACTCCCTGGTGAGCAGTAGCTTTACTACAGTGATCTAATGAGCACCTAGAGTGCTAACATTCTGAATTTATGGCAAATGTGTGACACATCTGAATGCCTTCTTGATGGAATCAAAGTAAAAAACTGAAAGCATTTCCTATTGAGGAGACTGCAGTTCTTGAGGAAATTAGGAAACTTCATAACAAATAAGTCTCCCAAGATGGCCACCAGAGAAAAAAGAGCCCAAATGTAGCACAAATATCACCCAGATGTAGCCCACATGTAGCCCAATGACAGAAGTGTGCAAAACACTTTTTATTTTTTGGTTTTTTGCAGTTTTATATAGTGCAGACTGGTCAGGTATTGGAGCGTTGCATCTTACTTGGACCCCTTATTGCGTATTTTGCACAAAGTACATGAGATTGATCTTGCGAAACATTGAACTTTACTATTCTGTTAACCTGAAGTTGCTCTGAGCCGGGCTTTGTAACACCCGTTTTTACCGACTGGTTTTAATTAATTCTCACTGTATTGTATTAAGAAAGAGGATTTACTGTTTTTATGTACACTTTTATGATCTATGTTTCTAAATCAGATCGAATAAAGTTTAATGAATTTAATTTAAGTCTCCCAAGATGGCCACCAGAGAAAAAGGAGCCCAAATGTAGCACAAATATCACCCAGATGTAGCCCACGTATAGCCCAATGACAGAAGTGTGGAAAACACTTTATCCTTTGTTTTTTGCAGTTTTATATAGTGCAGGCTGGTCAGATATTGGAGTGATTTACATGAGCATTGGTTACATCATACAAGGACAAACTCATTTTGGTTGTAGGCATGCGGAGATTAAGTGATTTGACCAGAATCACAGAATGTCGAGCTGAAGCAGAAACTCCAACTTGGTTCCACAGTTGCAAAGTCTGCAGCTCTGGAAGTAACACCACATTCTCTCCCCTGAGCGTAACATGTAATCAAGTGGTCAACTGGATAAAAAACATTAAGATAACAAATAATTTAAAAATGCTTTGTCACTATTGGAGAACTCATAAAATATGTCCTCATTTTAGTTTTTTAGAGCACTAACCATAATTTCTATGCAAATAAAACCCTCTCATTTCTATAATTTCTAAAGGAAATGCTTTAGGTATTACAGTTTTGATTACATCAAGATGACGTCAGGCATGCCACACTTTTGTAATAAATATAGAATGTTAGCAATCTAGTTGTCTTTTGTCTCTTTCTGCACATCTCTTGCCACTTTCTGTACCTCTCTTGCCTATTTCTGCAGCTCACTCTCTTCTTTCTGCACCTCTCTTGCCTCTTTCTGCACCTCTCTTCCCTCATTCTGCAGCTCACTCTCTTCTATCTGTACCTCCCTTGCCTCTTTTGCACCTCTCTTGCCTCTTTCTGCACATCTCTTGCCTCTTTCTGCACCACTCTTGCCTCTTTCTACACCTCTCTTGCATCTTTCTGCACCTCTCGTGCCTCTTTCTGCACCTCTCTTGCCTCTTTCTGCACCTCTCTTCTTTCTGCACCTCTCGTGCCTGTTTCTGCACCTCTGTTGTCTCTTTATGCACCTCTCTTGCCTCTGTCTGCACTTCTCTTGCTTATTTCTGCAGCTCACTCTCTTCTTTCTGCACCTCTCTTGCCTCTTTCTGCACCTCTCTTCCTGCTTTCTGCAGCTCACTCTCTTCTTTCTGCACCTCTCTTGCCTCTTTCTGCACCTCTCTTGCCTCTTTCTGCACCTCTCATGCCTCTTTCTACACCTCCCTTGGTTCTTTCTGCAGCTCACTCTCTTCTTTCTGTACCTCTCTTGCCTCTTTCTGCACCTCTCTTGCCTCTTTCTGCACCTCTCTTGCCTCTTTCTACAGCTCACTCTCTTCTTTCTGCACCTCTCCTGTATCGTTCTGCACCTCTCTTGCCTCTTTCTGAACATTTCTTCCTCTTTCTGCACCTCTCTTGCCTCTTGATGCACCTCTCTTGACTCTTTTTGCTCTTCTCTTGCCTCTTTCTGCAGCTCACTTGCTTCTTTCTACGCCTTTTTTCCTCTTTCTGTACCTCTCTTGACTCTTTCTACACCTCTTACCTCTTTCTGCACCTCTCTTGCCTCTTTCTGCACCTCTCTTGCCTCTTTCTGCACCTCTCTTGCCTCTTTCTACACCTCTCTTCCCTCTTTCTGCAGCTCATTCTCTTCTTTCTGCACCCCTCTTGCCTCTTTATGCACCTCTCTTGCCTCTTTCAGCACCTCTCTTGCCTCTTTATGCTAATCTCTTGCCTCTTTCTGCACCAGTCTTGTCTCTTTCTACACCTCTCATGCCTATTTCTGTACCTCTCTTGCCTCTCTCTGCACCTCTCTTACCTCTTTCTTCACCTCTCTTGCCTCTTTATTCACCTCTCTTGCCTCTATCTGTACCTCTCTTGGCTTTCTACTCCACTCTTGGCTCTTTATGCCCCTCTCTTGCCTCTTTCTGCACGTTTCTTGCCTCTTTCTGCACCTCTCTTGCCTCTTTCTGCACCTCACTATCTTCTTTCTGCACCTCTCTTGCTTCTTTCTGCACCTCTCTTGGTTCTTTCTGTACCTTTATTCCTTTTTCTGCATTTTTCTTGCCTCTTTCTGCACCTTTCTTCCTCTTTCTGGACCTCTCTTGCCTCTTTCTGCACCTCTCTTGTCTCTTTCTGCTCCTCTCTTGCCTCTTTCTGCACCTCACTTGCCTCTTTCTGCGCCTTTCTTCCTCTTTCTGCACCTCACTCTCTTCTTTTTGCAACTCTCTTGCTTCTTTCTGTGCCTCTCTTGCTTCTTTCCACACTTTTATTGCTTCTTTCTGCACCTCTCTTGCCTCTTTCATCACTTCTCCTGCTTCTTTCTGCACCTTTCTTCCTCTTTTTGCACCTCTCTTGCTTCTTTCTGCACTTCTCTTGCTTCTTTCTTTCTCTTTCTGCACATGTCTTACCTATCTAGGTGTAGTTAGAAATTAGCATTTAAAAAACCTTAGAAATTCACTGAAACAACCACAGGTTTCAGGGATGTTATTGTTAGAAGTTAGCATTTCAAAAAACCTTAGAAATTCACTGAACAAAACACAGGTTTCAGGGACGTAATAGATAGAAATTAGCATTTAAAAACCTTAGAAATTCACTGAAAAAACCATAGGTTTCAGGGACATTATAGTTAGAAATTAGCATTTAAAAACCTTTGAAATTCACTGAAAAAACCATAGGTTTCAGGGACGTTATAGTTAGAAATTATCATTTAAAAAACCTTTGAAATTCACTGAAAAAACCATAGGTTTCAGAGACGTTATAGTTAGTTGGACATTTCACTAGTACAAAACCAGAGAAATTCGCCCGTTATAGTTAGTTGAGCTAACTATAACTCGCGCCCCCGCAATGCACTGCTGATGACGTCACATATTACATCATTCATGACATGGTCAGTGACATCACTGATGACATCATCCAGTGACTATGTGTTTCTGTAAAGTTTAAATATGTTTTATATATATATATATATATATATATATGCCAAGGTGTATTGAAGAATGAGTGGTTGTATAAGTGTCAGAATGACTGACTTTATAAGTGAGTGATTAATCGTGTCTTACTGAATGCATGGGTTAGTGACTAAACTGTGTGAATGTCTGTATTAGTCTGTCAGTTGGTGTGTAAGCGGCTGTATGGGTTGGTGAGTAGCTATGTGAGTGTCTATATGGGTTATTGATTGGTTGTCTGAGTATCTGTATGGGTGCCTGAGTGTCTCTGTGGGTGGGTGGGGGTGGGTGACTCTGCATAGATGTGTGAGTAGGTGATTCACTGGGTGTATGGGTTCAAGAGTGCATCTGTGAAGGGCTGTATGGGTGGGTGAGTGTGTATATGGGTGTGTTGGTGAGTGAATGGATGTCTCAGTGGTACATGTGTGAGTAACTACATATGTGAAAGGCAGTATATGTGAGTGTTGGAGTATATATATGACTATATGTGAGAGTGAGTGATTGTGAGAGTGGCTGTATGGATCAGTCTGTGCTTGTGTCAGTGATTGTAGAAGAGAGTAAGTATGCATTAGTATCTGTATGAATAAGTGAAGTGGTGTGTGTATAACTGTATAGGTGAGTAAATGGGAGTATGATTGATTATTTGCATGACTGACTAGGTGTGTGAGTAACTCTATGGGTGGGTGGTGGTGTGTGAGTGTCTGTATAGGTATATGAGTGCATATGATAGTGCTGTATTGATGAGTGACTGCATGTATGAGTAATTGTATGGATGAATGAGTGAACATGTGTGTAGACCTAGGAATCAGTGAGTGGGTATGTAGTAACTGGTATTGGTGTGTCTACGGTTTCGAAAATGGTAGTCTGCATTTTAGAGTGGGTGTATCAAAGGTTATATTAGGGTGTGAGGAGGTGGATCAGATTATCACATGGATGATGTCATCAGTGATGCCATCAGTGATGTCATCAGTGATGTCATTTGAGATGTCATCAGTGATGTCATCAGTGATGTCACTGACCATGTCATGAATGATGTAATATGTGATGTCATCAGCAGTGCATTATGGGGCGTGAGTTATAGTTAGCTCAACTAACTATAACGGGCGAATTTCTCTGGTTTTGTACTTGTGAAATGTCCAACTAACTATAACGTCCCTGAAACCTATGGTTTTTTCAGTGAATTTCAAAGGTTTTTTGAATGATAATTTCTAACTATAACGTCCCTGAAACTTATGGTTTCTTCAGTGAATATATATATATATATATATATATATATATTACCTACTGCTACTGGCGGTCACCAGTCGGTAGTTATAGTTAGGACCTCGTTTCTATACAAAAAGCGTTTTTTCTTTTGCCAATATCTTTGGCGCCGTTTGACAAATTTTCGCAAAATTTTCCAAACTAATGGTTCGCTCAAGTAAGCTCCTGTTGTGAAAGTTTCGAGGTGATTCATCAAGGGGTGGCCGAGAAAAAAGGGGGGTCCCAAAATGCGTCTTCCCCATGTTAATTTCCATAGGAACTTTAGACAAAGCTACAGCCCGAACTGTTGAACGGAATTACACCAAATTTGGCAAAAGTGTAGGTCTTGGTCCAGAAAGTGTGCTTTTTTTTAAATGGTGTAAATCCGTTCAGTAGTTGCTGAGAAATTCAAAAAATAAAAATGTATATCTCTGAGCACCGAGGAGGGTTTGCGAACCCTCCCGAGCACGAACTTAATTCTGATTGGCTGCCAACACTGTAAACCAGAATGTGTTGGCAGCCATCTTGTGACTCGGTAACCGAGTCACAAGAAAAAGGTAAAAAAAAAGGTTAAAAATGAAGAAAAGGGGGCAGGGTAGAAACACCCTGACCCCCTAGGATCCCCAGGGCCAAAAAAAGCCTTTTTTTAACAAAAACATTGGCCGAATTCGCACTGGGTGCGCGAATCCAGCCGAATGTATTTTTTTTCAGACGAAGCGCGGGCTTCCGCTTTGTTTTCTATAAGCCCCCGGGTGGGCCAGGCCCCGGGGGCAATGCCCTCTTGATTAGCGGGAGCCCACGGGCCCCCTGTAGCCCCAGGGACCGCTACCTCCCGGGGCTTTTGTTTAGATGCGTGGGGGGCTCCTGCCCCCCCATGCAGCCCCGGGGACCGCCACCTCCCCGGGGCATTTGCATTTTAGGGCAGGGGGTCTCATGGGCCCCACAAGCCCCGGGGACTGCCACCTCCCTGGGGCTTTAAATTATTTAGGGCGGGGGGCCTCACGGGAAAACTGCTCTCGCTTCCAAGAAGCAAAGCAGAATTGCTTTTGGGCAAGGGGAACTGCATGTTAGCAGCTCCCTTTCCCAAAAGCAATCCCAGCTCCCGCTCAACTTGAGGGCCGGCCCCGGGGGAGTGGCCCCCTCCCTTTTGATGTCTAAAAAAAATAAAATAAGGCCGGGCCCCGGGGGATGGGGTCCCCGGGGCCATAAGTGGCCTCAGGAGGGGGCCACACAGCCCCCCTCCTCCCAAAAAAAACCAGGCTGGCCAGGCCCCGGGGGATGGGGTCCCCGGGGCCAGAAGTGGGCCTGGGGAGGGGGGCACATGGCCCCCTCCCGGGAAAATAAAAAAAACGAGGCCGGGCCCTGGGGGAGGGGGTCCCCGGGGCCATAATTGGCCTCAGGAGGGGTGCCACGTGGCCCCCCTCCCCCCCAAAAAACAGGCTGGCCAGGCGCTGGGAGATGGGGTCCCTGGGGCCAGAAGTGGCCCAGGGGAGAAGGGCCACGCAGCCCCCTCCCGGGAACAAAAAAAAAACAAGGTCAGGCCCCGGGGGATGGGGTCCCCGGGGCCAATAGTGGCCCAGGGAAGGGATGCCACGCGGCCCCCTTCCCGTTTTTTTAAAAGAAAAAAATGCTCAGGACCTGGGGGATAGGGTCCCCAGGGCCCAAAAAATACTAAAAGAAGGGGGGCCACACAGGCCCCCTTCTAAAAATATTTAAAAAAAGAAAAGCTGGCATCTTGCCAGAGGCCCCGCCCCTCCCTGCACCACTCTGCAAACGTGCCCCCTGGCGCATTCTAAGTTGGGGGATTAAGACCCCTTCATTCCTGAGGGTCCCTGGGGGCCAACTAGCCCACCAGGTACCTCCAGTAAGCCCCACACAGTGGGATTGCTTAGAGGTGGTCCAAGGCCACGCCCCTTTTTACACCATTCTGCAAACGCGCCTCTTGGCGCTCTGCTGGTGGGGCGATGAGGTCCTCTTGTGTCCTGAGGACCTTAGGACACAAGTGAACTTCCTCCCCTGAGCAGCAGTGCGCCAGGAGGCGCGTTTGCAGAGTGGTGTATAAAGGGGGTGTGGCCTTGGACTACTCTCAGCAATCCAGCTGTGTGGGGCTTACTGGAGGTACCTGGTGGGCTAGTTAGCCCCCAGGGACCCTCAGGAGGCAGGGGGACTTCATCCTGCAACCAAGAGCACGCCAGGAGGTGCGTTTGCAGAGTGGTGGACAAAGGGGGCGTGGCCTGTGTCCACCTATCAGCAATCCCACTATCTGGGGCATACTGGAGGTATCAGTTAGGCTAGTTGGCCCCTAAGGACCCCCAGCAGCAAAGGGGACTTTAATCCCCATCCAAGAGCGTGCCAGGGAGTGCGTTTGCAGAGTGGTAGGGAAAGGGGGCATGGCCTGCTATGACAACTTAGTTATCCCGCTGTGTGGGACTTACTGGAGGTAATAGGAGAGGTAGTTGGCCCCCGAGGTTGTCCTTGGGGGCCAACTACCTCTCCTATTACCTCCACTAAGTCCTACACAGTGGGATTGCTAATAGGTCTTCAGAGGCCACGCCCCCCTTTCTCCACCACTCTGCAAATGCGCCTCCTGGCACAGTACTGGTTGGGGGATGAAATCCACTTTACTCCTGAGGGACTTTGGGGGCCAAGAAGCCCTCCTGGTACCTCCTGTAAGTCCTACGCAGCGAAATTCCTGAGCACTGGTCGGAGGCCCAGCCCCCTTTCTGCACCACTAGGCAAACACAACTACCAGTTAAAGAAGCATTTGTAATGTAATAGGTCTCGCATTCGTGAGAATTAGAGCTATTGGCGTTGTAAATGTAAAAGATTTTTACTAATGTTTTTGGTATAGAGTGGATGTACGTTGTGTGTAGTGGAATTATGTGGTATGTTGTGCAGTAAAATTATGTAAATAGAAAGTATGTGGTATTTAGAGTATAGGAATTCTGTGGAGTGGGATTATGTGTTTTGGAGAGTAGTTATGTGGTATTGTAGTCTGTGTTGTGGAGTGGTAACCTCAGGTTTAGTCTTCCTCATTTCCATAGGAGCTAAACTATAAACTCAATTGGATAAAAAAAAAAGGAACCACTGAGAAGCACTTCTGGACCTAGTCGGGGGTATGAGCAGGGCCAAGGGAATTATGTGACTGTTCGGCTGCACCAATTTTCACATAATTAAACATTTTCCGCATTTGCGAAATATTCCATCATCTGTTGCCTAATCTGCAGATTTGAACAAAAAAAGCCTTGTTTCTAACTCAAACGGCTCAAATGTTCCCAAAAATGCAGCGTCACATGTTACAGCGTGGTGGAAGGCCCTTTGCAAAGCTGGAATGGTCTTGTGTTACTTACTGCTAAATGTGGGTGTTAAATTGGTACTAATGGTGCACAAACCTCTCTTCTTTCTGTGCCTCTCTTGCCTCTTTCTGTATTTCTCTTGCTTCTTTCTTCCTCTTTCTGCACCTCACTTCTGCACTTCACTTGCCTCTTTCTGCACTTCTCTTGCCCCTTTCTGGCCCAAACTTGCCCTTATTCAGCACCTCTGTTGCTTTTTTCTGCAGATCTCTTGCCTCTTTCTGAACCTTTCTTGCCTCTTTCTGCACCTCTCTTGCCTCTTTCTGCACCTCATTTGCCTCTTTCTGCACTTCTCTTGCTTCTTTCTACACCTCTCTTGCCTCTTTCTGCTCCTCTCTACCCTCTTTGTGCATTTCTCTTGCCTGTTTCTGCACTTCCCTTGCCTCTTTCTGTACCTTTATTGCCTCTTTCTGCACCTCACTTGCCTCTTTCTGCACCTCACTCTCTTCCGTCTGCACCCCTCTTGCCTCTTTCTGCACTTCTCTTGCCTCTTTATGCACTTCTCTAGCCTCTTTCTATACCTCTCTTGCCTATTTCTGCACCTCAAGTGCCTCTTTCTGTACTTCTCTTGCCTCTTTCTACACTTATCTTGCCTCTTTCTATACCTCTCTTCCCTCTTTCTGCACCTCACTTGCCACTTTCTGCTCTTCTCTTGCCTCTTTCTGAACCTCACTCTCTTCTTTCTGCACTTCTCTTGCGTCTTTCTGCACCTCACTTGCTTCTTTCTGCATCTCTCTTGCCTCTTTCTGCACCTCTATTGCCTCTTTCTGCAACTCTGTTGCTTCTTTCTGCACTTCTCTTGCCTCTTTCTGCACACTTCTTGTCTCTTTCAGCACCTCTGTTGCTTTTTTCTGCACTTCTCTTCCTTCTTTCTGCATCCCTCTTGCCTCTTTCTATACCCCTTATGCCTCTTTGTACACCTCTCCTATCTCTTTCTGCACCCCTCTTGCCTCTTTCTGCTCCTCTGTTGGTTCTTTCTGTACTGCTCTTGCTTCTTTCTGCACCTCTTTTGCAAATTTCTGTATCCCTCTTGCCTCTTTGTGCACCCCTGTTCCCTCTATCTGCACATTTACTGCCTGTTTCTGCACCTCTCTTGCCTCTTTGTGCACCTCTGTTGCTTCTTTCTGCACTTCTCTTGCCTCTTTCTTCACCCTTCTTGCCTCTTTCAGCACCTCTGTTGCTTCTTTCTGCACTTCTCTTGTTTCCTTCTGCAGCCCTCTTGCCTCTTTCTGTACCCCTCTTGTCTGTTTCTGCACCTCTCATTCCTCTTTCTGCACCTATCTTCCCTTTTTCTGCAGTTCTCTTGCCTCTTTCTGCACCTCTTTTGCTTCTTTCTGCACTTCTCTTTCCTCTTTCTGTACCCCTCTTGCCTCTTTCTGCACCTCTGTTGGTTCATTCTGCACTGCTCTTGCCTCTTTCTGCATCTCTCTTGCCTCTTTCTGCATCTCACTTGCCTCTTTCTGCATTTCTGTTGCTTCTTTCTGCACTTCTCTTGCCTCTTTCTGCACGCTTCTTGTCTCTTTCAGCACCTCTGTTGCTTTTTTCTGCACTTCTCTTCCTTCTTTCTGCATCCCTCTTGCCTCTTTCTATACCCCTCATGCCTCTTTGTGCACCTCTCCTATCTCTTTCTGCAACCCCTCTTGCTTCTTTCTGCTCCTCTGTTGGTTCTTTCTGTACTGCTCTTGCTTCTTTCTGCACCTCTTTTGCAAATTTCTGTATCCCTCTTGCCTCTTTCTGCACCCCTGTTCCCTCTTTCTGCACCTTTCCTGCCTGTTTATGCACCTCTCTTGCTTCTTTCTGCACCTCTGTTGCTTCTTTCTGCACTGCTCTTGCCTCTTTCTGCACCCCACTTGCCTCTTTCAGCACCTCTGTTGCTTCTTTCTGCACTTCTCTTGCTTCTTTCTGCACCCCTCTTGCCTCTTTCTTTACCCCTCTTGCCTCTTTGTGCACCTCTCTTTCCTCTTTCTGCACCTCTCTTGCCTTTTTCTGCTGTTCTCTTACATCTATCTGCACTTCTCTTCCTTGTTTCTGCACCCCTCCTGCCTCTTTCTGTACCCCTCTTGCCTCTTTGTGCACCTCTCCTACCTATTTCTGCATCCCTCATGCCTCTTTCTGCACCCCTCTTCCCTATTTCTCCACCTCTTTTGCTTCTTTCTGCACTTCTCTTGCTTCTTTTTGCACTGCTCCTGCTTCTTTCTGCATCTCTCTTGCAAATTTCTATATCCCTCTTACCTCTTTCTGCACCCCTGTTCCCTCTTTCTGTACCTTTCTTGCCTGTTTCTGCACCTCTCTTGCCTCTTTCGGCACCTCTGTTGCTTCTTTCTGCACTTCTCTTGCCTCTTTCTGCACCCCTCTTGCCTCTTTCAGCACCTCTGTTGCTTCTTTCTGTACATCTCTTACTTCTTTCTGTACCCCTCTTGCCTCTTTCTGTACCCTTTTGCCTCTTTGTGCACCTCTCCTGCCTCTTTCTGCTTCTCTACCCCTCTTGTCTCTTTCTGCACTGCTCTTGCTCCTTTTTGCACCTCTGTTATAAATTTCTGCATCCCTCTTGCCTCTTTCTGTACCCCTCTTCCCTCTTTCTGTACCTCTCTTGCCTCTGTCAGCATACCTGTTCCCTCTTTCTGCACCCCTTTTGCCTGTTTCTGCAACTCTCTTGCCTCTTTCTGCAGTTCTCTTGCCTCCTTCTGCACCTCACTTGCCTCTTTCTGCACTTCTCTTGCTTCTTTCTGCACCCTTCTTCCTTTTTCTGCACATCTCTTGCCTCTTTCTGCACCTCTCTTGCCTCATTCTGCACATCTCTTGGTTCTTTCTGCACTGCTCTTGCCTTTTTCTTCACCCCTCTTGCCTCTTTGTGCACCTCTTTTGCTTCTTTCTGCACTTCTCTCTCCTCTTTCTGCACCCCTCTTCCCACTTTCTGCACCTCTCTTGCTTCTTTCTGCACCCCTGTTGTCTCTTTCTGCACCCCTGTTGTCTCTTTCTGCACTCGTCTTCCCTCTTTCTGCATCTCTCTTGCTTCTTTCTGCACTTCTCTTGCTTCTTTCTGCACCACTCTTGCTTCTTTCTGCACCCTTCTCCCCTTTTTTGCAACCCTCTTGCCTCTTTCTGCTGTTCTCTTGCCATTTTCTGCACCTCTCTTGCCTCTTTCTGCACCTCACTTGCCTCTTTCTGTACTTTTCTTGCTTCTTTCCACACCTCTGTTGCTTCTTTCAGCAATTCACTTGCCTCTTTCTGCACTTCTCTTGCTTGTTTCTGCACCTCTCTTGTATCTTTCTGCACCTCTGTTGCCTCTTTCTGCACCTCACTTGCTTCTTTCTGCACCCCTCTTGCCTCTTTCTGCACACCTCTTTTCTCTTTCTGCACCTCTCTTGCCTCTTTTTGCACCCTTGTTCCCTCTTTCTGTACCTTTCCTGCCTGTTTCTGCACCTCTCTTGCCTCTTTCTGTACCTCTGTTGCTTCTTTCTCACTTCTCTTGCTCTTTCTGCACCCTTTGCGCCTCTTTCAGCACCTCTGTTGCTTCTTTCTGCACTTCTCTTCCTTCTTTCTGCACCCCTCCTGCCTCTTTCTGTACCTCTCTTGCACCTTTGTGCACATCTCCTACCTTTTTCTGCACCCGTCTTGCCTCTTTTTGCACCTCTTTTGGTTCTTTCTGCACTGCTCTTGCTTCTTTCTGCACCTCACTTGCCTCTTTCTGCACTTCTCTTCCTTCTTTCTACTCCTCTGTTGCTACTTTCAGCAATTCTCTTGCCTCTTTCTGCATTTCTCTTCCTTCTTTCTGCACCCCTCCTGCCTCTTTCTGTACCTCTCTTGCCTCTTTGTGCACCTCTCCTACCTCTTTATGCACCCCTCTTGCCTCTTTCGGCACCTCTGTTGGCTCTTTCTGCACTGCTCTTGTTTCTTTCTGCACCTCTTTTGCAAATTCCTGTATCCCTCTAGCCTCTTTCTGCACCCCTGTTCCCTCTTTCTGCATCTTTCCTGCCTGTTTCTGCACCTCTCTTGAGTCTTTCTGCACCTCTGTTGCTTCTTTCTGCACTTCTTTTGCCTCTTTCTGCACCCCACTTGCCTCTTTCAGCATCTCTGTTGCTTCTTTCTGCACTTCTCTTGCTTCTTTCTGAACCCCTCATGCCTCTTTCTGTACCCCTCTTGCCTCTTTGTGCACCTCTCCTTCCTCTTTCTGCACCTCTCTTGCCCTTTTCTGCTGTTCTCTTGCGTCTTTCTGCACCTCTTTTGCTTCTTTCTGTACTTCTCTTGCCTCGTTCTGTACCTTTCTTGCCTCTTTCTGCCCCTCTGTTAGTTCATTCTACACTGCTCTTGCTTCTTTCTGCACCTCTGTTGCAAATTTATGCATCCCTCTTGCCTCTTTCAGCACCCCTCTTCCGTCTTTCTGCACCTCTCTTGCCTCTGTCTGCACACCTGTTCCCTCTTTCTGCACCCCTTTTTCCTGTTTCTGCAACTCTCTTGCCTCTTTCTGCAGTTCTTTTGCCTCCTTCTGCCCCTCTTTTGCTTTTTTCTGCACTTCTCTTGCCTCTTTCTACACCCCTCTAGCCTCTTTCTGCACCCCTGTTGCTTCTTTCTGCACTTCTCTTGCTTCTTTCTGTACCTCTCTTGCTTCTTACTCCACTCATCTTGCCTCTTTTTGCACCCCTCCTCCCTCTTTCTGCACCTCTCTTGCCTCTTTCTGTACCTGTGTTGCTTCTTTCTGCACTTCTTTTACCTCTTTCTGCACCTCTCTTGCTTCTTTCTGCACTCTTGTTGTCTATTTCTATACTCATCTTCCCTCTTTATGCACCTCCCTTGCTTCTTTCTGCACTTCTCCAGCTTCTTTCTGCATCTCTCTTGCTTCTTTATGCACCCTTCTTCCTTTTTTAGCATCCCTCTTGCCTCTTTCTACAGTTCTCTTGTCATTTTCTGCACCTCTCTTGCCTCTTTCTGCACCTCACTTGACTCTTTCTGCACTTCTCTTGCTTCTTTCTACACCTCTGTTGCTTCTTTCAGCAATTCTCTTGCCTCTTTATGCACTTCTCTTGCTTGTTCTTGCACGTCTCTTGCATCTTTCTGCACTTCTGTTGCCTCTTTCTGCACCTCACTTGCTTGTTTCAGCACCCCTCTTGCCTCTTTCTGCACCTCTCTTGCCTCTTTCTGCACTCCTGTTCCCTCTTTCTGTACCTTTCCTGCCTATTTCTGCACCTCTCTTGCCTCTTTCTGTACCTCTGATGCTTCTTTCTGCACTTCTCTTTCCTCTTTCTGCACCCTTCATGCCTCTTTCAGCACCTCTGTTGCTTTTTTCTGCACTTCTCTTCCTTCTTTATGCACCCCCCCTGCCTCTTTCTGTACCCCTCTTGCCTCTTTGTGCATCTCTCCTACCTATTTCTGCACCCCTCTTGCTTCTTTTTGTACCTCTGTTGGTTCTTTCTGCCCTGCTCTTGCTTCTTTCTGTACCTCTTTTGCAAATTTCTGCATCCCTCATGCCTCTTTCTGTACCCCTCTTCCCTATTTCTCTACCTCTTTTGCTTCTTTCTGTACTTCTCTTGCTTCTTTCTGCACTGCTCTTACGTCTTTCTGCATCTCTCTTGCAAATTTCTGTATACCTCTTTCTGCACTCCTGTTCCCTCTTTCTGTACCTTTCTTGCCTGTTTCTGCACCTCTCTTGCCTCTTTCGGCACCTCTGTTGCTTCTTTCTGCCCTTCTCTTGCCTCTTTCTGCACCCCTCTTGCCTCTTTAACCACCTCTGTTGCTTCTTTCTGCACTTCTCTTGCTTCTTTCTGCACCCCTCTTCCCTCTTTCTGTACCCCTTTTGCCTCTTTGTGCACCTCTCCTGCCTCTTTCTGCTTCTGGACCCCTCTTGCCTCTTTCTGCACCTCTGTTGGTTCTTTCTGCACTGCTCTTGCTCCTTTTTGTAACTCTGTTGCAAATTTCTGCATCCATCTTGCCTCTTTCTGTACCCCTCTTCCCTCTTTCTGCAACTCTCTTGCCTCTGTCTGCATACCTGTTCCCTCTTTCTGCCCCCCTTTTGCCTGTTTCTGAAACTCTCTTGCCTCTTTCTGCAGTTCTCTTGCCTCCTTCTGCACCTCAATGGCCTCTTTCTGCACTTCTCTTGCTTCTTTCTGCACCCTTCTTCCTTTTTCTGCACATCTCTTGCCTCTTTCTGCACCTCTCTTGCCTCATTCTGCACATCTCTTGGTTCTTTCTGCACTGCTCTTGCCTCTTTCTTGACCCCTCTTGCCTCTTTGTGCACCTCTTTTGCTTCTTTCTGCACTTCTCTCTCCTCTTTCTGCACTTCTATTGCCTCTTTCTGTACCTTTCTTGCCTGTTTCTGCACCTCTCTTGCCTCTTTGGGCACCTCTGTTGCTTCTTTCTGCACTTCTCTTGCCTCTTTCTGCACCCCTCTTGCCTCTTTAAGCACCTCTGTCGCTTCTTTCTGCACTTCTCCTGCTTCTTTCTGCACCCCTCTTCCCTCTTTCTGTATCCCTTTTGCCTCTTTGTGCGCCTCTCCTGCCTCTTTCTGCACCTCTCTTTCCTTTTTCTGCAGTTCTCTTGCCTCTTTCTGCATCTCTTTTTCTTTTTTCTGCACTTTTCTTGCCTCTTTCTGTACCCCTCTTTCCGCACCTCTGTTGGTTCTTTCTGCACTGCTCTTGCTTCTTTTTGCACCTCTGTTGCAAATTTCTGAATCCCTCTTGCCTCTTTCTGTACCCCTCTTCCCTCTTTCTGCACCTCTCTTGCTTCTGTCTGCACACCTGTTCCCTCTTTCTGCACCCCTTTTGCCTGTTTCTGCAACTATCCTACCTCTTTCTGCAGTTCTCTTGCCTCCTTCTGCACCTCACTTGCCTTTTTCTGCACTTCTCTTGCTTCTTTCTGCTCCCTTCTTCCCTTCTTCCCTTTTTCTGTACATCTCTTGCCTCTTTCTCTACTACTCTTGCCTCATTCTGCACATCTCTTGGTTCTTTCTGCACTGCTCTTGCCTCTTTCTGCAGCCCTCTTGCCTCTTTGTGCACCTCTTTTGCTTCTTTCTGCACTTCTCTCTCCTCTTTCTGCACCCCCTCTTCCCTCTTTCTGCACATCTGTTGCTTCTTTCTGTACTTCTATTGCCTCTTTATGCATCTGTCTTGCTTCTTTCTCCACTCTTGTTGTCTCTTTCTGCACCCCTCTTCCCCTCTTTCTGCACATCTGCTGCTTCTTTCTGCACTTGTCTTCCCTCTTTTGCCACCTCTCTTGCTTCTTTCTGCACTTCTCTTGCTTCTTTCTGCACCTCTCTTTCTTCTTTCTGTACTCTTCTTCCCTTTTTTGCAACCCTCTTGCATCTTTCTGCTGTTCTCTTGCCAGTTTCTGTACCTCTCTTGCCTCTTTCTGCACCTCACTTGCCTCTTTCTGCACCTCTCTTGCTTCTTTCCACACCTCTGGTGCTTCTCTCAGCAATTCTCTTGCCTCTTTCTGCACTTCTCCTGCTTGTTTCTGCATCAATCTTGCATCTTTCTGCACCTCTGTTGCCTCTTTCTGCACATCACTTGCTTCTTTCTGCACCCCCTTGCCTCTTTCTGCACCACTCTCCCCTCTTTCTACACCTCTCTTGCCTCTTTTGGTACCCCTGTTCCCTCTTTCTACACCTTTCCTGCCTGTTTCTGCACCTCTCTTGCCTCTTTCTGTATCTCTGTTGCTTCTTTCTGCACTTGTCTTGCCTCTTTCTGCACCCTTCGTGCCTTTTTCAGCACCTCTGTTGCTTCTTTCTGCACTTCTCTTCCTTCTTTCAGCACCCCTCCTGCCTCTTTCTGTACCCCTCTTGCCTCTTTGTGCACCTCTCCTATCTCTTTCTGTACCCCTCTTGCCTCTTTTTGACCTCCGTTGGTTCTTTCTGCACTGCTCTTGCTTCTTTCTACACATCTTTTGCAACTTTCTGCATTCCTCATGCCTCTTTCTACACCCCTCTTCCCTATTTCTCCACCTCTCTTTCTACTTTCTGCACTGCTCTTGCTTATTTCTGCACCTCTCTTGCAAATTTCTGTATCCATCTTACCTCTTTCTGCACCCCTGTTCCCTCTTTCTGTACCTTTCTTGCCTGTTTCTGCACCTCTTTTGCCTCTTTGGGCACCACTGTTGCTTCTTTCTGCACTTCTCTTGTCTCTTTCTGCACCCCTCTTGCCTCTTTAAGCACCTCTGTCGCTTCTTTCTGCACTTCTCTTGCTTCTTTCTGCTCCCCTATTCCCTCTTTCTGTATCCCTTTTGCCTCTTTGTGCGCCTCTCCTGCCTCTTTCTGCACCTCTCTTGCCTTTTTCTGCGGTTATCTTGCCTCTTTCTGCACCTCTTTTGCTTTTTTCTGCACTTTTATTGCCTCTTTCTGTACCCCTCTTTCCTCTTTCTGCACCTCTGTTGGTTCTTTCTGCACTGCTCTTGCTTCTTTTTGCACCTCTTTTGCAAATTTCTGAATCCCTCTTGCCTCTTTCTGTACCCCTCTTCCCTCTTTCTGTACCTCTCTTGCCTCTGTCTGCATACCTGTTCCCTCTTTCTGCACCCCTTTTGCCTGTTTCTGCAACTCTCCTGCCTCTTTCTGCAGTTCTCTTCCCTCCTTCTGCACCTCACTTGCCTCTTTCTGCACTTCTCTTGTTTCTTTCTGCTCCCTTCTTCCCTTTTTAAGCGCATCTTTTTCCTCTTTCTCTACCTCTCTTGCCTCATTCTGCACATCTCTTGGTTCTTTCTGCACTGCTCTTGCCTCTTTCTGCACCCCTCTTGCCTCTTTGTGCACCTCTTTTGCTTCTTTCTGCACTTCTCTCTCCTCTTTCTGCACCCCTCTTCCCTCTTTCTGCACATCTGTTGCTTCTTTCTGCACTTCTATTGCCTCTTTATGCATCTGTCTTGCTTCTTTCTGCACCCCTGTTGTCTCTTTCTGCACCCCTCTTCCCCTCTTTCTGCACATCTGTTGCTTCTTTCTGCACTTGTCTTCCCTCTTTCTGCACCTCTCTTGCTTCTTTATGCACTTCTCTTGCTTCTTTCTGCACCTCTCTTTCTTCTTTCTGCACTCTTCCTCCCTTTTCTGCACCTCTCTTGCCTCTTTCTGCACCTCACTTGCCTCTTTCTGCACTACTCTTGCTTCTTTCCACACCTCTGTTGCTTCTTTCAGCAATTCTCTTGCCTCTTTATGCACTTCTCTTGCTTGTTTCTGCATCTCTCTTGCGTCTTTCTGCACCTCTGTTGCCTCTTTCTGCACCGCACTTGCTTCTTTCTGCACCCCTCTTGCCTCTTTCTGCACCTCTCTTTTCTCTTTCTGCACCTCTCTTGCCTCTTTCTGCACCTCTGTTGCCTCTTTCTGCACCCCTGTTCCCTCTTTCTGTACCTTTCCTGCCTGTTTCTGTACCTTTCTTGCCTCTTTCTGTACCTCTGTTGCTTCTTTCTGCACTTCTTTTGCTCTTTCTGCACCCTCCGTGCCTCTTTATGTACCTGTCTTGCCTCTTTGTGCACCTCGCCTACCTTTTTCTGCACCCTCTTGCCTCTTTTTGCACCTCTGTTGGTTCTTTCTGTACTTTTCTTCCTTCTTTCTGCACCCCTCCTGCCTCTTTATGTACCTGTCTTGCCTCTTTGTGCACCTCGCCTACCTTTTTCTGCACCCTCTTGCCTCTTTTTGCACCTCTGTTGGTTCTTTCTGCACTGCTCTTGCTTCTTTCTGCACCTCATTTGCCTCTTTCTGCACTTCTCTTGCTTCTTTCTACACCTCTGTTGCTTCTTTCAGCAATTCTCTTGCCTCTTTCTGCACTTCTCTTGCTTGTTTCTGCATTTCTCTTGCCTCTTTCTGCAGTTCTCTTGATACCCTCTGCACCTCACTTGCCTCTTTCTGCACTTCTCCTGCTTCTTTCTGCTCCCTTCTTCCCTTTTTCTGCACATCTCTTGCCTCTTTCTGTAGCTCTCTTGCCTCATTCTGCACATCTCTTGGTTCTTTCTGCACCCCTCTTGCCTCTTTGTGTACCTCTTTTGCTTCTTTCTGCACTTCTCTCTCCTCTTTCTGCACCCCTCTTCCCACTTTCTGCACCTCTGTTGCTTCTTTCTGCACTTCTATTGCCTCTTTCTGCATCTCTCTTACTTCTTTCTGCACCCTTGTTGTCTCTTTCTGCACCCCTCTTCCCCTCTTTCTGCACATCTGTTGCTTCTTTCTGCACTTGTCTTCCCTCTTTCTGCACCTCTCTTGCTTCTTTCTGCACTTCTCTTGCTTCTTTCTGCACCTCTCTTTCTTCTTTCTGCACTCTTCTTCCCTTTTTTGCATCCCTCTTGCCTCTTTCTGCTGTTTTCTTGCCAGTTTCTGCACCTCTCTTGCCTCTTTCTACACCTCACTTGCCTCTTTCCGCACTTCTCTTGCTTCTTTCCACACCTCTGTTGCTTCTTTCAGCAATTCTCTTGCCTCTTTCTGCACTTCTCTTGCTTGTTTCTGCACCTCTCTTGCGTCTTTCTGCACCTCTGTTGCCTCTTTCTGCACCTCACTTGCTTCTTTATGCACCCCTCTTGCCTCTTTCTGCAAACCTGTTTTCTCTTTCTGCACCTCTCTTGCCTCTTTCTGCACCCCTGTTCCCTCTTTCTGCACCTTTCCTGCCTGTTTCTGCACCTCTCTTGCCTCTTTCTGTACCTCTGTTGCTTCTTTCTGCACTTCTCTTGCTCTTTCTGCACCCTTCGCACCTCTGTTGCTTCTGTCTGTACTTTTCTTACTTCTTTCTGCACCCTCCTGCCTCTTTATGTACCTGTCTTGCCTCTTTGTGCACCTCTCCTACATTTTTCTGCACCCCTCTTGCCTCTTTTTGCACCTCTTTTGGTTCTTTCTGCACTGCTCTTGCTTCTTTCTGCACCTCACTTGCCTCTTTCTGCACTTCTCTTGCTTCTTTCTACACCTCTGTTGCTTCTTTCAGCAATTCTCTTGCATCTTTCTGTACTTCTCTTGCTTGTTTCTGCACTTCTCTTGCCTCTTTCTTCAGTTCTCTTGCCTCCTTCTGCACCTCACTTGCCTCTCTCTGCACTTCTCCTGCTTCTTTCTGCTCCCTTCTTCCCTTTTTCTGCACATCTCTTGCCTCTTTCTGTACCTCTCTTGCCTCATTCTGCACATCTCTTGGTTCTTTCTGCACTGCTCTTGCCTCTTTCTGCACCCCTCTTGCCTCTTTGTGCACCTCTTTTGCTTCTTTCTGCACTTCTCTCTCCTCTTTCTGCACCCCTCTTCCCATTTTCTGCACCTCTGTTGCTTCTTTCTGCACTTCTTTTGCCTCTTTCTGCATCTCTCTTACTTCTTTCTGCACCCCTGTTGTCTCTTTCTGCACTTGTCTTCCCTCTTTCTGCACCTCTCTTGCTTCTTTCTGTACTTCTCTTGCTTCTTTCTGCACCTCTCTTTCTTCTTTCTACACCCTTCTTCCCTTTTTTGCATCCCTCTTGCCTCTTTCTGCACTTCTCTTGCTTGTTTCTGCACCTCTCTTGCGTCTTTCTGCACCCCTGTTGCCTCTTTCTGCACCTCACTTGCTTCTTTCTGCACCCCTCTTGCCTCTTTCTGCAAACCTCTTTTCTCTTTCTGCACCTCTCTTGCCTCTTTCTGCACCCCTGTTCCCTCTTTCTGCACCTTTCCTGCCTGTTTCTGCACCTCTCTTGCCTCTTTCTGTACCTCTGTTGCTTCTTTCTGCACTTCTCTTGCTCTTTCTGCACCCTTCGCGCCTCTTTCAGCACCTCTGTTGCTTCTGTCTGTACTTTTCTTACTTCTTTCTGCACCCCTCCTGCCTCTTTATGTACCTGTCTTGCCTCTTTGTGCACCTCTCCTACCTTTTTCTGCACCCCTCTTGCCTCTTTTGCACCTCTTTTGGTTCTTTCTGCACTGCTCCTGCTTCTTTCTGCACCTCACTTGCCTCTTTCTGCACCCCTGTTCCCTCTTCCTGCACCTTTCCTGCCTGTTTCTGCACCTCTCTTGCCTCTTTCTGTACCTCTGTTGCTTCTTTCTGTACTTCTGTTGCTTCTTTCTGCACCTCTCTTTCTTCTTTCTACACCCTTCTTCCCTTTTTTTGCATCCCTCTTGCCTCTTTCTGCACTTCTCTTGCTTGTTTCTGCACCTCTCTTGCGTCTTTCTGCACCTCTGTTGCCTCTTTCTGCACCTCACTTGCTTCTTTCTGCACCCCTCTTGCCTCTTTCTGCAAACCTCTTTTCTCTTTCTGCACCTCTCTTGCCTCTTTCTGCACCCCTGTTCCCTCTTTCTGCATCTTTCCTGCCTGTTTCTGCACCTCTCTTGCCTCTTTCTGTACCTCTGTTGCTTCTTTCTGCACTTCTCTTGCTCTTTCTGCACCCTTCGCGCCTCTTTCAGCACCTCTGTTGCTTCTGTCTGTACTTTTCTTACTTCTTTCTGCACCCCTCCTGCCTCTTTATGTACCTGTCTTGCCTCTTTGTGCACCTCTCCTACCTTTTTCTGCACCCCTCTTGCCTCTTTTTGCACCTCTTTTGGTTCTTTCTGCACTGCTCCTGCTTCTTTCTGCACCTCACTTGCTTCTTTCTACACCTCTGTTGCTTCTTTCAGCAATTCTCTTGCATCTTTCTGTACTTCTCTTGCTTGTTTCTGCACTTCTCTTGCCTCTTTCTTCAGTTCTCTTGCCTCCTTCTGCACCTCACTTGCCTCTTTCTGCACTTCTCCTGCTTCTTTCTGCTCCCTTCTTCCCTTTTTCTGCACATCTCTTGCCTCTTTCTGTAGCTCTCTTGCCTCATTCTGCACATCTCTTGGTTCTTTCTGCACCCCTCTTGCCTCTTTGTGTACCTCTTTTGCTTCTTTCTGCACTTCTCTCTCCTCTTTCTGCACCCCTCTTCCCACTTTCTGCACCTCTGTTGCTTCTTTCTGCACCTTTCCTGCCTGTTTCTGCACCTCTCTTGCCTCTTTCTGTACCTCTGTTGCTTCTTTCTGCACTTCTCTTGCTCTTTCTGCACCCTTCGCGCCTCTTTCAGCACCTCTGTTGCTTCTGTCTGTACTTTTCTTACTTCTTTCTGCACCCCTCCTGCCTCTTTATGTACCTGTCTTGCCTCTTTGTGCACCTCTCCTACCTTTTTCTGCACCCCTCTTGCCTCTTTTTGCACCTCTTTTGGTTCTTTCTGCACTGCTCCTGCTTCTTTCTGCACCTCACTTGCCTCTTTCTGCACTCTTCTTCCCTTTTTTGCATCCCTCTTGCCTCTTTCTGCACCTCTCTTGCTTCTTTCTGTACTTCTCTTGCTTCTTTCGGCACCTCTCTTTCTTCTTTCTACACCCTTCTTCCCTTTTTTGCATCCCTCTTGCCTCTTTCTGCACTTCTCTTGCTTGTTTCTGCACCTCTCTTGTGTCTTTCTGCACCTCTGTTGCCTCTTTCTGCAACTCACTTGCTTCTTTCTGCACCCCTCTTGCCTCTTTCTGCAAACCTCTTTTCTCTTTCTGCACCTCTCTTGCCTCTTTCTGCACCCCTGTTCCCTCTTTCTGCACCTTTCCTGCCTGTTTCTGCACCTCTCTTGCCTCTTTCTGTACCTCTGTTGCTTCTTTCTGCACTTCTCTTGCTCTTTCTGCACCCTTCGCGCCTCTTTCAGCACCTCTGTTGCTTCTGTCTGTACTTTTCTTACTTCTTTCTGCACCCCTCCTGCCTCTTTATGTACCTGTCTTGCCTCTTTGTGCACCTCTCCTACCTTTTTCTGCACCCCTCTTGCCTCTTTTTGCACCTCTTTTGGTTCTTTCTGCCCTGCTCCTGCTTCTTTCTGCACCTCACTTGCCTCTTTCTGCACTTCTCTTGCTTCTTTCTACACCTCTGTTGCTTCTTTCAGCAATTCTCTTGCATCTTTCTGTACTTCTCTTGCTTGTTTCTGCACTTCTCTTGCCTCTTTCTTCAGTTCTCTTTTCTCCTTCTGCACCTCACTTGCCTCTTTCTGCACTTCTCCTGCTTCTTTCTGCTCCCTTCTTCCCTTTTTCTGCACATCTCTTGCCTCTTTCTGTACCTCTCTTGCCTCATTCTGCACATCTCTTGGTTCTTTCTGCACTGCTCTTGCCTCTTTCTGCACCCCTCTTGCCTCTTTGTGCACCTCTTTTGCTTCTTTCTGCACTTCTCTCTCCTCTTTCTGCACCCCTCTTCCCATTTTCTGCACCTCTGTTGCTTCTTTCTGCACTTCTTTTGCCTCTTTCTGCATCTCTCTTACTTCTTTCTGCACCCCTGTTGTCTCTTTCTGCACTTGTCTTCCCTCTTTCTGCACCTCTCTTGCTTCTTTCTGTACATCTCTTGCTTCTTTCTGCACCTCTCTTTCTTCTTTTTACACCCTTCTTCCCTTTTTTGCATCCCTCTTGCCTCTTTCTGCTGTTCTCTTGCCAGTTTCTGCACCTCTCTTGCCTCTTTCTGCACCTCACTTGCCTCTTTCTGCACTTCTCTTGCTTCTTTCCACACCTCTGTTGCTTCTTTCAGCAATTCTCTTGTCATCAGCAGTGCATTGCGGTGGCGCGAGTTATAGTTAGCTCAACTAACTATAACGTCCGAATTTCTCTTGTTTTGTACGAGTGAAAAGTCCAACTAACTATAACGTCCCTGAAACCTATGGTTTTTTCCAGTGAATTTCTATGTTTTTTTAAATGCTAATTTCTAACTATAACGTCCCTGAAACCTATGTTTTTTTCAGTGAATTACATAAATACATGCATACTTCTGTACTAAAAAAATAACTGTAACAGTACTGTGTCATGACTCCTAATTCAACCACGATTAAAACTTAGTTCGCACTAATCAAGATATTAAACCATTCTAATGCTAAATGTTTCCTATGTTGTTTTAAATTTTTTGTAATCTGAACCATAGCTTATTCATATGTCTTGTATTCAGAATCATAGCAAGTATTAGGCGTTTTCAGTCACGTGAAAGCAAATGAGTAGCTTTGGCGGTTAACAGTTTTCAACCTCTGCCAACGTGTGCACATGTCAAACAGTTAACACATGTGGGGATGCAAATGAGAAGCTTTAGCGGTTAACAGTTTTCAACCTTTCCCAACATGTGCACATGTCAAACAGTCAAAACATGAGCACATGTTAATCGAAAAACGTGATATCTACATGCGTGGGCAGCACGTTGCTTCCATAGACTACTTTGTAACAGAAAAGACTATATAAACCACACCCAGCCCTTTGACAATCGATTAGTTTTGTTTTTGCGAGTCATTTCCCTGTCTCCAGTCTGTGATCCAGCTTCCCTTCTCCAGCGTCGGATTCTTCTTTTGCGACAACAAAAAAGATTACGGACTTGTAAGTTGTTAGATTAATGGATAGTAGATATGTATAATACGTAACTATTTATCCGAATGGTGGAATTAACCATTGTAATTGCTTTTTGTGTTCTAGGAAACAACTAACTAAAAGTATTTCTTCAAAGAATCATATTTAGTTTAAAGTTTTATTATATATGTATATCAAGAGTTATCAAGATATCAAAACTTTAGGTATTTGTATAAAAGATTCTAAAAAGTTCAATGTGTGTTTGATATTCAGTTGTTACATTGTTTGTTTATTTGCATTTATATCTAACGTCAGCAACACCTGTTCACAAACAGACAGAATTCAGGAGAAATTGTTCCCTTGCGAAACTTTACATTCCAGAGTCTTTCAAAACAGAAATATTAAAAGAAATAAAACGCTTGATAACATTTCGTCATTTATCTTTTTCTCTCTTCTCGCCCTTATTCTCCTTCTCCCCTGGGGTGATATAGTGTGGCCGTGTATATTCTACTACTGCCTTTCTATTTCACCTCAAAGGTGTTGGTGGCCCGTCGGCGCCAGGACTCAACATTCCCAAGTCCCAGAGAACAAAAACAGTAAAGATGCTAAACGCTTGATAACATTTCGTCATTTATCTTTTTCTGTCTTCTTGTCCTTATTCTCCTTCTCCCATGGAGTAATATAGTGTCACCGTTTATATTCTACTACTGTGACCCTGTAGTACCTCAAAGGGGTTGGGGGCCTGTCGGTGCCAGGACTAAACAATTTGGAATACAGGTTACTGGCCCTCATAACTTAGTGGCTCACGGTTTCTGATAGTCACACTCTATTGCCAAATAGTACATTAAAAAATTCATGTCTGCATACATAGTTCCTAACTGAATGCCTTCAGAAACCCTACATTTCCGAGTGACATTTCGTCATTTGTCTTTTTCTCTCTTTTAGTTCCTATTCTCCTTCTCTCCTGACATGATATAGTACGGCCGTGTATATTCTACTACTGTCTTTCTATTTCATCTCAAAGGAGTTGGAGGCCTATCGGCGCTAGGACTGAACATTCCCGAGTCCCAAAGAACAAAAACTTGAAAGCAGTAAGACGCTTGATAACATTTCGTCATTTATCTTTTTCTCTCTTCTTGTCCATATTCTTCTTCTCCCCTGGGGTGATATAGTGTGACCATGTATATTCTACTACTGTCATTCTATTCCACCTCGGAGGCGTTGGAGGCCCGTCGGCGCCAGGACTGAACATTCCCGAGTTCCAGAGAACAGAAACTTAAAAGCAGAAAGACGCTTGATAACATTTTGTCATTTATCTTTTTCTCTCTTGTTGTCCTTATTCTCCTTCTCCCCTGGGGTGATTTGGTGTGACAGTGTATATTCTACTACTCTCACCCTATTTTACCTCAAAGGGGTTGGGGGCCTGTCGGCGCCAGGACTAAAGAATCTGGAATACAGGTTAGTGGCCCTTATAATATACAGGCTCACAGTTTCTATGAGTCATAGTGTACTCCCACAATAATTAAAGAAATACTTCCTTTGTACATCACTGAATGGATATGTTCAAAATAGTACTTTAAAAATTCAAAACTGCATTGTCCCTCTATGAATGCTTCAGTGCAAAAGTACTCCCTCCCTCGCTCATTGCATAACTGCATAAGTAATCCATGATTGATATAATTTGTGTGGTAGTAGTGCCTACTTGATTCTATAACTGCATCGCTTCTGCATAAGTAACTATGGGTCATATTCTCAATGAAGTGGTGGAGAGAGGCGTTACCTGCTTGGCTTAACACCTCTCTCCACCACTTCGGAAACGCGAGGCTGCACCCTATTCCCAAGGACATGGTGCAGCCTCGCGTTTCCCCCTGCGATGGCGCTAAGTTTCAAAACTTAGCGCCAATGCCGGCACCCTTGCACCAGAGTGCAAGGGTGTCTGCAAGCAGGGAGGTTTCTTTATGTACAGGAAGGTCTCCCTTCCTGCACATAAACAAACCGAAAATGCCAGTTTGTAACTTACATGTGTGCTGCTTCGTGCAGCACACATGTAAGTTAGAAAATGGCATTTTTTAAAAAGTTTTGTTTATGTACAGGAAGGGACACCTTCCTGTACATGAACAAACCATGGCATTTTTCATTTTTCATGCGTGCTGCAGAAGGCAGCACACATGGAAAATGCAAAAACAACGAGAAATAAAGCATTTCTCCTCGTTTCGCTACCTTAAGACCATATTTTTTCTGGTCTTAAGTTTGGCGCTACCTCCTATTTACGCTGCCCTTGAGAATAGGAGGTAGCGTCAAACTCAATGGGTGTTGCGGTGGAACGCCCACCGCAACACCCACTGCACGCCCCTTTCACGCTAAAAATAGCGTGAAGGGGGCCCTATTCACAAGGCAACATTAAGCCACGTTAAGCCACACTGCCTTGTGAATAGGGCTAAGCCCCTATCGCCACAACAACGTCACTGAAAGTGACGTTGTTGTGGCGATAGGGGCTTGAGAATACGCCCCAATATCATTAAAAAGATTATACCTTCCTGTTTACAATACTGCACAGAAACTGCCTAAGTAAAATGATGACTTCGACAGTAATTTCTGGGTCATTGTGGGAGTGCATGGGTAGTACCTGAGGGAATCCATCAGTGCTTTCGTACTGCCTCAATCATTAATTAAGTGCAAAAATACAAATGGGGGATTGCATAATTCTGTTGCTAATGTCTGATTAATTGATCTCTGTATACCACAGCCTCCATGATTGCATAAAACATTACCCAGTTTATACATTTAACTACCTTGAAACTACTTTTATTCATGAATTGCATTCTTTGTTTTTTGCATTTTGCTGTCAAAATTAAGATAAATAAGTTTTAGTAACAGAGAACCACACTTTGTTTTGTTCAATATTCTTTAGTTTATACACAAGTTAAATTAAACGGCAATTCTAACTTTCTGCTCCTAATTTAAACAGTTTTTTTAAACAAACTCTAGTAGCTGCTGTTAATCCCACGCTCAGTATGCTTTTGAAAAACAATTATCTTATTCCAAATAACCGCAAGTGCTCTGACCTTCAAGCAGGCGTCCCGTACAGAGCAACTCCTTCACAACGTGTAACATGTTCCACCACTGTCTGTTCTCCTCCCCCACATGCGCTTGAAGATAGTTTGGTCTGGCCTTCCATTCCTACTTTGAAAACATATATTAATAGCGAACACTAACAGAAAACGCTATTGTTTCAACAACAAGCGGGTCTCATATAACCTCGTGCGACCTTCAAATAACAGGTGGCTAAATTAGCAAGTGACATTGACTTAGTCTTCTATGGAAATCTCCCACTACATTTTGCACAATTTATACACCAAATATTTAATCAGTCTGAAACTCAAGGCCTACCACATTTTTCTAAACTATCCCACTCCCGCCTTGTTATCTCTTTTCAGACTATTTTTATAGTAATACCGGATTTCATTCATTCTAACTTTGCAAGCACATTTGGCGGGTCCCTTGGTGCTCCTTCCTTGTTTCCGGAAAAGTCGTTCTATAGCTCCTACTACGAAATGGATGCCCGTCCTCTGCTTCAACCCCATCCATGACAAATGGAGCTATACCGTGGACGAATGCTACAACTTTTTAAATGCTTGCCATTGGCGATATTTGGCATCAGATATCGCCTGAATTTCCGCTACGTGTACTTCACCTGAGTTTAACCTGTTTTTTATTGTCTTCGGTGCCACTATGAATGCGACCTCCAAGTCTGCCTCTCTACTACTTCACACGTTCCCCTGGATTATGAACTGTTGCTGCGTCCATTGCTGGCTCATGACCAGGACTGTTCTGGAGACGCACGCTTGATGGATGCGTTTCATAATGCAATAAGAGGAAGATGGAGTACATGCGCTCATACGGAGAGCCTCTTGCAGCAGACTATCATCGAATATCATGCAAGTTGCCCTGACATGCTCCTGCCTGCTGAAGATTATGATGACCATGTCTGTTCTTTCGACTTGCTAAATTGGATGGCCACCCTCTTTGCTTGGAGAGGTGCAGATGACCTTTTGGAACTGATTGCATATCACGGTGCTTCTGAGTTCTTGAGCTTCAATGAATCTCCATAAGTGCACATGGTAACCGGATTTGATGAGCTCTTATTTCTACACTTCAAGAACACTGTTTTTTTTCTCTTTTCGCTTTTCCTTCCTTTTTGGATTTTCATACATTGACTTTCTTTACGAATTCCCCTTTACAGACTTGGTTACGCTCTTTTGATGTTTCCACTCTGTTTGCCTGGTTGTTACAGAGCTAGTCGAAGAAACGGGCGACATGGCAGTTGGGGACTTTACTATCAATATTAAAAGTTATGTAGTCTGCAGACAAACCTCTGAGATGTTCTATTTTATTATAACAGTTCTTTTTAGCTGAGAGAGAAACGTAACTCAAGATGGTCCTTTCTCTATTCTCTTTTTCTGATAACATCTCCCTTTATCAGATATCGATTCACTACTATACTGATTATAATTCTATCATACACTTTCTTTTTTGTTATGGCACATATACTGCACATTACGCCATGTACTTTAAAATACATTTTTAAAAAGTTATCATGTCTGTGTCATATGTTACAAACACATTACTGACAGTTAATTCCTTTCCCACCATGTTTTTAACGTCATTTGCCTGCCCCATGTTCACTACCCACCAACTACTAACAATCTTGAGCCTAAGCAAATGAAAACCAGAAACTCTTTTCAAGTTACAGTTGACAGTGTCACCATATTACTATTACAATGCATACATCTCCTGTGCCTTTTCGTAGGGGCAGCATACTTAAAAGAAACATACAACTACATGTATACCTGTGTTTTATAGATATCGCATCTTCCAATATATAACTCATGTGAAAATACATGTTCAAGCATAGACATACCTTAGCAAAATTAAATGTTAACACCAATCATCGAGCAATTTAAATTGGAGCAATATATAAGTTGTAACTGTGAGGCATATTAACAAGCCCCTATCACCACCACAACGTCACTTTCACTGATGTTGTGGTGGCGATAGGGGCCTCGCCTTATTAACAAGGCAGCGTTAAGCCACTTAACGGAGCTTAACACTGCCTTGTTAAAAAAGCCCCCTTTCACGCTCTGTTTAGCGTGAAAGGGGTGTCCAGTGGGTATTGTGAGGGGCATTCCACCTCAACACCCATTTATTTTGATGCTGCATCCTATTAATAAGGGTAGCGTTAATAGGAGGCAACGCCAAAGTTAAGACCAGAAAAGCCCTGGTCTTAATTTAGCGAAACGAGGAGAAATGCTTTATTTCTCCTCGTTTTTGCTTTTTCCATGTGTACTGCCTTGTGCACCACACATGCAAAAAGCAAAATGCCATGGTTTAATTATGTACAGGAAGGTGTCCCTTCCTGTACATAAATAAACACTTTTTCAAAATGCCGTTTTGTAACTTACATCTGTGGTGCATGAAACAGCACACACGTAAATTACAAACTAGCATTTTAGGTTTGTTTATGTGCAGGAAGGGACACCTTCCTGTACATAAACAAACCTCCCTGCTCGCAGACACCCTTACACTCTGGTGGAAGGGTGCTAACGTTGGCGCTAACTTCTGAAACTTAGCGTCATTGCAGTGACAAACGCAAGGCTCCACCGTATCCTTGTTAATATAGTGCAGCCTCGCATTTCCGAAGTGGCGGAAAGACACATTAAGCCAAGAACGCTAACGCCTCTCTCCGCCACTTCCTTCATAATATACCCCTGTGTGCAGCTTTCTTATATAGCACAGAAATCGATGATGACTTTCTGTCTGCCCGTCAGATGCCCCCAGCAGCCCAGTGACGGTCAACGCACACGGGCCACTGTTACCTTCCTTTTACAAACCATGGGACAAAAAGCGTTACAGACCGGGACGAAGGAGGGGGGGGGGCTCAAGGGACGTGTCATTCTCAGTCTCTCGATCTGCCGCCCCTGTGATATACACAGGTACAGCACGAGCAGGAAGCTTCACAATACCTTAACTTATATTCATGTGTGCTTCACAACTGTGCACAAACCAATACACGAAGTGTGGAAACAACATTTCATTTTCTTCATCTCACTGAAGTTAATAAAGCATGTCCGTGTTAAAGCCCCCCACCCAGTATTTTCCCACAAGCTTCAATCTGCAAAAGGACATTTCTTGTACATTACCCCACCCAATATTACACCCCAATTCATCCCTATACGTTACACACAAGACCATGTAACCCTTGCAACATCACAAAGGTGGAAAACAAGCTTTTTTTTCAGAAATCGATAACTGATTGGGTAATAAACAACATTATGTAGTGTAAACTAATGTGCATATTACTTTCGTGAAAAACTATGTTTCTGATTGATTAATAAAAAATGTTTGAAACGTACACTACATAGGATAAGATCACACGTGCGGAGCGCAACCACACCTACTATTTGCATTTGGAAGGTACTGTTGTAACTTAAAAAAATAGTCAACTTCTGACCTGCACGTACTGTTGAATGTTCCAGAAACTGTTAGAATGAACTATGGTGAACTTATGACCTGCATGTGGCATTCAATGCTGCACAAACTGTTGGGGTGAAATTTGGTGAGCTTGTGACCTGCAGCCTTCCGTTAATCTTACCCAGTATTCCTTTAGAACAAAGCCAGCAGCTCCATGCAAGCTCCCTTTGCCCAAAAGCAAATCTGCTTCGCTTCATAAAAGTGAGAGCAAATTTCCTCCTCTCGCTTCCATCAAGCGAAGCAAAAGTTTGCTATGACAGAGCCGCAACTCTGCATAGATCCCGTCTTGCCATAGCAAACTATAATGTCCATGGCGTAGGCACCACGGATCATTGTTGCAACTGGCCCTCGGACATAACCATACCCAGCGCCATGCAAAGCTTCTCAAGAAAAATTGGACAATGCGCCTCCATCCAATTTAAAGCCCGCGAACATCGTACTCCCAGAGGCTGCCAATCCACAACAGACCCCCGCATTTTAATTCATGAATGCCAAAAGAAGTAGTGCCCCCCGGGACAGTGTGGGGAAGCTTCACCCCTCCACACTTAAATTTTACGTATACCTCCAAAAACGTGCTGCTCCTTGGACCGGAGGGGCAGGGAAGACGTGAACCCCCCCCATATCATTATATTTGCTCTAAAGAAATGGCAGTCCCCGTGACAGAAGTAAACCCCGCATCATAACTAAACATTGCTCCCGGGAACTAGCCCACCCGGGGGCTTAATTAAACGAAGCACTCCACACCGCGCTCCGTTTTTCGTTTTCCCGCCGTGATTTCCAGGCCCTACGCGAATCCCGCTGAAAACATATAAAAATGTTTCTTTACGTTCCGACTCCCTGTGACACCATGAGCACCCTAGGAAGGTCACACTGTTCCTACCCTACCCTCTTCTACTTAACCGAGTCACAAAATGGCTTCCAAGGCTTCCTAGTTTGAAGTGTTGGAAGCCAATCCCAGGCAAGCTCGTGCTCTGAACACCTCAGCCAATCAGATCTCACAATTCTCAAATATCGATATCTCAAAATCTATAAATATCTCAAAAACTACTGAATGGATTTATACCATTTAAAAGAAGCGTGCTCTCTGAACCAAGAGCTACCTTTTTGCCAAATTTGGTGTAATTCCGTTCAGCAGTTCGGGCTGTAGCCGTGTCTAAAGTTTCCTATGGAAATTAACATGGAGAAAACGTGTTTTGGGCCCCCCCTTTTTTCTCGGCCCCCCCTTCACGAATCACCCCCAAACTTTCAAGACCGGAGCTGACCTGAATGAACAATTCCTTTTCAAAATTTCGTGAGCATTCGTCAAACGGCGCCAAAGTTATTGGCAAAAAAAACCCGCTTTTCCTATGGAAACTAGGGGCCCCATTATGATGGCATGCGGACTTACGTCGCCCGCCACCCTAGCAGTGCTGGGACTGACCGCCAGCGGTGCGGCGGTCCCGCACCACTGATTAGGATGCGACCGCCACCCTGGCGGTCGCATCCTGTATACCTAACATTGCGGAGGGTCCGCCGCAATGCCAAAATGGCATGTTGCACCTTGCCATGCACAATGTGGCAGGCACCGCGCGGTGCCTGCCACCTTGTGCATGGCAATGTAGGGGGTACCATAGGTACCCCCCAAGTGCAGCCCCCCCACCCCTCCGAGGGCCCGCAACGGGCCCCCAAAGCAATTTCCGCCGGCATTTCAAGGCCCTGAAAACCCAGCATCATGATATGGATGGCGGTGCCTTCCAAGCACCGCCACCATATCATGCCCCAGTTCCGCCCGGCCAGCAATAGTTATGATTGCCGACCGGCGGAAAAGCGGCGGACAGACTTTCCGTCCGCCGCGGTACCCCTGCCATGGTAATGTGGCGGGGGTAAATGATGTTGTGATAGCGGGTGGATCACCACGGCCGGCCGGGCGGTGGCGATCCGCCCGCCATCATAATAGGCCCCTATGTTCTAACTATAACTACCTACTGGCGACCGCCAGTAGGTAATATATATATATTCACTGAAAAAACCATAGGTTTCAGGGACTTTATAGTTAGAAATTAACATTAAAAAAACCATAGAAATTCACTGAAAAAACCTTAGGTTTCAGGGACGTTATAGTTAGAAATGAGCATTTAAAAAACTATAGAAATTCACTGAAAAAACCACAGGTTTCTGGGACGTTATAGTTGGTTAGACATTTCACTCGTACAAAATCAGAGAAATTCGGCCGTTATAGTAAGTTGAGCTAACTATAACTTGCTCCCCCGCAATGCACTGCTGATGACGTCACATATTACATCACTCATGACATGGTCAGTGACATCACTGATGACATCACTGATGACATCTCAAATGACATCACTGATTACATCACTGATGACATTATCCAGTGACTGTGTGTTTCTGTAAAGTTTAAAAATATTTTGTATATATATATAGGCCAAGGTGTATTGAAGAATAAGTGAGTGTATGAGTGTCTGTATAAATGATTTGTTGGGTGCGTAACTGATTGTATAAGTGATTCATTAAAGGTGTCTAAGTGAATGTATGGGTGAGTGAACAATCTTTGTAAATGTGTGTATCAGTCTGTCAGTTGCTGTGTAAGTGGCTCCATGGGTTGGTGAGTAGGTTCATGAGTGTCTATATGGGTTATTGATTAGTTTTCTGAGTACCTGTATGGGTGCCTGAGTGTCTGTGTGGGTGGCTGAGGGGCTGTGTGACTCCCTGCATGGATGTATGAGTGGGTGAATCCCTGGGTGTATGCGTTAATGATTGCGTCTGTGAGGGACGGTATGGTTGAGTGAGTGTGTATATGGCTTTTTCAGTGAGTGTATGGATGTCTCAGTGGTATATGGGTGAGTAACTGCATATGTGAAAGGCAGTATATGTGAGTGTTGGAGTATATAAGTGACTATTTGTGTGAGTGAGTGAGTGTGAGAGTGGCTATATGGATGAGTGTGTGCTTCTGTGAGTGATTGTAGACGAGAGTAAGTATGTGTTACTATCTGTATGAATAAGTGAGGTGGTGTGTGTATAACTGTATAGGTGAGTAAATGGCAGTGTGATTGATTATTTGGGTGAATGACTAGGTGTGTGAGTAACTATGGGTGAGTGGCGGTGTGTGAGTGTCTGTAGGGGTGTATGAGCGCATATATCAGTGGGTGCATTGATGAGTGACTGCGTGTATGAGTGACTGTATGGGTGAGTGGATGTGGATGTGTGTGTAGACCTATGAATTAGTGAATGGGTATGTACTAACTGGAATTAGTGTGTCTATGGTTTGGAGAATGGTAGTCTATATTTTAGAGTAGGTGTATGAAAAGTTATATTAGGGTGTGAGGAGGTGCATCAGATTATCAGGTGGATGATGTCATCAGTGATGTCATTTGAGATGTCATCAGTGATGTCATCAGTGATGTCACTGACCATGTCATGAGTGATGTAATATGTGACGTCATCAGCAGTGCATTGCGGGGGCGCAAGCTATAGTAAGCTCAACTAACTATAATGGCCGAGTTTCTCTGGTTTTGTACGAGTGAAACTAACTATAACGTCCCTGTAACCTGTGGTTTTTTCAGTGAATTTCTATGGTTTTTTTAATGCTAATTTCTAACTATAACGACCCTGAAACCTATGGTTTTTTCAGTGAATATATATATATATCTATATCTATATTATCTACTGGCGGTCGCCAGTAGATAGTTATAGTTAGGAACTATTATCCATAGGAAATCCGTAACATTCTATTCCCAATAACTTTGGCGTCGTTTGACGAATCATCGCGAAATTTTCAAAACTAGTGGGGCGCTCCGGTCCGCTCCTGTCTTAAAAGTTTCGGGGTGATTCATCAAGCGGGGGCCGAGAAAAAAGGAGGGTCCCAAAACGTGTTTTCTTCATGTTAATTCCCATAGGAAATTTTAGCCACGGCTACAGCCCGAACTACTGAACGGAATTACACCAAATTTTGCAAAAAGGTAGCGCTTGGTTCAGAAAGCGACCTTTTTTTAAATGGTGTAAATCCGTTCAGTAGTTGCGGAGAAATTCAAAAAATAAGAGTGAAAAATCAATTTCCCATAGGAAAATTTATGCAAGGCTACAGCAAAAACTGCTGAACGGAATTACACCAAATTTGGCAAAAAGGTAGTGCTTGGTTCAGAAAGCACCCTTTTTAAAACTGGTGTAAATCCGTTCAGTAGTTGCTGAGAAAATCCAAAATAAAAGTTTCGATATCTATGGCCGCGGTGGATCCGCGCACCCTCCCGACCACGAGCTGCATGCTAATTGGTTGTCAACACTCCAAACCAGGAAGTGTTGGCAGCCATCTTGTTCCTCGGTAGAACCGAGGAACAAGAAAGCAGTAAAACAAGTGCGCAAAATGCAAAAAGGGGGCAGGGTAGAAACACCCTGACCCCCTAGGTCTGCTCAGGGGGTCCCACAAGGACCCCCTGGGCAGAAAAAAGCATTTAAAAAAAAAATCAGCGGGATGCGCTTAGGGTGCGTGGATCCCGCCGATTAAAAAAAAAAACACAAGAAACAAGTGCGCTAAACGCACAAAGGGGGCAGGGTAGAAACACCCTGACCCCCTAGGTCTGCTCAGGGGGTCCCACAAGGACCCCCTGGGCAGAAAAAAGCACACACAAAAAAAAAAAAGACCGGCATCGTGCCGGAGGCCCCGCCCCCTCCCTGCAGCAGTCTGCAAACGCGCCCCCTGGCGCGTTTTAAGAAGGGGAAGTAATTCCCCTTGAATACTGGGGGTCCCTGGGGGCCAACTAGCCCACCAGGAACCTCCGGTAAGTGCCAGGGGCTGCGTTGCAGAGAGGTGTACAGAGGCCACGCCCCTTTTACACCTCTCTGCAACGCAGCTCTGTGGCGCTTTTGGAGGTACATGGTGGGCTAGTTGGACTCCAGGGACCCTCAGTATTCAAGGGGACTTAATCCCCCAACTTAAAACGCGCCACGGGGCGCGTTTGCACAGTGGTGAAGGGAGGGGCGTGGCTTCAGGTGACATGTGTGCAAACAGGCCCCGTGGCGCGTTTTAAGATGGGGAATTAAATCCTCTTCAATCCTGAGGGTCCCTGGGGGCCAACTAGCCCACCAGGTACCTCCAGTAAGCGCCACGGAGCTGCGTTGCAGAGTGTTGTAAAAAGGGGCGTGGCCTCTGAACACCTCTCTGCAACGCAGCTCTCTGGCGCATACTGGAGGTATCTGGTGGGCCAGTTGGCCCCTAGGGACCCTCGGGATTGAGGCCCCACCCCCTTCCTTCACCATTGTGCAAATATTCCTCTAAAATCAGCCGAACTACGAATTCCGATTTACTCACCTGTTATCAGGAGAGACCTCAGTGCTGCATCTTTGAGCCCAGTACTGATCCTGAAAAGTAATTTTAACCATACTTACCAGTAACTTGAATTTCCTTCCATAGGCTAACATTGACTGGTTTCACTTGGAAATTCTTCTAAGTGTGGAGTTTTGGAACTTTATAATATTCCTCTAAAATCAGCCGAACTACGAATTCCGATTTACTCACCTGTTATCAGGAGAGACCTCAGTGCTGCATCTTTGAGCCCAGTACTGATCCTGAAAAGTAATTTTAACCGTACTTACCAGTAACTTGAATTTCCTTCCATAGGATATCATTGCCTGCTTTTTGCTGAAAAAGTTTCCAAGTGTCGATTTTTGAAACATACAAATATTCCTCTAAAATCAGCCGAACTACGAATTCCGATTTACTCACCGGTTATCCGGAGAGACCTCAGTGCTGCATCTTTGAGCCCAGTACTGATCCTGAAAAGTAATTTTAACCGTACTTACCAGTAACTTGAATTTCCTTCCATAGGCTAACAGTGACTGGTTTCACTTGGAAATTCTTCGAAGTATGGAGTTTTGGAACTTTATAATATTCCTCTAAAATCAGCCGAACTACGAATTCCGATTTACTCACCTGTTATCAGGAGAGACCTCAGTGCTGCATCTTTGAGCCCAGTACTGATCCTGAAAAGTAATTTTAACCGTACTTACAAGTAACTTGAATTTCCTTCCATAGGATATCATTGCCTGCTTTTTGCTGAAAAAGTTTCTAAGTGTCGATTTTTGAAACATACAAATATTCCTCTAAAATCAGCCGAACTACGAATTCCGATTTACTCACCGGTTATCAGGAGAGACCTCAGTGCTGCATCTTTGAGCCCAGTACTGATCCTGAAAAGTAATTTTAACCGTACTTACCAGTAACTTGAATTTCCTTTCATAGGCTAACATTGACTGGTTTCACTTGGAAATTCTTCTGTGTGGAGTTTTGGAACTTTATAATATTCCTCTAAAATCAGCCGAACTACGAATTCTGATTTACTCACCTGTTATCAGGAGAGAACCCAGTGCTTCATCTTTTAGCCCAGCACTGACCCTGAAAAGTAATTCTAACCGTACTTACCAGTAACTTGTATTTCCTTCCATTGGAATCCATTGTCTGGTTTTCAGCAGAAAAGTTTCAAAGTGTCGATTTTCACAAACTACAAATATTCCTTAAAAATCACCTGTATGACTTAAACGCATTCTTTCAACTGTTTACAGGAGATGCACCAGTGCTGGATCCAGGATCCACCACTGAGTAAGAAAAAGTAACGATAACACTACTTACCTGCTAAGTGAATTTCCTCCCATAGGATAACATTGGTGATTCTATGTGAAAAAGTTTCTGTGTCAACTTTTAAAATACAATAATATCCCTTAAAAATCACTACTGTAAACAAAACGCTTTTACTCAACTGTTTACAGGAGATGTCCCAGGACTGAATCTAGGATCCAGTCCTGTGGTTAGAAAAGTAATCCATAAAGTAACTAATTGCATTTAACTAGAAATTCACATTGAGCTCAATGTTGCATTGTGTTTGAAATTGTGTTGCCCATTGCAACAACTGTAACTACTGTACTTAAAAGTCTATTGCCTATTTGCAAAGTATTTAAACTAAAGTAATTCATTCTGAGAAAGTATATTTTGTAATGTAATGTATAATGTAATTACAATGTAATTTAAAAATAAAATATCTAAAAATAAATAGTTTTAAAAAATGTAGTAAATCAGTATCAAAAAAATAAATATAACAATTAATACATTTAAAAATTGTCATTTACAAAACCTTTGAAATTCACTGAAAAAACCATAGGTTTTAGGGGCGTTATAGTTAGAAATTAGCATTTAAAAAACCTATGAAATTCACTGAAAAAACCATAGGTTTTAGGGGAGTAATAGTTAGAAATTAGCATTTAAAAAACCTTTGAAATTCACTGAAAAAACCATAGGTTTCAGGCACGTTATAGTTAGAAATTAGCATTTAAAAAACCTTTGAAATTCACTGAAAAAACCATAGGTTTCAGACACGTTATAGTTAGAAATTAGCATTTAAAAACCTTTGAAATTCACTGAAAAACCATAGGTTTTAGGGACAGTTATAGTTAGTTGGACATTTCACTCGTACAAAACCCGTGAAATTCCCCCGTTATAGTTAGTTCAGCTAACTATAACTCACGCCCCCGCAATGCACTGCTGATGACGTCACATATTACATCACTCATGACATGGTCAGCGACATCACTGATGACATCACTGATGACATCTCAAATGACATCACTGATGACATCACTGATGACATCATTCACGTGATAATCTGATGCACCTCCTCACACCCTAATATAACCTTTGATACACCCACTCTAAATTACAGACTGCCATTCGCGAAACCATAGACACTCCAACACCAATAACTACATACCCACTCACTGATTCTTAGGTCTACACACACATCCACTCACTCACCCGTACAGTCACTCATACTTACGGTCACTCAGTACAGGACTATCATATGCACTCATACTCCTATATAGACACTCAAACACCGCCACTCATCCATAGAGGTACTCACACACCTAGTCAGTCATGCAAATAATTAAACACACTGCCATTTACTCACCTATACAGTTATACACACACCAGCTCACTTACTCATACAAATACTAGCACATTCTTACGCTCTTATACAATCACTGATACAAGCACACACTCATCCATACAGTCACTCTCACAATCACACACTCTCGCTTATAGCTATTTATATACTCCAACACACATATATACTTCCTTTCACATATGTAGTTACACACACATGTACCACTGGGACATACATTCACTCACTAACACACTCTTACACACACTTACCCACCCATACAGTCTATCACAGATGCACTCTTGAAACCATCCACCCAGTGAATCGCCCACTCACACATCTATGCACAGAGTCGCACACACCCCACCCACACAAACACTCAGGCACCCATACAGATACTCAGACAGCCAATCAATAACTCATATAGACACTCATGAAGCTATTCACAAACCCATGCAGCCACTTACACAGCAACAGACAGACGGATTCAGACATTCACCCAGTTTAGTCACTAACCCATGCATTCAGTAAGATACGTTAATCACTCACTTATAGAGTTAGTCACGCACCTACTAAATCATCCATACAGACACTTATACACCCACTCATTCTTCAATACGCCTTTCCCTATATATATTAAAAATATTTAAACTTTACAGAAACACACAGTCACTGGATGATGTCATCAGTGATGTCATTTGAGATGTCATCAGTGATGTCATCAGTGATGTCACTGACCATGTCATGAGTGATGTAATATGTGACGTCATCAGCAGTGCATTGCGGGGGCGCGAGTTATAGTTAGCTGAACTAACTATAACGGGGGAATTTCACGGGTTTTGTACGAGTGAAATGTCCAACTAACTATAACTGTCCCTAAAACCTATGGTTTTTTCAGTGAATTTCAAAGGTTTTTAAATGCTAATTTCTAACTATAACGTGTCTGAAACCTATGGTTTTTTCAGTGAATTTCAAAGGTTTTTTAAATGCTAATTTGTAACTATAACGTGCCTGAAACCTATGGTTTTTTCAGTTAATTTCAAAGGTTTTTTAAATGCTAATTTCTAACTATAACGCCCCTAAAACCTATGGATTTTTCAGTGTATATATATATATATATATATATATATATATATATATATATATATATATATATATATATATCTACTGGCGGTCGCCAGTAGATAGTTATAGTTAGGACCTTTATCCATAGGAAATCCGCAACATTCTATTCCCAATAAGTTTGGCGTCGTTTGACGAATCATCGCGAAATTTTCAAAACTAGTGGGGCGTTCCGTTCCGCTCCTGTCTTGAAAGTTTCGGGGTGATTCATTAAGCGGCGGCCGAGAAAAAAGGGGGGTCCCAAAACGCGTTTTCTCCGTTTTCTCCATGTTAATTCCCATAGGAAATTTTAGCCACGGCTACAGCCCGAACTGCTGAACGGAATTACACCAAATTTTGCAAAAAGGTAGTGCTTGGTTCAGAAAGCGACCTTTTTTTTAAATGGTGTAAATCCGTTCAGTAGTTGCGGAGAAATTAAAAAAATAAGAGTGAAAAAATCGATTTCCCATAGGAAACTTTATGCAAGGCTACAGCAAAACTGCTGAACGGAATTACACCAAATTTGGAAAAAGGTAGTGCTTGGTTAAGAAAGCACCCTTTTTAAAAATGGTGTAAATCCATTCAGTAGTTGCTGAGAAAATCCAAAATAAAAGTTTCGATATCTATGGCCGCGGTGGATCCGCGCACCCTCCCGACCTCGAGCTGCATGCTAATTGGCTGTCAACACTCCAAATCAGGAAGTGTTGGCAGCCATCTTGGTCCTCGGTAGAACCGAGGAACAAGAAAGCAGTAAAAAAAGTGCGCAATACGCAAAAAGGGGGCAGGGTAGAAACACCCTCACCCCCTAGGCCTGCTCAGGGCCCAAAAAAAATAATATTTTTTTCTTTAAATTGGCAAGATGCGCTTAGGGTGCGCGGATCCTGCCGATTAAAAAAAAACCGAAGCGCGGACTCCCGCGCTTCTTGTAATTGGCCCCCAGGTGGGCCAAGTCCCGGGGCATGCGGGGGTTAAGTTTATGTGTGGGGGGCCTCTAAGGCCCCCCAAGCCCCGGGGACCGCCACCCCCTGGGGCTTTAATAAAAAAATTGATGCGGGAGGGCTCTCGGCCCTCCCACAGCCCCGGGGACCGCCACCCCCCGGGGCTTCTTTTTATTTTTTATAAATTACCTATGTGGGGGGGCTTGAGCCTCCCCACATGCCCCGGGGACTGCCACCTCCCCGGGGCACAAAATATTTTAATGTGGGGGTCCGTTACGGACCCCCAGAGCCCCAGGGACCACCACCTCCCCGGGGCTGTGCAATTCAAGGGAGGGGGGCTGCGCGGCCCCCCTCCTGGAGCCCTTGATGGCCCTGGGGACCGCCACCCCCAGGGCCGGCTCCTGCAGTGTCCTGGGGTGCCTACCCCGGTACACTGTAGATTGCTATGACAGGACGGGAGCCTCGCGGCCCCGTCCTGTCATAGCAAACTGCTTTGGATATTGGAGCGAGAGCAGGGAAACCTGCTCTCGCTTCCAATATCCAAAGCAAATTGCTTTTCCACATGGGGAGCTGCATCTTAGCAGCTCCCCATGTGGAAAGCAATGCCGGCTCCCGAGGGACGCGGGAGCCGGCGGGACCGTGGGGGGATTGGGGACCCCCACAGTCCTCAACGGAGAGGGCCAGCCCCGGGGGATGGGGTCCCCGGGCAAGTAGTGGCCCGGGATGGGAGCCACGGCCCCCTTCCCCAGAATTTAACCAAAAAACAAAGGCCGGCCCCGGGGATGGGGTCCCCGGGGCCATAGTGAGCCTGAGGAGGGGGCAACGCAGCCCCCTCCAAAACAATAAAAATAAAAAAAAAGGCCATGCCCCGGGGATGGGGTCCCCGGGGCCGATTAAGGCCTCGGGAGGGGGCCACGCGGCCCCCTTCCAAATTGTTTTTTTTTTTTTTAATAAATAGGGGCAAGCCCTGGGGGATGGGGTCCCCAGGACCAATAAATTAGAAAAATAAGGGGGGCCACACAGCCCCACTTCTTAAAAAAAAAAAAACACCGGCATTGCGCCGGAGGCCACGCCCCCTTCTTTCACCACACTGCAAACGCGCCCTGGCGCGTTTGCAGATGGAGAACGAATTCCCCTTGAATACTGGGGGTCCCTGGGGGCCAACTAGCGCACCAGGAACCTCCAGTATGCGCCAGGGGGCTGCGTTGCAGAGAGGTGTTCTGAGGCCATGCCCCTTTTTACACCTCTCTGCAGCGCAGCTCTGTGGCGCATAATGGAAGGAGCTGGTGGGCTAGTTGCACCCCAGGGACCCTCAGGATTGAAGGGAGTTAATCCCCGACTTAAAACGCGCCACGGGGCGCGTTTGCACAGTGGTGAAGGGAGGGGGCGGGGCTTGAGATGACATGTGTGCAAACAGGCCCCATGGCGTGTTTTAAGATGGGGAATTAAATCCCCTTCAATCCTGAGGGTCCCTGGGGACAACTAGCCCACCAGGTACGTCCAGAAAGCACCACAGAGCTGCGTTGCAGAGAGGTGCAAAAAGGGGCGTGGCCTCTGAACACCTCTCTGCAACGCAGCTCTCTGGCGCATACTGGAGGTATCTGGTGGGCTAGTTGGCCCCTAGGGACCCTCGGGATTGAGGAGGAATTCATTCTCCAACTTAAAACGCGCCACAGGGCGTGTTTGCAGACATGTCACCTCAGGCCCCACCCCCTTCCTTCACCATTGTGCAAATATTCCTTTAAAATCAGCCGAACTACGAATTCTGATTTACTCACCTGTTATCAGGAGAGAACCCAGTGCTGCATCTTTTAGCCCAGCACTGACCCTGAAAAGTAATTCTAACCGTACTTACCAGTAACTTGAATTTCCTTCCATAGGCTAACTTTGACTGGTTTCACTTGGAAATTCTTCTAAGTGTGGAGTTTTGGAACTTTATAATATTCCTCTAAAATCAGCCGAACTACGAATTCCGATTTACTCACCTGTTATCAGGAGAGAACCCAGTGCTGCATCTGTTAGCCCAGCACTGACCCTGAAAAGTAATTCTAACTGTACTTACCAGTAACTTGAATTTCCTTCCATAGGCTAACATTGACTGGTTTCACTTGGAAATTCTTCTAAGTGTGGAGTTTTGGAACTTTATAATATTCCTCTAAAATAGCCGAACTACGTAATTCCGATTTACTCACCTGTTATCAGGAGAGAACCCAGTGCTGCATCTTTTAGCCCAGCACTGACCCTGAAAAGTAATTCTAACCGTACTTACCAGTAACTTGTATTTCCTTCCATAGGAATCCATTGTCTGGTTTTCAGCAGAAAAGTTTCAAAGTGTCGATTTTCACAAACTACAAATATTCCTTAAAAATCGCCTGTATGACTTAAACGCATTCTTTCAACTGTTTACAGGAGATGCACCAGTGCTGGATCCAGGATCCATCACTGAGTAAGAAAAAGTAACGATAACACTACTTACCTGCCAAGTGAATTTCCTCCCATAGGATAACATTGGTGATTCTATGTGAAAAAGTTTCTAAGTGCCCACTTTTAAAATACAATAATATTCCTTAAAAATCACTACTGTAACCAAAACGCTTTTACTCAACTGTTTACAGGAGATGTCGCAGGACTGAATCTAGGATACAGTCCTGTGGTTAGAAAAGTAATCCATAAAGTAACTAATTGCATTTAACTAGAAATTCACATTGAACTCAATGTTGCATTGTGTTTGAAATTGTGTTGCCCATTGCAACAACTGTAACTACTGTACTTAAAAGTCTATTGCCTATTTGCAAAGTATTTAAACTAAAGTAATTCATTCTGAGAAAGTATATTTTGTAATGTAATGTATAATGTAATTACAATGTAATTTAAAAAATAAAATATCTAAAAATAAATAGTTTAAAAAAATGTAGTAAATCACTATCAAAAAAATAAATATAACAATTAATTTATTTAAAAATTGTCATTTACAAAACCTTGGAAATTCACAGAAAAAAACCATAGGTTTCAGACATGTTATAGTTAGGAATTAGCATTTAAAAAACCTTTGAAATTCACTGAAAAAACCATAGGTTTCAGGCACGTTATAGTTAGAAATTAGCATTTAAAAAACCTTTGAAATTCACTGAAAAAACCATAGGTTTCAGGCACGTTATAGTTAGAAATTAGCATTTAAAAACCTTTGAAATTCACTGAAAAAACCATAGGTTTCAGACACGTTATAGTTAGAAATTAGCATTTAAAAAACCTTTGAAATTCACTGAAAAACCATAGGTTTTAGGGACAGTTATAGTTAGTTGGACATTGCACTCGTACAAAACCCGTGAAATTCCCCCGTTATAGTTAGTTCAGGTAAATATAACTCGCGCCCCCGCAATGCACTGCTGATGACGTCAGATATTACATCACTCATGACATGGTCAGTGACATCACTGATGATATCACTGATGACATCTCAAATGACATCACTGATGACATCACTGATGACATCATCCAGTGACTGTTTGTTTCTGTAAAGTTTAAATATGTTTAATATATATAGGGAAAGGCGTATTGAAGAATGAGTGGGTGTATAAGTGTCTGAATGGATGATTTAGTACGTGCGTGACTGACTCTACAAGTGAGTGATTAAACGTATCTTACTGAATGCAAGGGTTAGTGACTAAACTGTGTGAATGCCTATCCGTCTGTCTGTTGGTGTGTAAGCGGCTGCATGTGTTTGTGAATACCTACATGAGTGTCTATATGGGTTATTGATTGGTTGTCTGAGTATCTGTATGGGTGCCTGAGTGTTTGTGTGGGTGGGGTGTGTGCAACTCTGTGCATAGATGTGTGAGTGGGTGATTCACTGGGTGGATGGTTTCAAGAGTGCATCTGTGATAGACTGTATGGGTGGGTGAGTGTGTGTAAGAGTGTGTTAGTGAGTGAATGTATGTCTCAGTGGTACATGTGTGAGTAACTACATATGTGAAAGGCAGTATTTATGTGTGTTGGCGTATATAAATAGCTATATGTGAGAGTGTGTGATTGTGAGAGTGACTGTATGGATGAGTGTGTGCTTGTATCAGTGATTGTATAAGAGCGTAAGAATGTGCTAGTATTTGTATGAGTAAGTGAGCTGGTGTGTGTATAACTGTATAGGTGAGTAAATGGGAGTGTGATTAATTATTTGCATGACTGACTAGGTGTGTGAGTACCTCTATGGATGAGTGGCGGTGTGTGAGTGTCTATATAGGAGTATGAGTGCATATGATAGTCCTGTACTGAGTGACCGTAAGTATGAGTGACTGTACGGGTGAGTGACTGGATGTGTGTGTAGACCTAAGAATCAGTGAGTGGGTATGTAGTTATTGGTGCTGGAGTGTCTATGGTTTTGAGAATGGCAGTCTGTAATTTAGAGTGGGTGTATTAAAGGTTATATTAGGGTGTGAGGAGGTGCATCAGATTATCACGTGGATGATGTCATCAGTGATGTCATCAGTGATGTCATTTGAGATGTCATCAGTGATGTCACTGACCATGTCATGAGTGATGTAATATGTGACGTCATCAGCAGTGCATTATGGGGCGCGAGTTATAGTTACCTGAACTAACTATAACGGGGGAATTTCACGGGTTTTGTACGAGTGCAATGTCCAACTAACTATAACTGTCCCTAAAACCTATGGTTTTTTCAGTGAATTTCAAAGGTTTTTTAAATGCTAATTTCTAACTATAACGTGTCTGAAACCTATGGTTTTTTCAGTGAATTTCAAAGGTTTTTAAATGCTAATTTCTAACTATAACGTGCCTGAAACCTATGGTTTTTTCAGTGAATATATATATATATATATATATATATACGCAGCTACCTTTAAAGAACTTTTAGATAGTGTTAAATCAGGATCACCTAGGGATCCTCTGCCCATCTCCGTGCTCCAGCAGCTTGAGCCGACATCTCTGCTTGTTGTTATGGACCTTCTGAATGCCTCCTTGCAGGAAGCTACTGTCCCACCAGACTGGAAAGACGCTATGGTGCTCCCTCTCCTCAAAAAGGCCAATGCTGACGCCGATTTATCCTCCAACTATCGGCCCATTTCGCTGTTGCCGGCATTTTCTAAAATTTTAGAGAAACATATCCACGCACAGCTCTCTAATTTTGTAGAAACCCAAGTGTTTCTTCATCCCTCTCAATCGGGCTTTAGAGCTGGTTTCTCAATGGAAACTACCCTGTTGGGGGTAACGGAAAGATTGCGCTGTCATCTGGATGCTGGAGACACAGTGGCCCTTATTTTGCTGGACTTAAGAGCAGCATTTGACACGGTGTGTCTCACACCGTGTTAGCTAAAACTTTAAGATCATTAGGCATCTTTGGCTCAGCTCTAAACTGGCTCATTTCTTTTCTTACTAATCGCACTTTTCAAGTTTTCTCCCCAACAGCTAGTTCCGATATTCACTCATCACCCCACGGGGTACCTCAGGGCTCCATTCTTAGCCCTTTACTCTTCAATCAATACGTCAGACCTTTATCTGATGTTGCGGAAGATGCTGGGCTGTCCCTGTTCTCTTATGCAGATGACTCCCAGATCATCTTCTCTCTCTCCATGAAGAGTACGGCCGGGCCATCGCCCCTTCAGCTGTGCCTGAGCAAAATCGCATCATGGATGCAATGAAATTACCTCAAACTGAATGGTGAGAAAACCGAGGTTTTGATACTTGGGAAAAATAAGGATCTCTTGGGCCCTCAACATTGGCCCTGTGAGATGGGTGCACTTCCTTCACCTTCCTGTCAAGTTCGCAACTTAGGCGTCATCGTCGATGACTCGCTCAGTATGCATCATCAAGCTGTCAAGGTAGCTGCCACATGCTTTACCATTCTGAAGTGGCTAAAAAAGATCATTTGGATGCTACCTGAGTCCACCCAGAGAACGGTAGTCCAGGCATTAATCACCTCAAGGCTGGACTACGGCAATGTTCTCTACCTGGGTTCAAACAAGGAGGTGATTCGTAGGTTGCAGATGGTGCAGAACTCCGCCGCAATATTACTTTGCCGGGTTCCTAGAGCCACCTCTATCTCTGGCCATCTATGAGACTTGCATTGGCTCAGGGTGGAGAACCAAATCAAGTTCAAAGCCCTGAGCTACATGTTTAAAATTAAAATAGGGGTTGCCCCTCAGTACTTGCAATCTCTGGTCTGCCCATATGTCCCTTCTCGACATCTCCGCTCATCCACTCAAGGGAAATTTTTCGTTCCTAAAATTAGATTATCTCGGATGGGCGGAAGGTCATTTGCATATCTCGGTCCCTCACTTTGGCATGCCCTGCCCATAGCTCTTCGAAATGAAACAGAGTATGTCCAATTTCGCAAATCATTGAAGACTTGGCTTTTTAATTAGTAACCTGTAAGCCGTTCACACAGTCTCTGATCTGCCATGGCGCCGGGAAACCCTTCTTGGGTAGCTGTTGCGCCTTATAAATTTAATAAATACATTTAAAAATAAATAAATATATATATATATGAATGCCACATCCGATTCCTCACACACAGACCGGACACCGACACGGGGAGATTTCAGGAATTAAAAGCTTTTATTCCTCCATTACGCTGCGACGCGTTTCGGCATTCCCACACGCCCCGGGGACCACCACCTCCCCGGGGCTTTCTCTTTTTAAAAAAAAAACAAGTGTGGGGGGCTTGAGCCCCCCCACATGCCCCGGGGACCACCACCTCCCTGGGGCTTTGCAATCAAGGGGAGGGGGGCCGTGCGGCCCCCCTCCTGGAGCCCTTGATGGCCCTCGGGACTGCCACCCCCCAGGGCCGGCTCCTGCAGTGTCCCGGGTGCCCACCCCGGGACACTGCTGTTTGCTATGACGGCGCGGGAGCCGTGCGGCTCCCGCCCTGTCATAGCAAACACTGGTTTGGATTTTGAAAGCGAGAGCAGGGAAACCTGCTCTCGCTTTCAAAATCCAAACCAGATTGCTTTTCCACAAGGGGAGCTGCATGTCAGCAGCTCCCCGTGTGGAAAAGCAATGCCGGCTCCCGCAGTAGGCGGGGAGCCGGCTGGGAACGTGGGGGCATTGGGGCTCCCCCCACGGTCCCCAATGGAGAGGGCCGGCCCAGGGGATGGGGTCCCCGGGGCCAGAAGTTGGCCGGGAGGGGGGCCCCCCTCCCCCGTAATAAATGTTTTAAATTTTTTTTAAAAAGGAAAGGCCGGCCCCGGGGGATGGAGTCCCCGGGGCCAAACAGGCCTCAGGAGGGGGGCCATGCAGCCCCTCTCCTTAAAAAAAAATTGTGGCTATGCCCCGGGGGATGGGGTCCCCGGAGCCGAAATTGGCCCCCTTCCCATTTTTTTTTTAAAAAAAGTACAAAAACGGGTCAGGCCCTGGGGGATGGGTTCCCCAGGGCCCAAAATATTGTCAAAAAAGGGGGGCCACACAGCCCCCCTTCGACAACATTTTATTTTTTTTAAAAGCCGGCATCGCGCCGGAGGCCCCACCCCCTCCCTGCAGCACTCAGCAAACGCGCCCCTGGCGCGTTGTAAGTTGGGGAATTAAATCACCTTGAATACTGGGGTCCCTGGGGCCAACTAGCCCACCAGGTACCTCCAGTATGCGCCACAGGGCTGCGTTGCAGAGAGGTGGTTTGAGGCCACACCCCTTTTTACACCTCTCTGCAACGCAGCTCTGTGGCGCTTACTGGAGGTACCTGGTGGGCTAGTTGGCCCCCAGGGACCCTCAGGATTCAAGGGGACTTAATCTTCCAAGTTACAACGCGCTAGGGGGCGCGTTTGCACAGTGGTGCAGGGAGGGGCGGGGCCTGATATGGCAAGTGTGCAAACGCGTACCCTGGCATGTTGTAACTTGGGGATTAAGTCCTTCAATCCTGAGGGTCTCTGGGGGCCAACAGCCCACCAGGTACCTCCAGTAAGCGCCACAGAGCTGCGTTGCAGAGAGGTGTAAAAGGGGCGTGGCCTCGGACCACCTCTCTGCAACGCAGCCTTGTGGCGCTTACTGGAGGTACCTGGTGGGCTAGTTGGGCCCCAGGGACCCTCAGGACTCAAGGGGAATTAATCCCCCAATTTACAATGCGTCAAGGGGCGTATTTGCACAGTGGTGCAGGGAGGGGGCGGGGCCTAACAAAACAAGTGTGCAAATGTGCCCCCTGGCGCATTGTAAAATTGGGGGATTAAGTCACGTTCAATCCTGAGGGTCTCTAAGGGCCAACTAGCCCACCAGGTACCTCCAGTAAGTGCCACAGAGCTGCGTTGCAGAGAAGTGGTCTGAGGCCATGCCCCTTTTTACACCAATCTGCAACGCAGCTCTGTGGCGCTTACTGGAGGTACCTGGTGGACTAGCTGGCCCCCAGGGACCCTCAGGATTCAAGGGGACTTAATAGGGACGTTATAGATAAAAATTAGCATTTAAAAAACCTTTGAAATCCACTGAAAAAACCATAGGTTTCAGGCACGTTATAGTTAGAAATTAGCATTTAAAAAACCTTAGAAATTCACTGAAAAAACCATAGGTTTCAGGGACGTTATAGTTAGTTGGAGATTATACTCATACAAAACCAGAGAAATTCCACCGTTATAGTTAGTTCAGCTAACTATAACTCGCGCCCCCGCAATGCACTGCTGATGACGTCACATATTACATCATTCATGACATGGTCAGTGACATCACTGATGACATCTCAAATGACATCACTGATGACATCACTGATGACATCATCCACGTGATAATCTGATGCACCTTCTCACACCCTAATATAACCTTTGATACACCCACTCTAAAATACAGACTACCATTTGCGAAACCATAGACACACCAATACCAGTTACTACACACGCACTCACTGATTTCTAGGTCTACACACACATCCACTCATTCACCCATACAGTCACTCATACATGCAGTCTACCATCAATACGGCACTATCATATGCACTCACATATCTATACAGACACTCACACACCGTCACTCATCCATACAGTTACTCACACACCTAGTCAGTCATGCAAAGAATCAATCACACTTCCATTTACTCACCTATACAGTTATGCACACACCACATCACTTATTCAAACAGAAACAAACGCATACTTACTCTCTTATACAATCACTGATACATGTACACACTCATCCATACTGGTACTCTCACAATCACTGACTCTCACGTATAGTCATTTATATACTCCAACTCTCCCATGCATTCAGTAAGACACATGTAATCACTCACTTAAACAGTCAGTCACGCACCTACTAAATCCTCCATCCGGACACTTATACACCCACTCATTCTTCAATACACCTTGGCATATACATATAATACATATTTAAACGTTAAAGAAACACACAGTCACGTGGATGATGTCATCAGTGATGTCATTTGAGATGTCATCAGTGATGTCACTGACCATGTCATGTATGATGTAATATGTGACGTCATCAGCAGTGCATTGCTGGGGCGCGAGTTATAGTTAGCTTAACTAACTATAACGGCGGAATTTCTCTGGTTTTGTACGAGTGAAATCTCCAACTAACTATAACGTCCCTGAAACCTATGGTTTTTTCAGTGAATTTCTAAGGTTTTTTCAATGCTAATTTCTAACTATAACGTGCCTGAAACCTATGGTTTTTTCAGTGAATATATATATATATATATATATATATATATATATATATATATATATATATATATATTATCTACTGGCGGTCGCCAGTAGATAGTTATAGTTAGGACCTATTTTCCATAGGAAATCCGCAACATTCTATTTGAAATAACTTTGGCACCGGTTGACGAATCTTCGCAAAATTTTCAAAACTCGTGGGGCGCTCTGGTCCGCTCCTATCCTGAAAGTCTCGGGTGATTCATCAAGTGGGAGCCGAGAAAAAAGGGGGTCCCAAAACGTGTTTTCCCCATGCAATTTTCCATAGGAACCTTTCATCGCAGCTACAGCCCGAACTGCTGAACGGAATTACACCAAATTTGGCAAAAAGGTAGCCCTTGGTTCAGAGTCGTGCCTTTTGGTTAAATGGTGTAAATCCGTTCAGTAGTTCCTGAGAAATTTGAAAAAGAAAACACATATATAGCTGGGCGGAGCCTAACCACACATGTCATCGTGAGATCTGATTGGCTGTCAGCACTTCATCCTGGAATTGCTGGCAGCCATCTTGGGACCAACATAAATGATAGTACCCCATTGAAATGCATTGTAGTCAATCGAAGATTTTGAGGGTTACCAAAAGGAGAACTATAAAGGGTGATAACAGACTTTAGTTACATTAGAATTCATTTGTTGATGGTACCATACTAATTTCAGGAATTGTGGTGTGTTCTAAGGTGATTTTACTCTGTGAAAAACCTTCTGCTGGGATATCATGAATCATGTTTGAGAGAAAACTATTTTCACATGCTTGTCCCATACAGTTTTGGAAGGTGCTCCAGAAGCTAAAATGAGAGCATATTTTCTGTAAATTCACATTATCTTTCTCAGTCATGTGAGAATGAAGTCTGACATTCTCAGTAAAACATGTACATCCAACAAGGGCAGAGACTGTCAGTTGATTCCTTTGTGTTCTACTGCAGCTTCCCAGAGTGTTCTAAAGAACAACTAGAGTGCTAACAGCCTTACTTATGACAAAAGTATGGCACACCTGAAGCCATCTTGATTGGAATAAACTGGTAACACTTAAAGCATTTAATTTAAAAAGGAACAAAATGATGGGGTTCATTTTGTCATAGAAATTATGGTTAGTGCTGTAGAAAGAAAAATTAGGACATGTTTCAAGTGTGATCTCAAATATCTTCCTGTTATATTTCAACAGGAGCAGCCTGTCAGTTGATGCCTTTGTGTTCTACTGCAGCGTCCCAAAGTGTTCTAAAGAACAACTAGAGCGCTAACAGTCTTACTTATGACAAAATTATGGCACACCTGAAGCCATCTTGATTGGAATAAGCTGGTAACTCTTAAAACATTTAATTTAAAAAGGAACAAAATGAGGGGGTTCATTTTGTCATAGAAATTATGGTTAGTGCTGTAGAAAGAAAAATTAGGACATGTTTTAAGTGAGATCTCAAATATCTTCCTGTTATATTTCAACAGGAGCAGCCTGTCAGTTGATGCCTTTGTGTTCTACTGCAGCTTCCCAGAGTGTTCTAAAGAACAACTAGAGAGCTAACAGTCTTACTTATGACAAAAGTATGGCACACCTGAAGCCATCTTGATTGGAATAAACTGGTAACACTTAAAACATTTAATTTAAAAAGGAACAAAATGAGGGGGTTCATTTTGCCATAGAAATTATGGTTAGTGCTGTAGAAAGAAAAATTAGGACATGTTTTAAGTGAGATCTCAAATATCTTCCTGTTATATTTCAACAGGAGCAGCCTGTCAGTTGATGCCTTTGTGCTCTACTGCAGCTTCCCAGAGTGTTCTAAAGAACAACTAGAGTGCTAACAGCCTTACTTATGATAAAAGTATGGCACACCTGAAGCCATCTTGATTGTAATAAACTGGTAACACTTAAAACATTTAATTTAAAAAGGAACAAAATGATGGGGTTCATTTTGTCATAGAAATTATGGTTAGTGCTGTAGAAAGAAAAATTAGGACATGTTTCAAGTGTGATCTCAAATATCTTCCTGTTATATTTCAACAGGAGCAGCCTGTCAGTTGATGCCTTTGTGTTCTACTGCAGCTTCCCAGAGTGGTCTAAAGAACAACTAGAGCGCTAACAGTCTTACTTATGACAACATTATGGCACACCTGAAACCATCTTGATTGGAATAAACTGGTAACTCTTAAAACATTTAATTTAAAAAGGAACAAAATGAAGGGGTTCATTTTGTCATAGAAATTATGATTAGTGCTGTAGAAAGAAAAATTAGGACATGTTTTAAGTGAGATCTCAAATATCTTCCTGTTATATTTCAACAGGAGCAGCCTGTCAGTTGATGCCTTTGTGTTCTACTGCAGCTTCCCAGAGTGTTCTAAAGAACAACTAGAGCGCTAACAGTCTTACTTATGACAAAAGTATGGCACACCTGAAGCCATCTTGATTGGAATAAACTGGTAACACTTAAAACATTTAATTTATAAAGGAACAAAATGAGGGGGTTCATTTTGCCATAGAAATTATGGTTAGTGCTGCAGAAAGAAAATTTAGGGCATGTTTTAAGTGAGATCTCAAATCCTCTTCTATTTCATTAGAACATTCTGACATGCAGACTGAAACAATCACTTTCAATACCAGCAGTATACTTCCAGTTAACTCCCTGGTGAGCAGTAGCTTTACTACAGTGATCTAATGAACAACTAGAGTTCTAACATTCTGAATTTATGGCAAATGTGTGACACATCTGAATGCCTTCTTGATGGAATCAAAGTAAAAAACTGAAAGCATTTCCTACTGAGGAGACTGCAGTAAATGGCGAAATTAGTAAGCTTCATAAGAAATAAGTCTCCCAAGATGGCCACCAGAGAAAAAAGAGCCCAAATGTAGCACAAATATCACCCAGATGTAGCCCACGTATAGCCCAATGACAGAAGTGTGCAAAACACTTTTTATTTTTAGTTTTTCTGCAGTTTTATATAGTGCAAACTGGTCAGGTATTGGAGTGTTACATCTTACTTGGACCCCTTATTGCGTATTTTGCACGAAGTACATGAGATTGATCTTGCCAAACATTGAACTTTACGATTCTGTTAACCTGAAGTTGCTCTGAACCGGGCTTTGTAACACCCGTTTTTACCTACTGGTTTTAATTAATTCTCACTGTATTGTATTAGGAAAGAGGATTTACTGTTTTTATGTACACTTTTATGATCTATGTTTCTAAATCAGATCAAATAAAGTTTAATGAATTCTATGGCAGGACGGAGGCGAGGATTATGCATATCTTTCCTCACTTTATTTGCATAGCAGTTCAAAGAAAACGTAACACAACAATCATCAAACAAAAGACTACACAACCCATGAACCATTAGGGGGTAGTCTCCAAGGCAACTATAGTCCAATCATATCACAGTCCATCGTATATAATATCGTGACGTCCCCTCCGCTTCCTCTTTCTTCACTGCTCATCAGTTAAGTGCATTCCTTACATTCTTGGCTTAATCTGACGTTTTTGCTGTTTGTATAGCGGTTTCTTGTGCACGCTATTAGCATTATTGCCTTGGTATGGTTTCATATTCCCTGCGCAGCAGGCTCTTGCCCGATCGCGTTCTCCCCCTCGCAGTTTCTCCCGCTGTGTGCTCTGCGCATGGTGAGATCCTGTCAGGCGCGTCTGGTCCGAGCGAGGCAGCTCCGTCGAGCGCTCCCGCTGGTCTTTACGCGCGTTTGGGAATCCGGTCACTCCTTTAGTGTCCGCTTGATTCCCGACCAACCCTCGCCTAATTTTGACACCGCTACGCGGTGATTTCCCCACACAGCCACGTTAGTGACCAGCGCCACCTGGTGGTGGTAATTGGTATTGCGCCTCAGTCTATTCTTATAACAGCTTCGGGGAAAGCCCAGCTGTTGGAGCACCGGCGAGGGGGCTGTCTTAAGGATTTTAAGGGCATTTGTTCTGTGCTCACACCCTCTGCTATCATGTCTTCTCCAGAAGACCATTTTTACTCCTCCTACCAGGAAGTGGAGGAGGAATGGCCCCCAACTTCTCCCTCCAGCAGTGGACCAAGCCCTCTCTCTGGCTATTTCTAGGGCGCTGGCTCCTCTTAGGGATCAGGTTGATAAGCTGGCGAAAAGCATCCCTGGGGTGTTCAGTGACCCAGATCTGGTGGTGGCGGGTCCAAGTAGCTCCCAGATGGGGAATAAAAGGGCCGTTAAGCATAACGCGGGGCACTTGGAAGGATTTGATAAACTTACGGAGACCTTCCTCAAGAGTGCGCGAATGCTAAAACATGCACCCTGCCGGGAGGAGGAGGGGCCCGGAGAAAATTGCAACACTGTCACCACTATTGTAGACCCCGACGGCGGGTTTCCCTTAGAGGGAGAGGGTGTATCGGAGGACGATTTCTCCTCCGATGAGGATAAGGACTCCGGGCGTCCCTGGCGTCCAGAGTCCCACTCCTCTCAGTTGGGGACGGGGTCCACTCGGACATGTTCGAGCCTACCCAAATTTACCATCCTAGGTCAGCAGAGTGGACACCTGACGCCAAAGTGGCAGAGTATGTGGTGGTGAAAATCCATCAACCCCTTGAAAGGGAGGTCAGGAATAGGATGAGGGTAGAATGCCCCAGGCCCTCACTGAAGGGGAAGGTGGCACACATGCCTGAAATTGATGAGAAACTATGTACCTTTTTCTCCAAGTATATGAGGGATCCCAAGAAAGGAATTAATAGGTCTTGGACGTGGTAGGGCCCTTGACCCAAATTATTCAATTGACGGAGCGTTCCAAAGAGTCAGGATCCCCTTTGTCCACGGATATTGTGGCTGGTTGGGCGCACTACCCTAAACCCTAAAACACTACCCCCTCCACTACCCAAACACCACTGCACTACCCTAAACCCCAAAACACTACCCCAGCACGACACCCTACACTACCCAAACATAACTGCACTACCCTAAACCCTAAAACACTACCAACAGCACGACTCCCTACACTACCCAAACACCACTGCACTACCCTAAACCCTAAAACACTACCCCCAGCACGACTCCCTACACTACCCAAACACCACTGCACTACACTAAACCCTAAATATACCCCCGGCATGACCGCCCACACTACACAAACACCACTGCACTACCCTAAACCCTAAAACACTACCCCCAGCACGACCCCCTACACTACCCAAACATGACTGCACTACCCTAAACCCTAAACACTACCCACAGCATGACCCCCTCACTACACAAACACCACTGCACTGCACTAAACCCTAAAACACTACCCCAGCACTACCCCCTACACTACCCAAACACCACTGCACTACCCTAAACCCTAAAACACTACCCCCAGCACGACTCACTACACTACCCAAACACCACTGCACTATCCTAAACCCTAAATCTACCCCCAGCACGACCCCCTACACTACCCAAACACCACTGCACTACCCTAAACCATAAAACACTATCCCCAGCATGACCCCCTACACTACACAAACACCACTGCACTACCCTAAACCCTAAAACACTACCACCAGCATGACCCCCTACACTACTCAAACACCTCTGCAGTACCCTAAACCCTAAAACACTACCCCAGCACAACCCCCTACACTACCCATACACCACTGCACTACCCTAAACCCTAAAACACTACCCCCAGCACGACCCCCTACACTACTGCACTACCCTAAACCCTAAAACACTACCCCCAGCACGACCCCCTACACTACCCAAACACCACTGCACTACCCTAAACCCTAAAACACTACCCCCAGCACGACCCCCTACACCACCCAAACACCACTGCACTATCCTAAACCCTAGAATAGAAACCCCCACCCCATGCCCAATCCCCCTTACCTCTCACTCCTCATGGTTCCTCTCGCCTCATGGTTCCTGCTTCACGTCAACTCTGAGGGGCGGTGCACATCGTTGTGAGGAAACGGAACAGCCTCTGTTTCCTTACAACGACATGGATCGTCTACATGTTTTTTAGAACGCATGGTCATTTACCATACATACCTTTACAACAAAATTCGTTGTAAAGGCATGCGTGGTAAATGACCATGCGTTCTAAAAAATGCGTAGTAATGACTTTGTGATGTACAACGCATGCGTGGTAATGCATGCATTGTAATGGTATCACAAAGTAAAAAGTCGTTGTAACGGCTGTTTACCGATCGAAGCTGGCCCCTGTTCTTCAGTGAGACATTTATTTGATTAATTAGGAGGAAGGAATGTGGTTTTTTACCGAAAAGTGCATTCCCGGCTGTTGTATTGTGAAAGTGTCCGCGTGGCCTGGTTTCACTTCCGGTGAGAGAGTGGAAGAATCTCTGTTTGGATCTAAAGGAGTTCTGTTGTTGGACGGGGCCGGCGCGACATGTCATCAGAAAACATAGCTAATGGAAAGCGTCCTCCCTGAAGTGTGGAGCAGTGCCATGAGAGGTCAACGAGTGTGCGTCCCACCACAGTATGACCGTACCGCGTGACCCATGTGCCGCCTCCAGGGTACGGGAGGCAGAAGCGGCATCGCAGGTCCTCTTGAAGACCGTTGTAGCACTAATTCTACATTTTGGTACTAGGGCATTTTAACTTCGTTGTTCCTGCCAGATACAAAGAGAAGATCCTGTGTTATTCAGTGCCCTCGTTACCTTTTTGTGGGTTGTGGTGCTTGTCACTTCGCTGCCCCGCCGGTGCACACGACTGGGCACCCCACCTCGTGTGCCATCTGCAGGGCCTCTGCCCTCGGATCACTGGTTTCGGTTTCTGGAGTAGTAACATAGACAGTTGCTCCCAAAGGACTAGCCTGAACACTTAGGTGAATATCCCCGGCACCAGCATTCCACGGAAATTCTTTCCTAGCTCTCCCACGTCAACGAGCACGGCTCCGCTCGCGACACCGTATGACGTAATCGGAGCCATAAGAGGACCTTGTAGGCGTGCTGACGTCAGTTCCACCCATTTTTTCCGTGCCACCGAGGCAAACAGGGGACCGAGACATTTTCACATGTATACATAGTATAATAAATATATATATATTCCCTGAAAAAACCATAGGTTTCAGGCACGTTATAGTTAGAAATTAGCATTTAAGAAACCTTAGAAATTCACTGAAAAAACCATAGGTTTCAGGCACGTTATAGTTAGAAATGAGCATTTAAAAAACCTTAGAAATTCACTGAAAAAACCATAGGTTTCAGGCACGTTATAGTTAGAAATTAGCATTTAAAAAACCTTAGAAATTCACTGAAAAAACCATAGGTTTCAGGGGCGTTATAGTTAGTTGGACATTTCACTCGTACAAAACCATAGAAATTCCCCCGTTATAGTTAGTTCAGCTAACTATAACTCGCGCGCCCGCAATGCACTGCTGATGACGTCACAAATTACATCACTCATGACATGGTCAGTGACATCACTCATGACATCACTAATGACATCTCAAATGACATCACTGATGACATCACTGATTACATCATCCAGTGAATGTGTGTTTTTCTGAAAATTAAATATGTTTTATTTATGTATATCTCAAGGTCGATGGAAGAATAAATGGGTATATAAGTGTCTAAATGGATGATTTTTTTTGTAAAATTGATTGTATAACTGACTAAGTGTATCTTAGTGAATACATGGGTTAGTGAGTAATGTTTAAATATGAAAATATCTGTATCAGTCTCTCACTTTGTGTATAAGTGGCTGCATGGGTTGGTGAGTAGCTACATGAGTGTCTATATGGGTTATTAGTTGGTTTTTTGAGTATCAGTATGAGTGTCTGAGTGTCTGTATGGTTCGGTGGGGGTATTACTTAGTGCATAGATGCATGAATGAGTGACTCACTGTTTGTATGTGTTGAAGACAGCATGTGTGCAGGACTGTATAGGTGGATGAGTATGTGTATGGGTGTGTTAGTGAGTGAATGACTGTCTCAATAGTGTCTTTATGAGTAACTACATATGTTTTAAACTAGTATATGTGAGTATTGGTGTATATAAGTGAGTATATGTGAGAGTGAGAGATTGGAAGAGTTCCTGTACAAATAAGTAGGTGTTTGTATAAGTGATTGTTTAAGAGAGTAAGTATGTGTAAGTTTCTGTAGAAGTAAGTGTGGTAGTGTGTGCATAACTGTATATGCAAGTAAATGGATGTTTGATACTTTGTTTGCATGTGTGACTATGTGTGTGAGTAACTCTATGGATGAGTGGCGATGTGTAACAGGATGTATAGGTGTATGAGTACATATGATGAGTGAGTACATGTATGAGTGACTGTATAGGGACTGTTGGTGAATGAGTGGATGTGTATGTAGATCTTGGAATTACTGAATAGGTGTGTTGTAACTGGTATTGGTATGTCCATTGTTTTGAAAATGTTAGTTTGTATTTTTGAGTGTGTGTATCAAAGGTTATATTAGGGTGAGAGGAGGTCTGCCATTCTATCACAAGGATGATGTCATCAGTGATGTCATTTGAGATGTCATCAGTGATGTCATGAGTGATGTCACTGACCATGTCATGAGTGATGTAATATGTGACGTCATCAGCAGTGCATTGCGGGCGCGCGAGTTATAGTTAGCTGAACTAACTATAACGGGGGAATTTCTATGGTTTTGTACGAGTGAAATGTCCAACTAACTATAACGCCCCTGAAGCCTAAGGTTTTTTCAGTGAATTTCTAAGGTTTTTTAAATGCTAATTTCTAACTATAACGCCCCTGAACCTATGGTTTTTTCAGTGAATATATATATATATATATATATATATATATATATATATTCACTGAAAAAACCATAGGTTTTAGGGACAGTTATAGTTAGTTGGACATTGCACTCGTACAAAACCCGTGAAATTCCCCCGTTATAGTTAGTTCAGCTAACTATAACTCGTGCCCCCGCAATGCACTGCTGATGACGTCACATATTACATCACCCCCGCCCTGCCATAGCAAACTACAGTGTCCCGGGGGTAGGCACCCCGGGACACTGCAGGAGCCAGCCCTGGGGGGTGGCGGTCCCCAGGGCCATCAAGGGCTCCAGGAGGGGGGCCGCGCGGCCCCCCTCCCCACATCTGCAAAGCCCCGGGGAGGTGGTGGTCCCCGGGGCTTCGGGGGTCCAAAACGGACCCCCATTTTAAATTTGTTAGTGCCCCGGGGAGGTGGTGGTCCCCGGGGCGTGTGGGGGGGCTGGAGCCCCCCCACACAGGTGATTTAAATTTAAAAAAAGAAACCCCGGGGGGTGGCGGTCCCCTGGGCTGCGGGAGGGCTCAGAGCCCTCCAGCACCATTTATTTTTAAAGCCCCGGGGGTGGCGGTCCCCGGGGCTTGGGGGGGCCTTAGAGGCCCCCCACATATTATAAATAACCCCCCCCCACATGCCCCCGGGACTTGGCCCACCCGGGGGCCAATTAACAACGAAGCGCGGGAGACCACGCTTCGTTTTTGTTTTTTTAGGCGGGATCCGCGCACCCTAAGCGCATCCCGCCGTTTAAAAAAAGAAAAAATGCTTTTTTCTGCCCGGGGGGTCCTTGTGGGACCCCCTGAGCAGACCTAGGGAGTCAGGGTGTTTCTACCCTGCCCCCTTTGTGCGTTTGCGCACTTGTTTCTTTTTTTTTTCTCGGCGGGATCCGCGCACCCTAAGCGCATCCCGCCGATTAAAAAAAAATGCTTTCTGCCCAGGGGTCCTTGTGGGACCCCTGAGCAGACCTAGGGGTCAGGGTGTTTCTACCCTGCTCCCTTTTGCGCTTTGCGCACTTGTTTCTGTCCCTCGGTTCTACCGAGGATAAAATGGCTGCCAACACTTCCTGATTTGGAGTGTTGACAGCCAATTAGCATGCAGCTCGTGATCGGGAGGGTACGCGGACCCTACTCGGCCATAGATATATATGTGATTTTATTTGTGATTTTCTCAGAAACTACTGAACGGATTTACACCATTTAAGCAAAAGGCACGACACTGAACCAAGGGCTACCTCTTTGCCAAATTTGGTGTAATTCCGTTCAGCAGTTCGAGCTGTAGGTGCGACTAAAGGTTCCTATGGAAAAATGAATGGGGAAAACGCGTTTTGGGACCCCCCTTTTTTCTCGGCCCCCGCTTGACGAATCACCCCGAGACTTTCAGGATAGGAGCGGACCGGAGCACCCCAACAAGTTGGAAACTTTCGCAAAGATTCGTCAACCGGCGCCAACGTTATTTCAAATAGAATATGGAAAATAGGTCCTAACTATAACTATCTACTGGCGACCGCCAGTAGATAATATATATATATATATATATATATATATATATATATATATATATATATATATATATATATATATATATATATATATCAGAACCAAGCTCTCTCCCCAAGAAAAGAGCATGACACAGCTCCAGGATGCAAAGTGGCTTTAATGATCTTTCTTGCGCATGAGGTGAGTAGTCCATGAAACGCTTAGGCAGACGCGTTTCAGCCACAATTTGGCTTTCTTCAGTGCCGATCCCACGGGCTCCTCATTAACCATAGGGGTCAAGATGGTGGTGATGTTATAGGCTCATCATCCCTCTGGGCACGCGAGCTGGTGTGGGGTCTGACAACCAAAAATTTGGGACATCACTTGGTGTTTGGAATGTCTGCATCACTGTATGAGGCACCCTTGGAGGACTTCAATAACCAGCATCCTTCTGCCTGGCTGGGAAAGTGCAAGATGTGTATATATCCTTAAGAAAGAGGAGGGGCATATATATATATATATCCCAAATCCGAAGTGCTCCTACTGGAAACCGGAGACCCTGGGGAGGTGGCGCATAGACCGGCGGAGCAACCGGTAATTAAATCCAAGCAAGAGAAGATGATACGCGCTCTCAGAGACCACACATGGATGTCAAAAGAACAGCCGATTTATTAAGTAATAAATCACAATGAGACGCGTTTCGGCCGTCAAGCGGCCTTGATCACACAAAGTGTATAACACAGAGAGCCTCATTACATACATGAAGTAAACACTGCGATAGGACTCAATGTCTCAAGTGACATAGACAGAGGACTACCAACTGAGTTCGGTCGCCGTCTTGTAGTGGATGCGATACAGTGTAATGTATGTCATAGCAGTACAACAGTGAACAGTGCTGTGTGTGGACCTCATACCTTGATAGTAGCCGGTAAAGGGGTCATAGTATATGCCACAAAAAGCCCCACACTTGGTGCTGGTTGGACAAACACCTCCCAGGTAAGTCTAATAGATGACATAGTGTCAAGGTGTGTCACCGCCAAATTATATTGACATCATGGTCAAAACAATGCATACGCCCTACACTGTTTACCTGCCATACATGTATTTTGTTTCAAGTACTAACGGTATATATTTGTCAAGAGACTGAAATTTTGCCCTGAGGAAGTCTGCTGTGACAACAACAGCTGGAGACGAAACACGTGTTACAACTAAGGAATTAAAAGAACTACTGAAATCACGATCTCAATGTGCCTGAAATGAAATGAAATACAATATTTGATCAAGCGCACAGCTACTCATGCTAGAGTGTCCTGGCGAATAAACAGCGGGGGGGAGATGAGTGGAAGAAGGCAGTTATTGATTACAGAGCCACGTTTTTAGACTCTTCCTAAAGGAAAGTAAGTCTGTGTCAAGCCTCAGAGTCCCCGGAAGGCTATTCCACAATTTTGCACCCAAAAAGCCGAAGGATCTACCTCCAGTACGAGCAAGGCGTATTTTGGGCACGATGGCCAGGTTGGCGTTGGAAGAACGCAAGGGTCTGGATGTAGAGTAATGGTTGACACGTTTGATTAAGTACCCGGCTCCAGCCTTGTGAAAGGCTTTAAAAAATATGGTCATAGCCTTAAAGTCTATCCGCTCTTTAATGCGGAGCCAGTGTAAAGATTTGAGAATCGAAGTCATGCTTGATCTAGGTCTTGATCTCAGGATGGCTCTGGCCGCCGCGTTTTGAACCACTTGCAAATGCTGGGTCAGGGATTTGGAAAGACCAAGGTACAGGCAATTGACATAGTCAAGCTTTGATGTCACTAGAGATTGCACCACAATCCTTCTACTCTCCAGCGGTAGAAACGGCAAAAACAAATTTAGCATTCGGAGTATACCGAAGCATGCGCCCGTAAGATTTTGGATCTGAGAGCGCATCGACAGTGTTTTGTCTATGACTATTCCCAAGTTTTTGGCTTTCTCTTTTTCTGCGGGCGGGGACGGCAGATCCTTGGGCCACCAGGAACTCCAATCGGGTGTTTCTAGTTTTCCAAAGAAAGCAACTTCCGTTTTATCCGGATTACACTTAAGCTTAAACTGATTAATCTTAAGCCAGTTGAAAACCTTCGTGAGGTAGGACTTGATCTTTGCCCCGTCAAAGTCGGAACCTTTATCGCAAGAGAAGATAAGCTGAGTATCGTCAGCGTAAGAAACAATTTTGGCGCCCTCTTCCTCTAACATGGATGCCAAGGGAGAGAGATAAATATTAAAGAGGGTGGGGCTAAGAATGGAGCCCTGGGGGACACCAAACATTGATGGCTGGAACCGGAGAAGAGAACGGTGGAAGCCAGATGTCCTGGTATCTGTTACCCAAGTAAGAGGACATCCAAGAGAGGGCAGTCCCACCCAGGCCAATATTTTTAAGTCTGTTTAGGAGCCTCTCATGTGGGACCGTATCGAAGGCCGCTGACAGATCAAACAGTATCAGAACGGCCTTGCCTCCCTCGTCTAATTTGCCCCTAATAAATTCTGTCACTTCCAGCAAAGCGGACTCAGTGCTAAAATTTGCCCTAAAGCCAGACTGAGATTCATGAAGGAACTTCCCATCTTCAATGTGTTTTTGCAGGGCTTTGTTTACATGCTTCTCTAATGCTTTAGAAAGGGCAGGAAGCAAGGAGATTGGCCTATAATTGGCAGGATCCGTCGGATCAGCGTTCATCTTTTTTATCAAAGGAAGAATCTTTGCGTGCTTCCACAGTTTAGGCATAATGCCTGTGGGAAGAAAAGTGTTAAAGAGCTGGCGTACTATCGGGTTGATTGAGGAGGCTACCAAAGACAGGATGTTAGCTGGACAGGGGTCGGTAGGGGATCCCGATTTAATGCTTTGAAGAAGGAACAGTGATTCTTCCAACTGAAGCTCCGGAAAGGCATGAAGGGGTGGAGGCTCCAAGATGTGAAATTTGCTATTGACATTATGATAGAAGTTCAGCTCAACCTCTGAGATGTTTGAGAATGCTTGTTGGATCAGAGAGATTTTTCCATGAAAGAATTGAGCAATCTGCTTTGTCCATTCCTCTGTGCATGGCCCTTCCTTAGAGCAGGCTTTCGGCGAAGTAAAGGATTTAGCTATCCTAAAAATTTCCTTACTCTAATTTTGGGCGTTTTCGAACTTAGTTTGGAAGAAGTTCATTTTGGCTCTTTTCACAAGAGTGTGGTAAGTTTTTAGATTGTCTTTGTAAACCTTCCTGTCTGGAGAACAGTATTGTTAATACTGGATGAGACATGTTAACCTATTAAGTTGAAAACATGAGTTCACATACTGCATCGTAAAAACATGCAGAATTTTAGAAAACGATGATACAAATAATGTAAACAAAGTAAGAAAAGCGAAAATTTCATGCAGATGCATTTACGTGTTGTGAGAAGATGAAAATAAAAAATAATATAAAGAGTTTTCATGATAACAATATTCAAATGCGCATTAAAATTAACGTGTATATGCATAGTGGTACTAGAGAAATGTAGAAAATGCTTTTTACAAGGAGAACTGACCTAGAATGAATATGGGATTTTGTAACGCTTATGAAAATAAAAACATGCACTGAAAAGTGACACGTTGAAAAATTAGGCTTGCATGGAAATGTGTTAATAATGACTAGAGATTTTTTTTTGTAGCAGTGCTAAATACTGACATGTATATTATGATGAGAATTTATAATAGAATTAATGAGAAAAGTCAAAAGCATTTGCAAATGTGTGATCTTCAATAATATTAACACAACAGTGATTCAGCTATTTTTTCATGTAGGCCTCAAAAGCTTCTTTTTCCTTTTGCTAATGTAGAATCATGTGAGACAGTCACCTAAGACCTGTGATAATTTTCTGTAAAGTTTCACTTCTGTTCTAGCTAACAATGGACCCCCTGCTCACTAGAAGCATAAGCAATAGAAATGTAGTAAATATTGTTGCAAACCCAGGGAAATGCGCCTGGGAACGGACTGACTAATGGACAAGTAAAAGTAGCTCCTACTTCCGCGGAAGTGACAAAATGCCAACTAAATGGAGCATAATGAAAATTAAGAAAACATGCAAAAGGGATTACTTAATTCAACCGGATTTGTATGAGTGATTGATCCCCCCATAACAGCGCACCATGAGTGACCAACGAAATGATGGAATTGATACATTAAGGGGTGTAAATCTGGAACATTTGGAGTATAATTGCCCCATTTGAGGAGGAGTCGGGGGCTGGCTGACTAATTTTCATTCCTGCCTGGCATGCTGTCGGACAGACTCTTGATTCCTATTATCTGTTCCATGTCCCTTTCCACTCGCTGTTGGGGGAATAGACTCTAATGAACTGAACTTTATTAATACTGCAACCTCAAATCCTGTGCTTTGTCGGCTGGCAAAGGTGCGTGAGAAATTAACCTTTCGGCTGAGAGGTTTACTGACTCCTGCTGTGGCATGCGGTGCTACAGCTCTGACCTGAACTGATTTACCTGAGGACAGATCTTGAAGCGACCAACCTTGCTTTGGTTTGTATGATTGATAACTGAATCTGTAATTTTCCTTGCTCTCAAAAGTCAACTCTTGCTGCTGAGGATGATCTGTGCTAAACTGTGTGGTTACTTGCATTAACAAATTGTCATTAAAACTGATCTTGAAATGCATTCTATGCCATGTCTATGCAATTTGAGGCATTAGATAAATGTTTTTCCTAAATTATCTTTATCGATTCTGTCCTATGTGTCTGAAGAAGGGTTTGTTTTAGTTTTGTGAAGATTATGGTCATGTTGACAATTATGTATTCCAGGTCTTCATAGGATAATTGTTTACATCTACCGAGTATTCTAGTCCCTAACAGCTCAACAAAAAGATCCATCGGAGGACCTAAGTCATGGTAATAGTGGGTAAAAAAAATGTTTTTATAAGATTAGGATGTATTAGAAAATGGGCCTTATGATATTGATTTATTGTGCGTGGTAAGAAAATTTGGTAAGCTTTTCGCTGTATCCTTTTTCTGGTAGCGTGTCGGATGGTTAGTATTTACTGATTAAAACTAGAATATGAGGACGTGTTTGTCACATAGATTCTTTTGTAGTCTAAAGGTACAGAGAGCTCTATTTTGACGATAAAAAGTGACAAGACTAGTGTGGACTTGTGATCACAGAATAGTTTTGTCTTATTGTGAAATTTGTATGTTTGTATTGTATTGGAGTTGAGTTTGGGTCCGTCGTGGCCTAAGATCCCAGGATATGCACCTACGGGTGGGTCTTGGTGTGGCATACACTAAGTAAGTTTGTCTGCTGTTTCGTGGGTGCTGTGCATGATACGTCGTCGCCAGTGCCACCAGTGAAGGGAACTTTTTGAAAGTGTGACGAGTTAAAATGTTATTGGGGTTTCTTCCTAGAGTGCACCAGGAGGAATCCTAAAGATTTTTACTCAAAGGGTGAAATCACGCAGGTCGAGATTTTACTGGGAGTGATTGAAAATGTTCTGGTTGTATGAGGATCTATAATTCTTTTTAGTGGAGCAGACAAGAGTTGTTTTATGTTTAATGTTGTTTTGCGTGAAATCATATAAAGAAGAAAAAGACAAGAATAGAAAATGAGAATTGTAAAGGGAGGATCAGTCGCTGTGAGGGGTTAGACTGACGTCATAAAAGTGCTGCGCTGAGATAGGGCGGTTGGTGTGGAGCCGCGCTGGGATTAGCTGTTGAGTTCAAGCAGAGATTTGGAAGTTGAAACGATAATACGGAAGCAAGAACATCTGGAAATAAGGTTGATTTGAATTGAAAGGAAGACATCATGAAATTCTTTAAGCGATTATGGGCTTTAATATGTAAAGATGAGCCTATTCCTACTAGGGAGGGAGTTTCTGTAGCTCCGGAAGGTACACAGGCTTTGCATATGTCCCTAGAGAGAGGATATCACACCTGTACCTGGTTAGAGAATTGGGTAAAGTATACAGAGAAAGATGGTCCCTTAGCTTTCCCACAATATGGAACATTTAATGTATGGATTTTTAGAAAATCTGAGAAGGCAGATGAATGATTTGAAACCAACATCTAGATCAATGCAATATGAGGCTCTCGAAGAATGGGAACATGAAGCCCAACGGAGAAAGAAGGAGAAATATCAGGGCAGATATAAAAATACTTTAAATCGATATGCAGAAGCGAAATGGGATTCACAGAAAAAGACGTGGAGACAAGACATTGCAATGGGTGCACGAATGTATCCTGTAATGGTAGCTGAAAATAAGGAAGGAGAGAAATGTACAGAGAAAAAGAAACATTTAGAGGAGTCAGAAGCTGAGGTTCTTCCATTAACAGAGGAGAGCCTGGATGAAATAGATGATGAATTATTGAATGAATTGCTGATAAATAGGCCTCCACCCTATAATGAAGAGCAGACAAATTCAGGAACAAACCTGTTTGTTGGAATGACACCAGAGGCACCACCTGTGCCTTTAGATTCGACTTATAGAAATATTTTTTTGTCCGGAGGACAGACCCCTGAAGAAGTAGAACTTAATAATTCTGCTATGACTACTGGTTCAGATGCACTATCTGTTCCAGTTACTATAGGACCAATTGTTCCATTATATCAGTCAGGGGAGGAGTATCGCAAGTACATGCAATGACGATACCTAATAGGCTAGTGGGAATGAATCACATCTCACGAGAATTAATTTGGGAGTTAGTGAATCAGAATGTGCCATTGCAAGAGATAAAGATGCAACACGAGGGAGTGGTGTAGGAACAAGTGAAAAGATAATGTCCACAATGGAAGGGAGAACAGACTCATTGATTAGTATCTCTGAAGGAATTCCCAAAACGCCAAATAGAGGTCCACAGGTTATATCAGGAAAGGTTTTGCAAATGGGAACTCAAAAACTAGACACACCTGTCACACAACGATTAGGGGAAATTGACGGGGAGCTTCAGAGAGGAGAGAAAAGTACATCCATAGGGCCAACAACCTGAGGAACTTGATGACTGGATTAGCTCCAACATCTAGTACAAAAAATATTGTAGGAAGAGAAGGTAAAATAGTGGAAATTGACACAAATAGTAACTTGGACATTAGTAGATTAAAGGTGGAATTAGAAGAAATGATATTGAGAACCATTAGTCCAGACAGATTGGCGAAATACCGGGATGAGGAATTACTGTTTATGTGCAAAGAAATAGCTCGAAAGGCTAGAAACACCCATGAAAGGTTTGCGGAGGTGGCTCAAAATTATGGAGTGGATGTCAAGAAATTAAAAGCTTTACAAAAAACATATTGATTGGATTTTAGTGACAAAGATTTAGAGAGTTTAAACCCGTCAGGAAAAAGATTACAGATTAAAGAGTTATCAACCACCTTGAAGAGATGGGGAGATGTAGAAAGGTGGGAAGGCAGATGGGCTAAAAAGAAAGAAGACACAGTAGTGGCTCTGCCTTTGTACCCAATGATTGAGAGAGCAAAAGGGGAGGCAGAGACAAAAGCGTATTGCATGAGAGAAGTACCAGGAGGAGGGTATATTCATGTCTCTTGGTCTAGGTCAGACATTTTGTCCTTCACAAATGATTTCCCAAAATTAAGAGACTGTTGAGTGGTATAAGCAGATAGAGAGATTTGTAAAGGTTTCGAAAGTTTTGTTAAAGGATTTCGACACCTTATTTGACATTGTAGTTCCGACCGATTTATGGCCTGAGTATAAGATTGCAGTTGATTGGCCAGAAACAGAGCCTGCAAGAGATTCTAAAACTGGTGCGCCAACCAGAAGTGATGAGAAAATACAATCAGGTTATTACCTATCTTAAAGGAAAGATTTCGCTGAAAAAAAATGGATTGGGTAAAAATAGACAAAACTACTCAGGAATTGAAGGAGACAGTGCATGCGTAATACTGAAAGGCTTCTACAGGCATTTAAACAATACAGTGGCATTGAGAATATAACAGAAAAGGATATGTGACATTTTGTGTATTGGTTTCTGTATGGCTTGAGACCTGAGATAAGTGCCACGATACAGCAACATTTGATCTGCTGGCGAAGTAAACCAATTGCTGAAATTCTTCTGGATGCGAAATATTGTGGAGATGATATAGATTCACGTCATAAGAAGTTGAAAGTGAAATTGATGTTGGCTCAAATGAAGGCAGTAAAGAAAAATTTGATTCAGACTTTTTAAGTATGGTGCAGGGAAATGGTCAGATGAAGATTGGAATGTGAGGTATAGCAGGAAGTCAGCCGCAGACTTTTGTGCCTCAAGGAAGATGAAAGGGAGCCCAATTAGAGATGCTGAAAAAGACTTATCCATGTCACATTTGCGGCAAGTGCGGGCATTGGAAGGACGAGTGTAAGTTCAATGCAGTTAATCAGATGAATGGGCAGACAGTATCAGGAGGAACAGTGCAGCCACAGATAAATAATGAGACACAGAATCAGCCAGTGCCGAGACAGAGAAATCAATATCTGAATATCCCACAAGCTCCTATGCCTCAGTTGAATGGACAGGTGCAGAGATACAATGCAAACATGGGTTTTCATACCAATGATCAAGTAAATTCGAATGGACAAGTAGCATCACAGTACTTGGTGCAGATCGATAACAGTGATTCAGAGATGTCCCAATGACGGTGCCTGAGAGGGGAGGAGGAATACGTGCTTGGTGCATCCTTGGAGGTAGACCAAAGTGGTCCCTATGTGGATGGCAAGGTAAATGTAACACCTATTTCATTCCTTGTCTATACTGGTGCTACCCGTTCCACTGTAATAACTGTGGAAATTCCCAACCTACCCCTCTCGGGAGAAAGAATCCAAGCTGTAGGAGTGTCTAATCAATTGATATCGACTCCAGTGACGGAACCTGTACAGGTACAATTTGGGTCATTTGAAGATTTACATAAATTTGTGGTTTGCCATTCCAGTCCAGTGAATTTGTTAGGGCGAGACCTATTGTGCAAATTGAATTGTTCCATCTATTGTACACCTAGGGAATAGAATTCTATACTAATGATTAAGATGTGGTATTTAAGATGGCCAAACAGAAAACGGGAGCAGAGGAATTATATCCCCTACTCACAGAAAATAATCTGCCACTCAAGTTGCGAGATACAGTTTTACCAGAGGTTTGGGATTTTACAGGAAAGGATATTGGCCTGATGAAAGGAGTAGCTCCGATCTGAATTACAGTGAAACCAAATGCAGAATTTTCCAGAACTCCAGCTTATAACCTGAGTCCGGATCTAACTGTTGCAGGAAGAACTCCTTTGATTGAGACTTTGATTGAGCAAGGAATTTTGAGAGAGATTTTTGAAAGTCCATGTAATTCACCTATGATGGGTATTCGAAAACCAAATGGGAAATATAGAATTGTGCAGGATTTGCAAAAAATAAACCAGATTGTGATACCATGTTGTCCAGTCGTACCAAATCCAGCTGTGATTCTATATCAAATTCCTTGCGAGGCTGAAAGGTTTTCAGTGATTGATTTGTGCCAGGCCTTTTTCTCCATCCCTCTGCATCCGAAAACCCAATATTTGATTGCGGTCCGGTTCGGAAACTGTGTATTGGCATGGTGCCGAGTTCCACAAGGGTATACTGAAAGTCCTTTGATTTCCAACCAGATATTTAAAAGAAATCTGGAATCATTGGAGATGCCTGCCAAATCACTCTGTGTTGGTGCAATACATAGATGATTTGTTGGTCGCATTCGGTACCAAAGAGGCTTGTGTTTATGACACTATTGCTTTATTAAATCATTTGGCAATAAGTGGACATAAGGTGTCACCAGCAAAGATTCAATTTTGCGAAAGAGAAGTTCTTTATTTGGGACACCACATTGAAAAAGGAGTCAGAAAAGTGTCACAAGATCGGATCACTGACATTTTGCAGATGAATCCACCGAGTACACAAAAGGAGGTAAGCATGTTATTGGTAATGGTTGGTTATTGCAGACAGTGGATACCAAACTTTTCCGTAGTAGCCAAGCCACTTTAAAGACTTACACAGAAAGATGTGTCTGATCCAGTCCCATGGGATGAGAAATGTATGCGCTCTTTTAATGAACTGCGGGATAATTTGTGTCGAGCTCCAGCATTGGGAATGCTCGACTTTAACAAGAGTTTTACCTTGTTCTGCAGTGATTGTGAAGGTTGTGCACTGTGAGTTCTAACGCAAATACATGGAACTGCTCGCAGACCTGTTGCATACTTTTCAGCTACTTTAGATCCTGTATCTGCAGCGTTGCCTGGAAGTTTGAAGGCTGTTGCTGCAATCTGTGTGAGTTTGGAACAGTGAGAAAACATTGTGATGGGTCATCCTTTGAAAGTGCATGTGCCACACTGTTGAGATTTTACTTACTCGTACAAGGACACAACATCTCACGAGTAGTTGATTGACAAAGTATGAACAAGTGATTCTCGGAGCAGAAAATGTGACAGTGACGAGATGCATGAGTTTAAGCCCAGATACCTTGATGCCCATACCTGGACATGAAGTTGTGATTGATGAGGCAGATCATGGCTGTTTGGCTGTGACTGAATTGTGTACCAAACAGCGTCCTGACTTTCAAGATGTCCCATTGGCTGAATAGGATCATGTGCTGTTTGTGGATGGAAAGTGTCTGAGAGACTCAGGAGGTACCTTGCAAGCTGCATATGCCATTTGTACTGTGGTGGGTGTATTTGAAGCATCATGGTTGAAAGGAGTGTATTCAACACAAGTGGCTGATGTGATTGCACTTACCAGGGCTTGCAGCATTACTGAACAAATGAGAGTTACTATATTTACAGACAGCCAATATGGATTCGGAGTTGTCCATGATTTTGGGCAGTTGTGGTCTCACCGTGGGTACATGGCCTCTTCGTGTTCACCCATACGAAACAGAGAGACGTGAAAAACCTATTGATGGCACTACAACTGCCAGCGCAGATTGTGGTGGTGAAGAGTTCCACCCACCAGCAAGGTAAAGATTATGTGATGGTCGGAAACCGCTATGTGGATGAGACCGCACGCTATTGCGCTTTAAATTCATACACTTTCAATGGGGGGCCGTTAAAGAAACAGTCTGATGCCACAGAATTCTGAATAATGTTTTCAGTTGTAGAGACATGGGAAGAGATTAAAGAATGACAGTATGCAGTGTCACAAATTGAAAGAGAAGGGTGGATTAAAGAAGGGTACAATTGGCGTTAGGAGGATGAGGTGTGGGTGTACACAGATGGGAGACCAGTTTTAGCATACAGTCTGTTGTCACCTATTGCAAGGAATTATCATGGTCCCACGCATGTGGGAAGAGATGCCATGCTGTGTCTCTTTTGACAGACGTAGTATAATCCCCAATTCAGAGCCATTGCAGAGAATCTGTGCCAGAGATGTGTGGTATGCCAACAACAAAATGCAGGAACAAAAAAGCTGGTCAGTACAAGACATTTAGGGAAATCAAGGGGTCCTTTCACTAGGATGCAAATTGACTTTGTGGAGATGCCCCCTTGCAATGGACTAAGATACGTGGTGGTAATTGTATGTCTGTTTTCTTGCTGGGTGGAAGCCTAGCCTACGAGACGCAATGACAGCCTAACAGTAGCTAAACTGCTTCTTAGAGAGTTCATGCAGAGGTTCGGATTTCCGAACTCTTTGGAATCAGATAGAGGCTCCCATTTTAACAACAAAGTGGTGTGAATGCTTTGTGCTGCACTGCAAATTGAACAGAAATTGCATTGTGCCTATCGACCTGAAGCGTCTGGAGTGGTTGAGCAGGTGAACGGAACCTTAAAGTCCCGATTGGCGAAGGTGTGTGTGTCTACATCTCTGAAATGGCCTGATGCTTTACCCTTGGTATTGATGAGTTTGAGAAGCATCCTAGACAGAAGAACCGACTGTCCCTGCATGTGATAATTATGGGGAGGGCTATGAGACAGCCTGCAGTCCCAGCAAACCAGCTTGTAAACATAACTGTTGACTTGGTACTCGATTACTGTAAAGGATTGGCTGATGTGGTGAATTCTGTGTATCACCAGGTTGGAGAAGCAGCAACTTCAGCACAAAAGGAGCAGTGCCACGATTTGTGCCCAGGTGACTGGGTACTAGTGAAGAAACACGTGCAAAAATCCTGTTTGGAACCTCGTTGGCGCAGGCCTTACCAAGTGATACTTGTAACCACAACTGCTGTTAAATTTGGTGGTCTGCCTAATTCGATGCATGCCGCCCACACTTGTTGAGTCCCATGTCCCCTTTGGTGGACGAAGCGGCGGTAACAGAGAGATGTCCCATTCAGGCCAGTCACAGAGTAGAGGGGGCGCCAACTACTGGGTCTCGAAACACTGGTTCAGACAAGAGTCAAGGAGAGTTGGTCCCAGTTGGTAATGAGGGTCAAACTGAGGGGGATCTGACTAGGTGAAGTATTGACTCAGATAATGTGAACAGTGTAAAAGAAAAACAAGTGTGGAGAGGAGACCATTGGTGCAGAAAATCTGAAAGGTTGAGACATATCCTAACCGCAGGTAGAATACCTCCAACTGTGATTGAAGTTTCTAGTCAATCTGAGCAAAGTGATACAGATGAGGAACCTGCAGTACGCAGAACAAAAAGAGCAAGGGTACCAAGTCAAAGATACGCAGCTCCAGAGTGGACATATTTAGCAGCTGCAAATGACTGGGAAAAAGAGTATTTCACTTTTTGCTTCAAAGACTGCAACTCACAAAAGCCACCTTAAAAGAACTGTTGTGAAAAAGCAAAAGAAATAAAGGCTGAGAAATCATTGAAGGGACGAGCGTTCAGAGGCACTGATAAGGACATTATTGCAAACCTTATGATACAAAGCATTCCATAAAAAAGACTAGAGGTGGGAAATCCAAAACAGACTTTGTTAAGTCGTAAACGTATATGTGCTTGCTTTTTGGCTGTTTTAGTTTTAATACTTGTGTTGTTTTTGATAATACTAAACCTACCTCATCATGTCTATGTGAAATCTAACCTCCATGTAACTACGAGTACTGAATCGATAAAGGAAGAGGAGAATGTAGTTGTGACTAATAAATTAACTGATCCGGTTCTGCATCGTAATCAGTCTATTAACGATTTCTCACTAAATGTTTTCACTAAACTACCATGTGAATATGTGTACACTATGGATGCAAGAGATTGTTATGTGTACATGCAATTACCTTCTTCAGTGTCTGAGGGGGTGACTTATCATCACCTACCGTTAACCTATGGTATTTCCTGTAGTGTACTAACAAGTTTTTAGGTCTCGCCTAGGCAGCGCTTGCGCTGTCTCGTTAAGACATGCAGTATATACTATAGGGTGGAAGCTTTCTGGAAGCTCCGCCCACTCTCCGCCCATCTTTTTGATTGGCTTACATCCTAAATGCTGCCTTCTGATTGGTTTTAGGCTTGTTAGTCCCTCCTCCTGACGGCCATGTTGTCATTTGTATCCTTCCCTGGCTATTGGCCCCTTTACCTCAACACTATTTTCTGCTCTGTGTCCCCCCCGTCCCCTCCCGCAGTTCGTCACTTCTCCCCCCCATCACCGCCTCCCCTCCCGTTCGTGCCTTCTTAAACGCCCGCACTCCCATTTCTAATGCAATACGTCTCGCGTAAATGCAAGTTGTATTGCATTGCAAATGCTTGTTTTAAAGTAGTGCAGTTTGTGCCACTCTGTGAGCGGGAGCCCACCCTGCATTGTGGTTTAGCGGGAGCCCACCCCGCATTCTGTGTTCCTTGAGGCGGGAGCCCACCTTGCAGTTGTGCTCAGTTAAAGGTGGGAGCCTACCCCGCACTTCGGAGCCGGAGAAAGCAGTGCGACCCGGAAGTCAGGCGCCCATGCCTGGTTGTAGGCGGGGCCCGAAAAGGAAGCGCAAAGACCAGAAGCTGGTGACAAACTTTCTGTTCACCGGTGCATATTGCTGTCACCGGTGCAGTGTGTATGTGATGCGGCCCCTGGGGTTTGTAAAAACATGGGGGTCGCTGCTGCCGTCGCCGCTTCCTCGTTGCGGTAGGTTCGAGGCAAAGTTACGGAGCAGCAGGGGCACAGTGAAACCATACTCCTCGGCAGACTAGACAGAATTGTTTCTCGGTTACCGGTTAATGATTGCACGGCTTCAGAGGCACAATGGCCTGCCTCCTTCTGAGTGATGTGATCCTCTGCACATGGGAACTGTGACAGGGAGACCTGGAAACTGACAGGACCTTGCCCAAATATTTGGACCTGAACATTTGGAAAGAAGCCCGAACCTACGAGGGGACATCCAGGTATTGTACTGTGATGCTGGACTGAGAGCACAATGAGACAGTGTGGCAGTGCTTTAATTGGGCCAGGTCCTGCGGGTGCTCAGCACCGGCAGTTCTAAAAAGCAGGTGCTGAGACAGGTCTGTATCGGGCTCTCTATTTTTGCCTTCAGGGTGAAAAAAAATCTTAACTCTGCAGCAGTACCACCCTTCACTGCCTTTGAGGTAACTTCAAAGAGACTCGTTATAGTTCTTTCACAGTCTCATCATTTCAGGACTTAAACATTTTCAATATTACATACTACGAAGCCATATTTGTTGCTTATTTATCTTACACAACTAACCCTGGGGGCTGCAAAGCCCTGTTCTAACTCATGCATTGATGTCTGGCACCCTCTACTGACATACGAAGATGGCAAACGGTGGCAACGACATTTTCCCTAGAAAGCAGGTGGTACCCACAAGTGTACAAATGGAGCAATACTGCAATGGCAGAGACGTCTTGTGCACAGTCGTGTACACCGTGAACAAACGCACACATTAGTGCAAAGGGGAGGATTCATTTACTGAGAGGAGGAAGCAACAGTACAGATGGTGCAATCTCCTCCTGTGCAAGGATATTCAGAGCTCCATGTACATGTTCTGTGGTGAAGAAATGTATACTGCGCTGCCTTACCTTTAACAGTCTTCTATAGAAAGAAGGCTTGCACTGTTTCTGCCCTACCTGCATCGGTCCTCTAAAAAAAATAGAAGCTTGCACTTTTTCTGCCCTACTTGTACCTGTCCTCTAAAGAAAGGAAGCTTACACAGTTTTTGACCTACCTGTACCGGTCCTCTATAGAAAGAAAGCATGTACTGTTTCTGCCCTCCCTGTACTAGTCCTCTGTAGAAAGAAAGCTTGCACTGTTTCTGCCCTACCTGTACCGGTCCTCTAAAGGAAGGAATCTTTCACTCTCTCTGTCGCACTTTCACCCTCTCTGCCAGCCTCTGTCATATTGGTTTACTTCAGGTCGCCAAGCACAGTTTCTTTTACGTGCCCTTTTAAAAATTTCCATCCCTCAAACTCACGCTCTCCTCCTCTTCTACGGGTGTCTTCTGCGTACACAGGGGCTCCTTTATGTGACTGTGGCCTGCTCTCCCCTTCTTTCTCACACACTCTTTCTGCTCCTCTGTCTGGAGTTCATTCACCACTTCCTGCACAAACTACCTATCCCTCTCTATCTTCCTTTTTGTTTACTATGTGCAGCTCTCACTCCTATCTGTTCACCATAATTTCACTACACAAATACACTACACACCACACAATTCCAACCCACACAATTCCACAGCTAACAATTCCAGTTCAACCCACAAAACTCCACTCCAAACCACATGCATCCACTCCACTCCAAAGCAAAACACATTGGTAAAAGGCATTGTCATTTACAATGCCAATAGCTCTAACTCTAACAAATGCGAGACCGATGCATTGCAAATGCTTGTTTCTATTGCAAAGCACACTTTCAATACTATTATTCGAATTATGATTTGATCTTTTCAGAAGTTCCACTCAAGAAAAACTTAAATGTAATACCAGATGCACGAAATGCTGAGATAATGGAAGACTTTTTCCAACTTACATTACCTATAGATAGTGTATGCACATCAACATAATTTGACTTGTGCTTTACATGATTAATTCTGTAGAAGATCGATGTGGGGAAATAAAAAGAAAATCTGAATTACAACTAAGGATACCACCATGGGCACACAGGGAGGGTGAATTAAAAAAGGGGGAGACACATGCTGCCATGGCTCTGGGTTGGCAACATAAAGGGAAGCTATGCATACTGAGACGCAAAACTGACCATAACAATAAATGTGTTGGTTCCAGTGAGTGTGATCAGACCTTCCTACTTGTAAGAGGGTCGGGAAATATTTAGCTGGGGTGGATCCTGTATTTCCAGCAGTATATTATGTTTGTGGGAGAAATGCTTATTACAGGCTTCCAAAAAAATGGTATGGGTGTTGTTACATGGGTATAGTTTTTCCCAAAATCTATCATGTGGATCAAAACAGTGGAACCAATGAGAAAGGACATATTTGCTTGAGAAGGGAACTCAGTGCTGCTGAAATTGTAGGGGATATTTTTGGTGCCATAATACCCTCAGTGGGGGTAATCCTAAATTCTCACAAAATTCGGATGCTTTCAACTGTAGTTGATCAGCTGTCAACTGATACTGTTCTAGGATTTCTTGTTATAGACACAGAAATTGTTGCTATCTGATCTATGGTTTTGCAAAACAGACTTGCTTTAGACGTACTTCTAGCAAAAGAAGGCGGAGTCTGTCGCATGTTAAAGGTTCAACAGTGTTGTGCTTATATTCCTGACAAAAAGTAAGGATTTACGGGGATATATTAGCAACATTACTAACTTAGGGAAAGAACTAACAGCACTAAAAGCTGATGGTGCTTGGGAAACAATTGGGAAGGGATTCACATCTGTGGGAAGTTGGTTTGCAGCACTGGGAGGAAACTTAGTGGGAAAAATACTGACACCTATATTAACAATTGCAATTTGCTTATCTAATAATAGTCCTGATATATCGTTATTGCAAACGTAAGAATGTTGAAGAGGAAACCAGTGGAAGGAAAAGAAATAGAGCAGAAATTGAATTAGCGGATAGACAATGTGGATACTACGATGTAATGAAAAATTTGGAACAGGCTAGATTGAAACGAATGAAGACAACTGCATTCTAATGTGACGTCAGAATTACATCAGATGATGATAAGATAAGATTGTGTGATGGCTTGATTCGCCATCAAAGGGGGAATTGATGGAGTGTAGATGTTATCTGGCATCTATCTTTACCAATTCCTACCTGAGAATCTCATTTACGAGACCTATTACTAGATTTTTCCATGAAAGAATTGAGCAATCTGCTTTGTCCATTCCTCTGTGCATGGCCCTTCCTTAGAGCAGGCTTTCGGCGAAGTAAAGGATTTAGCTATCCTAAAAATTTCCTTACTCTCATTTTGGGCGTTTTCGAACTTAGTTTGGAAGAAGTTCATTTTGGCTCTTTTCGCAAGAGTGTGGTAAGTTTTTAGATTGTCTTTGTAAACCTTCCTGTCTGGAGAACAGTATTGTTAATACTGGATGAGACATGTTAACCTATTAAGTTGAAAACATGAGTTCACATACTGCATCGTAAAAGCATGCAGAGTTTTAGAAAACGATGATACAAATAATGTAAACAAAGTGAGAAAAACGAACATTTCATGCAGATGCATTTATGTGTTGTGAGAAGATAAAAATAAAAAAATATATAAAGAGTTTTTGTGATAACAATATTCAAATGTGCATTAAAATGAACGTGTATCTGCATAGTGGTTCTAGAGAAATGTAGAAAATGCTTTTTTACAAGGAGAACTGATTTACAATGAATATGGGCTTTTGTAACGCTTATGAAAATAAAAACATGCACTGAATGATGACATGTTGAAAAATTATGCTTGCATGGTAATGTGTTAATAATGACTAGGAATTTTTTTGGTAGTAGGCCCTGTGAGAATTTTCTGTAAAGTTTCACTTCTGTTCTAGCTAACAATGGACCCCCTGCTCACTAGAAGCATATGCAATAGAATTGTAGCAAATATTGTGGAATCCAGGGAAATGAGCCTGAAAACGGACTGACTAATGGACAAGTAAAAGTAGCTCCTACTTATGTGGAAGTGACGAAATGCTAACTAAATGGAGCATTATGAATATTAAGGAAACGTGCAAAAGGGATTACTTAATTCAACCAGATTTGTATGAGAGATTGATCACTCCATAACAGCTCACCGTGAGTGACCAATGAAACCCCATGAACTGATGGAATTGATGCGTTTAGGGGTGTAAACCTGGAACATTTGAAGTATAATTGCCCCATTGGAGGAGGAGTCGGGGGGCTGGCTGACTTATTTTCTTTCCTGCCTGGCATACTGTCGGACAGACTCTTGATTCCTATTATCTGTTCCATGTCCCTTTCCACTCGCTGTTGGTGGAATAGACTCTAAAGAACTGAACTTTATTCAAACTGCGACCTCAAATCCTGTGCTTTGCCGGCTGGCAAAGGTGCGTGGGAAATTAACCTTTCGGCTGAGAGGTTTACTGACTTCTGATGTGGCATGCGGTGCTGCAGCTCTGACCTGAACTGATTTACCTGAGGACAGAACTTGAAGCGAATAACCTTGCTTTGGTTTGTATGATTGATAACTGAACCTGCAATTTTCCTTGCTCTCAAAAGTTAACTCTTGCTGCTGAAGATGATCTGTGCTAAACTATGTGGTTACTTGCAATAACAAATCGTCATTAAAACTGATCTTGAAATGCATTCTATGCCATGTCTATGCAATTTGAGGCATTAGATAAATATATTTCCTAAATTATCTTTATCGATTCTGTCTCATTCTTTTGGTTATATTCTTTGTCTAAAGGAGTCTATACAAGTGGCTGAGGAAGGGTTTGTTTTAGTTTTGAGAAGATTATGGTCATGTTGACAATTATCTATTCAGGTCCTCATAGGATAAATGTTTACATCTTCAGAGTATTCTAGTCCCTATCAGCTCAACAAAAAGATCCATTGGAGGACCTAAGTCATGGTAATGGTGGGTAAGAATAAAAGTTTTTATAAGATTAGGATTAAGCATGGGCGTAGCAGGCGGAATTGCTCTACGCGGAGCACCACGGAGTTGGCCAAAAACTCCGCTCCGCTCCTCCCACCCCCCGCAATAAATATTTTCTAAATGCAATCTACAATTAATGTAAAATAAAACCGCACTTACCTTATCGCGGCATCTCGGGCTGCCCTCCTCCTCGCCGTAATCCATGGTAGGAGTGCGCATGCGCGCGCATGCGCAGTCCTACCATAACGAATGTACCATAACGTAGGAGATTACGGCGAGGAGGAGGAGGGCAGCCCGGGACGCAGCGATAAGGTAAGTACGGTTTTATTTTACATTAATTGTAGATTGCATTTAGAAAATATTTGTTGCGGGGTTGGGAGGCGGGAGGGTCCGGGGCTGAACTCCGCTCCGCTGCGGAGTCAGAAGTTTTGAAGCAACTTTGCGTTTTCCGCGGAACGCGGAGTATGCAAAATTCTGCAAACTCCGCCAGCGGAGCGGAGTTCAGTGCCCAGAGTTAATTAGGATGTGTGAGACAATGGGCCTAGTGATATTGATTTATTGTGAGTGGTAAGAAAATTTGGTAAGTTTTCCGCTGTATCACTTGGTCATGTACAGTGGTCTGCAAGTACCTGGACTCTTTCATTCAGATCTTGAAAGATGTAATGGAAAAGTCAATCACCATCGCCCTGTGGTAAAAGATAACTCCACTAGGAATAATGGAGGACGAAAGATACCCTAGATATATGAGATTATTGATAGACTGTAATGTGCACTTTCCAAAAGAGACAATGGCAAATATTGGACGCCGCTGACAGCATGATTGGCATAGTAATGGCAAAGAGTCAGGGATAGATGTGCTAAACCTGAAAACTAGCATATCAGGCTGGAGGCTGACGACAAAAGTATGCAAAAATAGGGGACCCATAGGTCTATTATTTTGCCCTTGACATACGAGTTTGTATGTTCAGAATACTGCTGTTAAAATATTATTTTGTGTTTATACAGGTGAAAAATGGTTTATGTACAAGGTGATGCTGAAGCTCCAATATGTGGTGGATTATTGTTTGTTGCAGTTCGAAACTCAATAGAAAATAGTTATAAAAAATCCTGTTTTAAGGATCTTTTTACATGGTCAATATATATCGTACTTGGTCTTCTAAATTATATAGCAATGTTTAGACCAATTTAGGCTAATTTTAAATCTCATTCAAACAATTCTCTAGCATATTGATTCCATGTCTTAGAAAATTCAGATTTCTTTTCTCTTCACCCAAAATACTAAGGAGACCAATTTTTGGACATTTGGAACCCCGTGTAATTCTGCTGTTTATTGTAGTAATCATTTTTTTTCTTTAGATGAACGCTGTTTTAGGTATTTGCGAATTTTTCATGCTCTAATTTTGATGATTTTTGGGTGGTCAGAGGTCGTCACCATGTGTAGATATCAGCAGCCGAGGCCTCTAGTGTTGCAGTGCTGCCCAGCCCAGACAAGCAGAAAGCCGTAGACACAACCTACTCATGCCTTTAATCTTGACTCTTGGACCAGGGCGCAATATCCTCCTCCTCTTTACTGGTTTCACTTTTTAGGCCTTGTACCCTGAATGTGGGTTCTGTGCCGCGGCTGACTTCCAGAGCATTTTAAAGGACACTCTTTGGAGAAATAATGGGCCCTGGAGACCCAAAAGGTCTCTTCTCGGCTGGTATATCAGCCCTAGGCCAAGTGGAATGGCATTCACATCCACTCACTTTTTAAAAGAGCACCTATGATTTTACCTTCACCAACTGCTTCAGTAAAATCCCAAAGAGCTTCTTTCTAGTGGGTTCTCTGGGATAAATGGAATGTCAAACAGAGGGAGTATATTTTTAAATGGGGCACCCACAAACTTCTGCCCCTCATCAGCCTAGCCAAGTCCCAGACACTCTTCTTCAGTGAGGTTGCACACTTTTATCCTCAGCTACTATGTTTCATGTTGCTCGCTCTAGGATTTGCTTAAAAGAAATTAAGCTCAATGTTTCATTAAGAATGAGAAGACAAATTATGAATACAGCGAAAAAATGTGAAGACCACAAACCTACCTTTGTGGGTTCTAAACCTATAATTTCTTTCCGGGAGGTTTACTTTCAGGTGATACTCTAAGGAGGAGAACTAAGATATTTCATCTGATCTCTTTGTCACCATGATGAAATGCCTCAGGGAAATTAAGACACACATCCATTAGCCTGAAAAAATAGTGTAATCTGAGGGAACTCATATTTTCTGATTGAATGTTTCTAATCGGGAAGAGAATATGTTAGCACTTGGACAAAGTGTATAGTAAACTCAGAGAGAACCATCAGGCCACTGTCCACATATTTCTCATTTTTTGTTGATCCCCCTTCCGAACTTTCTAAGTTCCCAGAGATTGATTTGCTGCGCCCAATTTTTATTTCGTTTCAGAGGCTGAAACAATACAAAAATAATCTCAGGTTTCCTGGATAGTTCCATCTAAGTAATCTCTCATTCACATTTTCTGGAGGTGTGTGGCTTTATGATAAAACGGCCCTTGTCATGTGGATAAGAGTGTGGTTTTTAATAGATGTGCTTTTGAAGCAAATCACGATTGAAGCAGATCATGACAGAGAATGATGAACACTATTATATTATATATTCAATATTTCACTGATTACTTTAATGCATCATCCCGTTTAAAGTCTGGCAGTAGAGATAGGTATCTCCCTCTTCTAGCGTAATGCATGCAGAGCACAGGGGCGGTATGCAAATCAAATGCTAATGTAGGAAGTTGATTAGTCCACCCGGAATGAGGAGGCAGAGTCGAAAGTAGTAGAGACGTGAATTTAATAATGCAGTACACGTCTAGCAGTAAAGAAGTCCAAGTAACGAATGCCCCAACTCCCACCATCCAGTCATCCCACAACACTCCATACATTTGAACCCAAACATTCTCCCAGCGACACGAGACAGCCACGAGCTATGACGGAACGTCACGCTCGTGTCTGCTCATGTCAACATGCAACACACCTTCCCCCCTTAAAAAAAAAACAGGATGAAATTGGATAAACAATACAACCAAAAAAAAAACATAATCAATTCATGACAAAATCTTTGTACTTAGCAGGAAGACGATGATTACGCACTGCTCTAGGATTCTCAGAACTGCAAGAAGGAAAGGAATGATTTCCTTGGTCATTGTGTTGTCCCACATCTAAAAATACATTACTGTTATGATCATCTTGTACTTCAGTAACCCCTTTAAATAAGGAAATTCTGTTGAAATTCCAAACAGAACCACCTTCAATTCTAACAGCATTCCTGAAAACTTCAATGACTTTTCTTGGACTCGACCAGACAGGAAACCCCTTATTAACGCCTTCTTTTTTCTTAATACGAATTGAATCCCCCACCATTATCTCATGTTTAGTTGCACAACCCATTTTTTTTTTCATAGCATGTTTCATTTTGTTTTTATACAAACCAACCCTGCGTTGAACTGCCTCATAATCTACCCTAAAAAACTCATCAGTGTCACCAAGATTTTTCTTCAACCACCAGGGAACCAATTTGGTACTGGGTTTGCGCCCTCTTAAAAGTTCAAATGGGCTGACCAAGGTGACGGAATTGGGAGACGTTCTATATGCCAATAACATGGATTGTAAAGCATTTCGCCAATTCAAACCACTCTTTATTGACAACTGAATAGCTTCTTTCACCACACGGTTAAAACGCTCAACCTGACCATTGGCCTCGGGATGGAAAACCGCAATTCTCCTATGAGTAATACCACATTTCACCATGAAATCCTCCATTTCCCTACTAACAAATTGAGGCCCATTATCCGTGACAATTTCCTGAGGAATCCCTTCCCTGCAAAAAACTTCATCCAAGAACTCAATTACCTTATGTGAGGTGACCTCATTGACCATTTTGACTTCAGGCCATTTGGAATAGTAGTCAATTAGAACAATGCCAAATGCTTCATGTCTGGGTAAAGTGCTAAACGGACCAATAATATCCAACCCCAGTTTACGCCAAGGACCAACAGGAAAATCTATAGGATGAGGTTCAGGACGTAAAGCAACAGCTGATTTGTCACTATTTGAGCATTGAATGCATGAACGTACAAAATGATCCACACAATTATCAACGCTTGGCCACCAAAAAACTCTCTGACACGTCTTCTGGTGAAGGAAATCCCTAAATGCCCTTCATGAGCAATTTGAAGAATAGTGTTTCTAAGAGAATGAGGAGGAATAATTTTATCACCTCTCAACACTAACCCATTTTCAACAGCAAGCTCTTCATGAACCTTGAAATAACTCATCATGTCACCTGACAACTTCCTCTGTTCAGGCCAACCTTGCACTAAACATTTCTTGATGTTGCATAATTCTAAATCTTTCTCCATCTCTTGGAGCCAAACATCTTCCCGTAAATTAGATTGTTCACCATACACTAAATTAACATCATGCACGGTGAAAGCTACCTCACAATCATCCTCTTGGATCTTAACTGGACAGTCGACAGAAGACGTTAATCTGGACATGCAGTCAGCGTGTACATTGGCCTTCCCTTGAACATACTCTATCTGGAACTGGAAAGACTGTAGCCTGGAAGCAAGTCTAGCAAGGCGTGCAGACATGGTCCGCCCTCCACCTGGAGCCATCAAAAACACAAGAGGCTTATGGTCAGTTTTTATGATGAACTTAGTACCCCACAAAAAGGTCCTGAAATGCTCTGCTCCCCAAACACAAGCCAATAACTCTCTTTCTATAACTGAATAATGTTTTTCAGCATCTCTCAGTGCTCTTGAAGCATATGCTACAATCCACTCTTTCTCATTGTCTCTTTGTATAAGAACACCACCTAAACCAGTGCTACTAGCATCCACCATAACGATGCACCTTTTTCCACAAACAAAAGGTTTAAGACATGGCGCATTCACAATAAACAACTTCAAACTCTCAAAAACTTTAGACATATCATTGGACCAAATAAATTTTGCATTTTTCTTGAGAAGACACCTAAAAGGGTCAATTATAGAAGCAAAATTAGGTATGAATTTTGCATAAAATTCGATAAGACCCAGAAAAGCCACCAGTTGTTCTTTGGTAGTGGGGATGGGTGCATTCACTATACTTTCAACGTGATTACGCTTAGGTTTGATTCCCATACCACTAATGGTATGCCCAAGATACTCTACTTCCTTTGCCTTGATTTTACATTTATCCAGGCGGAGAGTGAGACCCTTCCTTGACAAGGCAGCAAATACATTTTCTAAATTCAAATCATGTTCCTCATCATTTTTACCATACACAAGGATATCGTCTTGGAATGCAATCGCACCATTTAATTCATCCAAAGTGTCTCTCATCAATCTCTGGAACACTGAGGCAGCACTAGCAAGACCAAAAGGCATGCGACAAAACCTGAAAAGACCTTCAGGAGTAATGAAAGCAGTGAGGTTCTTTGATTCCTCGGCAAGAACAACCTGGTGGTAAGCACTAGCTAAATCGATGCATGAAAATACTTGTGCACCAGCCAACGTAGAGACCATCTCATGGAGATTGGGCAGAGGATGAGCATCTACCCAAATGGCATTATTCACACTGCGAAGATCCACACACAACCTAAGCTCGCCTGAAGATTTAATGGAAATCACAATGGGAGAAACCCAAGGTGATGACTCAATGGGTTCTATAACGTTTTTGACACAAATCTTTAAGCATGTCCTTCAATTTGTTCCTGTAAGTGAGAGGAACATTCCTCACTTTGTGACGAACTGGAACAGCATTGTCGTGTAGCCTAATGACATGTTCAAAACCCTGATATCTCCCTAAATCTCCACTGAAAAGATTGGGAAATGATTTCTTTAATCTATCAAGAAAATGGAAATTGTCTTTGTGGGTGACATTGACATTGTGAGATTCAACAACATAAACTGGGGGTCCGCTCTAGGGTCAAGTTTGATTCCCAATTGTTGTTGATGCGGCCACCCTAATAATGACTGCCCTGATCTTGCTACATAAATTTTCCCAAACATATCGCGACCTGAAAACACTAGATTAGCACAGAAAAAACCAATAAGGTCAATCTTGTGTCCTGTGTAACCTCCAGGAGATACATCAGGTGGAGAAAGTGTTTCGTTAGGCCACTTGTCGTGAAAAATGTCTAAGGAAATAATGGTGTACCATGCACATGAATCCACAAGGAATTCCAAATCAATGTCATTAACAGTAATAAAACATGAAGGAAATTTAGTACATTCTCCACCCCCACAAATATTGATCACTGTATTGACTTCGTATTCATTTTCCTCATACGGAGGGTCATGATCGCAGGTGTCTTGAACGTAATTCACTCTTTTAGAAACTGCTCTGCAAAATTTTCCAAAGTGACCCTTCTTATTACATTTTGAACAAGTTTTTCCTATAGCAGGACAATATTTAAAGTCAGCCAAATGCCCGTCGCTACCACATCTATAGCAAAGTAATTGGGAATTCCTTTTTCGTACTTTGTTCCTTTAAATCTACCATCAAATTTTGATGAGTTATCATTTCTCTGAGGAAAAAATTTCTTTTGTTTATCATACTCTTTAGAAACATTGAAAACGTCACTCTTATCATTGCCTCTAATTTCTTTCACAAATTTCTCAGAGTGTTCTATGGACTTGGCTATGTCAATGGCGTTATTCAATGACATGTCAGATGTAGTCCATAAACGTTCTTGAACTTTCTTGTTGTTTGTCCTCATTAAAATCTGGTCTCTGAGGACTTGCTCATATGATATGTGCTCGAAATCACATGTAACAGCCAGTGACCTAAGAGCAGATACAAAATCTTCAATGGGTTCATCGGTTCGTTGTTTCCGTGAGTAAAAATAAACCTTTCCATGACAATATTTTTCTTTTTACCATATCGTATATTAAGTTGTGAGGAGGCATACTTATATACGTCAATATTACCTGGATTAATTAAAGGAGGCAAAGTCTTGAATTCTTTTAAAGCAATACCACCTAAGCAATGTTTTAGCAATGAAAGTTTCCTCTCAGGTTCACACTCTGCCCCTTCCAAAACTTCCACATATGCCAAAAAAACAGGTTCCCATATTTCCCAGGCCATGGGAGGTTCACCAGGAGAAGATAAAAATGATGGCGGAGGAACAATCCCTGACATGGTTAAGTAAGGTAAGTAAAATAGGGGGAAAAAAAAACCAAAAAAACAATAAAACTGTGAAACACGCTAATATGTAGCGTTAAAACAGTACAAATGCATTTTAATGGCACGCGGTGTGCTTGTCACCGAACAGTAAATATTACCACAGTAGCCTTGATCTCCCGATTTCAGCGTGAAAAGAACTGCCACTTCATGAGAAATGCCGGTGGAAGCAGTTGCTAGGTAACAGTGCTGGAGAAAGGCAACAACAGACACGTCAGAGATCACGCTGCGTGATGAGCGTGATGACGTGATGACAGTGTGCGTGATGGACGCATCGAATCCAGTGCGTCAGTGGAAATGGCTGCTCCGGGATTCCAACTCGTAACAGGAGCTCGTGGACACAGAAACTGTTGAGGCAGAAGCGGACGAGGAGTGAGGTCCGAAATCCTTAAAATAAGGTAAAGCGGAGGCAGGCAGGAGCTCCAACAGGAAGCGCTGAGCGTTGTAGACTAAGCTTACATCAATAGCTTAGTGAAATGTACTCTCCAGAGTACAATCAGTTTCCGACGAAATTGCAAAAAAAAAAAAAATGTCTTTGAGGGTGATCCCGCTCGTCGCCAGTGTAGGAAGTTGATTAGTCCGCCCGGAATGAGGAGGCAGAGTCGAAAGTAGTAGAGACGTGAATTTAATAATGCAGTACACGTCTAGCAGTAAAGAAGTCCAAGTAACGAATGCCCCAACTCCCACCATCCAGTCATCCCACAACACTCCATACATTTGAACCCAAACATTCTCCCAGCGACACGAGACAGCCACGAGCTATGACGGAACGTCACGCTCGTGTCTGCTCATGTCAACATGCAACAGCTAAGGTTAGGGCAAAAGAGTTTTTTTGGGGGGGATTCATATTTCAGTTCATTTAGGGCAGGCTGAAGAGACTTTAAGATATCGCTGCCAAAGGGATGTTGTGTACGATACACAACAGCCCACCACAATAAACAGCATCCCACCCTCCACCCACCTCATTGCACCAAATTGATAATACAATATTATTTTCACTGCACTGCATCCTCGGGGCTTAGATACACCACTGAACTTTTTTCTAGAAGCACCAATTTACCACACTGCACTGCATCTTAGGGGAACTAATGAATTTATTGCACCCAACGAACACTCAGCTGGCACACCACACTGCATTTTAGGTGCACTTACTCGCAACACTGTAGTCTATGGATTTTAGCACTCCATACTGCTGCATTGGATCCCATGGGCAGTAGCACACCATACTGCACTGATCCATAGGGACGTTAATAAACCATATTGCACTGCACACTAGGTTTACTAACCTTCGATACTGCCTTGTATTCTATTGGCACTAATACGTAAATTAACCGGTAGTGGCCCGTGTTTGGGACGAGTGGCGGGTGGGTGAGGGGGGCATAGGGGTCGCGAAGGGAGGGGGGGAAAATATATATATATTTTTTTTAAAACACTTATCTTCAGCCATCCGCCTCCTGCGTTGCGCTCCTCTGCTCCTTCCTCTTCTTCAGGCACAAGCTCCCAGCCTGCCTTGCGGCCAATCCTGAAGCTGCTCTCATTTGAAAGCAACTTCAGGATTGGCCTGAGTGCCCTCGATTGGCGCTCCAGGACAGACTGGGAGTCTGTGCCTGCTCTCTCCAACCCCACCAATGCAGCTGGGGTTGGAGAGAGGTTCACTGCGTATGATGGTTTGGCCGGCCTGAGACAGCTGGCCAAACCATCATGTGCAGTGAAGGGAGTGCACTACCACTCCGCTCAGTGCCGTCATCCCCCAGGCCCCACCTCCAAGACTCGACAGGAAAGGAGAAATAAAAACGAATGTAATTTTCTTTTCTCCTTTCCTGCCGTTTTTGGGGGTCGACGCTCCTCCGCCATAGCATAGGAGCCATCGCTGAAATGAACTGCATCCTAGGGCACTAACCAGTCACACAGTGGGAGCACATTCATCCTACTGTATCCTGTGGACTCCAACTCACCACAATGCACTGCACCCAAGGGGCGCTACCTTCCACCTCCGAATGCTACTCTGTCATCCTAAGGAAGCTAAAATACCACACTGCATCGTATTGGTGCTAACCAACCTCACTGTACCATAGAGATAAGATCCCAACATGCTGGTTCACATCCTAGGTACGCTAAACCAATGCACTGCATCTTAGAGGAACTAGAACTCCATGTCACACTACAATGTATTGTGGGGACCTTCTTAAGAACTTCATCTTGGGTACCTGAACCCCACTGGACTGCAACCCACGTACACTAATTCACTGTACTACACCCTTGGGATCATAGCTGATCACACTGCATCTAGATTCACTACCCAACCCCACTGCACAACATTGTGGGGACACTAAATAATCATACCGCCCTGAACCACTTTCTATTGCATTTTAAGGACACTTTTCTCACTAAACTGATAAACTTCATGATAAGGAGACCTATCCACCACATAGTAGAGAAACTAATCCACCACACTTCTCATTAGGCAGACTAGCATACTGGACTCCATGATAGAAACCAAGCTAACACATCTTGGAGCCATTAATCTACTGCATTGCACTTTATCCGAGGCACATTAGAGCACCATACTGGTCTTCATCCAATGGACACAAACTCTGCAAATTGTATAGTGGGAACCTAACCCACCACACTGCCTCACAGGGACACTAACAAGCCATGTTAAACTGTACCCTAGCAATAGTCGCAAATCACAGTGTATTGCATTTTCAGAACTTTGACTCACCAATCTCTGCCTTCAACACACTAATCCACCATGTAACACTACTTCCAAGGGACACAAATCCATCACAGTACATCATATGGCACTTTCTCACCACACTGTACAACATCTTAAGAAGACTCACTGCACTGCATCCTAGGCACACTAGTTCGTCACACCGCATCCTAGGAACATTTACCCACCATACTGCACATTACCATTGCTAAGCCAGCACACATAAATACTACATCCTAGAGACGCTGTCAAGCCACATTCAACGGCACCTTGTGGACTCTCACCCAACTTATGTCTATGGACCTAAAGGCGCCTGGGATTCCACTTATTTGATAATCTGAATGAGTACTGCCCGAAGTAAGGGGCTGATTATGACTTCAGCGCACTCTCGAAGTTCTTCCTTTCTTTACTTTTGTTTTTAATGGGATTGTTCCCTTTTTTAATAATGAAGCTTTGCTCCCGTAGGCACACATCCTTTATCAGACAAATTATGTCGCTGGAAAATTACGTAAACTTAAATCTGGGTACCATGCCCCAATGTAATTTAGAAACATCATAGTTTTTAACTTTTGTATTAATGGCTCATTTTTTAATCTCTTTGTATACATATAAAGCATTTCCTAATTGTAATGATTTTAAATAATCAAACAATAAAGTTCATATATGGACTTCAGCGGTCTTGGGACCGCCATACCGTTCGTGGCGGTCCGGCTGCCCGATTACGATGTGTGCAGTCAGACCACCACCACCGCCAAGATAGGAGCTCACACGGTGGTGGCAGTGTGGACAGCGGTGCTCAATGCTGGTGGTGCTGGCATGGGCACCGCCATGGCAATTATGACCTGCCTTTCCGCCGAACTTTTCATGGCATGGACCCCGCCATGAAAAATTTGGCGGAAAGGCAGGTAAAGGGCCACAAAAAGGGCCCCAGGGCAATTTAATCCATGAGGATTGTGGTCGGGGGCACATGTTGTGCCCCCCAAACCTGCACGACATGCTGCATGGCAACAGTGCACCTGACTTGCTGGAGGCGCAGCAGTGTGGCAGGCATTGCCTTCAGGCTCTCTCTTAGAGTTGAAGCATGCCGCCACTGTGCCGCCGACACACTGCCAGCCCCACGATAAACTTGTGATGCTGCAGTCAGGATGCCGCTGGCTTGGCGGCATTCTCTTGACTGGTGCGGTGCCCGATGTACTCGTAATTGGACCCTAAGTTATCATATTGTGAAGATAGATGATTACCTCGGAAATACTAACTGTAAAATCTGCTCCTTTCTTTAAACAAGGGTCAAAGAAACATAAGACCTGATTCTCAAAGGTAAAATTACACTTTTGTGTAAGTTTACTGTTTTTTTGCTATTCACAAACTCCGAGTTAATAGAAAGCTTACGCAGTCAGGGCCGAGAAGTCCCACATAAAAAAGTAAGGCAGGTCTATCTTTTTATGTGCGGAGTTCTCCACCCTGACTGCGGAGTTTCCACGTTTATAAACTTACTATTAAATCGGAGTTTGTGAATAGCAAAAAAGTTTACCTTTGTGAATCAGGCCCATACCGTCTGAATGCAAATAGGTACCCACAGAGCCCTACAGTCTGCATGGTGGTCTCAAGCATTATCCATCTTTAGTTAGTACTTGTGTTAACTGCTTGATTCAAGTCCATTTTGAAAGTTTGCCCAATTTCCAGACAGCATCCAAAAGTATAATAACCAGAAACATAAGAAGTGGACTTAAATAATAGAGGGAAAGATTTGATAAACCTGTCTTCTGATGTGAAAATAATTGAAGAATAGTATTATGAACCTGAAGAGTTCTCTCCAAACAGGTTTGCATTTTTTTCTTATAAGTCCTGCTCTAAAATATTGACATTTGCAAAGCCATACAGTAGTGAATGAATGAAATAATGAATGAATGTGTAAATCTGTTTAGATAGGACCACATGTTGGAGCACCGTTTTTCTCTCAAGTGGTTCTACCTTTACCACAGGACTCAAGATAAAATTGAGGAAAAAATATAAAAGCACGCAGGGGAATTGCAGCTAAGGATTAGTAGATATATATATATTATTTTACACTGCATTGTAGATACCACACAACCTTCATACTGCAATAAGCTCAAATATAATAAACCAATTATCACACAAAACGTATTCCCACATTTTCACAATTTATATTTTGGTATTTCTTCTTTGAAATATACGTTGATGGGATCATTTAAAAAGACCTAAATAAACAATAAACGTTTATTCCACCTGGTTTATACTTTCACACATCACTAATTCATTACAAAAGTCAGCCTTCCTGGCTTTTTCAGTGCTTGTTTCCTTTCTTAAAGATGGAAAACCAGTAATACTGTATATATTGCGTAAGATTGTGAAAAACAAACTAGAGAGTCTACAGTTCCGCATTCCTCCGAATGAAACAATACCTCTTAGGAAACTGGCTAGAATTATTATCGTTAAACATCCTTGTTCGCTGGCTAGTCAACTCCCAAATAAACAAAACTGCCTTGTATGGAAAGCTCACACAGGTAGTCAGTTCGGCGCCCTTACTAATATCGCCGCGCGCACCAGCAAACGCATACCCTGAATGGGCCAGAAGCCCTGCATTAAATTCCGGGTTATAACATGACCCTGCATGAGATCCGCCTTCATAAGGTGCTCAGTCACTATCACCTCGATACATCTGGCTGCACCAGAATTTGCTCTGCATTGTGTAGATCAGGATTCTCCAATGAGTAACTCGTGAGCTACTGGTATCTTTCTAGCTACCTGTAAGTAGGCTCGCCTGTGTGCAGCCCAGTGAACTAAATTAGAAGCTTCTCCTTGGTTAAATTAATATATGTATTTAAAAACTGAAAAATGTGTATTCAAGATGAAAATGTGTGTATTTTCAGAACTCATAGGTGATGTTTGGGGAAAAATTGTTGAATTTGCAATTCTTATTTAAAGCTGCTATTTAAGTAATAAAAATCAAACGGTATTGGGGAGCACTTAGTGCTAATATCAACTTGCTGCTAGTTGTATTGCAGCGATGGCTATTATGTTACCCTTGTGGAGGCATGACAAAGCATTTTTTACATTACTGAGGGCAACCATGCCTGATGCATTGAGGACATCACTGTTGGATATTCGTGCCTATGGTGGCCACTAATGTAAACTTGTTTTATGCAGTTACCCTTACATTTCTAGTAATATTAGTAGTAGTAGTATATAACTTTATTCGGTTATTGCAACCATCAAAGTATCAACCAACATCCTATACATCAAATGACCAATGACACAACAAATATATGTACAATAACAACAATAATAGCAGCAGTATGTCCATATTTAAAGTGCATAGTGCCTCAAATTACGTTACAATTGTAAATAAAATATTAGCAGCAATAGGTCCATAGTTAAAGTGCATAGTGCTTCATAGTTTGGTACAATAACAGCAGCAATAATATCAACCAGCATCCTGTACATCAAATGACCAATGACACAACAAATATATATACAATAACAGCAATAATAACATCAGTATGTCCATATTTAAAGTGCATAGTGCCTCAAATTACGTTTCAATTGTAAAAAATATAATAGCAGCAATAGGTCCATAGTTAAAGTGCATAGTGCTTCATAGATTGGTACAATAACAGCAGCAATAATATCAACCAGCATCCTATACATCAAATGACCAATGACGCAACAAATATATGTACAATAACAGCAATAATAACATCAGTATGTCCATATTTAAAGTGCATAGTGCCTCAAATTACGTTTCAATTGTAAAAAATATAATAGCAGCAATAGGTCCATAAATAAAGTGCATAGTGCTTCATAGTTGGGTAGAATAACAGCAGCAATAATATCATAATTGTTAAAAGCCAATAATTTCATTAGCACTATACATATGATCCAACAACAGACAATAGCTAAAAGTTACACCTAACAGAACAATACAGAATAAAACAATTCATCAATCAATAAAAGCAATAAAATACATCCTTAATCCTTACACTGATCTAATCTTTAAAATTGCATTGCGCTTATACCAGATAGCCTCTAAAAATTTGCTAACAGCTACAACTATTCTAGGGAGAGATTAGTTTTTAGAATCCGTAATGCAATTTGGTAATGTACAAGTCCCAATTCCCGGCAAAGCGGAATAATCCACCTCCTACGAGGGGACATATACTCTGGACAAAAAAATAGCAAATGCGATTCATTTTCATCACATTGTTTCCACATTGGGCAAGTCAATTCTGACTGTGCAGGATTCCATTTATGTGTGAATGATCTTATAGGCAAGGTCCCCAAGCGAAACCGTATAAAAAGGCTTTTAGGGAAAGCAAAAGGTATAAAATCCATATAATCTTCCAATAATGGAGTAGATTTAAAATCAAAAAAACTATTGGTCAGAGATCCTACATAATTTTTCCTTAGTACACATTCATTGATAAAATTCCAATAAGTAGTTTTAAGAAGATGCTGATCGACTTTCTTAAGTTTAGTAGGGTCATCCCAAAATCTACGGAGACCTAATCTACTCACCCACGAAAACACGTGTTTAAACCATGGGAGCGATCGAGCACCTGGTATATTTAAGACATCAGTCAGGGATTCTCTATAATCAACTAGCTCCGGTGTACACCAAAGACGAACCCAGTAGATCAAGACTTTCAAAGCCACTAAATCTGATATTCTTTTCAATCCTAGATCTAAATACAATGGAATAAGAGGTGTGCTCTGGGGTAGACATAGCATTTTCCTAACAAAACTGTTTTCTACCAGTGCAAGAGGCTTAGCATCAACATAGCCCCACACTTCAGCTCCATAAAGAGCAGCCCCTTGCGCCTTTGCGCGGTAAATCTCCATAACCGGGGCTACCACATGAGATACCGTTCTCTTTTGTGTTCTCAAAATGGCATTTGACCTATGCTCAATAAGAAATTTACTTTTCATGATCTGATCTAACCACTTAAAATTATCCATAAATCGTACTCCCAAATAATCAAAGTTTTCAACCCTCTCAAGGACGTTTTTTCCAACCCGAATAGTCAGATTACCTTTCTTGACCCCCTTGACCCCCTTGCCTAGAATCATAAATTTTGTTTTATTAACATTAAGCTCAAGTCCCCTCTCATTGCAGAACCCTAAAAATGTATTAACCAGGATCTGGAGACCCATAGGGGACTTTGAAATAAGTAGGGAGTCATCCGCAAAAAGCAATATTGGTATCTTCCTACCGTTTAACATAGGAGAATCATTTACACAGTTTTCCAAGACATTAACCACATCATTTAGATAAAGGGAAAATAAAGTGGGGGCAAGGACACAGCCTTGCCTAACCCCCGCTCAATAGGAATACAATCGGTTAGTTCTCCATTTGGTCCCCAGCGTACTTGAGCATAGTTGTTTTCATGTAATTTACTCAATAAATATACAAGATTGCTGGGAGCACCCATATTAATAAGAACCTGCCACAAATTCGATCGAGGAATAAGATCAAAGGCAGCTCTAAGATCAATAAAAGCCACATACAGCACACCCTTACGTAAAAGCACAGTCTTCCAGTACAATAATGTAAATCTAAAAATCTGATCAACAGTACTAATTTTACTTCTAAAACCTGCTTGGAAGGGGGAAAGTATTTCTTTTTCTTCCATCCATTCAATTAATTTGTTCAGGATTTGGCGACTAAAAACTTTTTGTGCGTTATCTAGCAAACTAATTGGCCTATAATTAGCTGGGTTATTAGCATCACCCTTTTTGAAAATAGTTATTATCTCAGCCCCCTCCATGAATCAGGGATCGCTCCCCGGCGGAGATAGCATTCGATAGAAGATTAAAATAGCTTGACCAGATTAACGGCTCTGACTTAAAAAGATCACCCGGGATTTTGTCAGGTCCCGGCGCTTTGGCCATTTTAAGAGACTGAATTGCACAGATTGTCTCTTCAAGACTGAATTTGACAGGGTTACTATAATGTTCTTGCACTATGCATGGCGAAATAGCGTCCTCCACTATATTAGTACCACTGTCAATATCATCCAGCTTCCTTAGCGAATACAATGATGAAAAATGAGCTACCCAGTTGTCAGGTGGTATATTAAAACTTGGGTATTTTACTCCTTCGGAGTGTCTCTGGGCGACCAATTTCCATAACGATCTAATGTCCTTGGTTTTTGTAGCTGCAAGTAGATCCTGCCAAAACTCATCTTCCCAATCTCTTCTAGCCTTTCTAAGCTGTGTTTTATAAAAACCTCTAGCGGTGCGAATTTTACCTCTGTCACCCTCATCAATAGCTATTTTTAATAAATTCTTCGCTACTTTACAAGCAGGATTAAACCAGTCGTGATACTTAAAGTATACCGACTTCGTAGTAGTCACCTCTCTATAGAATATCTTTTGAAGACCATCGAACAACTGCATATGGACTGATAAGATAGGTATTCCTGCTGGATCTATCCCCTCGTAAGGGTCAAAAGAGGTAATAAACTGTTTATAAACTTTTGAATAAACATCCGGGTTAGCCATAACTTCCGGCCATCTAACAGCACGTCGATTATTGGTAGCCAATGCTACAGGAACGTTTGTAAAAATAGCAGCACACCCAGAAACCAAAGCTCTCCATAAGTACCACTTCAAGAGAGTTATGATCACTATCAGACCTAACGTTGACTTTCATATCAGCTAATAGGGGCCACAATCTCACATCAATCAATACATAATCAATTATACTGGCACACATACCTCTCTTAAATGTTGGTGCACACAGGGGATCAGAGGTAGTACGACCATTTAGGGCTCTAAGACCTCTACCAATGACCAGTGAAACTATCTGTAAAGCACATGATGTGAAATTTTTCCTCAGGGGCACCTGCAATGTAGGAATTCCCCATTGCTCGTCTTCCTCCACAGTAGTCTCAGATAAGAAGGAGCAGGGTTCAAAGCCGGTGTTAAAATCTCCCGCCACTATAATTCTTGTATCCGGGGATAGTTTATCCAATATAGTGTCTAGTAATATTAGTAGCTCGGGAGGATTTTCATTGAAAATAAGTAGATCTTATTACAGAAAAGGTTGGAGACCCATGGTGTAGATCTTTTCTTGTTGTTTGGACCTTTTTCTCAATTCAATTCAATAAACTTTATTCGGTCGTCAGACTATGCATGTACATATGCAAAATGCATATGTACAGCCCAGTAAAATTTAAATATGTTAAAAGCTTTCAATACACTTAAAAGATACAAGCAAGCAAATTGGCTTTAAAAACACATTCCTCCACTTAAGTCTTAAAACTGTACAATGATTACTATAAAAAGCTACTAGCTACTCAATACATGCTACGTAATACATGAGAGCACAAAATTAATTTAGGGCTGTAACACTAAAATAATGTACATTAAGCAATTACAATGATGTTTCCGCTAACACGAAAGCACAAAAAGGTCTGGGTATTAATGGTTGCTCTATTAGCTGTACTCCATATTGGTTCGGATAAGGTCCCCTGGCAGCAGAAACCAATGGGGATATACCCTATTATGGGCCTATTAGAGGGGATGACAGAGTGAATCTCGCTGCCTTTTTTCTGAATCCCCACATATGGCCCAGGAACTTCGCTGTTGCACACACAAATAATGGCCTTGTGTCTGATTTTAGTATGTGCAAAGCTGCCCCAGAGTCACAGGTTCTAAGCTGTTTGCAAATAGGGATCAGCCATCTTTTCCTAGGTCTAGAATATGCAGGGCAGCCAAAAAGAGCATGGCCAATTGATTTGTTCACAGCAGAGCAACATGGACAGCCGTTGGTCTGGGGAGCATTACCTAACCAAGAATTTGTAAATGAATTTAGGGGCAGAGAGCCATGCCTAAATTGCATGTATAGCTTTCTATCTGCTGGCACCTGGATAATGTCAAGGCATCCTTCCAGGGTACATGTTGGTTTGAAATCCATAAATTCCTCAGTTAGTCTACCCCTCTTGCTGCCCCTGGAACCGTTCTGTGCTACCCAATTCCAGTACATTACTTTGATTTGTTTCTTGGTAGGTAGTTCTAGGCAATCAATGCTGCTCCCCTTTACCCCAATGTTAGTGAGGAAATTTCTGATGTTTCTAACCTAGCCTATTTTATTTGATGTATCCAATGTGCAAACTTCTGCAAGGGCAAGTGCATACGAGGACAGTTCAGAGGTAGATACCAACCTCTGCCAAAACAAGAGCAGGCGGAGCTGTGCTAAATCTTTAATAGACTTAATGCCCATATCAAATTTCAGAGTGCAGAGTGGTGTACTTGGTGGAAGAGACACTAGGTTCCTGAGGAACTTATTCTCAGTTACTGTTAAGTCGTTCATTCTTTCGAAGCCCCATAGCTCAGCCCTTTAAAGGGCGCTACTTACAACCTTACTTTTGTATATCTCTAGGGGTGGTGCAACTGGTTTTTCGAAGGAACAACAATGTTCCTTCCTTAGGGCCCCGGCTGCCTGTGTGAACTTGAGGTAGGCCTTATTTAGGTGTTGTTTCCAGGCTATGTCTTCAGACAGTTTGATGCCCAGATATTCAAAGCTACTCACTTTTTCTAAAGGGGTGTTATTTAGAAATAAGCAGCCCTTGAATGATTTATGTGGGTTCAGCATCATCAATTTCATTTTGGTGGTGTTTATTTCAAGGCCCCTCTCATTACAAAAGATCTTAAATCGGTTTAACAGAGTTTGGAGCCCCATGGGTGTTTTAGAAACGAGAAGGGTATCGTCTGCAAAAAGAAGAGTTGCAATTTTCTCATTCCCTAGGGTGGGCACATCTGCTGGTATTTAGGATGGGAAATCGACCACATGGTTAATGTATAGAGAACATAGTGTTGGGGCCAAAAGGCAGCCCTGTCGGACACCCGGGCTGATTTTTACAGGATCAGTGACTTGGCCCTGGCCACCCCATCTCACCCTGGCATAGTTATCTGTGTGAAGGCGTGCAAGTAGTGACAACATTTCTAGAGGCATCCCTATCTCCTTAAGCACCAACCAAAGCATGTTCCTGGGCACAAGATCAAACGCTGACTTCAGATCTATAAACGCAACGTATAGACTCCCCTTACCCAGTGTCACCACCTTCCAGTAAAGGAGAAGGAAACGGAAGACCTGATCTATTGTCCCTGTTTTTTGGCGAAACCCTGCCTGTAACGGGGACAGGATATGGTTGTCGGCCATCCAATACTGTATCTTCACTAGGAGGGAGCGGCAAATTACTTTTTGGATGCAATCGATCAGGCTAATGGGACGATAGTTGGACGGATTGCTCCTGTCACCCTTTTTAAAGATGGGGATCACTTCAGCTCCTTTCCAGGATTCAGGAATTGGGGCTTCCCCAGCAATATCATTGGCTAGTGCCGTTATATATGTTGTCCAATTATCCTTATCCGCGTGGAAGAGATCACCTGGGATCCCATCCGGTCCGGGACCTTTGGTTTGTAAAATTGCCTCTATAGAGGCCAAGATTTCCTCCTTAGGGAGAAAGAGCCTTGAAGTAGGGTGGGATAGGTCAGGGGAGAGTAGCCCAGTGGCGAGGCAGAAAATATTAGTGTACAGAGCACCGAAGTACTCTTGCCAAGCATTAGCCATGATGTTAGTGGCTAAAGGGTGTTGGTTTTCCACATTTCCCCTCCCCACAAGAGCCCAGAATTTCCTAATATCTTATTGGGAGCAAGCCTCCCCAAGTTCTCTCCACTTCTTCTCATCCCAATCTCGCTTAGCCCTTGATAGGGAAAGTTTATAAAGCCTCCTTAGATCGCGTACCAATGGCATGTTGCTAAGTCTAATGGCTTTCGCCTTTTTCTCAGCATTGTCATGTTAATCTGACGGAGCAAAATGCTATTTTCCAAGTCCTCCCTAGCAATTGTTAAGATAATTTTGCTGCTCGCTTGATAGTAAGTAGGGCTCCCGGTTTTATGGTATTTATTTTTTTAGCATTTCCGTCTGCATTAATCCATATTTTTTTATTGTCCACTTTATCTGTATTTATCCATATTTATTTTGTGATTTGCGGATAAATGAAGTTGTAAAACTGTACATTTCCATATTTATTTAACTGATACTTTGATGTCTGTCTGTTTTAGCTATTTCAGCTGCCAAATATTATATAACAAAGCGTCCACTGGTAAATATTAGCATTATACCACCAATGTTTGTTGACACATGGCATTATGTAATGAAATTGCATCCTGTTTTTTTAATTTCCCATGTTGTCCATCTGCTCAGCTGTTGGCCTATAATTCATGAAAGACAGCACAGAGTCACTTAAAGAAGCCCTATTTTCTGTATTTATCCACTTTTAAATATAAATGCAGACCGAAAACACATTGTTTTCGGTCTGTATTTATCTGTAAAAATCCATAAAAACTGAAAACCAGGAGCCTTAATAGTAAGGTAAAATGAACCTTGGGCCAAATCTACTGTCATACTGGATGCAAAAAGTAGTCGCAATTTGCACACCGGCTTTTTGCTTCAAGTATGTAGTTTTGCTATTAGGTCACTTCACAAAATAACCAGTCACGGGGAGTCACATAACGACCTACCAAATGAATAGTTCTTAGGCAAGTCGCAATTTGCGACCCCCCTGTGATTTGCTACATACACAGGATGGCGGCCTCTAAATGGCAGTAGACCAAAAGTGCTGTGTTTGAATTTCAAAATGGAAAACTTTTGTTTGAAGCAGACTGTGTTCCTTAAAAGAACAAGTGCTCTTTTAAAAAAAAATTATTTGCTTGGGAAAACATTAGGGCGAGAAGGCAGTAGTACCCTGCACCCCGGTCTATTCTCCCTGCGGCTGGCAACTCGATTACCGAGAGAATCGCTTATCCTTTGAGACCCAGTTACCACCTCCTTTGAGGTGTTCATAATTGTTCAATGGTTTCAGACAGGAACTGTAGTCACAAACCACAATACATTGCATACCAATACATAGCAATTTGGTAGGAATGTCGCTTTTATACCCATTCCAAAATGAGATTCTGTAAGGGTCGCAAAACTCATTTTTTGAGTCAGGAAAATTCCGAGTCATAAAGTGAGTTAGGTACATAAGAAATAGTCATGGTGTTTTTGCAAACCTTAGTATTTTCCAAACCACAGGTTTTAACATTTGAAAATAGCTTGGTACTCAAGGCCCTTTGACTGAATAATTCTGGTCTTTGTGAGTCAGTGGAGTAATGCAAAAGATGGGGCAGGGCCTCTAAAATTTGACTTATGCTGGCCATTTCACAGAAGATGATTTGTGGCCCTCCGCGGGCTTTATTCATTCCATAACCCAGGGGATGAAGGGAAGTATGTTATACCTTCAGTAGTTATCAAATCTCTTATGATGAATAAAAGATAAACCGAGATGTGCTTGTTGCCCTTGAGCCACTAGTAGTTTGGACTGAGATGCCGTGCGCCATTCCTTGATAAAATTGCCATGCACATTTGGCTTAGTCCTATGGATTATTTTCTCTTTATTGTCATGCTATTGGCTGAAAAATGTATTACTCAGATTAAAAGCGCTTCCATTGAATTGATAGTGAAGTATACTAATATACACCCTCTTATTCTCACTCCTGCTCATTTTACACTCTCCCACTAACCTTGGTCTACTTTTATTCCTACTATTACTTCTACTTATTCCTACTCTAGCTCATACTTTTAGTCCCACTTCTACGTACTCTTATTCTTAGCCCTATTACTGCTAATGCATCCATTGCCATACTCTTTTTCATTACACTGTCAAACTAACCTTCTCTTGTACCTCGTTCTGTCTTGTCTAATATTTTTGCTTCATTGTGTTGTATCATTTAGACTACTATCTCTCTACTACGATGTCTATTCCTTCCCTTTCTCATTCTTTCTTTCTTGTCTAATATTTCTACTTAGTGGTTTTGCATCCTTTATTCTACAAGTACGCTACTACTATGCATATGCCTACGCTTCCTCCTACTCCTACAGTTGTAGAATCTGCCATATTCCCACCTTCTGTACACATCTCCGCTGTTCTTCTCTTTTTACCACAGCTTTTTGACTTGTTGACACCTGTTGCTCATGGCAGCCATTTGACACTTCGTCACTCTGAAGTCAACCTATGAACTGGAAGCAAAATTATCTCTGGTAACTTACTCCAGTGATTTGCTACTATCTTATGTACAGGAACCGCAAAAATACCAAGAATTGTTAAGCCTAGTCATGGGAGTCTTTCAACTCTTTGGAGTTCTCCTTTAAGCTACAGCACACCACAACACTCTTCAGTTACACCTCTTCTGATCTACTCACCCAAAAAACTTAACAATTTGCTTACATCCATCCTGTTCCTACCATCTGTCACTCTTAACTTTGTGAACTAACAGGCTGGTCCCTGATTGTAGTGTGCACTGTTCCTATTGAACAAAACGTTCTATAATCTTAAACTCTATTCTTATTCTTAACAAACCGTACAGAAACGATTTCTTCTTGTATTCATTTTATATTCATTTTTTCAAAAACTTATTATTAAACAAAAATCATATAACGTAATACAATTCTTACATTCATCCATGTAGAGTTACACACCCATCTGCCAAAACAATGAGTTACTTTGACAAAACGAATTCTTTTATCTAGAGAAAGTTAATGTTGTACAATACGATTTCCAAATTCAATATATTCTTGCATATTGATTCACAAATTCATCAGTGCGTATCTGTCTCGTGGCCCATAGATGTCACAAGGCCCGTAGCCCGATGCATTTCGGGACTCGCAGGTCCCTTCTTCAGGGGCAATATTCTGTAAACAGAAGAATAATCGTCATGTGTATTACATATAATACATTATACTGGGACGAACTGATTAAATGTGCAGAGAGTCCCGTGTCCAGCTTAGCAAAGAAGAAAAGGAGAAAAAGAAAAAAGAAGAAAAAGAAAAAAGAGTCCACTGTGATCTGTATGAATCAATTAGGAAATAAGACACCTAACCATACTGTATCACCCTAAAAACCCTGATGTGCCAAAACCATGGAAAGATGTGATATCCCAACGGGAGTATTAATCACAAAACTTGTGCGTAATCAAGTGATGTCAGTGACCAACCATGGAATAAATTACCATAGAATTAATATATAATATCCAAACCTAGAGGATGATGAATAACGCCAAGCGGTTCTGCCAGTCGATATCGGTGAATCGGAATCTACAGTGTGAGTAATAGGAGTGAGTAAACATGTAACTAATGCTATTTGAACGCCAGCCTGCAAAAACTATCGCATACACCCTGCTGCAGTGCCAGAAACCAGGTAGCATCGAAATATCTCTACATCCGGTTTTGTAAACAGACAAGTTAATGCATCCAAGAAACACGACATGTCATCCTACAACAATATCAATAACCGAGGCAGCGTCCAAGTATCTCTATGGCCAGTCTTATATCAGGACAAGTTAATGCGCCCAAAAAACACAGCGTAACATCCTAACATTCACTCACCTCGGAGGAAGATACAGCATTCGTACCGTGAAATAAAGCAGTGACTCAGGGGATATGTGTCCCGTATCGTAATCAAAACACAGTAACTGAAAAAAACAAACACCAGCTGTACGTCAGAGTCTTGTCCAGAAAACCAACAAAAATAAATATTGAGGAATAAAAGTCTAACTGCAGTTTACCTTCTGTAATGATAAAGACCTTATGGCAAGAAAGTAAGACTCGAGTGTAGCAGCCTGGAGCTCGAAAATCTAAGAGTGGCGTCTAACCTGATCGCCATTTATGAAAATCGGGATAGAAACAGGACTAGTCTACGACCCACACGGGCAGAGAGAGTATGGGAATTGGAGTTTGACTCGGGATGCCTGAAACGTGCGGCAAGCTGTCGCGCCCCCTGTGCGTGAGGAAATAAACAAAACAAGAATGTGAAACCTTTAAGGATACATTTAAAGATACACACTGATTACGTAATTAAATGTAACCAAATGTTGGAGGCTTGCTCTCGACCCACTGGAGAATCATACAAACTAACGATATGTGCTCATGCGAAAATGTTGATGCACATAAAGTGAAAAAATATATGATCACTGGAAATTACACGGCGTGATCTGGGTGATGGGCAACTACCCCGTAACTTTGGAATGATATATAAAAGTCTGAGTCTCTAGCTAATAACGGGACTTACGTAATGGATATACACTCTAATGTAGGAGAATCTAATCGTGAGCAGTGAATATATTCAGACCCAGTGAGGGTGTGCTGCAGTGAATGGAATACACCAGTCTCAACTACCTTCCATGAATGGAGCTATATGATGTGTGTAACATCAAGGTACAGTGTGATAATTGATACATCATAGTGGAAGATGATAACAGATAAGGAAAGAAAAAAAGAAGAGAAAGAAACATGTATAAATGACTGTGTTAATTACCATAATAATTCTCGCGTCAAATATGCTGCTGATATAAACTCAACATATAGTATGATTAATTACAAATAACAACTCATATCCAGTTTATCATTGAGCCCTCTAGGGGACAAAGTCTGCAAGTGGTCAATCCAGAAAACCTCTCTTTGCAATAATTTGGTGTTATTATCCTGACCATCATATTTAAGAACAACTTCAACAATCTGTGCTCTAAGTTGAGATATATTGTGTTGTGCTTCTAGCCAGTGTGTCGCCACGTTTGAAGTTTTGTTCCCTAGTCGTATTGTGCTTTTGTGTTCAGTTAAACGAATTTTGAGCTTGCGTTCTGTCTTGCCTATGTATGCTTTTCCACAGGGGCATTTCAAGCAATATATAATATTGGTAGTATTGCAGTCAGAGGTGTGTCTCAATTGAATTTTTCTACCTGAAACGGGGTGTGTGAGTATATCACCAGTAGTAATGTTATTGCAATGTGTACAATTGCAACACTTCATAGTTCCTTTAAAGATCTTTTATTCCTCAATATTTATTTTTGTTGGTTTTCTGGACAAGACTCTGACGTACAGCTGGTGTTTGTTTTTTCAGTTACTGTGTTTTGATTACGATACGGGACACATATCCCCTGAGTCACTGCTTTATTTCACGGTACGAATGCTGTATCTTCCTCCGAGGTGAGTGAATGTTAGGATGTTACGCTGTGTTTTTTGGGCGCATTAACTTGTCCTGATATAAGACTGGCCATAGAGATACTTGGACGCTGCCTCGGTTATTGATATTGTTGTAGGATGACATGTCGTGTTTCTTGGATGCATTAACTTGTCTGTTTACAAAACCGGATGTAGAGATATTTCGATGCTACCTGGTTTCTGGCACTGCAGCAGGGTGTATGCGATAGTTTTTGCAGGCTGGCGTTCGAATAGCGTTAGTTACATGTTTACTCACTCCTATTACTCACACTGTAGATTCCGATTCACCAATATCGACTGGCAGAACCGCTTGGCGTTATTCATCATCCTCTAGGTTTGGATATTATATATTAATTCTATGGTAATTTATTCCATGGTTGGTCACTGACATCACTTGATTACGCACAAGTTTTGTGATTAATACTCCCGTTGGGATATCACATCTTTCCATGGTTTTGGCACATCAGGGTTTTTAGGGTGATACAGTATGGTTAGGTGTCTTATTTCCTAATTGATTCATACAGATCACAGTGGACTCTTTTTTCTTATTCTTCTTTTTTCTTTTTCTCCTTTTCTTCTTTGCTAAGCTGGACACGGGACTCTCCACACATTTAATCAGTTCGTCCCAGTATAATGTATTATATGTAATACACATGACGATTATTCCTCTGTTTACAGAATATTGCCCCTGAAGAAGGGACCTGCGAGTCCCGAAATGCATCGGGCTACGGGCCTTGTGACATCTATGGGCCACGAGACAGATACGCACTGATGAATTTGTGAATCAATATGCAAGAATATATTGAATTTGGAAATCGTATTGTACAACATTAACTTTTTCTAGATAAAAGAATTCATTTTGTCAAAGTAACTCATTGTTTTGGCAGATGGGTGTGTAACTCTACACGGATGAATGTAAGAATTGTATTACGTTATATGATTTTTGTTTAATAATAAGTTTTTGAAAAAATGAATATAAAATGAATACAAGAAGAAATCGTTTCTGTATGGTTTGTTAAGAATAAGAATAGAGTTTAAGATTATAGAACGTTTTGTTCAATAGGAACAGTGCACACTACAATCAGGGACCAGCCTGTTAGTACACCTGTTTCACGAGTGTGTGATGTCAACACATACAGGTAGTGTTGCACCCTTGGTTTAGACACATTAACGTTGAATATTATTGTTTCTCAGAGTGCGCCTCTATTCTATGATTAGGTGATTTCACATTTGGCAGCCAGAGGCAGCACCTAGATTACATTTACATTAGTAGCACAATGTCGTCATTTGATTCAATTACCAGTATCACAGATAATAGGGCATCTACTCTTGCCTATACTAACGAACAAGCATCAGACATATATGCCTTAATACAAGAGGTTAAACTGGTAGATACTCATGGGGGGTCCACCGTTCAACAACTTAAACAACTTGAATATCTCACACGGAGACAACTCAATCAAAGATTACATGCGTCCACACTAGTCCAATATCACAGGGCCAAAAGAATACCACGTGGATTACGTTTGTCTATTCGCCCCATGCTATTTAGATTTCATCTCAATCCTAAATTTATGGACAAATGGTTTTCTATTCTGAACAAATGTTCATTAGATTTGATTCTTTTAATAGTTGAGGAACTCTCCAGAACCATTAGAGAATTAGATGAAGACATTTTTAATTTAAAAAATGAACTAGAAAGAAGACTGGAAACTGATACATGGACAGTTACCTTGCAAGATCTTAACCAGAAACTGGAACGGTACAATAAAGAACTACAAGAAGGTAAAATTAGAAAGTACCGTAGGGACACCATTGACTATAAGCTCAATGAGGTATATACATGGGCGGAAATTTACGCCAGAAGACGCTTCAATGACAAAAAAACTACTTCTTCCTCGGAAGAATCTGTAGCAACAGACCAAGCCACATCAATTCATAGACCACCAGTCTCTAAAGCCATTCCATCCACACCAGGATCGACAACTACACTCATAACATTAGGTGATTCTCAAATACCCACCACTTCTAGAACACCTTTTTTATCTCAGGCACCGGATCAAGGCCAACCACCATTACTACACCCCACTGCAACGGGGGAAAACGCCACAAAACCAGGAGAGGACAAGGGGGGCAAAACTCTGCGCAGTGGCAAGAGTGTAGCCTGATTATCAATATCTCATCGATAACTCTGTCAAGACAACAAATAAGAACACTTAATAAAGGCATGTCATTTGTCCCCACCACAACTACCACAAGATTAGACACTGACATTGCTCTTTATAAATTCATGCGCAAGCTACGGTTACGCCATTATTTTTCAAATATCATGCAAGAAACAGGAGAACTGCAAGAAGATATCTCAACCAAGTTTAAGCCAAAAAACAACTATCAGGCTCCTGTTTCACACAAGATCCTTGATACTTTTGAAAATATTGTCAAACATGATTGTGCAAAGTTGAACTACCAAAGATCCAGAGTTTCCAATTTTACTGAGCATGAAAAACGTACCATTCGATCAATAGCTAACAACAAAGACCTTACCCTGAAACCAGCTGATAAAGGAGGAGCCCTTGTGGTTATGGACACCACCTTCTATGTACAAAAAGTAAATGAGCATGTATCGGACACCATTACCTATCTGGTTCTTGAGGCTGATCCTACTATTAATCTACAAATTATTCTTCACCAAATTCTTGATCAAGCCGAGCAAATGGGTATCATAGACTCAAAATTGAAATCCTACCTTACCACCAGTAATCCATGGCGACCAAAAATTTACATGACACCAAAAATTCATAAACACCTCACTGACCCTCCGTTCCGGCTGATTGTTTCTGGATGTAGTTCTATCTTTGATCCCTTGGGTAAATATCTGGATCATTTTTTTACAAAAGTTTGTGCAAAGTTGGTGTACATACACAAAAGACACCACAGATTTTTTAAAGAAACTACAGATTGTTGAACCTTTCTTTCAAGACAACTGGATACTTTGTACCATTGACGTCACAGCGCTTTATACATCTATAGCGCACACAGAAGGCATTGAAGCTACAGGATGGGCACTACTCAAGATGGAATTGCCAGAAGATGTCAGCGTCTTTTTGCTTAAACTTCTTTTTTTCTGTCTCCACAACAGCTATTTTCAATGGCAAGACACCTTTTTTGGTCAACTTACCGGCACATCTATGGGTTTTTCCGGTGCTCCGGCATATGCCAATATTTTCATGTCAAAATTTGAAAATGATCACATACTGACTAACACTAACTGGACCACAGGACTTGTGCAATATAGCAGGTACATTGATGACATTTTTCTTATCTGGATGCAACCATTGCAACACTTAGAAATTCTGATCCGGGAACTCAACACTAGAAACCCCAGAATCCAATTTACTCACACGATTAGTACCAAACAGGTGAATTTTTTAGATGTGTCAGTTATTAAGGATTACACTCAACACAAACTAACTACGGAAATTTTTACCAAACCCACTGACAGAAATAGTACTCTACATTACTCCAGTTTTCATCCCAGGAGTCTCATTTCCAATCTGCCATACTCGCATTTTCTCCGAATCAAACGGATATGCTCCGAACCTACTATCGCCACAACCAAGATTGAGTTACACAAACAACGGTTTGTACAAAGAGGATATCCTCCAGATATCTTACAGAAGAGCATTTCTAGACTAGCCAACAAGGACCGCACATCGCTATTTCTTAAAGCTTCAAGGAGCCAGGAAACGACACCCACCTTTGTTTCCAAATTTTCCACTTGCTCCACTCAAATCAAGAAAATCATTAACAAGAGATGGGAGCTTCTTCAAAATGAACCCGACTTTAAAGGCATCTTCAAAGAAAAACCGACATTTGCTCACACTCGGGGCAGGAACTTGCAAGATTTGATACAATTATCGGATAATTTCCAGACTAAACAGATCTTTAAAGGAACTATGAAGTGTCGCAATTGTACACATTGCAATAACATTACTACTGGTGATATACTCACACACCCCGTTTCAGGTAGAAAAATTCAATTGAGACACACCTCTGACTGCAATACTACCAATATTATATATTGCTTGAAATGCCCCTGTGGAAAAGCATACATAGGCAAGACAGAACGCAAGCTCAAAATTCGTTTAACTGAACACAAAAGCACAATACGACTAGGGAACAAAACTTCAAGCGTGGCGACACACTGGCTAGAAGCACAACACAATATATCTCAACTTAGAGCACAGATTGTTGAAGTTGTTCTTAAATATGATGGTCAGGATAATAACACCAAATTATTGCAAAGAGAGGTTTTCTGGATTGACCACTTGCAGACTTTGTCCCCTAGAGGGCTCAATGATAAACTGGATATGAGTTGTTATTTGTAATTAATCATACTATATGTTGAGTTTATATCAGCAGCATATTTGACGTGAGAATTATTATGGTAATTAATACAGTCATTTATACATGTTTCTTTCTCTTCTTTTTTCTTTCCTTATCTGTTATCATCTTCCACTATGATGTATCAATTATCACACTGTACCTTGACGTTACACACATCATATAGCTCCATTCATGGAAGGTAGTTGAGACTGGTGTATTCCATTCACTGCAGCACACCCTCACTGGGTCTGAATATATTCACTGCTCACGATTAGATTCTCCTACATTAGAGTGTATATCCATTACGTAAGTCCCGTTATTAGCTAGAGACTCGGACTTTTATATATCATTCCAAAGTTACGGGGTAGTTGCCCATCACCCAGATCACGCCGTGTAATTTCCAGTGATCATATATTTTTTCACTTTATGTGCATCAACATTTTCGCATGAGCACATATCGTTAGTTTGTATGATTCTCCAGCGGGTCGAGAGCAAGCCTCCAACATTTGGTTACATTTAATTACGTAATCAGTGTGTATCTTTAAATGTATCCTTAAAGGTTTCACATTCTTGTTTTGTTTATTTCCTCACGCACAGGGGGCGTGACAGCTTGCCGCACGTTTCAGGCATCCCGAGTCAAACTCCAATTCCCATACTCTCTCTGCCCGTGTGGGTCATAGACTAGTCCTGTTTCTGTCCCGATTTTAATAAATGGCGATCAGGTTAGACGCCACTCTTAGATTTTCGAGCTCCAGGCTGCTACACTCGAGTCTTACTTTCTTGCCATAAGGTCTTTATCATTACAGAAGGTAAACTGCAGTTAGACTTTTATTCCTCAATATTTATTTTTGTTGGTTTTCTGGACAAGACTCTGACGTACAGCTGGTGTTTGTTTTTTTCAGTTACTGTGTTTTGATTACGATACGGGACACATATCCCCTGAGTCACTGCTTTATTTCACGGTACGAATGCTGTATCTTCCTCCGAGGTGAGTGAATGTTAGGATGTTACGCTGTGTTTTTGGGCGCATTAACTTGTCCTGATATAAGACTGGCCATAGAGATACTTGGACGCTGCCTCGGTTATTGATATTGTTGTAGGATGACATGTCGTGTTTCTTGGATGCATTAACTTGTCTGTTTACAAAACCGGATGTAGAGATATTTCGATGCTACCTGGTTTCTGGCACTGCAGCAGGGTGTATGCGATAGTTTTTGCAGGCTGGCGTTCAAATAGCGTTAGTTACATGTTTACTCACTCCTATTACTCACACTGTAGATTCCGATTCACCGATATCGACTGGCAGAACCGCTTGGCGTTATTCATCATCCTCTAGGTTTGGATATTATATATTAATTCTATGGTAATTTATTCCATGGTTGGTCACTGACATCACTTGATTACGCACAAGTTTTGTGATTAATACTCCCGTTGGGATATCACATCTTTCCATGGTTTTGGCACATCAGGGTTTTTAGGGTGATACAGTATGGTTAGGTGTCTTATTTCCTAATTGATTCATACAGATCACAGTGGACTCTTTTTTCTTATTCTTCTTTTTTCTTTTTCTCCTTTTCTTCTTTGCTAAGCTGGACACGGGACTCTCCGCACATTTAATCAGTTCGTCCCAGTATAATGTATTATATGTAATACACATGACGATTATTCCTCTGTTTACAGAATATTGCCCCTGAAGAAGGGACCTGCGAGTCCCGAAATGCATCGGGCTACGGGCCTTGTGACATCTATTGGCCACGAGATAGATACGCACTGATGAATTTGTGAATCAATATGCAAGAATATATTGAATTTGGAAATCGTATTGTACAACATTAACTTTTTCTAGATAAAAGAATTCGTTTTGTCAAAGTAACTCATTGTTTTGGCAGATGGGTGTGTAACTCTACACGGATGAATATAAGAATTGTATTACGTTATATGATTTTTGTTTAATAATAAGTTTTTGAAAAAATGAATATAAAATGAATACAAGAAGAAATCGTTTCTGTACGGTTTGTTAAGAATAAGAATAGAGTTTAAGATTATAGAACGTTTTGTTCAATAGGAACAGTGCACACTACAATAAGGGACCAGCCTGTTAGTTCACCTGTTTCACGAGTGTGTGATGTCAACACATACAGGTAGTGTTGCACCCTTGGTTTAGACACATTAACGTTGAATATTATTGTTTCTCAGAGTGCGCCTCTATTCTATGATTAGACTCTTAACTTTGTCTCATAAGTTTTCACTTCAAATGTGCCAACATATATCAGATTCACATGTACTCACACCTACATGCTTTCTAAGCAAACCACCAAACCATGTATAGTGTGCATGCTTCTAAGGACAGCTAATGCTGATCATACCGAAGTCAGTAACCACATTTTTGACCATGGTTTGGACGTTGTATCCATAACCAAATTCTGGCTTAGCAGCACACATTCCAATTTGTTACTGACTCACTCATGTCACATGGATACAAAAATCTTTATTTTTGACAGACAACATAGAATTAGGAGGCAGCACCACAGTAATCCACAAGGACATCCACAAATGCAGGTCAATACCCTAGAAACCTATAAAACATTTGAATCCATCATAATTGCCTTCCCAGTAGCCCCATACAACACTGTCCACCTACACACATCTATCAATTGCTCAATTTCAGAACCCATTTTACTGACCAGTTCTCAGAATACATTAACTCAAACTAAGGGCCCGATTAGGATGTCAGGCGGTCTGGTCTCCGACAGGACGTCGGTGGTAGTCAGACTGCAAATTTCCCTACCACCTCATTACGAAGCTGGCGGTCAGAACCACGGTGGTCGGATTAAAACCACCACCTCCGCCAGGCTCAGGGATCCCAACGGGGTGATGGTCGAAGCTGAAGCCGACAATGGGGGCAGTGCCGAGGAAGGCACTGCCGTCATGATTACAATTTCCCTTTACGACAGCCTTTTCATGGTTGGAAAACTGCCATGAAAAGGTTGTTGGACAGGGATATTGGTGGCCCAAACAGGACCCCGTCTGTCGTGGGCCACTGAAAAGTGGCCCTGGGGGCACATGCAGTGCCCCCACTCACCTCGGTGCAGAGTGTGCCATGTACCACTTGGTGCATGGCACACAGTCCACGAATGTGCAGGAGGTGCTGCACGGTGGAGGAATGTGCTGTGGCCCTTTCACATGGCTGCAGCATGCCTCCACCATTTTTTCGTTGCATTTCCGACTGCCAGTCCAGCGGTCGCATTGGAATGCGGACATACCGCATGCTTGTCGGTGGTCTACTGACCGCCGTAATTGCTGCTGGTGGTGCGACTGACCCCCAAAGTAACAAGGGCCTCAATGTCTGACAAGAATATCTCACTTGGTGACTAGGGCTGATTTGATGGCAAAATAGATAACTTAGTATTACTCCACAACTTATACCACTATTACTCTAGCCTGTACAGTACAAATACAAAATTCTCAATCTCAAATTTGCCCAGCCAGATATTATCAAATTCTTCTAGCCTATTCTGTTGAATAACCAGACCACTTTCCCATTCTCTTTCACATTCTTGCCTCCACATCCCAAAAACGCAACTGGACATATTGCTTGACTTCTATGACACTGTTAAGAGCTATAGTAGCATTCATATGGTAGTCAACTCAGTAAGCTGAGAATTTAGTGCTGGGCAAGATTTCTGTTTTCTATTGGAAAGTAATTTTAGAGAGTTTATATATTCACCATTCATTTTCCCCAATTCTGAGTGATATTCTTCTATTGCACATGAGTTTGGAAAACCATGGTTGGATTGGTCTTTTTAAAGGTTCTTTTAGTTGGACCTCTAAAAAGACCAAGCAAACCAGGGTTTTCCAAACTCATGTGAAATAGAAGAATACCACTCAGAATTGTGGAAAATGAATGGTGAATATATAAACTCTCTAAAATTACTTTTAATAGATAACAGAAATCTTGCCCAGCACTAAATTCTCAGCTCACTGGTTACCTTATTGTGGCAAAGCTTCATTTACCAACAAGATATAGCTGATATTCTGAGAGATAATATAAAGTCCTCAAACTGTGAATATTTCATAGAAATTACTTTTTATTGTCACACATGAAAGTTCAATTCAAAAGGTTTATGTTCATTGTCACAAATGATTGTCCAATTTGACATGGCTCGCCATACAATATAATACATGACAACCATGATTCTTCAGAGTAATTGATAACAGCCTACACAAATAATCACTTCTTCAGGGCTCAAATATCAAATTATGAAATAATTATTCACTCTCATTAATAATTTGATTTTCAAATTGAAGATGTCTCACTTATGAATACAAATAGAACTATCTTGAGTGCAGTTAACTGTAACGGATGGATCAGGACATATAACTTTGAAGAGCGAAACACTTTTCTCAAAAGGGGGATAACGATATTGGAGCAAGGCACTCAAGATAGTTCAGTAGTCTACGGTTCAGGAATTCCCATGTATAAGGTATTAGATTCCAGTGTGTAGATATATATATATAGAAATTTGGTATATATAATGACATTTTAATTATATAGTTTTTTGTATATTGTGTTTTAATTAGTATATGAAATATATGTAATAATATACGGTGAAGCACTTGCACTTTTAGCGATTGATTTGCACTTGGTATTTGCACTTTAATAATTGAAGAACTTTACGATATATTTAATTGAAAAATGATCTTTTTACTCCCGTTGGCTTTGAAACTGTAGGAATATATTTAGAACGTATAATTTGAGGAATTAGAGGCTGCAAAAATAGTAACATGGGATGTTTATTTGATTACTTTCATGAAAAACTGATATGTGAAATTTGACCGGATATCTGAATTATAAGCACAAGGGACTCGGAGTCTCTGTGAGATATAAAATTTCAGAAAGGCAAAGCACAAGTAGGATTTAAACATCCTCTATGGAAATTCTATGCTACTAATAGCAGAAACAATTTTAACAAAAGGAACTTTCCTTGTAATGTGTTTTTTGTATATACCTTGCATGTTCTAATATGGCCGCCGCTGTAATAGGAGTAAGCGTGCTGGCTAATGTTTTCTTTAATTCTCGTAGTCCCTCTTCAATGTTCTTTGTCTTTGAAAGTGAGTATTTTAAGAAAAAAATTTTGGCGCTCAGACATCGTGAGCAAGGCAGCTGAGACTGCTGAAACGCGTAGATGTTGTTTTTGTCGTTCAAATAAAGAACTGAGTAATTGAACCCACCTGGGAGTGCTGGACGATTATTTTTGGAAATAAAATATCTCATTTGGAATATATATATATATATATATATATATATATATATTCACTGAAAAAACCATAGGTTTTAGGGACAGTTATAGTTAGTTGGACATTTCACTCGTACAAAACCATAGAAATTCCCCCGTTATAGTTAGTTCAGCTAACTATAACTCAGCGCCCGCAATGCACTGCTGATGACGTCACATATTACATCACTCATGACATGGTCAGTGACATCACTGATGACATCACTGATGACATCATCCAGTGACTGTGTGTTTCTGTAAAGTTTAAATATTTTTAATATATATAGGGAAAGGCGTATTGAAGAATGAGTGGGTGTATAAGTGTCTGAATGGATGATTTAGTAGGTGCGTGACTAACTCTATAAGTGAGTGATTAAACGTATCTTACTGAATGCATGGGTTAGTGACTAAACTGGGTGAATGTCTGTATCCGTCTGTCTGTTGCTGTGTAAGTGGCTGCATGGGTTTGTGAATAGCTACACGAGTGTCTATATGAGTTATTGATTGGTTGTCTGAGTATCTGTATGGGTGCCTGAGTGTTTGTGTGGGTGGGGTGTGTGCGACTCTGTGCATAGATGTGTGAGTGGGTGATTCACTGGGTGGATGGTTTCAAGAGTGCATCTGTGATAGACTGTATGGGTGGGTAAGTGTGTGTAAGAGTGTGTTAGTGAGTGAATGTATGTCCCAGTGGTACATGTGTGAGTAACTACATATGTGAAAGGCAGTATATATGTGTGTTGGAGTATATAAATAGCTATAAGCGAGAGTGTGTGATTGTGAGAGTGACTGTATGGATGAGTGTGTGCTTGTATCAGAGATTGTATAAGAGCGTAAGAATGTGCTAGTATTTGTATGACTAAGTGAGCTGGTGTGTGTATAACTGTATAGGTGAGTAAATGGGTGTGTGCTTAATATTTTGCATGACTGACTAGGTGTGTGAGTACCTCTATGGATGAGTGGCGGTGTGTGAGTGTTTATATAGGTGTATGAGTGCATATAATAGTCCTGTACTGAGTGACTATAAGTATGAGTGACTGTACCGGTGAGTGAGTAGATGTGTGTGTGTAGACCTAAGAATCAGTGAGTGTGTATATAGTAATTGGTGTTGGAGTGTCTATGGTTTTGACAATGGCAGTCTGGAATTTACAGTGGGTGTATCAAAAGTTATATTAGGGTGTGAGAAGATGCATGAAATTATCACATGGATGATGTCATCAGTGATGTCATCAGTGATGTCATTTGAGATGTCATCAGTGATGTCATCAGTGATGTCACTGACCATGTCATGAGTGATGTAATATGTGACGTCATCAGCAGTGCATTGCGGGGCGCGAGTTATAGTTAGCTGAACTAACTATAACGGGGGAATTTCTATGGTTTTGTACGAGTGAAATGTCCAACTAACTATAACTGTCCCTAAAACCTATGGTTTTTTCAGTGAATTTCGAAGGTTTTTTAAATGCTAATTTCTAACTATAACGTGTCTGAAACCTATGGTTTTTTCAGTGAATTTCAAAGGTTTTTAAATGCTAATTTCTAACTATAACGTGCCTGAAACCTATGGTTTTTTCAGTGAATTTCAAAGGTTTTTTAAATGCTAATTTCTAACTATAACGCCCCTAAAACCTATGGTTTTTTCAGTGAATTTCAAAGGTTTTGTAAATGACAATTTTTAAATGTATTAATTGTTATATTTATTTTTTGGATACTGATTTACTACATTTTTTTAAACTATTTATTTTTACATATTTTATTTTTTAAATTACATTGTAATTACATTATACATTACATTACAAAATATACTTTCTCAGAATGAATTACTTTAGTTTAAATACTTTGCAAATAGGCAATAGACTTTTAAGTACAGAAGTTACAGTTGTTGCAATGGGCAACACAATTTCAAACACAATACAACATTGAGCTCAATGTGAATTTCTAGTTAAATGCAATTAGTTACTTTATGGATTACTTTTCTAACCACAGGACTGGATCCTAGATTCAGTCCTGGGACATCTCCTGTAAACAGTTGAGTAAAAGCGTTTTGGTTACAGTAGTGATTTTTAAGGAATATTATTGTATTTTAAGAGTTGACACTTAGAAACTTTTTCACATAGAATCACCAATGTTATCCTATGGGACAAATTCACTTAGCAGGTAAGTAGTGTTATCGTTACTTTTTCTTACTCAGTGGTGGATCCTGGATCCAGCACTGGTGCATCTCCTGTAAACAGTTGAAAGAATGCGTTTAAGTCATACAGGCGATTTTAAGGAATATTTGTAGTTTGTGAAAATCGACACTGAAACTTTTCTGCTGAAAACCAGACAATGGATTCCTATGGAAGGAAATACAAGTTACTGGTAAGTACGGTTAGAATTACTTTTCAGGGTCGGTGCTGGGCTAAAAGATGCAGCACTGGGTTCTCTCCTGATAACAGGTGAGTAAATCGGAATTCATAGTTCGGCTGATTTTAGAGAAATATTATAAAGTTCCAAAACTCCACACTTAGAAGAATTTCCAAGTGAAACCAGTCAATGTTAGCCTATGGAAGGAAATTCAAGTTACTGGTAAGTACGGTTAGAATTACTTTTCAAGGTCAGTGCTGGGCTGAAAGATGCAGCACTGGGTTCTCTCCTGATAACAGGTGAGTAAATCGGAATTCGTAGTTCGGCTGATTTTAGAGGAATATTATAAAGTTCCAAAACTCCACACTTAGAAGAATTTCCAAGTGAAACCAGTCAATGTTAGCCTATGGAAGGAAATTCAAGTTACTGGTAAGTACGGTTACAATTACTTTTCAAGGTCAGTGCTGGGCTAAAAGATGCAGCACTGGGTTCTCTCCTGATAACAGGTGAGTAAATCGGAATTCGTATTTAGGCTGATTTTAGAGGAATATTATAAAGTTCCAAAACTCCACACTTAGAAGAATTTCCAAGTGAAACCAGTCAATGTTAGCCTATGGAAGGAAATTCAAGTTACTGGTAAGTACGGTTAAAATTACTTTTCAGGATCAGTACTGGGCTGAAAGATGCAGCACTGAGGTCTCTCCTGATAACAGGTGAGTAAATCAGAATTCGTTGTTCGGCTGATTTTAGAGGAATATTTGGACAATGGTGAAGGGAGTGGGCGGGGCCTGAGGTGACATCTGTGCAAACGCGCCCCATGGCCGCGTTTTAAGTTGGGGGATTAAGTCCCCTTGAATCATGAGGGTCCCTAGGGTCCAACTAGCCCACCCTGTACCTCCAGTATGCGCCAGGAGCTGCGTTGCAGAGAGATGTTACAGAGGCCACGCCCTTTTTGCACCTCTCTGCAACGCAGCTCTGTGGCGCTTTCTGGACGTACCTGGTGGGCTAGTTGGCCCCAGGGACCCTCAGGATTGAAGAGGATTTCATTCCCCATCTTAAAATGCACCACGGGGCCTGTTTGCACACATGTCACCTGAAGCCCGCCCCCTCCCTTCACCACTGTGCAAACCCGCCCCGTGGCGCGTTTTAAGTTGGGGAATGAAATCCCCTTCAATCCTGAGGGTCCCTGGACTCCAACTAGCCCACCATGTACCTCCAAAAGCGCCATAGAGCTGCGTTGCAGAGAGGTGTAAAAGGGGCGTGGCCTCTGTACACCTCTCTGCAACGCAGCCCCTGGCGCATACTGGAGGTTCCTGGTGGGCTAGTTGGCCCCAGGGACCCCCAGTATTCAAGGGGTACGTTCCCCATCTGCAAACGCGCCAGGGGCGCGTTTGCAGAGTGGTGAAAGAAGGGGCGTGGCCTCCGGGCGCGATGCCGGTGTTTTTGTGTGTTTTTTTTCTAAAGAAGGGGGCTGTGTGGCCCCCTTCTTTTCTAATTTATTGGTTTATTGGTCCTGGGGACCCCATCCCCCAGGGCCTGTCCCCTATTTATTTATAAAAAAAAAAAAATTTGGAAGGGGGCCGCGTGGCCCCCTCCCGAGGCCTTAATCGGCCCCGGGGACCCCATCCCCGGGGCATGGCCTTTTTTATTTTTATTGTTTTGGAGGGGGCTGCGTTGCCCCCCTCCTCAGGCCACTTATGGCCCCGGGGACCCCATCCCCGGGGCCGGCCTTTCACTTTTTTATTTTTAAATTTTTGTTTTTTTAGGGAAGGGGCCGCGTGGCCCCCTCCCGGGCCACTACTTGCCCCGGGGACCCCATCCCCCGGGGCTGGCCTCTCTGTTGGGGACTGTGGGGGTCCCCAATCCCCCACAGTCCCGCCGGCTCCCCGCGTCCCTTGGGAGCCAGCATTGCTTTCCACATGGGGAGCTGCTAACATGCAGCTCCCCGTGTGGAAAGCAATCTGCTTTGGATATTGGAGCGAGAGCAGGTTTCCTGCTCTCTCTTCCAATATCCAAAGCAGTTTGCTAATGACAGGACGGGAGCCGCGAGGCTCCCGTCCTGTCATAGCAAACTAGCAGTGTCCCGGGGGTAGGCACCCCGGGACACTGCAGGAGCCGGCCCTGGGGGTGGTGGTCCCCAGGGCCATTACAGGCTCCAGGAGGGGGCCGCGCGGCCCCCTCCCTTGATTTGCACAGCCCCGGGGAGGTGGTGGTCCCCGGGGCTCTGGGAGTCCGTAACGGACCCCCACTTTTATTTTCTATGTGCCCCGGGAGGTGGTGGTCCCGGGGCATGTGGGGGCTGGAGCCCCCACACAGTATTTAAAATTTATAAAAGAAGCCCCGGGAGGTGGCGGTCCCCGGGGCTGCGGGAGGGCAGGAGAGCCCTCCCGCACCTTTTTAAATTAAGCCCCGGGGGGTGGCGGTCCCCGGGGCTTGGGGGGCCTTAGAGGCCCCCCATATAAACAATAAACCCACCCCCCGCATGCCCCCGGGACTTGGGCCACCCGGGGACAAATTTGCATCGAAGCGCGGGAGACCGCGCTTGGATTTCTTTTTTCAGCAGGATCCGTGCACCCTGAGCGCATCCTGCCGATTTAAAAAAAAAAAGATATTTTCTGCCCAGGGGGTCCTTGTGGGACCCCTGAGCAGTCCTAGGGAGTCAGGGTGTTTCTACCCTGCCCCCTTTGTGCGCTTTGCGCACTTGTTTCTGTCCCTCGGTTCTACCGAGCGACAAAATGGCTGCCAACACTTCCTGATTTGGAGTGTTGACAGCCAATTAACATGCAGCTCGTGATCGGGAGGGTGCGCGAATCCGCGCGGCCATAGATATATATGTGATTTTCACTTTTGATTTTCACAGGAACTACTGAACGGATTTACACCATTTAACAAAAGGGTTCTTTCTGAACCAAGAACTACCTCTTTGCCAAATTTGGTGTAATTCCGTTCAGCAGTTCGGGCTGTAGCCGTGTCTAAAGTTTCCTATGGAAAATTGAATGGGGAAAACACGTTTTGGGACCCCCTTTTTCTCGGCCCCCGCTTGACGTATCACCCGAAACTTTCAGGGTAGGAGCGGACCGGAGCGGGCCATAAAGTTTGAAAATTTCGCGAAGATTCGTCAACCGGCGCAGAGAGTTATTTCAAATAGAATGTCGCGGATTTCCTATGGATAATAGGTTCTAACTATAACTATCTACTGGCGACCGCCAGTAGATAATATATATATATATATATATACTATCGTTACTATCATATACTATATATATATTCACTGGACACAAACCACTAGGTTGTCAGATTCACGTTATAGTCTACGACATTACGCATTTCAACCCTCAAGAGCCTTGATCACATATGTATATATTCACTGAAAAAACCATAGGTTTTAGGGACAGTTATAGTTAGTTGGACATTTCACTCGTACAAAACCATAGAAATTCCCCGTTATAGTTAGTTCAGCTAACTATAACTCGCGCCCCACAATGCACTGCTGATGACGTCACATATTACATCACTCATGACATGGTCAGTGACATCACTGATGACATCACTGATGACATCTCAAATGAAATCACTGATGACATCATCCAGTGACTGTGTGTTTCTGTAAAGTTTAAATATGTTTAATATATATAGGGAAAGGCGTATTGAAGAATGAGTGGGTGTTTAAGTGTCTGAATGGATGATTTAGTACGTGCGTGACTGACTCTACAAGTGAGTGATTAAACGTATCTTACTGAATGCATGGGTTAGTGACTAAACTGTGTGAATGTCTGTATCCGTCTGTTTGTTGGTGTGTAAGTGGATGCATGGATTTGCGAATAGCTACATGAGTGTCTATATGGGTTATTGATTGGTTCTCTGAGTATCTGTATGGCTGCCTGAGTGTTTGTGTGGGTGGGGTGTGTGTGACTCTGTACATAGATGTGTGAGTGGGTGATTCACTGGGTGCATGATTTCAAGAGTGCATCTGTGATGGACTGCTTGGGTGGGTGAGTGTGTGTATGGGTGTGTTAGTGAGTGAATGTATATCTCAGTGGTACATGTGCGAGTAACTACATATGTAAAAGGCAGTATATATGTGTGTTAGAGTATTTAAATGGCTATAAGTGAGAGTGTGTGATTGTGAGAGTGGCTGTATGGATGCGTGTGTGCTTGTATCAGTTATTGTATAAGAGCGTAAGAATGTGCTAGTATTTGTATGAGTAAGTGAGCTGGTGTGTGTATAACTGTATAGGTGAGTAAATGGGTGTGTGATTAATTTTTTGCATGACTGACTAGGTGTGTGAGTACCTCTATGGATGAGTGGCGGTGTGTGAGTGTTTATATAGGTGTATGAGTGCATATGATAGTCCTGTACTGAGTGACTGTAAGTATGAGTGACTGTACGGGTGAGTGAGTAGATGTGTGTGTGTAGACCTAAGAATCAGTGAGTGGGTATGTAGTTATTGGTATTGGAGTGTGTATGGTTTTGAGAATGGCAGTCTGTAATTTAGAGTGGGTGTATCAAAAGCTATATTAGGGTGTGAGAAGATGCATGAAATTATCACATGGATGATGTCATCAGTGATGTCATTTGAGATGTCATCAGTGATGTCATCAGTGATGTCACTGACCATGTCATGAGTGATGTAATATGTGACGTCATCAGCAGTGCATTGCGGGGCGCGAGTTATAGTTAGCTGAACTAACTATAACGGGGGAATTTCTATGGTTTTGTACGAGTGAAATGTCCAACTAACTATAACTGTCCCTAAAACCTATGGTTTTTTCAGTGAATTTCAAAGGTTTTTAAATGCTAATTTCTAACTATAACGTGTCTGAAACCTATGGTTTTTTCAGTGAATTTCAAAGGTTTTTTAAATGCTAATTTCTAACTATAACGTGCCTGAAACCTATGATTTTTTAAGTGAATTTCAAAGGTTTTTAAATGCTAGTTTCTAACTATGCCTACAGAGGTAGGACATGTGAAGAAAGAAGAAAAAACGCGCAGAAAGAAGCAAAAGAAATGCAGAAAGAAGCAACAGAAGTCCACAAAGACGAAGAAAAGTGCAGGAAGAAGCAAAAGATGTGCAGAAAGAACCAACAGAGGAGCAGAAAGAGGCCATGTTGCAAAATCATCCTGTGCCCACAACTTTTTCAGACGGGTACTGGTGGTAACTGACTCTGACTAACCAGAGTCAGTGCTATGCTAAAAGACACTTAGAATACAGTGAAAACACCTACATACACTAGGGAACACTATGCGTTGGGGTACCCCTGTGATTAGCATGACCTCCTCTGTAAGTCCCTAGTACATAATAGGGCAGGGGGATTAAAACTACCTCTTAAAACGCGTGTGCAAACGCGCCCCGTGGCGCGTTTTAAGTTGCGGGATTAAGTCCCCTTGAATCCTGAGGGTCCCTGGGGCCCAACTAGCCCCCAGGTACCTACAGTTAGGACCACAGAGCTGAGTTGCAGAGAGGCGTTCCGAGGCCACGCACCTTTTTTCACCTCTCTGCAACGCAACTCTGTTGTGCTTACTGAAGGTACCTGGTGGGCTAGTTGGCCCCCAGGGTCCCTCAGGATTCAAGGGGCGTGTTTGCGCACATGTCACCTGAGGCCCCGCCCCCTCCCTTCACCACTGTGCAAACGCGCCCCGTGGCGCGTTTTAAGTTGGGGGATTAGGTCACCTTGAATCCTGAGGGTCCCTGGGGCCCAACTAGCCCACCAAGTACTTCCAGTAAGCACCACAGGCCTGCGTTGCAACGCCTGTAACAAATTGTGTAGTTGTGTTTAGGTAGTGAAGGGGGTCGTGCTGGGGGTAGTGTTTTAGGGTTTAGGGTAGTGCAGTGGTGTTTGTGTAGTGTAGGGGGTCATGCTGGGGGTAGATTTAGGGTTTAGGGTAGTGCAGTGGTGTTTGGATAGTGTAGGGAGTCGTGCTGGGGGAGTGTTTTAGGGTTTAGGGTATTACAGTGGTGTTTGGGTAGTGTAGGGGGTTGTGCTGGGGGTAGTGTTTTAGGGTTTAGGGTAGTGCAGTGGTGTTTGGGTAGTGTAGGGGGTCGTGCTGGGGGTAGTGGTTTAGGGTTTAGGGTAGTGCAGTGGTGTTTGGGTAGTGTAGGGGTACTGCTGGGGGTAGTGTTTTAGGGTTTAGGGTAGTGCAATGGTGTTTGGGTAGTGTAGGGGGTACTGCTGGGGGTAGTGTTTTAGGGTTTAGGGTAGTGCAGTGGTGTTTGGGTAGTGTAGGGGTTCGTGCTGGGGGTATTGTTTTAGGGTTTAGGGTAGTGCAGTGGTGTTTGTGTAGTGTAGGGGGTAGTGTTTTAGGGTTTAGGGTAGTGCAGTGGTGTTTGTGTAGTGTAGGGGGTCGTGCTGGGGGTAGTGTTTTAGGGTTTAGGGTAGTGCAGTGGTCTTTGTGTAGTGTAGGAGGTCGTGTTTTAGGGTTTAGGGTAGTGCAGTGGTGTTCGGGCAGTGTAGGGGGTCGTGCTGGGGGTGGTGTTTCAGGGTTTAGGGCAGTGCAGTGGTGTTCGGGCAGTGTAGGGGGTCTTGCTGGGGGTGGTGTTTCAGGGTTTGGGGCAGTGCAGTGGTGTTTGGGTCGTGCAGGGGGTCATGCTGGGGGAGTGTTTTAGGGTTTAGGGCAGTGCAGTGGTGTTTGGGTAGTGTAGGGGGTCATGCTGGGGGAGTGTTTTAGGGTTTAGGGCAGTGCAGTGGTGTTCGGGCAGTGTAGGGGGTCGTGCTGGGGGAGTGTTTTAGGGTTTAGGGCAGTGCAGTGGTGTTCGGGTAGTGTAGGGGGTCGTGCTGGGGGAGTGTTTGAGGGTTTAGGGCAGTGCAGTTGTGTTCGGGTAGTGTAGGGGGTCGTGCTGGGGGAGTATTTTAGGGTTTAGGGTAGTGCAGTGGTGTTCGGGTAGTGTAGGGGGTCGTGCTGGGGGTTGTGTTTCAGGGTTTAGGGCAGTGCAGTGGTGTTCGGGCAGTGTAGGGGGTCGTGCTGGGGCTGGTGTTTCAGGGTTTAGGGCAGTGCAGTGGTGTTCGGGCAGTGTAGGGGGTCATGCACGGGGTGGTGTTTCAGGGTTTAGGGCAGTGCAGTGGTGTTCGGGCAGTGTAGGGGGTCGTGCTGGGGCTGGTGTTTCAGGGTTTAGGGCAGTGCAGTGGTGTTCGGGCAGTGTAGGGGGTCTTGCTGGGGGTGGTGTTTCAGGGTTTAGGGCAGTGGTGTTCGGGCAGTGTAGGGGGTCTTGCTGGGGGTGATGTTTCAGGGTTTAGGGCAGTGCAGTGGTGTTCGGGCAGTGTAGGGGGTCTTGCTGGGGGTAGTTTTTCAGGGTTTAGGGCAGTGCAGTGGTGTTCGTGCAGTGTAGGGGGTCGTGCTGGGGATGGTGTTTCATGGTTTAGGGCAGTGCAGTAGTGTTCAGGCAGTGTAGGGGGTCGTGCTGGGGCTGGTGTTTCAGGGTTTAGGGCAGTGCAGGCAGTGGTGCTCGGGCAGTGTAGGGGGTCGTGCTGGGGGTGGTGTTTCTGGGTTTAGGGTAGTGCAGTTGTGTTCGGGCAGTGTAGGGGTTCGTGCTGGGGCTGGTGTTTCAGGGTTTAGGGCAGTGCAGTGGTGTTCGGGCAGTGTAGGGGGTCATGCTGGGGCTGGTGTTTCAGTGTTTTGGGCAGAGCAGTGGTGTTCGGGCAGTGTAGGGGGTCGTGCTGGGGGTGGTGTTTCAGGGTTTAGGGCAGTGCAGTGGTGTTCGAGTAGTGTAGGGGGTCGTGCTGGGGGTGGTGTTTCAGGGTTTAGGGCACTGGTGTTCGGGCAGTGTAGGGGGTCTTGCTGGGGGTGATGTTTCAGGGTTTAGGGCAGTGCAGTGGTGTTCGGGCAGTGTAGGGGGTCTTGCTGGGGGCAGTGTTTCAGGGTTTAGGGCAGAGCAATGGTGTTCAGGCAGTGTAGGGGGTTGTGTTGGAGGTGGTGTTTCAGGCTTTAGGGCAGTGCAGTGGTATTCGGGCAGTGTAGGGGGTCTTGCTGGGGGTGGTGTTTCAGGGTTTAGGGCAGTGGTGTTCAGGCAGTGTAGGGGGTCGTGCTGGGGGTGGTGTTTCAGGGTTTAGGGCAGTGCAATGGTGTTCGGGCAGTGTAGAGGGTCGTGCAGGGGCTGGTGTTTCAGGGTGTAGGGCCGAGCAGTGGTGTTCCGGCAGTGTAGGGGGTCGTGCTGGGGGTGGTGTTTCAGGGTTTAGGGCAGTGCAGTGGTGTTTGGGCAGTGTAGGGGGTCATGCTGGGGGTGGTGTTTCTGGGTTTAGGGCAGTGTAGTGGTGTTCGGGCAGTGTAGGGGGTCATGCAGGGGGTGGTGAGTCAGGGTTTAGGGCAGTGCAGTGGTGTTCGGGCAGTGTAGGGGGTCATGCTGGGGGTAGAGTTTTAGGGTTTAGGGCAGTGCAGTGGTGTTCGGGCAGTATAGGGGGTCGTGCAGGGGGTGGTGTTTCAGGGTTTAGGGCAGTGCAGTGGTGCTCGGGCAGTGTAGGGGTCGTGCTGGGGGTGGTGTTTCAGGGTTTAGGGCAGTGCAGTGGTGTTCGGGCAGTGTAGGGTGTCGTGCTGGGGGTGGTGTTTCAGGGTTTTGGGCAGTGCAGTGGTGTTCGGGCAGTGTAGGTGGTCTTGCTGGGGCTGGTGTTTCCGGGTTTAGTGCAGTGGTGTTCGGGCAGTGTAGGGGGTCTTGCTGGGGGTGGTGTTTCAGTGTTTAGGGCAGTGCAATGGTGTTCGCGCAGTGTAGGGGGTTTTGCTGGGGCTGATGTTTCAGCGTTTAGGGCAGCGCAGTGGTGTTCGGGCAGTGTAGGGGGTCTTGCTGGGGGTGGTGTTTCAGGGTTTAGGGCAGTGCAGTGGTGTTCGGGCAGTGTAGGGGGTCTTGCTGGGGCTGGTGTTTCAGGGTTTAGGGTAGTGCAGTGGTGTTCGGGCAGTGTAGGGGGTCGTGCTGGGGCTGGTGTTTGAGGGTTTAGGGCAGTGCAGTGGTGTTCGGGCAGTGTAGGGGGTCGTGCTGGGGCTGGTGTTTCAGGGTTTAGGGCAGTGCAGTGGTTTTCAGGCAGTGTAGGCGGTCGTGCTGGGGGTGGTGTTTCAGGGTTTAGGGCAGTGCAGTGGTGTTCGGGCAGTGTAGGGGGTCGTGCTGGGGGTGGTGTTTCAGGGTTTAGGGCAGTGCAGTGGTGTTCGGGCAGTGTAGGGGGTCGTGCTGGGGCTGGTGTTTCAGGGTTTTGGGCAGAGCAGTGGTGTTCGGGCAGTGTAGGGGGTCGTGCTGGGGGTGGTGTTTTAGGGTTTAGGGCACTGCAGTGTTGTTCGGGCAGTGTAGGGGTCTTGCTGGGGGTGGTGTTTCAGGGTTTAGGGCAGTGGTGTTCGGGCAGTGTAGGGGGTCTTGCTGGGGGTGATGTTTCAGGGTTTAGGGCAGTGCAGTGGTGTTCGGGCAGTGTAGGGGGTCTTGCTGGGGGTAGTGTTTCAGGGTTTAGGGCAGTGCAGTAGTGTTCGTGCAGTGTAGGGGGTCATGCTGGGGGCGGTGTTTCAGGGTTTAGGGCAGTGCAGTAGTGTTCGGGCAGTGTAGGGGGTCGTGCAGGGGGTGGTGTTTCAGGGTTTAGGGCAGTGCAATGGTGTTCGGGCAGTGTAGGGGGTCGTGCTGGGGGTGGTGTTTCAGGGTTTAGGGCAGTGCAGTGGTGTTCGGGCAGTGTAGTGGGTCATGCAGGGGGTGGTGTTTCAGGGTTTAGGGCAGTGCAGTGGTGTTCGGGCAATGTAGGGGGTCGTGCTGGGGCTGGTGTTTCAGGGTTTAGGGCAGTGCAGTGGTGTTCGGGCAGTGTAGGGGTCTTGCTGGGGGTGGTGTTTCAGGGTTTAGGGCAGTGGTGTTCGGGCAGTGTAGGGGGTCTTGCTGGGGGTGATGTTTCAGGGTTTAGGGCAGTGCAGTGGTGTTCGGGCAGTGTAGGGGGTCTTGCTGGGGGTAGTGTTTCAGGGTTTAGGGCAGTGCAGGGGTGTTCGTGCAGTGTAGGGGGTCGTGCTGGGGATGGTGTTTCAGGGTTTAGGCCAGTGCAGTAGTGTTCGGGCAGAGTAGGGGGTCGTGCAGGGGGAATGGTGTTTCAGGGTTTAGGGCAGTGCAGTGGTGTTCGGGCAGTGTAGTGGGTCATGCAGGGGGTGGTGTTTCAGGGTTTAGGGCAGTGCAGTGGTGTTCGGGCAATGTAGGGGGTCGTGCTGGGGCTGGTGTTTCAGGGTTTAGGGCAGTGCAGTGGTGTTCGGGCAGTGTAGGGGGTCTTGCTGGGGGTGGTGTTTCAGGGTTTAGGGCAGTGGTGTTCGGGCAGTGTAGGGGGTCTTGCTGGGGGTGATGTTTCAGGGTTTAAGGCAGTGCAGTGGTGTTCGGGCAGTGTAGGGTGTCGTGCTGGGGGTGGTGTTTCAGGGTTTAGGGCAGTGCAGTGGTGTTCGGGCAGTGTAGGGGGTCGTGCAGGGGTGGTGTTTCAGGGTTTAGGGCAGTGCAGTGGTGTTCGGGCAGTGTAGGGGGTTGTGCTGGGGCTGGTGTTTCAGGGTTTAGGGCAGTGCAGTGGTGTTCGGGCAGTGTAGGGGGTCGTGCTGGGGGTGGTGTTTCAGGGTTTAGGGCAGTGCAGTGGTGTTCGGGCAGTGTAGGGGGTCGTGCTGGGGCTGGTGTTTCTGGGTTTAGGGCAGTGTAGTGGTGTTCGGGCAGTGTAGGGGGTCATGCTGGGGGTGGTGAGTCAGGGTTTAGGGCAGTGCAGTGGTGTTCGGGCAGTGTAGGGGGTCATGCTGGGGCTGGTGTTTTAGGGTTTAGGGCAGTGCAGTGGTGTTCGGGCAGTGTAGGGGGTCGTGCAGGGGGTGGTGTTTTAGGGTTTAGGGCAGTGCAGTGGTGCTCGGGCAGTGTAGGGGTCGTGCTGGGGGTGGTGTTTCAGGGTTTAGGGCAGTGCAGTGGTGTTCGGGCAGTGTAGGGTGTCGTGCTGGGGGTGGTGTTTCAGGGTTTAGGGCAGTGCAGTGGTGTACGGGCAGTGTAGGTGGTCTTGCTGGGGCTGGTGTTTCCGGGTTTAGTGCAGTGGTGTTCGGGCAGTGTAGGGGGTCTTGCTGGGGGTGGTGTTTCAGTGTTTAGGGCAGTGCAATGGTGTTCGCGCAGTGTAGGGGGTCTTGCTGGGTCTGATGTTTCAGCGTTTAGGGCAGCGCAGTGGTGTTCGGGCAGTGTAGGGGGTCTTGCTGGGGGTGGTGTTTCAGGGTTTAGGGCAGTGCAGTGGTGTTCGGGCAGTGTAGGGGGTCTTGCTGGGGCTGGTGTTTCAGGGTTTAGGGCAGTGCAGTGGTGTTCGGGCAGTGTAGGGGGTCGTGCTGGGGGTGGTGTTTCAGGGTTTAGGGCAGTGCAGTGGTGTTCGGGCAGTGTAGGGGGTCGTGCTGGGGCTGGTGTTTCAGGGTTTTGGGCAGAGCAGTGGTGTTCGGGCAGTGTAGGGGGTCGTGCTGGGGGTGGTGTTTCAGGGTTTAGGGCACTGCAGTGTTGTTCGGGCAGTGTAGGGGTCTTGCTGGGGGTGGTGTTTCAGGGTTTAGGGCAGTGGTGTTCGGGCAGTGTAGGGGGTCTTGCTGGGGGTGATGTTTCAGGGTTTAGGGCAGTGCAGTGGTGTTCGGGCAGTGTAGGGGGTCTTGCTGGGGGTAGTGTTTCAGGGTTTAGGGCAGTGCAGTAGTGTTCGTGCAGTGTAGGGAGTCATGCTGGGGGCGGTGTTTCAGGGTTTAGGGCAGTGCAGTAGTGTTCGGGCAGCGTAGGGGGTCGTGCAGGGGGTGGTGTTTCAGGGTTTAGGGCAGTGCAATGGTGTTCGGGCAGTGTAGGGGGTCGTGCTGGGGGTGGTGTTTCAGGGTTTAGGGAAGTGCAGTGGTGTTCGGGCAGTGTAGTGGGTCATGCAGGGGGTGGTGTTTCAGGGTTTAGGGCAGTGCAGTGGTGTTCGGGCAATGTAGGGGGTCGTGCTGGGGCTGGTGTTTCAGGGTTTAGGGCAGTGCAGTGGTGTTCGGGCAGTGTAGGCGGTCTTGCTGGGGGTGGTGTTTCAGGGTTTAGGGCAGTGGTGTTTGGGCAGTGTAGGGGGTCTTGCTGGGGGTGATGTTTCAGGGTTTAGGGCAGTGCAGTGGTGTTCGGGCAGTGTAGGGGGTCTTGCTGGGGGTAGTGTTTCAGGGTTTAGGGCAGTGCAGGGGTGTTCGGGCAGTGTAGGGGGTCGTGCTGGGGATGGTGTTTCAGGGTTTAGGCCAGTGCAGTAGTGTTCGGGCAGAGTAGGGGGTCGTGCAGGGGGAATGGTGTTTCAGGGTTTAGGGCAGTGCAGTGGTGTTCGGGCAGTGTAGTGGGTCATGCAGGGGGTGGTGTTTCAGGGTTTAGGGCAGTGCAGTGGTGTTCGGGCAATGTAGGGGGTCGTGCTGGGGCTGGTGTTTCAGGGTTTAGGGCAGTGCAGTGGTGTTCGGGCAGTGTAGGGGGTCTTGCTGGGGGTGGTGTTTCAGGGTTTAGGGCAGTGGTGTTCGGGCAGTGTAGGGGGTCTTGCTGGGGGTGATGTTTCAGGGTTTAAGGCAGTGCAGTGGTGTTCGGGCAGTGTAGGGTGTCGTGCTGGGGGTGGTGTTTCAGGGTTTAGGGCAGTGCAGTGGTGTTCGGGTAGTGTAGGTGGTCGTGCACGGGGTGGTGTTTCAGGGTTTAGGGCAGTGCAGTGGTGTTCGGGCAGTGTAGGGGGTCTTGCTGGGGGTAGTTTTTCAGGGTTTAGGGCAGTGCAGTGGTATTCGTGCAGTGTAGGGGGTCGTGCTGGGAATGGTGTTTCATGGTTTAGGGCAGTGCAGTAGTGTTCAGGCAGTGTAGGGGGACGTGCTGGGGCTGGTGTTTCAGGGTTTAGGGCAGTGCAGGCAGTGGTGCTCGGGCAGTGTAGGGGGTCGTGCTGGGGGTGGTGTTTCTGGGTTTAGGGTAGTGCAGTGGTGTTCGGGCAGTGTAGGGGTTCGTGCTGTGGCTGGTGTTTCAGGGTTTAGGGCAGTGCAGTGGTGTTCGGGCAGTGTAGGGGGTCATGCTGGGGCTGGTGTTTCAGGGTTTAGGGTATTGCAGTGGTGTTCGGGCAGTGTAGGGGGTCGTGCTGGGGGTGGTGTTTCAGGGTTTAGGGCAGTGCAGTGGTGTTCGAGCAGTGTAGGGGGTCGTGCTGGGGCTGGTGTTTCAGGGTTTAGGGCAGTACAGTGGTTTTCAGGCAGTGTAGGTGGTCGTGATGGGGGTGGTGTTTCAGGGTTTAGGGCAGTGCAGTGGTGTTCGGGCAGTGTAGGGGGTCGTGCTGGGGGTGGTGTTTCAGGGTTTAGGGCAGTGCAGTGGTGTTCGGGCAGTGTAGGGGTCGTGCTGGGGCTGGTGTTTCAGGGTTTTGGGCAGAGCAGTGGTGTTTGGGCAGTGTAGGGGGTCGTGCTGGGGGTGGTGTTTTAGGGTTTAGGGCACTGCAGTGTTGTTCGGGCAGTGTAGGCGGTCTTGCTGGGGGTGGTGTTTCAGGGTTTAGGGCAGTGGTGTTCGGGCAGTGTAGGGGGTCTTGCTGGGGGTGATGTTTCAGGGTTTAGGGCAGTGCAGTGGTGTTCGGGCAGTGTAGGTGGTCTTGCTGGGGCTGGTGTTTCAAGGTTTAGGGCAGTGCAGTGGTGTTCGGGCAGTGTAGTGGGTCATGCAGGGGGTGGTGTTTCAGGGTTTAGGGCAGTGCAGTGGTGTTCGGGCAATGTAGGGGGTCATGCTGGGGCTGGTGTTTCAGGGTTTAGGGCAGTGCAGTGGTGTTCGGGCAGTGTAGGGGGTCTTGCTGGGGGTGGTGTTTCAGGGTTTAGGGCAGTGGTGTTCGGGCAGTGTAGGGGGTCTTGCTGGGGGTGATGTTTCAGGGTTTAGGGCAGTGCAGTGGTGTTCGGGCAGTGTAGGGGGTCTTGCTGGGGGTAGTGTTTCAGGGTTTAGGGCAGTGCAGGGGTGTTCGTGCAGTGTAGGGGGTCGTGCTGGGGATGGTGTTTCAGGGTTTAGGCCAGTGCAGTAGTGTTCGGGCAGAGTAGGGGGTCGTGCAGGGGGAATGGTGTTTCAGGGTTTAGGGCAGTGCAGTGGTGTTCGGGCAGTGTAGTGGGTCATGCAGGGGGTGGTGTTTCAGGGTTTAGGGCAGTGCAGTGGTGTTCGGGCATTGTAGGGGGTCGTGCTGGGGCTGGTGTTTCAGGGTTTAGGGCAGTGCAGTGGTGTTCGGGCAGTGTAGGGGGTCTTGCTGGGGGTGGTGTTTCAGCGTTTAGGGCAGTGGTGTTCAGGCAGTGTAGGGGTCTTGCTGGGGGTGATGTTTCAGGGTTTAGGGCAGTGCAGTGGTGTTCGGGCAGTGTAGGGTGTCGTGCTGGGGGTGGTGTTTCAGGGTTTAGGGCAGTGCAGTGGTGTTCGGGCAGTGTAGGGGGTCGTGCACGGGGTGGTGTTTCAGGGTTTAGGGCAGTGCAGTGGTGTTCGGGCAGTGTAGGGGGTTGTGCTGGGGCTGGTGTTTCAGGGTTTAGGGCAGTGCAATGGTGTTCTGGCAGTGTAGGGGGTCGTGCTGGGGCTAGTGTTTCACGGTTTAGGGCAGTGCAGTGGTGTTCTGGCAGTGTAGGGGGTCATGCTGGGGCTGGTGTTTCAGGGTTTAGGGCAGTGCAGTGGTGTTCGTGCAGTGTAGGTGGTCGTGCTGGGGCTGGTGTTTCAGGGTTTAGGGCAGTGCAGTGGTGTTCGGGCAGTGTAGGGGGTCATGCTGGGGCTGGTGTTTCAGGGTTTAGGGCAGTGCAGTGGTGCTCAGGCAGTGTAGGGGGTCGTGCTGGGGGTGGTGTTTATGGGTTTAGGGTAGTGCAGTGGTGTTCGGGCAGTGTAGGGGGTCGTGCTGGGGCTGGTGTTTGAGGGTTTAGGGCAGTGCAGTGGTGTTCGGGCAGTGTAGGGGGTCGTGCTGGGGCTTGTGTTTCAGGGTTTTGGGCAGAGCAGTGGTGTTCAGGCAGTGTAGGGGGTCATGCTGGGGGTGGTGTTTCAGGGTTTAGGGCAGTGCAGTGGTGTTCGGGCAGTGTAGGGGGTCGTGCTGGGGGTGGTGTTTCAGGGTTTAGGGCAGTGGTGTTCGGGCAGTGTAGGGGGTCTTGCTGGGGGTGATGTTTCAGGGTTTAGGGCAGTGGAGTGGTGTTTGGGCAGTGTAGGGGGTCTTGCTGGGGATAGTGTTTCAGGGTTTAGGGCAGTGCAGTGGTGTTTGGGTAGTGTAGGGGATCGTGCTGGGGGTTGTGTTTTAGGGTTTAGGGTAGTGCAGTGGTGTTTGTGTAGTGTAGGGGGTCATGCTGGGGGTAGTGTTTTAGGGTTTAGGATAGTGCAGTGGTGCTTGTGTAGTGTAGGGAGTCGTGCTGGGGTAGTGTTTTAGGGTTTAGAGTAGTGCAGTAGTGTTTTTGTAGTGTAGGGGGTCATGTTTTAAGATGCAACGCTCCAATACCTGACCAGTCTGCACTACATAAAACTGCAAAAAAACTAAAAATAAAAAGTGTTTTGCACACTTTTGTCATTGGGCTATATGTGGGCTACATCTGGGTAATATTTGTGCTACATTTGGGCTCTTTTTTCTCTGGTGGCCATCTTGGAAGACTTCTTTGTTATGAAGTTTCCTAATTTCCTCATTTACTGCAGTCTCCTCAGTAGGAAATGCTTTCAGTTTTTACTTTGATTCCATCAAGAAGGCATTCAGATGTGTCTCACATTTGCCATAAATTCAGAATGTTAGCACTCTAGTTGCTCATTAGATCACTGTACTAAAGCTACTGCTCACCAGGGAGTTAACTGGAAGTCTGCTGCTGGTATTGAAAGTGATTGTTTCAGTCTGCATGTCAGAATTTTCTAATGAAATAGAAGAGGATTTGAGATCTCACTTAAAACATGCCCTCATTTTTCTTTCTGCAGCACTAACCATAATTTCTATTTAAAAAGAACCCCCTCATTTTGTTCCTTTTTAAATTAAATGTTTTAAGTGTTACCAGTTTATTCCAATCAAGATGGCTTCCGGTGTGCCATACTTTTGTCATAAGTAAGGCTGTTAGCGCTCTAGTTGTTCTTTAGAACACTCTGGGAAGCTGCAGTAGAACACAAAGGCATCAACTGACAGGCTGCTCCTGTTGAAATATAACAGGAAGATATTTGAGATCTCACTTGAAACATGTCCTAATTTTTCTTTCTATAGCACTAACCATAATTTCTATGACAAAATGAACCCCATCATTTTGTTCCTTTTTAAATTAAATGTTTTAAGTGTTACCAGTTTATTCCAATCAAGATGGCTTCAGGTGTGCCGTACTTTTGTCATAAGTAAGGCTGTTAGCACTCTAGTTGTTCTTTAGAACACTCTGGGAAGCTGCAGTAGAACACAAAGGAATCAACTGACAGTCTCTGCCCTTGTTGGATGTACATGTTTTACTGAGAATGTCAGACTTCATTCTCACATGACTGAGAAAGATAATGTGAATTTACAGAAAATATGCTCTCATTTTAGCTTCTGGAGCACCTTCCAAAACTGTATGGGACAAGCATGTGAAAATAGTTTTCTCTCAAACATGATTCATGATATCCCAGCAGAAGGTTTTTCACAGGGTAAAATCACCTTAGAACACACCACAATTCCTGAAGTTAGTATGGTACCATCAACAAATGAATTCTAATGTAACTAAAGTCTGTTATCACCCTTAATAGTTCTCCTTTTGGTAACCCTCAAAATCTTTGATTCACTACAAGGCATTTCAATGGGGTACTATCATGTATATTGGTCTCAAGATGGCTGCCAGCAATTCCAGGATGAAGTGCTGACAGCCAATCAGATCTCACGATGACATGTGTGGTTAGGCTCCGCCCAGATATATATGTGTTTTTACTTTTGATTTTCTCAGCAACTACTGAACGGATTTACACCATTTAACAAAAAGGGTTCTTTCTGAACCAAGAACTACCTCTTTGCCAAATTTGGTGTAATTCCGTTCAGCAGTTCGGGCTGTAGCCTTGCATAAAGTTTCCTATGGGAAATTGATTTTTTGACTCTTATTTTTTTAATTTCTCCGCAACTACTGAACGGATTTACACCATTTAACAAAAAGGGTTCTTTCTGAACCAAGAACTACCTCTTTGCCAAACTTGGTGTAATTCCGTTCAGCAGTTCGGGCTGTAGCCGTGTCTAAAGTTTCCTATGGGAAAATGAATGGGGAAAACACATTTTGGGACCCCCCTTTTTTCTCGGCCCCTGCTTGATGAATGACCCCGAGACTTTCAGGGTAGGAGCGGACCGGAGCGGGCCATAAAGTTTGAAAATTTCGCGAAGATTCGTCAACCGGCAAGAGAGTTATTTCAAATAGAATGTCGCGGATTTCCTATGGAAAATAGGTCCTAACTATAACTATCTACTGGCGACCGCCAGTAGATAATATATATATATATATATTCCTTTCAGATTTGTCCATGCAGATAGGCGCACTCCTCCAGTCTGGGGTACACAACCTTTATTTCTTAAAAGACAGGTTTACAGCTCTGACCTTCTTCCATCTGCCTGCCTGACGCGTTTCAAAGCTATCAAGCTCCTTCTTCAGAGGCAATTCAGATGCACAACTCCGTTAGGGGTCTCCCACAATTCCTTACGTGGTTTAACCATTCTATCAGCCTCAGGTGTGCTGTTTCCGGTAAGTTTATAGTTTATATTGCATTCTGGGAATCGTGGTCTCATTACCCTGCTCAATGCCTCCAGTGGCCGTGTGCAATCCGAAAATTTTTATGGATCAATTCCTGCCCTCCAGTGGGCCTCAGGGCTGGAAGCATGTCTTTGAATTAAAAGCCAACTGCGCCGTCATTTTCCCGAGTGTCCCAGGAAAGACGATCCCCTGGAGGGCAGGAATTGATCCATAAAAATGTTCAGGCAGGCAGATGGAAGAAGGTCAGAGCTGTAAACCTGTCTTTTAAGAAATAAAGGTTGTGTACCCCCGACTGGAGGAGTGCGCCTCTATCTGCATGGACAAATCTGAAAGGAATTAGATGCGGCACGTCCAAGCCGCAGGAGATCGCACCGCCCCTTGCATACATACGGGGGATCGTCTTTCCTGGGACACTCGGGAAAATGATGGCGCAGTTGGCTTTTAATTCAAAGACATGCATCCAGCCCTGAGGCCCACTGGAGGGCAGGAATTGATCCATAAAATTGTTCGGTTTGCACACGACCACTGGAGGCATTGAGCAGGGTAATGAGACCACGATTCCCAGAATGCAATATAAACTATAAACTTACCGGAAACAGCACATCTGAGGCTGATAGAATGGTTAAAGCACGTAAGGAATTGTGGGAGACCCCTAACAGAGTTGTGCATCTGAATTCCCTCTGAAGAAGGAGCTCGATAGCTTTGAAACGCATCAGGCAGGATGATGGAAGAAGGTCAGAACTGTAAACCTGTCTTTTAAGAAATAAAGGTTGTGTACCCCAGACTGGAGGAGTGCGCCTCTATCTGCATGGACAAATCTGAAAGGAATTAGATGCGGCACGTCCAAGCCGCAGTAGATCGCACCGCCCCTTGCATACATACGGGGGATTGTCTTTCCTGGGACACTCGGGAAAATGACGGCGCAGTTTGCTTTTAATTCAAAGACATGCTTCCAGCCCTGAGGCCCACTGGAGGGCAGGAATTGATCCATAAAAATGTTCGGATTGCACACGGCCACTGGAGGCATTGAGCAGGGTAATGAGACCACGATTCCCAGAATGCAATATAAACTATAAACTTACCGGAAACAGCACATCTGAGGCTGATAGAATGGTTAAAGCACATAAGGAATTGTGGGAGACCCCTAACGGAGTTGTGCATCTGAATTGCCTCTGAAGAAGGAGCTCAATAGCTTTGAAACGCGTCAGGCAGGCAGATGGAAGAAGGTCAGAGCTGTAAACCTGTCTTTTAAGAAATAAAGGTTGTGTACCCCTGACTGGAGGAGTGCGCCTCTATCTGCATGGACAAATCTGAAAGGATATATATATATATATATATTATCTACTGGCGGTCGCCAGTAGATAGTTATAGTTAGGAACTATTATCCATAGGAAATCCGCGACATTCTATTTGAAATAACGTTGGCGCCGGTTGACGAATCTTCGCGAAAGTTTCCAACTTGTTGGGGCGCTCCGGTCCGCTCCTACCCTGAAAGTCTCGGGGTGTTTCATTAAGCGGTGGCCGAGAAAAAGGGGGTCCCAAAGCGTGTTTTCCCCATTCATTTTCCCATAGGAAACTTTAGACACGGCTACAGCCCGAACTGCTGAACGGAATTACACCAAATTTGGCAAAGAGGTAGTTCTTGGTTCAGAAAGAACCCTTTTGTTAAATGGTGTAAATCCATTCAGTAGTTGCTGAGAAAATCAAAAGTAAAAGTACATATATATCTATGGCCGCGTCGGATTTGCGCACCCTCCCGATCACGAGCTGTCTGCTAATTGGCTGTCAACACTCCAAACCAGGAAGTGTTGGCAGCCATCTTGTTCCTCGGTAGAACCGAGGAACAAGAAAGCAGTAAAAAAGTGCGCAAAATGCACAAAGGGGCAGGGTAGAAACACCCTGACCCCTAGGTCTGCTCAGGGGTCCCACAAGGACCCCCTGGGCAGAAAAAAGCATTTATTTATTTTTTTTAAATCGGCAGGATGCGCTCAGGTAGCGCGAATCCTGCCAAAAAAGAAAAATCGAAGCGCGGTCTCCGCGCTCGATGAAATTTGCCCCGGGTGGGCCAAGTCCCGGGGGCATGCTGGGGGTGTTTATTTTATTTTATGGGGGGCCTCTAAGGGCCCCCAAGCCCCGGGACCACCACCCCGAGGCTTTATCATAAATGGTGCGGGAGGGCTCTGAGCCCTCCCGCAGCCCCGGGACCGCCACCTCCCGGGGCTTTTTTTTTAAACCTGTGTGGGGGCTCCATCCCTCCCACACGCCCCGAGACCACCACCTCCCGAGCCACTAAGAAAATTGAAAATGGGGGTCCGTTTTGGACCCCCAAGCCCCGGGGACCACCACCTCCCCGGGGTTTTCAAAATGTAGGGAGGGGCCGCGCGGCCCCCTCCTGGAGCCCTTGATGGTCCTGGGGACCGCCACCCCCAGGGCGGCTCCTGCAGTGTCCCGGGGTGCCTACCCCCGGGACACTGCTGTTTGCTATGACAGGACGGGAGCCTCGCGGCTCCCGTCCTGTCATAGCAAACTTAGTTTGCATTTTGAAAGAGAGCAGGAAACCTGCTCTCTCTTTCAAAATGCAAACCAACTGCTTTCCACACGGGGAGCAGCATGTTAGCTGCTCCCCATGTGGAAAAGCAATGCCGGCTCCCGTAGGACACGGGGAGCCGGCGGGACTGTGGGGGTTTGGGGACCCCCACAGTCCCCAACCAGAGGCCAGGCCCCGGGGATGGGGTCCCCGGGGCCATAAGTGGCCCGGGAGGGGGCCACGCAGCCACCCTCCCCAAATAAAAAAATAAAATAAAATAAAAAAATAAGGAGCAAGGCCGGCCCCGGGGATGGGGTCCCGGGGCCTTAAATGAGCCTGAGGAGGGGGCCACGCAGCCCCCTCCATATTTTTATTTAAAAAGAGGGCATGCCCGGGGATAAGGTCCCCGGGGCCAATAGAGGCCCAGGGAAGGGGGCCACGCGGCCCCCTTCCCGTTTTTTTTTTTTTTTAAATAAAACAAAAAAATGCTCAGGCCCCGGGGATGGGGTCCCCGGCGCCAAAAGTGGCCAAGGGAAGGGGGCCACGAGCCCCCTCCCATAAAAAAAAAAAAAAACGGCATCGTGCCGGAGGTCCCGCCCCCTCCCTGCAGTACTCTGCAAACGCGCCCCCTGGCGCGTTTTAAGAAGGGGAAGTAATTCCCCTTGAATACTGGAGGTCCCTGGGGCCAACTAGCCCACCAGGAACCTCCAGTATGCGCCAGGGGCTGCCTTGCAGAGAGGTGTACAGAGGCCACGCCCCTTTTTACACCTCTCTGCAACGCAGCTCTGTGGCGCTTAATGGAGGTAGCTGGTGGGCTAGTTGCACCCCAGGGACCCTCAGTATTCAAGGGGAGTTAATCCCCCAACTTAAAACGCGCCACGGGGCGCGTTTGCACAGTGGTGAAGGGAGGGGGCGGGGCCTGAGGTGACATGTGTGCAAACAGGCGCCGTGGCGCGTTTTAAGATGGGGGATTAAGTCCCCTTGAATCATGAGGGTCCCTAGGGGCCAACTAGCCCACCAGGAACCTCCAGTATGCGCCAGGGGGCTGCGTTGCAGAGACGTGTAGAGAGGCCACACCCCTTTTTACACCTCTCTGCAACGCAGCTCTGTGGCGCTTTCTGGATGTACCTGTTGGGCTCGTTGGCCCCCAGGGACCCTCAGGATTTGAGATGTCATCAGTGATGTCATCAGTGATGTCACTGACCATGTCATGAGTGATGTAATATGTGACGTCATCAGCAGTGCATTGCGGGGGCGCGAGTTATAGTTAGCTGAACTAACTATAACGGCCGAATTTCTATGGTTTTGTACGAGTGCAATGTCCAAGTAACTATAACTGTCCCTAAAACCTATGGTTTTTTCAGTGAATTTGTAAGGTTTTTTAAATGCTAATTTCTAACTATAACGTGCCTGAAACCTATGGTTTTTTCAGTGAATTTCAAAGGTTTTTTAAATGCTAATTTCTAACTATAACATGTCTGAAACCTATGGTTTTTTCAGTGAATATATATATATATATATATATATTTTGATACTCCTTCTTTCGTATCCAAAAAGAAAACGGAACGGACTCCACTTAGTACGTGCTTTGATATTTTTATTTCGTGCTTTTCACCGCTATGACGCGTTTCGGGCTACCCAGATACATATAGTTATTATTATAGTAAAGACCATGTTTCCACAGGAAACGTGTTTTTTGACTTTCCTATATCTTTGGCGACATTTGACAAATCTTCACAAAATCTTCCAAAAAAGTGTGCCGATGATTCTAGTTGGGCTTGGAAAGTTTCAGGATGATCTGTGAAGTGGGGGCCGAGAAAAAGGGGGTCCAAAAAAGTGTATTTCCCATGTTAATTTCTATTGAGATTTCAGACACGACTACAGCCCGAACCGCTGCACAAAATTACACCAAATTTGGCAGAAAGCTAGATCTTAGTCCAGAAAGAGTGCTTTTTGTTATTTGGTGTAAATCCATATAATAGTTTGAGTTATTGAAAGAAATCCAAATTTTGATATCTAGGGACACAGATCCTTCGCAACGCCTTCACTGAGCATTTTGACCCCACGTGCCAGGAGCAGTAATGTGATTGGCTGGTACAACCTGTGCAGAAAGTTGCAGCTGCCATTTTATGAAGTGGGACACGGTCCCGGGGATGAAAAATATGGTTAGAAAGTATAGAAGGGGTCAGGGTATGGGTAACCTGACCCCATGGGTGCATTGTATGGGACTCTGAGGGACCCCTTATTAGTTTGAAAATGGGCAAACCATTTTTTTTACATGTGGTTAGAATCGTGGACCCATTGCGACGCTCAGCGTGGCCACCCATGTAACATCGCAGCGGAGTGGCGAACCCTGCCCCAAAAAAATAGAAAATACATTCACAGACTCACTCATATGCTAATGCATGCACTGACAGACCTATGCAGTCACACACTCAGTCACAGATCCACTCAGACACTCACACAACCACTCAGACACTCATGCACCCAGTCACATACCCACTTTAAGACTGATGCACCCATTTACAGAGTCAATCAAGCACTAATGCACCACCCACTCACAGACCCATTCAGAGACTAATGTACCCCAGACACACCCCACTCAGACACTCATGCGCCCACTCACAGACCCACTCAGACACTCACACACCCAGTCACAGACCCATTTAGACACTGACGTACCAAGTCAGAGACCCACTCAAACACTGATGCATGCACTCACAGACCCACTCAAACTCATGCATCCACTCACAGACTCACTTAGAGACTCATGCACCGACTCATGCACCGACTCATGCACCCACTTAAGACTCATGTATCCACTCAGAGAGTCACACACCCAGTCACAGACCCACTCAGGAAATCCATGCACTCACTCGGAGACACACTGAGACACTCCTCCACCCACTCACAGATCCACTGAGACACTCATGCACCCACTCACAGACCTACTCAGAGACTCACACACCCACTTACAGACCCACTCATATTTTCATGCACCCATTCACTCAGGCACTCATGCACCCACTCACTCAGACACATAAGCACCCACTAAGCAAGAAAAACCAGAAGGGAATAACCCTGCCATGAATAGATGAGAGCGGATTATCTTGCTATTCTAAGGGGCATAAATCCCCAATATGACCAAGCCACATGTATCAGAATACTAACAATGATCAAAGTACTCACACCTCTATATATATATGTATTTAATACAAAATAATTCATGCAATGCTATGATACCTTCTATAAACAATTTCAATAAATACAAAGAAAAACAAAAACCCAAAATTTAACAAACACTTAAGATTTTAGCCCTCTAAAAAAGTCATTCAGATTACTCATCCAAACCTGAACACACCACAACTCACACAAACCATACACATACTAATATTACCTACCATACAATGTATTTCTTTTGGTGTCCACAATACAAATAAATAGTTACAATAACAGAAGCAAAACACATTGTATCAGGATAAGGATAGAGCTGTCTAGCACTTAGTATGTTTGTCAGTTTTGAATAGGCCTGATTTTGTTAATAGAAAGCTCTTAAAGATCAGTCAGATATCTTAATCCATCAATATATCGTCCATTGTTGAATATGTTCACATAGGCATCTCAATCAGACATGCACCCACTCACAGACCCATTCAGAGACTCATGCAGCCACTTACATACCCACCCAGACACTCACACATCCACTCACAGGCCCACTCATATTCTCATATTCCTGCTCACAGGCCCATTCAGACACTCATGCACCCACTTACACAGACATTCAGACATTCACACACCCACTCACAGACCCACTCAGTCTCTCATGCATACACTCACATTCACTCAGAGACTCACATATCCACTCAAAGAACCACTCAGAGACTCATGTACCCACTCACAGATCCATTGAGACACTCATGCACCCACGGAGTCCGCTCTTGTTTTTTTCCTAACATCTAGAGAGGAGAGTGTGGTAAGAGACGTAAATCGAAATGAGTCCATTCTCTGTTACTACATGGTTTGGCGATGCAGGGAGGGTGGATCTTTATCATAAAAGGAGGACGCGTCCGGAAGTTAGATTTGCCACATCGAGCAGCAGCGGTAAACCGGAGATCGTTTTCTTCATCGACATGGTAAGACTATTATCGGGTAACAAATTTGGAGAACTAGAGGTACATAGTTGGTTCAACATTCCTTACAGAGATAGATTTTATTTTCTCTTACCTTCATAGAGGATTAGATCCCAGTCGGACATAGCCATGTGCTGAAACCATGAAAATTTGAAAGAGGTCATGCCCTCGTTGGATAACATAAATGCAGAAATCATATTGGATTAAGCTTGGCACTTTGAGAGACACATTTGAGGACAAGGCACATGCTTGGTCCATTAGTCCTGGTAGATAACTCTTTTAGAACAAGCATTAATATTAAGGAGGGAAGATATATATAATATACATATTTACTTTTGCAGTAAGGATAACCAGGAAAAGCACCCAAGAATTTGGCAGTTGATTAAAATTCACCTTTGGATTAATGTCTTTCAGTGAGTAGAAGCCTGGTTGTGACCCAAACTGGGTGTAATTATCACTTCACTATGGGTTGTTTCTATGGATTATGGATGCATGCGGCTCTCAAGCTATGCCATTTGCAAGAGCACCTTTTCTTAGTATGCACTGGTGGTATAAAAGGTATGAATATCATGAAGAGAAATACTGTATCATTTGAATAGTGCACTTTAAAACACTATATTAGGGAAGGATTGAAGGTCACTGGGTATTTAGTTGCACACAGGCTTTATAGTCAGAATTACATGGCTCATTTTTAATTCAAATATTTACAATTTTAGGACTCTGTAATTTGATGACTCTCCTGAAGGAGGCACTAATGCCGAAACGCGCATAGAGAATGGGAGATTAATGGAATATTTGTGATTTATGAAGAATTTTTGATTAAGAAGGAATACGCAAGAATAAGCTGGAGTTTTGTATTAATCCTGATTTAAGGAGAATATTATGCAATGGAAGAATATAGTTCCATATTCAGGGTTGATTTCTTCTGTAAATTCTGCTTTGAAATGTGATAAATGTTTATAAACTAATTTCGCCCGCATATATGACATATGCATTAATACGATGATAGAAAGAAAAAAAATATATATGTCTCACAGCTTTAATATTGAGGAATAGTATGGGTTATGAATGGTATGTATGCTTGTGTGAGATGAGAAGTTTGGTATTTATTTTATATGTATATAGATATTTTATATTATGGAGTCCATTAATAAAATAAATTTTTGATATCTTTCTATACATTGTAGTTAATTGAGCCTTTTTACATTGCATTGAGAATCATAAATGGTTGCCTGAGAATTCATAATATTAAACCTCATTCACCCACTCACAGACCCACTCAGAGACTCATGCACCCACTCACAGACCCACTCATATTCTCATGCATCTACTCACAGGCTCACTCATACACTCATGCACCCACTCACATACCCACTCAGAGACTCATGCAGCCACTTACGGACCCACTGAGAAATTCACACACTCTGTCACAGACTCACTCATATTCTCATGCACCCACTCACAGGCCTACTCAGACACTCATGCACCCACTTACAGGCTCACTCAGAAACCCATGCACCCACTCATAGACCTACTCAAACACTCACACACTCAGTCACAGACCCACTTAGACACTCACATACCCTCTGACAGACCCACTCAGACACTCACATACCCACTCACAGATGCACTCCGAGACTCATGCACCTACTCACAGACCCACTCAGTAATTCATGCACCCACTTACAGACCTACTCAGACACTCACACACCCACTCTCAGAGCCACTCATGTACCCACTCACAGACCCACTCAGACACTCTTGCATCCACTCTCTCACCCACTCAGAGACTCGTGCATCCACTCACAGACTTACTCAGACCCTCATGCACCCACTCATAGACCCACTTAGAGACTTATGTACCCACTTACAAGCACAGCCAGAGTAAAAACTCACAAAACTACTCTTAGAACCATTGTCATGTGCATAGAGTCAAACTCAGTATTATTAATTTTAAATGTGTTGTTGTGCATTGAATTTTGAATTTGAGCTTTTAGTTTGTGGATCTGCGACGGAGTCAGGACTCTGAAATTTTTGGGGAAAAAAAAGATTTTAAATGGAAATTATATGGTGTCTGATAATAGGTGACTCTTAGAAGAGTTTGGGTTTATTGTGTGTAGATGTTGACTACACATAAAACAGGATGCAGTGTTTCAAGTTGTTAAGGAGTATCCTGTTGCATATTTATCCATATATATTATTAGTTACATATCCTGTAACAGGGTCTGAAATAATTGATTATAATTGAAGTGAAGTGCTTATGGAACTAGTCAACCTATTGTTGTTGTGTTGTTGTGCATTGAATTTTGAATTTGAGCTTTTAGTTTGTGAATCTGCGACGGAGTCAGGACTCTGAAATGTTTGGGGAAAAAAGATTTTAAATGGAAATTATATGGTGTCTGATAATAGGTGACTCTTAGAAGAGTTTGGGTTTATTGTGTGTAGATGTTGACTACACATAAAACAGGATGCAGTGTTTCAAGTTGTTAAGGAGTATCCTGTTGCATATTTATCCATATATATTATTAGTTACATATCCTGTAACAGGGTCTGAAATAATTGATTATAATTGAAGTGAAGTGCTTATGGAACTAGTCAACCTATTGTTGTTGTGTTGTTGTGCATTGAATTTTGAATTTGAGCTTTTAGTTTGTGGATCTGCGACGGAGTCAGGACTCTGAAATTTTTGGGGAAAAAAAGATTTTAAATGGAAATTATATGGTGTCTGATAATAGGTGACTCTTAGAAGAGTTTGGGTTTATTGTGTGTAGATGTTGACTACACATAAAACAGGATGCAGTGTTTCAAGTTGTTAAGGAGTATCCTGTTGCATATTTATCCATATATATTATTAGTTACATATCCTGTAACAGGGTCTGAAATAATTGATTATAATTGAAGTGAAGTGCTTATGGAACTAGTCAACCTATTGAACAGCAATCAATATATTCATGTAAACAGTCTCACATATAGGTGTTTGGATAATGAAACAGCCACTAACAAATTTAGTTATGTACTGAGTCATATAGGTGGGATTAGGAGACTGATAACTTTGTTAGTGGTGAAGTTAATATTTTTCTGTCCTACATGTAGTTTCATTAGCTTATGCACAAGTGGAATATGTAATTTATTTCTAAGGGTGTAGTTAAGTTCTGTAGTTGTGGGAGGATCTGTACAGGATATAGTAGTAGAATAATTCTATATCTTCTTGTACAACAAAGAGAACAAGGAATTGAAATATGTGGAAGGCATGCTACTCCAGAACCAGTGTCTGCATTTTACACTGCTATGTTGAACTGACATTTAGAGCGCCTTCCAAAGTCTTAAACTTTCCTTCAATAAAATAAAAATTACCCATAGGGTAAGCTGTAGCTAGGTAATAGGGGTGTAAGGTATGTGTTTAAAAGTTAAAACATGTAGTTTGAATTTATGGTGAGTTAGAAACATACTTACAGAGAAATATACCCAGTTATACACGCACTCATCTTTCTATGCACTCACTGTGATACCTATTTAGAAAACACAGGCCCATTAATACACCCAGTGAGACAGTTACAGAGGTACTCCCATACCCATACTGCAACTCACATACCTATGTGTAAAAGAATAGAGACACTTATACACCCAGTCAGACAATGACAAAGGCACATAAACATTCACTCAGGCACACATACAGCTCTTGTGAATCCAGCAGTAATGGAGGCAGTTGCACACACACTTCAATACCCCAATATTCACTAACACAGCCAGTTAGCAATCCATGCAGCTCCTTACATACACATTGAGAGACCCATAGAGTAACTAAGAGAGGCAGACACAAACCTACAAACTTACTTACATATCCAATGACACACGCACGTAGGCACTGAGATACTCTTTCAGATATGTACTGAAGAACTAACACTAACAAGTAACTCGTGGAGACAAGTAGACGTTTAAACATGTCTCCGATCTGCTACTGTAGAGCCTATGTATACAGTTTTCCTGCTAGGCCAACTTCACATACAAGACACATTGCTAAGTCTTAAATTCCAGTTCTACTGCATATAACCCACCCCTAAGGCAGGGTGTAGGTAAGCCATAGGACAGGGAGCTAGGAGCTTAAAAGATAACACATGTTGTTTCAAGTTTGATTCACTTACATGTGCACTTGCAGATCCATATACCCAGTTACAGAGGTACTCTCCTACCCATACTGCAGCTCACATACCTATGTTTAAAATGATAGATCTAGTAATACACCCAGTCAAACTGTGACAGAGGCACCTAAACATTCAGTCAGTCAAAATTACTTTATTTCGGCAGAGCCATAAAAGTCAATAAAACACAATGCAAATATCAATACAATAAATGAGACAATATCACAACCACCACAAACAATTAAAAATTTAGTTTGAACGGCATATACACCCACAATATGTTAAAGTACCATAAAATCAACTTACTAAAATCAATAAAACCAAGCTTATGCATCCCAGTCATATGATCAAGGTATAAATCATGATCATTTCAGAGCAGATCTTCTCTTTGCCCACATCAGCCCCAAAAATGTTGCTACTGCACAAGCATAAAGTGTGGAAGGGTCCAATCTCAGTAGCCTCAGAGCAGTGGACTGACTAGAGGTGCCCAGTTGTCTGCACACAGGTGCCAGCCAAGCGGAGCATGGATGAGCATAGGCTGGACATGCAAACAGCACATGTGGCACAGACTTGATCCATACAGAAGGAGCATTTATCGGGGGCAGAATCCACCCATTTTACAGTAAATGAATTTAAAGGGAGCGTCCCTACTCTGAATTGATGGTACAGCTTCCTGTCAAGAGGCACTATGATCAAGTCCCTGTATTTCTCAACACCATACACTGACATAAACATCACAAAAGCCCCCTTACATACATATTGAGAGATCCATAGAGTCACTAAGAGTGTCACATATATATCAACATACTTACTTAGCTATGCAATGATACACCCACATAGGCACTGAAACACTCTCTCAGATATGTACTGAAGAACTGACACTTACAAGTCACTTGTGGAGACAAGTAGGCATTTAAACAAGTCTCAGGCCTGATACAGCAGACTGTGAATATGAAATTTTCTTGGTAGGCCAACTTGACATTCAAAACACGTTGCTAAGCCTTAAACTGCTCTTCTGCTACAGATAAGTCAACGCTAAGGCAAGCTGTAGGTAGGCCATTGGGCAGGGAGCTATGTGCTTAAAAGATATGACATGTTGTTTAAAGGCTCTCTGACTTATGTGCACTTACAGACCCATATGTCAGTTGTACATCTAGTCTCCTACCCATACTGTAACTCACACGCGTATGTATAAAAGGATAGAGCCACTAACACACCATCAGACAGTGACAGAGACACTTAAACATTTACTCACACACACCTACAGCTCTTATGAATCCAGCAGTAACAGAGGCATTTGCACACATACAGTTCAATACACCAATATTCACTAACACAGGCAGTAAGCAATCCATACAGGCCCTTACATACACATTGAGAGACCCATAGAGTCACTAAGAGTGCCACACATATACAAACATACTTGCTTAGATATCAAATGAGACACCCACGTAGGCACTGAGACACTCTTTCAGATATGTACTGAAGAACTGACACTAACAAGTCAGTCATGGAAACAAGTAGGCATTTAAACATGTCTCGTGCCTGCTACAGTAGAGTCTGTATATGCAGTTTTCTTGGTAGGTTGACTTGACATTCAAAACACGTTGCTAAGCCTTAAACTACTCTTCTACTACATATGTCACCCCTAAGATAGTCTGTAGGTAGGTCATTGGGCAGGGAGCTATGAGATTAAATCTAAGTCATGTTCTTTCAAGTTTGATTGAGTTACATGTGCACTTGTAGACCCATATGTCCTGGTATAGATCCAGTGTTCTACCTATACTGGAACGCAGATACCTATGTAGAAAAGGATAGAGCCACTAACACAGTTAGTCACATAGGGGGATATTACCAAGGAATAGCGATAATTATCGCAAAGCGTGCTTAGCGCTGTTTTTTTTATCGCCGGCTATCGCGGCGAAACCCAACAATAGCGCGAGGAATCCAGCGATAAATTCCCAGCGCTAATGAAAAGCTTGCTAATAGGCAGGTGAGGTCTTAACCTTACAATCCACCTCCCATTGACAAGAATGGTTAAGTCAAGTTTTTAGCAGGTGTTAAAATCCAGCGATAATCGCGGTTAGTGTGACTTTTTTTATCGCTTCGCGGGCATTGCTAATAGGGGGAAGTTGTGTTTGCGACTGTTTCCAGTCACTTTTAGTTGGGAACGCCTACTTTGCATGTCATTAGCAATAATTATCGCTGACATGCAAAGCGGCACCAAAACGGTCGCTTTCGCCATAAAGCTGTCACTAACAGCTGTTAGCGACAGCTTGCTAATAGGGCGATAGAAATATCGCAGCTTTAGCGCCAAAAAGTGCCGCTAAAGCGGCGATACCGCCCTTGCTAATATGCCCCATAGTGACAGAGGTACTTAAACATTCAGTCACACACACATACAGCTGTAATGTATTCAGCAGCAATGGAGGCATTTGAACACACAGTTAAATACCTCAAAACTCACTAACACAGCCAGGAAGCAATTCATGCAGCTCCTTAAATACAGATCGAGAGTCCCATACAGTAAATAAGAGATCCAGACATATATCAACAAATTTACTTATATAACTAATGACTCACCGACATAGGCAGTGAAACACTCCTTTAGGTATGCACTGAAGAAGTTGCATTAACATGTCATCCATCCAGACAAGTTGGCCTTTAAACATGTTTCAGGTCTGTTACACTGGAGTATGTATATGCAGTTTTTCTGCTAGGCCGAGTTGACATTTAAAGCATGTTGCTAAACTCCTCTTCTACTACATATAAGTCACCCCTAAGATAGGCTGCAGGTAGGCTATAGGGTACAGAACTATGAGCTGAAAAAATAAGACATATTGTTTTAAGTTTGATTGAGTTACATGCGAACTTGCAGAGCCATCTGTGCACTTAAAGATCAAGTCTCCTAACCATACTGGAACTCACATACCTATGTATAAAAGGATAGAGCCCCCAGCAATGGAGTCTCGGCGTTCTAGAGCCACGGTGTTGTAAGCGTGGAGGTCCGGTCGGCGGCCCCTGCGAAAGCACGAAAAGCACGGAGCTTATGTTGACAGCCCCCTGACAAAGGGTGAGGGTAATCTCTTGGTGGTCACACCCTTCTGCTTACCGGCTCCAGAAAGCCTGACCCCACCGCTGTGCGTTCACTTGGAAAGAAGAAACCACGGTGTAAAACAGTGACTTTTTATTCAAACAGTTCAAAGCATAAAACAATTCAATTTAAATGTTGCCCACCTACATATGAGCCGTTCAAAGCATAAAACATTTCAATTTAAATGTTGCCCACCTACATATGAGCCGTTCAAAGCATAAAACAATTCAATTTAAATGTTGCCCACCTACATATGAGCCGTTCAAAGCATAAAACAATTCAATTTAAATGTTCAAACTCAGTTGTTCAAAGAAGCAAATATATGACCAAAATATTATGCTATAAGCAGCTGCCCAAGGAGCAACCCTAACTCTAAAGAGGATGGGTAGGCTAGTGCCTAGAAGGCTAATCTTTTCTTAAGAAAGCAACACCATTCAAGACTATGTAGTTTAAACTAAGTTAAATGCAATGGCTTGGGTTAGAATGAACTGAATTAGATGGGCTGTCAAAGCCAAAAGGCTAAATTATTAAAGTTGCTGAATAAGCGAATGATGAAATAATCAGATAGGCTGACAAAACCAATAGTGAAATAATCAGATAGGCTGACAAAACCAATAGTGAAATAATCAGATAGGTTGACAATGCCAATAGGCTATGCCATTAGATAGGGTGTTAAAGCCAAAAGGCTAAATTATTAAGAAAAGAATATTACCACCTTGAAAGTTTGAAGCTCTAGCCCAGTTGTACGGACGATCGATCGCACGGGAACCCCCTAACTGCAGTCTGCAATGGAGAGTTCAAGCTTATAGTGTGGGCGAGGCTTTTTTATATAGTTGAATGCAGAACTTTATCGTTAAAATGCAGAACCTACGCCTACGTGGGCACGAGGCTTGACACGAGATGTGACGCAGGCCACTCGGCCACCTGGTTTACTGGAAAATTTTATATGAGAAGTGGTATCAGGATAAAACAGAACTGGTGGCAGAAGGTCAGAGTTCTCTGACCGCAAAAAGTAAACAAAGGATAATTTTTACCGTGAAAAATGCTTTAGAATTAATATTAAATATATTAATTCTTGGTCAAGTACCTGCCTTGGGTTCCAGTTTAGCAAGCGCCGGAAAGTCCCATAGCTAAGAATATCATGAATCTTGCATGTGACACTGCCAGATGTTCCATCAAGTTGTCAAGTGGGTGGGGGCCACCCTTGCTCTTGTAACTGTGGAAAGTTACAAGACAGGCTACTGTTGTATCTGGGTGGATGGGACAGATTTCTGCTAGCAGATCAGTGAGGCCTACGAGGTCTGTTTTATTATTATTATAAAAATGAGAGCAAGAGTCACTTTCATTTGGGCCTACACTTTTGTATCTAAGAAAGAATGCTTGGCCCTATGTAAGATATGGTTTATCTAGGAGTGGGCTTGGGCCTATGTGAGATGTGCTACCAGGACAAGGGAAAGTGGACAATTTAAGACATTCTATCTGAGCCTGCCTGGTAGGGCCTATCTGGGAGTATCATGTTTGGTGGGTAGTGCAAAATCATTAATGGGTTTCTTGTTAAATGGTAATACGGGACTTTCGGGACCCTCCATCATCTCCCTGCTCTTGTTCAATTTTGAACACATTCCGGATACAATACTGTGAAGGACTCTCAAGAATCGGGTGCATGCTGGGTGGGTCATTAACGTTGGGGCACGCAGCCGGGAGTAGCAAATCTGATGGTAGGGTAACATATTCTCCATCATCGTGGCTCAGTAATTCGTCATACTGGTGAGCGTTATGCTCCTCCCTCAAACTGTACCTATGTGGTGGAACTGGGGGAGCTGTGGATGTGTTGGGAGAAGCCTCAGGGGCACCTAGTTCTATAAGTTGTATGTGGACCTGGCCATCCCCATCCCCAGGAGCACGGTGCATGTCCTGATAGTCTGCATTGCTGTAAATTTCTGTTTTAACGTAGTTTATCCCAACTGTCTTGACGGTACATCTACTGAGGCACCTCATTAGTACCTGTATACCGCAACACATTAACATGATGACACAACAAATGGGTAACACAATTTTCAAGATAGCAGATAGCCATGAAGGCATCCAGTCCAGGTTGAACCAGCCCGTACTAGGGTCTGCATCGACACCGCCCTCATCACGCATCTTCTTTCCCAAATTGCCCAAGTCCTCAATGGCCTTAGCGAGAGACCCGTTGCCCGCATCATTAGATGGTATGAAAGTACAGCAGCTCGATCCGATGGAACTGCATACCCCTCCCTGCATAGCTGTGAGCTGATCTAGAACATATCTATGCTCTAGAACCATAAGTCTTATTGGTCGTAATTCTTCCTGTATGGCGTTGAACCCATCTCGGGTGTTGTTGATCAGAGTCATTAGTTCATAGCGTGTGACCTGCAGCCATCGGGCATTAGCAGATGATTGCCAGATGGGCCACAGGCCCCCAAAGAATTCCTGGGCGCCATTGAACAGGCGAAACTCGTCAGGAACTTCCTTAAAGGCGTCGTTAGCAAAATATTGAGCACTCCTTCGGTGCCGGTGAAGCAGGGTGACATCACCTGTCATGGGGTGTTCAAGCACTTGGGAAATGTTGGATGCCGGGACAACGAGATGCAGTTCATGCATTGTGACCATGGTGCATAGGCCCTTCCATTGAGGGGGTAGCTGGGCGTAGATGCGTTCTCCGCAGGCCCAAAAGATGTCCATGAGGCTGGCGGTGCCGTCTTGGAGGTCCAAATTAAAAACTGTTGTGTTACAATTAGTGTTGCTGCCCACAGGGCGGGTACCGTTACCTAGGAAGCAAAGGAGAGGATATTTCAGTTTATATGCTCTTTTCCATGGATAGGTGCTGTCCTTACTAAAGGTGTACCTTCTACTTTCTTGTGTCCAGACCTCCCCGCACCCATCCTCAACACCCCTATCGATTTCTCCATCATTGATTGTTGTTATAAAGGGCGCTCCTAGGGAAGCAGCTCTACAATTGAAGTTGTATGGCCCACTCCATTTGTTTTCAACATAGACGTTGGCCGATAATCCTAGCACAGGCCTGTACACACAGGGGCTTTTGTCTATTTGTTCATAACATACTGATTCTGGTTTTGAAAAGGTAAAGTAGCGTAACTGGGCAAAAGTACGCTCCCAGCGCTGTATCGCTTCTTTAGACCGACCCTGTATGTCTCTGTCAAATTCATATTTATCAGTTATAATTTTGAATGTGACAGGATTATGATCCCATATGGTCGTATTTACAAAAATCGTTTCGATAGTTGCTGACAGGAGCTGGATCTGGCCGTATATACGGCAAAGGAACAGATGGAGGAGACACTGGGCTTTTGGGGGTGGTATTTCTTTTGGGAAAATCATTTTGTCTGCGCCTACTGCATGGGGAATATGTGAGCACACAAAACATGCTTCTTTTGTTGTCTTTTTTCCTATTTCGAACATGTGCCGGTACCACATGTTATCTAACAGGGCATCATGGGCTCCATGATCCGGATCGAATTCGTCCGGACGTGTGGAATGGAACTCGGGCATGGGATTAGGTTGTGCCATGTGAACCACTGTGTCCTGAAGAGCAGTGGCCCACTCTTGTGTAACCTCAACTTTTTTCTTGTGGTTGCGGGCCGAGGCCCTTGCCCTACCTCGTTTAAATCCTCTTTTAAATCTATAGTTAGTGCGAGGAGGGACACTGCGGGACAACTGGGGTCCTATTGTAGTATTCAGAGCGTCATCCCCTGGGGTAGTAGCACTGCTTGGGATCAGTTCAGTAACTGTGGATGTGGGGTGTGTGTTACTGTGTGCTGTATCAGTGGTACACGGTGGGAGTGGTGGACTTTTGATCTTATCTCTATCTGGTGATACAACTGACTGTCCTGAACATTGTGTAATAACATCGGGTGTAATAACATCGGGAAGGTCACATTGATCAATTGTTGCAAGATAAAACATATACCAGTTTAGGGCCAACAAAATAAATATAGCAAAACCACAAATTAGTAAGACAAATGGAATACATAACTTTGCATCTCCATTAGCATGTTTGATTCTAAGTACGCGATGCTCATTGTGTTCTTCATCAGAGGAGGATGGAAGGCCGCTGTCTTCATGGAGTTGTACCGATAAGAAATCCAGTCCTTCCCTTAGTCTATTGGCTGAGGTGGTGGCGCGGGGTCTAGGCGGACGTGGCTGCGATGGATCCATGCTTTTCTCTCAGTTATTCGCACTGCAGTTGGTGATGAGTCCTTCACCTGGAAGGGTCCTTCAAATTTAGGATCCTTCCAACTTCTGACGTTTTTCCGGACGAAGACCAGTGTCCCGGGACGGATTGGTGGGAGCTCAGGATCGGCGGGGCCCTTGTCTCTTCTCTTGGATACCTGGATAGAAAGGAACTGCGCTGCGCTTGTTAGTTGGCACAGGTAATTGTATAGTTCTGCCTTAACTACCTCAGGTGATGACTCACTATCTGTTTTACAGCGTGTGGATGGAACTGTTACATTTATGGATCGTCCAGTGACAAGTTGATGGGGCGTGAGGTGGTGATCCGAACTTGGAGAGTTTCTTAGTGCAAAGAGTGCTATGGGCAGGCAGTAAAGCCATTTCTTTCCTATTGTGGCACTTATTTTGCTTATTTTATTTTTGAGCAAGCCGTTGAGGCGCTCACAGATGCCGTTGCTTTGTGGGTGATAGGCTGATGTCAGTTTGTGTTTAATGCCTAGCATTGTGGTCAGGGAGGAAAAGATGGCGTTTGAAAAATGACTTCCGTTATCGGTCCGGATGGCATCTGGAATGCCCCAGCGAGTGATGACATCACGGAGCAGGAATGTGGCAGCTGCTTTGGCATCACAATGAACGCAAGGCCCAGCTTCGATCCAGCGTGAAAATGGACATACTACTACAATGAGATAGCGGTAATTTTGGCAGCGATCGAGCATGTCGACATAATCAATGTGTAGCTCTTTGAAGGGGCCAGATGGTCTAGGAATGGTGGAAACAACTGTTTTGAGAGTAGGGTTTGGAGAATATTGTTGGCAAATAAGACATTTATTAACATACAATTGTATCTGTTCATAGGCATTGGGGATGAACCAGTCTGTTTGCAAGGTGGTGGACATGTTATCTCGGGTGACATGTGTGGGAAGGTGGAGTTGGTCTAATGCCACTTGTAACAAGGCCTGTGGCATCACAGGTTTCCCTGTTACTGTCTGTCTATATATGAAATCGGCGGAGTCCTGTTGTACTCCCTCTTCTTCCATAACTCTTTCTCTTGATCTGGTGCACTTTCTTGCATTTCTCTGAGGTGTAACTGTGCAGTTTGATCATATTGCTGTGTGGTGTCAATGTCGAATTGTGTTGTTAATTGGGATGGTGTTTTTGGAATTCCTTCATTGTTATTGTCATGCTCTGTGGGAGGCAATGTTTGAGAAAATAAAATGGGTGCAAGTGGGACTTCTCTTGTTGTTTGGAGTGGGGGGCCTCTGGCTGCAGCCTTAGCTGCCCAATCTGCCAGGGCGTTACCTCTGGAGACAAAATCTTGGCCATTGGTGTGCGCTGCACATTTGACTACGGCTACTTCAGCCGGTAGTGTAAGGGCCTCAATAAGTTCCTCTAGTAACTTTTTGTGAATGACAGGTGTACCATCTGATTTGAGGAAGCCACGTCTTCTCCAGCGGAGGATGCTGGAGTGTGTGGTTGTTGTGACATATGCAGAGTCTGAATAAATTGTAATGCGGTCATCTTCCCCAATGTTTAAGGCAGCTATGAGGGCTACTAGTTCAGCTGCCTGGGCAGAATAATGTGAAGGTAATGTTATTTGCTGTACAATGTCTAGGGAATCAGAGGAATCATTCTGCTGTGCTTTGACTACTGCTGCTCCTGTGTATCTTACTCCTGTTTCTTGATCAATGGTAGAGGAGCCATCAACAAAATATACAGTACTGTTTGGCAAGGGATCCTCTTTTGCTGCTCCAGACTCATCTGGGGAATATGTGGCACAGTCATGGGTGTCATCATCTGAGGTGGCTATTGGATGAGCAAAAAACGTGGCAGGATTCACTGTGTGGCATTTCACAATTTTCAGGGAAGGTAATGACAATATTACTTCGTAACCTGACACCCTTTGTGTTGTTAGAGTTGTCTTGGCTTTTTGTATTATTGCAAAGACAGCATGTTCTGTGTACATAGTCAGCGGGGAACCCATTACAATGGGAGTACTTTTCTCAACAGCAAATGCTGCGGCAGCAAGGGCCTGTTCGCAGGGGTAATGACCTTTCATGACAGCGTCCAGCATACCGCTGAAGTAAGCAATGGGCTTATGGCCCATGGGATATTTCTGACTGAGTACTGCTGTCATGACTAAACCATCACAGTGAGTGAATAGGTAGAATTCTTTTGTGTAATCAGGTGATCCTAACACTGGTGCATTTGTTATCTCATCTTTGAGCTGGGTGTAGGCTGTTCTCATGTCACGTGTCCACTCAATCTTATTGTGTCTGTCTTTGCCCAGTTTCACAGCTTTCAATAATGGGGCAGTTGTTGTTGCAAAATCAAAGACCCATTGACGGACATAGTTAACCAGGCCGAGGAATTTTTGCATGTCTTTAACTGTTTGGGGTTCAGGGGTACCTTTTATCGTCTCAACTCGACCTGGAGTCACTCGTCTGCCTGATGCAGACAGTAGCTGACCTAGATAGTGTACCTCTTTCTGACAGTACTGTAACTTTTGTTTGTCAACTTTATATCCTCTTTGTGCTAGCGTGGTAAGTAGGAAGATGGTGTCTTTCCTGCATTGTTGTTCTGTGGGGCTGCAAAGCAGTATGTCATCGACATATTGCAGCAAGGTGCTGTCACATTGGAAATTGGACAAGTCTTCTTTGACAACCCTGTTGAAGACGCTAGGGGACTCACAGTACCCTTGAGCGAGCCTTGTGTACGTGAATTGCACATTTTTGACTGAAAAAGCCAATAGGTATTGGCTGTCTTTGTGCAAAGGAATGCTAAAAAACGCATTTTTCAGGTCGATGACAGAAAAATACTGTGCATCGGGGGGGACATTTGTGAGGATAATAGAGGGGTCTGGGACAATGGGGAACTCTGGTACAACTATGTTGTTAATTGCGCGCAGATCATGAACTAGTCTCCATTGATTTGTTTTCCCCTTACGCACAGGAAAAAGGGCTGTGTTACAAGGAGAGATACAAGGATACATTACTCCCTGTTCTAGCAATGCCTGTATGGTAGGGGCTGTACCCTCTTCTGCTGCCTTGGACAAGGGATACTGTTTTATTCTGGGCAGGATAGCACCTTGTTTGAGAGTTATCTTAAATGGCCTGGCAGAGCTGATAAGACCTACATCATTTGGGCCTGTTGTCCAAAGATGCGCTGGTACTTGGGCCAAATCTGCTTCTCGCGCGGAGTCATAATCAGGGGTGACAGTTGGTGTTCGAATTTCCACTGTCACCGAGACGGGCACATTATTATCATAGATAATCTCTGTTTTAGAGTGTTCCTCAGGGGATCCAAATAGCTGGGCATCTGAAATGTCTCTGACCAACCCTTTAGGCTCGATGAAAATGACACAAGCCCAAGTATGAGCGTTGTCATCGCATGCCAGGAATGCGCCATAGGTAGGTGTTATCTCAAAGGCGCAGATGTCAAATGTCAGGTGTTTATCTAATGCCTGCGAATCTGGTACTTGGGGCCTAAAAAGAAATTCTTTTGGTAACTGAACAGTGCGGCCTTGTAATTCGGGAGTGGTGGCAACAATTGTGTGGACAGCTGCGGAGAAGGCGTGCTCATCCACTGGGCGTGCTCTGACCTGGCTATCTAAGGAAGACTGTGCAGTGACTGCCATTATCCTAGTTAGTGGGGTACCTGGTATGGAGCAAATCATTGTTCCGTTGTCATCAAAGTGGATTGTCATGTTTAATTTGGCCATGAGGTCACGTCCTAAAAGATTGACTGGGGACCTGGGTGAATAGGGCAGAGGCTGCTCCACTACATGGCCTCCAATCTCCATTGAGACTGGCTTGGTGAAAGGGACCCTTGCTATTGCCCCAGAAAATCCCTGTGTGTCCGCTGTTTTGTTTGAAATGGGCAGAGGGCCACCTGTAATGCAGGAGTATGTGGCGCCTGTGTCAATAAGAAAACTATATGTTTTGTTATTTATCACAACACTTGCAATAGGGTCCTCTTCAGTATTGCCTGTGCATGACAAAATTGGGCACACAAGAGTTGTCTGTGGGCTGTCCTAGCTGGTGTATCCTCCAGGCTGATATTGCTGGATGGTGCCCTGGGTAAAGGGGTTGCTGGAGGCAACAATTGTTCCTCCTAGAGGGACACTGTTTTGTGTTTGGGGGACCACCTGATAAGCAAGTTGTTGCTGTGGCTGTAGCTGTTGCATTGGAACCTGTATTTGTTGGACTGCTGGCTGAACCTGGGCCATTGGGGGCGCTTGGAGCTGCACTTGTTGTTGCTGTGCTGGTTGTGCATAAGAATATAGTATTTGGGGCTGTTGAAGGTGTTGTTGCGGGTGCTGCTGTTGTTAGAATGGTATTTGTGCTTGGTGGCCAGTATTCATATATTGCTGACCCATGTCACGCTTTTTACTGTGGCAATCTCTCTGTATGTGGCCTGGTTTCTGGCAATAGTAGCAGATAATTGGTGGTGTACCCTGTCCTGGCTGTTGTGGAAATCTTTGTTGTCCCATCCCTCGCCCTCTTCCTGGTCCACCTGTGTTTCTGTACATATTTTGTCTGTTATTGTAATAGGGCTGTGTGTTAGTGCTGTAAGCAGGTGGTGCTGGCATGTATTGTACCATTGGCTGTGGTTGCGGCTGGACATACTGTAGGGCAGGTTGGGGTTGAGCTTGTATATACTGCACTACAGGTGGTGCTTGAACCTGCTGTGGGGCAGGTTGGGCGTTGCCTGCAAGAGCATTCATGGCAGCCTGGGGGAAGGATGTTACTGCTGTCATTTGAGTGACTGGTGCTGCAAGCATGACTGTGTCAACATTGTCCTTTTTCTTATTTAGTTTCTGCTGTACCAACTTGGCAGCGGCATTCTCTATTGCCAGCTGTCTAGTCTTTTCCTGTTCCTGTCTCTTTTTGCAGTAATGTACAATGTGGTCTTGTATTTCTGCCCATGGCTTGCATTCCATTGCTACAATGCCATCTAATTTTTCCTGCACTTCAGTGGGTAGACCTTTCTTTACTGTATGGTAAAATAATCTCCCATACCCTCCAGCTGCGTCCCATCGTTGCCCTAACTCCTGGTGCCATTTCTCTTTTATTCTGGAAAGATAGTTGGCAGGGTCTTCATTTGGTTGCATAGTCTGTGACAACAGAGCCCCAATGTCAGGAACATCAGGGAATTTCCTGCGCAACTCAGCCCATGTTAGTGTTCGGATGTCATTAAAGGAAACACCATCATGTTTGGTATTTGTTTTTGTAAGATTTGCATGAATACGTATGAAGAGATCTTCTGCGTCTTCTCCAATGAGGGAGATCAGCAGGCTTTTTACATCTCCTATTGCTATGTTGTTGCCTGTGGTGCAATTTTCAAAGGCTGCAATCCATTTTCCCGCACCCTCAGTGAGGGGGAGTGCCTTTTGACATTTTCTTTGTCTAGTGTAGACCATGGGATATAGATAGGGGGATCCGTGATATTTTTGTAAAGCAGTGGCACTGGCGCATGACCCCAGGGCGTTGCGCTGTGGGTCCTGTATAGTCATGCTGGCGGGCATATTTTTGCCAGACTTTCAGGCTCTCCCTCATATAGTCATAGTCCCAATCCTCACATCCTAGTCCTTTGAGGATACATTCAACTGCTGTCACCATGTACTGAGGCTCAAAAGAGCCTTCTCTTGGCCAAGGGAGCATTTGTGGCGCTAAGGGCTCTGACCAGCCTGCCAAATCATCTGAAAAGGGGTTAACTGCATAATCTGAACCTTCCCCCAATGTCACTATCTCATTGGGAGTGAGGTCATTGCTTGTTTTTGGTGGACATGGTCTGCTGAGACTCATGTTGTATCTATTTTTCATCCTAGTGGTGCGCAAGGAAGCAGAGCCCGAGACGTCATATAGTATGTCGTCTAGGCGTCCATGTGTCCCCAATACTTTAAGTCTTTGTGCTTCGGTGGTCCTGACCTTACTTCTTACCACTTTGTCTTGTTCCTGCGGGAGTCCACAATATATTGGGATGTCACCAAACATTGGATTGTGGCCTTCTAGCACCAGTGGGGGTGTGTTATCCCGTCCTACTGGTGTTTGGAATTGGTGGTCTTGATGTGTGTTGGTGAATGTTTGTGTCATTCCAGAGGTGGCGGCTTCACGGTGGTAGGGGTGCTTATTAAAGCGATATTGTCTGCTCCTTTCCCCATTCCTACTAACAAATGTTTTTGGGTGTTGTTGCACAAGATTGTGCAACTTGGGTGATGGTGCTGTTGGTGTATTGGCCTTCGACATCATGTCCACAATGCTTTTGTTTAGGTCCTCTATTTTAAATGACAAGCGTCTCATTTTGTTCACTTGGTCTGCGTGGGAAGGTGAGTAATGTGTGGGTGTCTGTTCGTCCTCATGATGCTGTGGTGAAAGACTTTCCAGGCTAGTGCTTTTGCTCAATTCTGCGTTTTGTCTATACTTGTCATAAGAGGAGGGAAGACCAGTGAGAGGAACACACTGTCCCTCCGTTACACGCAGCAATGGCAGGTTGGGGAACTCAGTGAGCTGCAGCTGGTCTGTCATAAGGGCAGATCCCCGTACCTCAGCAGAGGGTGCAGCCGTCATGAAAGGCATGCTGCTAGTTTGTAGTGGGAGGTGCGAACTTGGGAACGGGTGTGTGCCGGTGTCAAGGAAAGCGTTAAGGACAGGTGCTTGTTGTGTGTGAGTGTCACGGAAGGGGTTAGTGTCACGGAAGGTGTTAGAGTCAGAGGCCTGTTGAGTGCCGAGGTCATAGACGGCAATGACTGGTGAGTGCAAGGGGCGAGATGGTGCTTGAGTGGCAGAGTCAGAGTCTAAATGACAGGATGATGCTTGAGAGGCAGAGTCAGAGCCTTCCTCATCCTCTTCACCTGGGCGTGGGTGTGCAGTGTTGACTGTAGGTGTAAATTTTAGTGATAGTTGTGCATCTATGAAGCCTGGGATACCTGATACTGCTGTCTCCCTTACTGTACCGTTGGGGGAGGCAAATATATGCTGCGGACTTCTGTCAGGTCGGGGTATGCATTACCGGGGGGCGTGGATGGAGCCGGTGGTCTGTCCACGGGGTGGTACGGGTGGCTAGGTGATGTGTGAGAAGCCTGAAATTCCTCAATCTGTGTGATGTGTAATTCTGGGCCGAGGTGCGGTGAGGTAGTTGCCTCATCTGGTAATGATTGGAAACCAGCAGCCGGAGAATTATTAGTGGTAACTGGCAGCTCAGGTTGTTCCTTGTTAGTGAGCTCGGTATACATACCGCTGACATGGTAAGGCGGTGGGGGCGGAGCATTGGGTATAGCTGGGTGTGTGGAATCAGAGGGTGTTTGAACCTTGTCTTTAAAAATGCGCCAGAGATCTAAAGTAGCCTTTCTTTTCTGTAACTTAGTGCCAGAGTACTTGGTGTCTAGAAAGGTGGTGGCATGCTCTAATATTATTGGTTCAAAGCTTCCCTCTGAGGGCCACGGATGAGTCATTTTCGCCGTACGCTTATGAAGCTCACGGCAGTGCTTTAGTATATGGTGCTCCTGACCTCCGAATGTCTTTAGGACATGCTGGAGTGGAGTAGCCATGTTGGTGTGTCTAACACGGGGCGCTCTAGGCAAGGCCTAATTTACAGGAGCGCTTGTTTCAGGTGCTAGGGCCAATGTCTCTGATTAGTTCTTGTGCTACTGCCTGAATGACAATGTCATACACACCGTCCTGCAAGTCTCGCTCTTGTCCTTCAGTATAGAGAGGAAAGTGGAGCCGACCGTCAAAGCAAGCTTCAGCAATATAACTTTGGAGAGGGTGCCTTGGCCAGGTGCTAGATAGTATGGCAGTGAATAGCGCTCCAGGGGGATGTATGATAAAAAAGATGTGGAAGTGGGTAAACGTTTTATACACTGTAGAACTCAGTATGCCATTCATTAGGAAGAATGTGATTAGATGGCAGGAGTGTTTTTAGTGTCAGTAATATGTTCTGCGTCAGAAATATGTTGTGTGGTAGGAATATGTTCTGCAGCAGAAGTAGACTCTGTAGCAGATGGGGGCTCAGTATCAAAGGTGGACTCAGTAGCAGACGTGGAGGGAATAGCGTCTATTATCAGTTCCTCTCCTATTGCGCTACTAATAACGTGATACAATGCTTGTCTTAGTTCCAGTTCCTGTGGGCCGGTGTATATTCCGTTAGGGGAGAAGTCAGGAAATTGGAGCCGGCTACGAGAGAGACCAGCAATTACTCTGCTTTGTAGCGGGTTGCGTGGAAAATTTATAACAAGTGTGGAGGGTATGTCCAAACCTGGCGCTATGAGGCGAATGCGTATGTAAATGTAATCTGAGTTCCTATGAACCGTGGTACCTATAATCCTGTTCATGGGGACCAGTAGTTGTTAGGGAGTGAAGTGCTTCCCTGTGATATTAGTGCTTGGACTGTTTTGGTTCTCTATGTTTAGCAACGGTGGGAAGCGGAAGGTGGGGGAAAGATGGTGCTAGTGAAAGCGTTATCTGCTGTGCCTGGGTATAGTCAACCCCTAAAACGTGAAATATAGTGAGAAGGACCGTGCTTGCTAAGGGTGTAACGTGATAAAAAGATGATGGGTGACCAGTGGAAAGACCCACAACAATATTATTTACTAGATATACAAAAATGGGAGAAGCTGTACTGTCAGGAGACGGGGCAGTCATTCCTTATAATGACTGAAAATGCGAGGGTGGGCTTGCCAGGGGAGGCACAATTAAGATGTCTGGGATAGAGTCCTCTAGATCCACTGAATAGTCCTGCAGGAGTGCCAAGAGGAATGGGGAGTCAGTAGCTGGAGATAGTGATTGGTGGGGAGCAATAGTAAGTGTTGATGCTGGTACCATAGGGGGGGCAGGGACAATAATGCTAGGGAGTGTTGCCTCTTCAGAGGATGCTGTGGACTGCGCAGAGTCAGTATTGGACTCGTCGTATAGGACAACAATAGTGGGAGAATTAGCAAGAGAAACAGAATACCCTAAAGAAGGTGGGGAGCGCGAAGGTGAATTAGAGGAGTGGGCAGGCCACAAAAGTTCAGGGCAGGTGGTGTCTGGTGGTGGTTGGGAAGATGCGGCGCCTGAGGTAGGTAAGTCTACAAGAGACAGGAGTGAAAGGCGAAGTTCAGTATTGGGTGTAAAGTCAATCTCAAAGATGTCCCAAGTAGCAGCAAGAACTTCGCTTTGATGGCGCGTGAGGGGGATAAAGTGGTCAGGACCGGTGTGGTACACTGCTGTGGCAGTACCACGTACTGAATGAATAAGGAGACTAATAATCCGTGGGGGATCAAGGGACATACCGGAGGGGGGGGGGTTGTTAAAAGAGACCGACAAGAGGAGTGGAGATACACTTCCACCCCCCTCTGACTTCGAATCAGAAGATTGAGGGTTCGAGTCCCTTCGTGGTCGCCAACTGACAAAGGGTGAGGGTAATCTCTTGGTGGTCACACCCTTCTGCTTAACGGCTCCAGAAAGCCTGACCCCACCGCTGTGCGTTCACTTGGAAAGAAGAAACCACGGTGTAAAACAGTGACTTTTTATTCAAACAGTTCAAAGCATAAAACAATTCAATTTAAATGTTGCCCACCTACATATGAGCCGTTCAAAGCATAAAACATTTCAATTTAAATGTTGCCCACCTACATATGAGCCGTTCAAAGCATAAAACAATTCAATTTAAATGTTGCCCACCTACATATGAGCCGTTCAAAGCATAAAACAATTCAATTTAAATGTTCAAACTCAGTTGTTCAAAGAAGCAAATATATGACCAAAATATTATGCTATAAGCAGCTGCCCAAGGAGCAACCCTAACTCTAAAGAGGATGGGTAGGCTAGTGCCTAAAAGGCTAATCTTTTCTTAAGAAAGCAGCACCATTCAAGACTATGTAGTTTAAACTAAGTTAAATGCAATGGCTTGGGTTAGAATGAACTGAATTAGATGGGCTGTCACAGCCAAAAGGCAAAATTATTAAAGTTGCTGAATAAGCGAATGATGAAATATTCAGATAGGCTGACAAAACCAATAGTGAAATAATCAGATAGGCTGACAAAACCAATAGTGAAATAATCAGATAGGTTGACAATGCCAATAGGCTATGCTATTAGATAGGGTGTTAAAGCCAAAAGGCTAAATTATTAAGAAAAGAATATTACCACCTTGAAAGTTTGAAGCTCTAGCCCAGTTGTACGGACGATCGATCGCACGGGAACCCCCTAACTGCAGTCTGCAATGGAGAGTTCAAGCTTATAGTGTGGGCGAGGCTTTTTATATAGTTGAATGCAGAACTTTATCGTTAAAATGCAGAACCTACGCCTACGTGGGCACGAGGCTTGACACGAGATGTGACGCAGGCCACTCGGCCACCTGGTTTACTGGAAAATTTTATATGAGAAGTGGTATCAGGATAAAACAGAACTGGTGGCAGAAGGTCAGAGTTCTCTGACCGCAAAAAGTAAACAAAGGATAATTTTTACCGTGAAAAATGCTTTAGAATTAATATTAAATATATTAATTCTTGGTCAAGTTCCTGCCTTGGGTTCCAGTTTAGCAAGCGCCGGAAAGTCCCATAGCTAAGAATATCATGAATCTTGCATGTGACACTGCCAGATGTTCCATCAAGTTGTCAAGTGGGTGGGGGCCACCCTTGCTCTTGTAACTGTGGAAAGTTACAAGACAGGCTACTGTTGTATCTGGGTGGATGGGACAGATTTCTGCTAGCAGATCAGTGAGGCCTACGAGGTCTGTTTTATTATTATTATAAAAATGAGAGCAAGAGTCACTTTCATTTGGGCCTACACTTTTGTATCTAAGAAAGAATGCTTGGCCCTATGTAAGATATGGTTTATCTAGGGAGCTGGGCTTGGGCCTATGTGAGATGTGCTACCAGGACAAGGGAAAGTGGACAATTTAAGACATTCTATCTGAGCCTGCCTGGTAGGGCCTATCTGGGAGTATCATGTTTGGTGGGTAGTGCAAAATCCTTAATGGGTTTCTTGTTAAATGGTAATACGGGACTTTCGGGACCCTCCATCACCCCTGCGGTTGAAACGCGGCGTTTCGTTTTGGATCTCGCCGCGACATCGTTTTCGTTTTCCTTCCCGAACTGGCAGTCGAGCGGCAAGAGATGCTGCTGACGGAAGGTTAATGGTGGAGAGGCTGCAAGCGGTAGACAGCAGGCTGAAAAGGTTGTAGAGGCGCAGGCTGCAGGCGGAGGAGGGTGAAGAAGTGCAGTGTCTGAATTTCGCCGCAGCTGTCAGCTTCTTTCCCCGGACCGGCATCGTATCAACAGGAGATGTTGGTGGCAGGCCGCTGAAGCGTGGATGTCAGCTTAAAGCATTTGAAAACTCACCGTTGCCGTGAGGGGAACGGTCACTCTGCACATCTCCCGGTCTGCTTGCCGTGAGGAGAACGGCACCGTGCAGATTACCGTCGGAACTACAGCCCCCAGAACCCTCTGAGTTCGCGCACACAGTGACGCTTTACCCGCGCCAGGAGGCGCGTTAGGAGGCGCACAGTACTTCCGTGCCGCGGGACGCGCGCGGACGTGCCCGGGTGAAGCCCGGGCCAAGGGCGGGCCCGTCTGCGCCCGTCAGAGCCTGAAGGAGGCTGGCTGGGCCAATTCCCTTGGCTGTTATTATTCAGTTTGTCTTTTTGTCCCGAAACTTACACTGGAAGGAATGAAAATATTGAGAGGACGGAGAAAGTAGCTAAAACTAAGGTACTAAACCATATTGACTTGTCTACTGTCAACTGTAGGGATAATCAAAGACCTTGACGATAGGGCACCCAAGGGCTTCCGGAACACCCGTATTTTTTATAATTGTGTGTAATGGGTAAAAGGAAAACTCTTGCATCACAAGGGGGGGCCACGGTGGGCCGTAAGAATGGCAAAATAGATTCTTTTTTAACAAAAGCTGATCATGCTATTTCACAAGAAATCGCATTGACAGAAAGAAGGCTCTCACTTGAGGCAGTGAAGTGTGCCCAGGTTTGCACTAGAGATGGGGATGGGATTCAAATAGACCCCGTAGATAACAACGATGTTGTAGATGTTGCAGATGGATTGGGGTCATCACACAACATCATGATAGGTGTGCCTTCATGTTCAATAACTACTTCAAATGATCTCTGTACAATACCAGAATCTGTGACCATTACGGTTGAAGAGAATGAAGTGGCTCAAGACCTACCCCCACCCAAGAGAAAGCGTGTGACCTGTAATAAGGCTACAAAAAGGTTATCATGTGTACAAACCCGGACACAAATTCTTCCACAGCAGGGTGAGGAGTTGGAACAACATTTGGAGACTTTATTTATAAGACTTGAGACAATGACAAAGGCCCTTCTAGTTCCAGTAATTCACAAACTTGAATTGGTTGAGAAATTAGTGTATGATAAGTCCGCTAACTATGTTAAAAACATGCTCCCATCTGTCTTAAAACCTATGGTGGGAGGGGCGGCAAATGTGACCCAGATCTCGACCCCATCTCAACAGGACCTGGTCTTGATTGCTTTAGGACCCAAGGGTGTAAAAAGGGGAACTAGAAATCCTAATTCGAACGAGGGACTGCGGCATGTAGCTCAGAACCCCGCGATAGAGCAGATGTGTATGTCTCAAAGAAATGAGAGGGCTCCTTTGCCCTCATGTTCTCGTGAACAGGATTACACAGTAAAAGTCCCGATCCAGTGTAGAATCGATTTGCCTCCTGCATCTGCACCACTAGTGGCAGTTCAATTGGACGTTCCCCACCTTGTTGAAAAATCTAGGGAATCTACCCAGGACCTTATACATAAAGTTATCTATTGGTGCACTAAAAATGTTGTAAATGGTTCAAGTATAGCGGGTGATGTTATAATGGCCAGAAGGGTGGGTTGGATAGGTCAGCAAACAAAAAAATCTGGGGGGAGGAGACTGCATAGTTGTAAACTTCCGGAACCCGGACAAGGTTAAGATGCTACCGGTGGGGCATATAAGAACAGCCCCAACTCCTTAATAACAGTAGTCCCCTTACAACATTTTTACCCCCCTACCCAGTGTCCCTACCCTAGACTATTGAATTGGCAATTACCTCGGAACCCTTGTAGGTCCATTAGGGAAGATCCCACAGATAATACATTATTAATGAGCAATCGCTTCCAACCTCTAGCTAGTCCACATCCTTTGGACGAGAATGACTGACTAGGGTTAGAAAGCAATACAAGGCAGGACGGCCCCCTAACAAATGTAACTTTAAAAGTTCCCATGTCACTAACTCTGGCCCATGATGATAAAACTAATAACTGTGCGATAATTGTTCCACCCACTATAGATAGCCCGGAGAAACGTAAAATGGTTCTTTCGTGGAATATAGCCGGAATTAGGTCTAAAAGGGGGAATACCAGTTGGGAGAAGTTTTTATCTATGTATCATATCATTGCCCTACAGGAAACATGGGAACCAAATGATTGTTTTTACTTAGATGGATTTGTCTCATATTGTAAATATGCGACCCCATCGAATATGGGGAGAGCTAGAGGAGGCTTGCTCATACTGTTATCACTGAAGTTTCCCTGTAGGACAAGATTGGTTGAATGTAAATCGCAAAATGTGTTGGCAGTGGAATTGTCTTTTAAGAACCGTAGTTCGGTGTTGGTGGTAAACTTTTATAATTCTTTTCATAGAGAGCATGAGGTAGAACACCTACAAGATTTAAGGGAGTTTCTGGAAACGTATGAAGAGTCCAGACAAATGAATTATGATGTTTGTTTTGATCCTGGGAGATTTTAATGTTCATCAGTGTTATTTAAACTGTTTCATAAATTATGGCCAAGAGGAGTTTATGTCCTCGTCTATCCATTTTGAACACACACCCTCGGGTGGCTTACTTGAAGGCATTCTTTCGGACCAAAATTTATGTTGTCTAGAGCAAAATATTAGTATGACACTAATACCTACTTATATAGGAAATGGAAGGCGAAGTATTATTGATTATATTTTAGTATCTGCTCCATTATTTTTATTTACTGAGGATTTAATTGTCATCTGGGAAGGCCTCAGTGATCATAATCCCCTCACTGTTGCCATATCTTTTTTGTTACTACAATTGAAGAACCCACCACCTGTTTAAAAAATAAAGATATCTCTACTAAAGATCAAGCACGCAGGTTAAAATGGGATACCATAATTCCGGATCAGTTTTTAAGCAATTTATATGTAACTTGTGCCCATGAAATTGATGTATGCTCAGACCATATTATGCAGGGTAGTCACATCTTAACAGCCTTTGAAATGTTGACAAAACAAATACAATCTGACCTTACGGTGGCAGGTGGGAAGAATCGCCCGAAGGTTTTAAGTTGGTTTGATGGGGCCTGTTCTATGGCCCATATGGAACTTGTTCAGGCCCTAAAAGCGATTCCCAGATCTGAACTGAACATTAGGGAAAAAAGAAAGGCCTACAAGACAGCAACTCAGAGTAGAAAGAAACAGTTAAAGGAACAGGCATGGGACGCTCTACAACAAGTGAGTGTCCTGAAAGATAGCTCTAAATTTTGGACAGTAGTCAATAGCCCTTTTCTCTCTGAAACCCCAAATTCTAATATTGATTGCGTAATACCGGCGGAAAAATGGGTTTCACATTTCGGCCAAATCTTCAGTGACGCAAATCTAGAAGAACCTAAAAATTATAGCGAAGCCGGGCAAAAAAGGACGGCGTTTCACTGTAGTGTTGAAGAGGTCGAAAAAGCAAACATATCTACATCTGGAGGAAAGGCCCCGGGCCCCGATGGGGTCCCAGCAGACCTTTACAAAGCTGATCCCAAGGTTTGGGCTAATATCCTGACCAATGTTTTTAACGCTGCATGTTTACATGGGTACCCAGCATCCTGGGGAAAGGCAGTGATCGTCCCCATTTTTAAAAAGGGTGCTAGGGACAAACCCATTTGTTATAGACCAATTTCGCTGCTAGATGCAGCAGCAAAGATATTGGGTAAGGTTGTTCTTAACCGTTTGACAGTTTGGTTGGATCAACGTAATGTAATTTCGGATCTACAGTACGGTTTTAGACCAAGAAAGGGAACTCTGGGCCAGTTTTTAAATTTATACCTGGTGATAAATAAGTATACAGTTGCAAAAAAAGGCCCAATATACTTAGCATTCATGGATTTGACACAAGCTTTCGATTGTGTGAACAGATCGAAATTATGGGCAATTTTAAAGGGTATGGGACTAGAAACGGAACTTGTGTCTTTCTTATATACTATCCATGAGAATAATACGGCGGCAGTGAGATATGATAGTGCAGGTGGTTTGACAACATCTTGGGATGTGAAAAGAGGGGTGCGCCAGGGTTGTATCCTGGCCCCCCTCTTATTTACATTATATATAAATAAGCTAGGAGATTTTTTACAAGCTAGCTGCAAAGACATCCCGAGATTTGGTGAGGTAATGGTCCCGGCACTTTTATATGCGGATGATACCGTTTTATTAGCCAGAACCGCAGTGGGACTTCAATCACTTTTAGATAGTTTTATAATTTTTATGGATTCCTTAGACCTCTCTACAAATTTTAAGAAATCTCATACCATGTAGATTGGCCCTGGAAAACCCCCCAAAATACGTAAATTTTATTGTAAAGGGGTGGAACTAACAAGAGTCCCGACCTTCCCTTATCTGGGGGTTCTTTTTGATGATAGGGGAACGTGGTGCCCACAACTGACACAAAAAAAGAACACTCTCATTAGGGCAACGAGGGCTACACTAAATTTTGCTAAGAGAGTAGGGATTAAACCAATTCCCGCCCTGTTGAAGATATATAAAGAGAAATGTATCCCCATGACAACTTATGGCAGTGATATTTGGGGGTATAAGGAAGGTAGGGACATGCAGCATGAGGAAGATAAGTTTTTACGCAAGATCTTGGCTGTTCCGCATTCCACCCCCGCTTACATTTTACATGAAGAGCTGGGAGTGGGATATATATCTGATCAAATTGCTGTAGCTCCTCTCCTTCGCTGGTTAAGAGTTTGGGCTAACCCTACTAATAATCTGAATCAGAAAATAATCACTGACTGTTTGGCATTGGATAAAGGTTACAGTATTTTGTGGCTAAAATATATAAAGGAGACAGTAAAATGGTTAGGAAGACCTGAGTTATTTACTAGCTTTAATTCCCTGGGTGAAACCGAAATCAGAAAGGTAAAATATCAATTTCTGTACAAATGCCAGGGACTCAGAGAAGAGAAGGAGTTGGCAAAATTTACAGTGAGAAGTTACATAATGTTATCCTTGGATAACCAAATTCAGCCGTATCTTCACATTGTTAGCAACTCCTTCCATCGATATGTTTTAACTAGATTTCGTTTGCATATGATTCCCTGGCTTTTGGCGGTTCCCCAAGGTTTTTCAAAACCAGGATCTCTAAAACCTTGTCCTTGTGACAATTTCTCTGATCAAGATACTCTTCATTTTATCTTTTTTGTGATTATTATGTGCTTTTACGAAAAAGGTTCATATTGCCATTAATCAGAGACTGTCACTTTACCCAAGTTAGGCCAGCTTTACTGTACCTCCAAATGTTATCCTCACCTATGGTTTGTTTTGGGGTTGCGAGCTTCCTAACAGGAGCCATTAGACACAGAAAAAAATTGGTCTTTTAATTTCTTAATTTTTATAGGATTTTTTTATACTTAGGATTTTTGTCCTTTTTAGCTCTTATGAAGCCCCGCTGTACGGATATCATTTTTGTCTTCTAGCATATTGCCTTTGCATTTTATATGATGTATTTGTTCTAATTGTATTTTAGAATGATAGTATAGAGGTCATTTCTTTTTAAATTGTGAGTCTTATTCCCAGGGTCTCTTAATCTTTTCATTGTTTCTATCTGTATATTGTATTTTGCACTTTATAAGATGTATTTGCACTAAAATGCACATTGCACTTTATTAGGGCTCTGATGCATTTGCATCATAAGTATTCTAGAAACTCGGCCGCTGATTGTTATTATGGATGTGGTGTTCAATTTTCATTTTAATTATAAGGCTTCCTCCTAAGGAAAACGCAAATGAAATGTAAATGTATTTTCCTTTTCTTATATGTGCACTTTTATGGCATTAAGTTGCCGAATAAAGTTTTCTGACTGACTGACTGACTGATAGAGCCACTAATACACCTGCTCACACATGACAGAGGCACTTAAACATTCAGTCACACACAAATACAGCTCTTATGTATCTATCCAGCATTAATGCGGCTAGTTGTAGACACACTCAAATACTCTAACACTAAGTAACATAGCCACTAACTTATCCATACAGCCACTTGCATGGACATTTAAATATCCATAGAGTTACTAGGTGAGCTAGTCTTATACTGATGTAGTAACAGAAACACTCAGACACCCATACAGGGACTGGTAACTCACTCAGATTTGTACTGAAATGCTGAGACAATCAACTCCTCCATCCAGATACATAGCTGTTTACATGTCTGTCAGGCCTGCTTGTGCAGAGATTGTGTGTCCAGTTTTACTGCTACGTCGACTTGGCTCTTAGGATTTTAAATACCTTTGTCAGGTCTTACGGTACTCTTCTAGTACATATAAATAGCTCTTAATGTAGGCCATAGGTATTTATATAAGAAATTAAATGGTTCAAGTATGTAATATTATAATACATGATAAAAACCCAAATATATATATATTTATTTTTTTACAGAGTTCTACTTCTACTTAAAAACAGATACTTGAAATGCCTAATAAAACACAAAGAAGAAAGAAACAGAAGAAAATATACTATTTCCTTACAACACAGAAAGGAAAGGGACAGAATGAGGACAATGTGGTTGAAAAGAAAAGAGCTGCTGGAAAGAAAACTAAGAAGTTTCTTAAAAAACTATGTAGAAAACTACAAACTGAGCACAACCACATTAATAAAATGGAATGTCTGAAATCAGCTACGAAAGGCAAAAAACTATGTGACAGCAAGACTAATGAATCATATAAGAAAGGAGATAGTTTAACAAGGAGACATAGGCAATTTAAAGCAATTAGGGTCAGGATGTTCCGTAGTCAGAATCTCATACGTACTTTGAATAAATCAATCATTTCATTGCCTAAGTCACCATACATAATGCGTATGGCAGTTCCATGCCTATCTATACATGTGTTTTCTAGGGGCGGGCGGAAATCAGCAGATGGGCGGAACTCCACGGAATCTCACAGAGTTTTTATATAACTCTGTGAAATTCTGCAAAGTTCAACGCTTGAGTTCTGCCCAACTCTAGAAATATATTTATGTCATCTACATGGCTCATCATTCTAGATATTTTTCAGCATACTAAGGGTGATATTTTGAAAAGGATCTCCAAAATTCAGCTGTGGATTGCATTTATTAGTAGGTGCGTACCAAGTATAATAATAAAGGAAACGTTTTTAAGGTACATTTATTTACTTTAGTGTAGTAAGTGTAGGTAAAACAAGAGTTTAACTAATTGTAGTGAGTGCAATGCATAGTGTCATTTATATACAATGGTGTACTGTTCAGTTATGTTTTTTTCTACAATCAAATGATTGTTTTTTCCCCCTTTTTAGAGATGAAGATTCATATAGTACATCCTTTATTGTGTAAAAGAATGAAAGTTGAGAACAGTAAACAGGGAAAATAAAATGTTTTATTTTATTGTGTTATACTGTTACAGCAAGAACAATGTATACTGTTAGGTTTCTTGAATTTTGTAAATCAAATACTAACTGATATTTGTATTCTTTTTCTTTTACAACAGGTTTTGCAGTGATATGTGTTTTGATCTATTTATTTATTTATTTATTTATTTTAAAGGTTTTATATAGCGCTGGCTGGACCCGGGGGTATCAGAGCGCTTTACATGAGCGAAGATAATACAGGCATACAACAATTGTTCAAATCATGGAGATCACATAGGTTTGATTGAAGAGAACAAGTAGCAAAATACAAATTAGCATATGTCGCAGCGAGAGGGATAAGAAACATAAATAAATGGGTACAAGTGGTCGAGTTATATATAGTATCCTGAGATGGAGGGGGGCTGGGAGGTAGTAGGGTGGAGGGATTGGGGGTGTGAATGGGGGTACAGAAGAATAGACAAAGGAGGGGGGGTAGTAATTAAGGCGAGGGAGTACGGAATAAAAAGGGTGAAAAAAAAAAGGGGAAGGCGGGAAGGGAAAAGGAGAGGAAAAGGAGGAGGGGAGGGAAAAGTAGGGGAAGGAAAGGATTATGGGCCCCAATATTTCTTGAGCAAGTGCAGTTTAAGGTCTTTTTTGAAGCTGATGTAGGAGGGGTTACAGCGCAGGTCTTTGGGGCGGGCATTCCATATGCTGGGGGCATATCCAGAGAAAGAGCGAGATTGTGTGGTTTTCTTTTTTGTCAGGGGTGGGACGAGGAGGAGGGCGTTGGTGCTTCTCAGCGGTCGGGCGCAACCTGCTTTGTTGAGTTTATCAGTGAGATATAGCGGGGTTTTTTGGTGAAGGGCTTTGTGCGTAATGCATGCAATCTTGTAGGTGGATCTGCCTTCGATGGGCAGCTATTTAAGGGCCTTAAGGACTGGGGAGATGTGGTCGGAGCGTTTGCAGTCAGTAATTAGCCTGGCCGCTAGGTTTAGCACAGATTTGAGAGGGGCTAGGTGAACTTTTGGGGTTCCGGAGAGGAGGGCGTTACCATAATCAATTCTCGAGAGGACAAGTGATTGGACGACCGATTGAAAGTCGTCAGCTGGGGTGAAGGGTTTGATTTTCTTGAGATGGCATAGGGTGAAGAGCGCTCCTTTAGCCGAGTTTTTTATGTGTGACTGGAGTGTTAGGCTATTGTCAATGGTGATGCCAAGTGATTTTACTGAGCTTGATAAGGTGAGCGGACAGTTGAGGGCATTAAGGTCAGAGATCCATGTTTGGATAGGAAGAGGGTTGTTCTTTGGAGAGAAGAGAATGATTTCCGTTTTTTTAGGGTTGAGTTTGAGATGGTTGGAGTGGAACCAGGATTGAATTTTAGACAGGGTGTTGTTAAGGTGTAGAACGTCGGAGTGGGATTTGATCTTATAGTAAAGTTGGGTGTCATCGGCGTAGAGGTGGTAGTTGATTCCAGCTTGTTTTAGAATGAGGGTAAGGGGTTCCATAAAGAGGTTAAAGAGTGAGGGGGAGAGAATAGAACCCTGGGGGACACCGAGGGAGACGGGTGTGGGGTTAGAGAGGCAATTGTAGATTTTGATTTGTTGTGTTCTGTGTTGCAGGAAGGAGGAGAACCATTTAAGTACCAGGCCATTAAGGCCAAATCGAACTTTGAGCGCATTAAGTAAGGCAGGGTGGTTAACCATATCAAATGCTGCAGAGAGGTCAAGGAGAATGAGTAGGCAGGTCTCGCCGTTGTCAAGAGAGTGATGGATGCCATCAACAATACTTAGTATGGCAGTTTCTGTACTGCAGCCTTTTCGGAAGCCGGATTGTAAGGAGTCGAGTAGGTTGAAGGAGTCAATGTGTTTGTCCAGTTGAAGAAGGGCACATTTTTCAAGAGCTTTTGAAAGGAGGGGGAGGTTGGAGATGGGGCGGAGATTATTCAGGTCATTGGGGTCAGCATTGGGATTTTTAAGAATGGGAGTGATTTGTCCGAGTTGGAGGGAGGGAGGGACACATCCCGAGGTAAAGGAGGAGTTGATGATAGAGGTCCAGTAAGGAGCAATGACGTGCTTGAGCTCCTGAACAAGGTTAGCGGGAAGAGGGTCTCTGGTGTGTGAGGACGGTTTAAGTTTGGAGATGATGTTGGAGACTTCAAGTTCCATTACGGGGTGGAAATTGAGCCAGGAGGTGTTGTTTTTAGGCTGTGGGTTAGAAAGGCTAGTATCCGGAGGGGTAGTGGCAGGAGGGAGGAAGGGGGGAGTTAATAGGGAGGGAGGTTGAGAAGTAGAGTCATTGAGAGATAGGGGACAAGGGGAGATGCTAGGAAGGATTGGTCGATAATGGCTATTTTTCGGAGAAGAAGTTAGCGATTTCTTCGCATCTGTCAGTTGTGGCCGTCAGGGTTGGAGGGGCAAAGGAGGTTTTGTTTCGAACTATGTTGAACAGCTCTCTGGGTTGATTTTTCGCTCGATCGAGTTGAGTACGGAAGAAGGAGGCCTTTTCCGTGAAAATGTGTTTCTTGTATGTGGCTCTGGCGGATCTGAGGAGAGCAAGATGGGCGGGGGAAGGGTGTTGTCTCCATGTTCTTTCTGCGAGTCTAAGAGCACGCCTTTCGTCGTTGAGGTTGGAATTGAACCATGATTTAGATGGAATGTTTCTTAGGGTTTTAAGTTTGGACGGGGTAATTTGGTCTAGGACATCGATGACGGTTTTGTTAAAATGTTCGGTGAGTTCATTAGCATTTAGGGAGAGAGGGGTGAGCAGAAGTTGTGTTTGGAGTTTAGATTCAAGTTCACCAGGGGGATGCGATTAAGATTTCTGGTCCATTTTGAGGCTTTAATGTTGTTGGTGAGGGGGTGGGTCCATGTTTGCGATAGAGAACAGAATGAGGTGATGGTCAGACCAGTCGATGGGGATGATGTTGGAGAGGGAAGCCAAGTCGTTGCTGGTAATGATGGCATCAAGAGTGGCTCCTTTGGAGTGGGTGGGAGAGTGGCAAAGTTGTTTGAGTTCATTGATCTCAAGAAGATTGGTGAGGAGGTTGACTGAGGAGTCATCAGTCACGTTCCAGTGGAGATTAAAATCTCCAAGGAAGAGATTTTTTGAGTTAGAGAGAGAAGATTGGTTAAGAAGTTCGGATAGTTCCTCGACGAAGGGAAGTGGGTCTCCAGGGGGGTGGTAGATATTATGCAGTCGAATCGGGGGAGAACCTTGAGACTTAAGTTCAGTTTCAAGGTATTCGGTCGGGGTTTTTGATAAGGGAAAGTTGGAGTTCATTTTTTAAAATAATCGCTAGTCCACCCCCTATTCTCTCTGTCCTGTCTTTTCTGATGATAGAGTAACCCGGGGGGGAAAGTAAGTCAAGGCTGGAAGTAGAGTGGTCATTGAGCCAGGTTTCCGTGAGGAAGGCTATGTCAATGTCTTCGCAAAGAATGGTTTCTGAAATTTCAGTTGCGTGTCTGACAGCCGAACGGCAGTTCACTAGCATGCAGGCGAGGGGTTTAGTACAGTCTTTGGGGGGAGGGCGTGAATGGATGGTGGTATGTTGGGGTGGGGGTCTGGGCGAGACGGGAGAGGGGGGGATCTGGTGGTCCCTACAATGATGGGAATGTTGGAGCTAGGGAGAATGTAGGAGAGGGGTTTAGGGAAGTCTGTGGGGGGAGAGCGTGAATGGATGGTGGTACGTTGGGTAGGGGGTCTGGGGGAGACAGGAGAGGGGGGAATCTGCTGGTCCCCACAATAATGGGGATGTTGGAGTGAGGTGGGGAGGAACGTTAATAGAGAAATTAGGAGGGTAGGAGTTGCAGAGGGTATGAAGGTCGGAAGCGGTGAGATGATTCGATGTGCGGTGGGGCCTATGAGAATGGCAGCCAAGGGGAGTAGAGTTCCACAGTTGAGGATTCGAGAAGCGTTGAGAGCCAGGGTCGACGGAGTTAGAGCAGTTAGATAGGGACTTGGAGTAGAGGGAGTTGAAATCTTCTCTCAGCCGTGTGACTTCAGTCGTCAAGGTTGCGAGATTGTGTTCAATGTTGGACAGAGTCTGTATTAAAGTAGTGTGGGAGAACGCAGTTAGGGAAGAGGTGGGGGGAAGGAAGGCTTCTTTGTTGGTTGGAGAAGACCTGGTGTGAGGTGATGGAAACAGTTCAGGAAGGGGGATAAGAGGAGTGCATGGGTTGTAGGAAGTATGGAGGGCTGGTGGGAAGGCCAGGACATTCCTAGAGTCAGGAGGTGAGGCTTGAAAAGATGAGAAGCCGTGAGGGGGGAGGGTGTAGGCGACAGCGGGTGTAGGGGGAGGACTGCAGTTCAGAGAGGGTAAGAAAGGGGTCTGGGTCAAGTGAGGAGAATTAGGGGGTTCCGGGGAGGGGGAACAGCGGCAGGAGTACGGTCTAGGGAAACTATTAGGGGTTAGAGGGAGAAGGTCATCGGAGAGCGCGAGAGTTTGGGAGACGGATGATGTTGTTTGGGGGCCGGGGGGCTCTCAGGAGGGACTGTGTGAATGGATGTAGAGAGTTGGGGGACAGCATTAGCCGTAGAGACATCGAGGGGAGGGAGGATTAGAGTCGGGGGAGATGGAGAGTGCCAAAGGGCGTTGAGGGGTTGAGTAGTAGGGGAGTTAGAAGTATGTATCTATTAAGATACATCTATTGCTACAGACGTATTTCTTTGAAATATTCATGCAGGGGACTTCGTGTTTAAAAAGCAGTTGACACTCTTTCTCACCAGTTACTTTTACCAGGTAGGGATGCTAGAAAACTCCCATGCAATTGATTGCCGCTTTCATGAGCTCTAGCAACTGATCCTAAGTTACCCATACAGGTACTCACATATCCACTCACTTATCCATATACCCACTCACATACTCACCCATATAAGTACTTACACAGCCACTGAGTCACACATACAGGCACTTCTGTGCCCTCTCACTCACTCATATAGGCATTTATGTACCCTTTCACTCACTCATAAAGGAATCACACATAGTTTCTCACCCATACAGTCACTCACTCACTGACACACCACTCATTCACCCACTCACTATCCTATACAGTCACTAACATATGCAGTCACTCATTGAAACAGGCACTCTGCCACATACTCACTCACCCACGTAGCCACTCACACACTCTGTCAGTCACTCACACAACCTCTAACATACCCACTCACTCAGTCACACAGGCACTTAGACAAACTTTCACTCACTCATATAGACACCCAAGCACCTACTCTATCCATATACCAATTCATGCAACCTGTCACTCACTCATGCAACCACTAACACACCCACTTACCCTTACAGCCACTCAACACCAATTCACTCACTCATACAGGTACTCATGCATACCCTAATTTACCCATATAGCAGTCAAGCAGCTATTCACTCATACACGCACACTCACATAGCCAACCACTCACCCATACAGCCATTCCCACACCCACTCATTCATCCCTACAACCACTTATCCACCCTATCACTCCCCCATATAGCTACTCATAAAGCCTCTCACTCACTCACACAGTCAGTCACACACCGACTCAATCACCCATACAGCTAGTCCCACAGCCACTCACTCACCTTTTGAGTTACTCACACACTCACTCATTTACCCATACAGACAATCACCACCCTCTCACTCATCTGTATAGCTACTCATACAGCCTCTCACTTGCTTATGCAGCCACTCATATAGGCACTCATGCACCCACTCTTTGTCCATACACCCCCTCATGCAACCTGTTACTCACTAGTACCCACTCACTCATACAGCCACTCAACAGCCACTCACTCACCCCTACAGGTATGCAAGCACCCTCTCACTCACCCATATATCAGTGATGTAGCTACTCACTCACACATATACCCACTCACATATCTACTCTCTCACCCATAGTCACTCACTCACTCATACAGCCAGCCATTCACCTACTCACTCGCCCATACACTCACTCATCCACCCTGTCACTCACTTATACAATCACTCACACACCCATGCAGCCACTCAAACATTACTTACTAACCCATACAGGTACTCATGCCCCTCTCACTTACCCATATAGCAATAATGCAGACACTTACTCATACATTCACCCACTCACACAGCCACTCACTCACCATTAGAGTTACTCACACAATCTCTCATTGACTCATGGAGCCAGTAATTCACCCACTGACTAACCCATGTAGTCACTCATATACCCTGTCACTCACTCATATGAACACTCACATACCCACTCACTCATACAGCCACTCAACATCTACTCACTCACCCACACAGAGACTCATGTACCCTCTCACTCACCCATATAACCAGTCATGCAGCCACTTACCCAGGCTTACAGCCAGTCACACAGCCATTCACTCACATATTGAGTTACTCACACAGTTACTCATATACCAATACAGCCACATGTCCACCCTTTCACTCAAGTATATAGCTAATCATACAGCCTCTCACTTACTCATTCAGCTACTCAACCACCCTCTTACTCAGTCATATAAACACTCATGCATCCACTCTTTATCCATACACCCACTCATGCAACCTGTCACCTATTCATACAACCACTACCACACCCACATACTCACCCATACAGCCACTCACACACCCACTCATGCATCCATACAGCCACTCATCCATTTTCCCACTCACCCATATACCTACTCATAAAGCCTCTCACTCATTCATACAGTCAGTCACACAGCCACTCAGTCACTCATATAGCCAGTCATACAGCCACTCACTCACCCATTTAGCTACTCATACAGTCACTCATTTAACCATACAGCCAATCACCACCCTCCCACTCTTCCGTATAGCTACTCATACACCCACTCACTCACCCATACAGGCACTCTTGTACCATCTCACTCACCCATATGCCAGTCATGCAGCCACTGACTCACATATACACCCTCTCACACATTCAGCTACTCACCCATGAAATTACCCACACAGTTACTCACTCATGAGCCAGTCATGCACCCTCTCACTTATCCATATAGCCACTCATACAACCTTTCACGCACACATGCAGCCACTCATTCAACCTCTCACTCACCCATATATGCACTCATACACCCATTCTTTATCCATATACCCACTCATGCAACCTGTCACTCACTCAAACAACCACTAACACACCTACTTACTCACCCATACTGCCACTTAACACCTACTCCCTCACCCATTCAGACACTTGTGCACTAACCTATATAGCAGTCATATACCACTCATTCGCACATACCGCCACTCGTACAGCTACTCGCTCATTCATAGAGTTACTCACACATTCATGCAGCCAGTCATGTACCCACTCACTCACCCATTCAGTCACTCATGCTCCCTGTCACTCACTCATACAACCACTCACTCACACACCCACTCACTCACCCATACAGCCACTCAACAACCACTCACTCACCCATATAGCCACTTATGCAGCCACTCTCTCAACCATACAGGCATCAATCCATACTCTCATACACCCATGCAGCCACACACACACACACTCACTCACTCATTCACCCATACAACCACTCATCCACCCTCTCACTCACCCATATAGCTACTGATACAGCCTCCCACTCACTCATACAGGTAACCACATACCAACTTAGTCACTGATACAGCCACTCACACACACACACACACACACTCACCCAGATAGCCACTCACACCCACTTACCTATACAGCTACTCACAGACGCACTCACTCAATGATACAGACACTCACAAATGTACTCATTCACCTGTACATCTACTCATACATGTACTCAGACAAATATACAGGCACTCACATACCCATTCAGCCACCCATACAGGCAGTCATGCACCCTTTTACTCACCCATACAGCCACTCACACACACTCACTCACCCATATAGTCATTCATTCATAATCACTCACATATACAATCACTTACAGATATACTCACTCACCCATACAACCATATGCTCATTAAAACACTCAGTGACATACTAATAGACATAACAATTCACATTCACACTGTTACAAACATACATTTAACATAAAATGTTTCTTTCTTTTACTGCAATAGGTGGTTCTAACAAGAACCATTTTTTAAAACAGTTTTTGGATTTTTGTAACGATCTTGTATTTTTTTGGTGTTCTTTTTGTTTATTTTGAAAAAATGGAAACGTCCTTTGGAAGAACAAGCACAGAAAATCAGAAAGTGCTCAAGTACTTAAATAAAAAGAACAATTGTGTGCATTAATGATCTGCACTAGAGTAGGCACAGCTTGTTCATCTACACTAAGGGGTCGATTCCGATTCGGGCCGGAAAAAGCACCGACCGACTCGGATCCGGAAAAAATACCGACCGACACGTACCCGTGGCGCCCGACACGCCAAGTACGATGCAAGGCGCGAAAAATCCGACCGACATGTAACGAAACCAAGTCGACCGACCGAGCCGCACGGAAAACAGCAATCCGGCCGGAAAAACACGCGAATCCAACCGACCGACACGCACCCGGAACAAATCCGACCGAAACGTACACGCGAACTCCAAACCGCTAAGTACGATGCAAGGCGCGAAAACCACGAGCGAGTCGGACGGAGGACAAGCCGTACGACCGACACGCATACAAAACCGAGCCGAAGCAACACAATACACCGCGACCGACGCGTACGCAGCATAGAAAACTGCACAAACACAGCGTGAACGAAACGGAGATCACCGTACGAGACCAATGCAGGGTCCGACTCGGTCACAAGAACGTTTCCAACATACACAAACAGCACAAAGGAAAAATCACCCAAAAAAGGCCAAACAAGCAATTACCAAGCCAATAAATACTGGGGGGTGGGGACAGAGAACAAAGACACACCCACAACTCCACCTATATAAAGGACACAAATCACTACCATGAGCCTTTGCAAATGCCATTCCACTGCCAGCACCCAAGAGAAAGCAACCACACACCCACAGCTCATCCCTCACACAAGCCACACACCATCAGCACACCAACAAATACCTACCTCACATACACCCAGCAAAACACACACTCACACACCCTCACCTGCACACCAACACACACATCACTCACCATCACCACCCATCACCATGCCCCCCAAGAAGAATCACAAGTTCCTAGATTGTGAATTGGAAGTCCTGGTAGACGAGATCCTCAGGGTAGAGCCACAGCTGTTTGGCACATTGGTCCAACAGACCCCCATGTCGCAGAAAACCAAGATGTGGGAGAGGATCATCAACAGGGTGAACGCCCAATCACCATGTCGGCGCACAAAGACCGACATCCAGAACAGGTGGTATGACGTGCGCAGGAGGGTACGGAAACTGCTGAAGCAAGACTACATCAACAGCCAACACACCGGCAGTGGCCCTCCTGCCAAGCCAATATACCTCAGGCCCTGGGAGGAGAAGGTGCGGGCCATCCTTCCGCCAGTGAGCGTATATGGACTAGAGGACATCCCAGAGCCTGGTGAGTACACAACAAATGTACACAATATACTGCCACAAAACACACACACATCACTGTCAAGGGGAGAGTCAAACCATGCACTCATAGCAATTACACAGCAACCAGAACAGAATCATCCCAAAATGTGTATGTCAGTCAGATAAACACAACACATGCCATCAAAAAAGTCACATCCAACTGTGCCAACACATGTACAAACACAACCACAACTACAGCTAGGCAGTGGCACAAATAGAACTAACAAACACATCCACACATGTAGCCACCACAACAACACCAACACACAGTGAAGACCACTCAAAGGAAGGAATTCTGTGTATGCTGGCCAAGTCAGTGTAGCCAATAGCATCATGGGAGTCACAGTCACACATATTGCCCCCCCACAACTGTCCCATCAACACCACCATGAACCATGTGCACATCACAGGGAGTGGAGAAGGACTCACAAGATGGCTGACACTGGCTACTGCTGTGGGGAGCACAAGGCCCTGCTGGCAACTGTGCACCAACAAACAGCAGGACACCACTGACTGACATCCTGAGAGACAACTTCCACTCCCTGCAATGCAAGCACGTTCCATGGTGGGATATCTGGCTGGCTGGGTGGGAAGGGGGACTTGCAGCACTGACTATAGTCACAAGCACCTCCCCTCACACACACCCCCCAACACAAACTCCACAGTACCCACCTGGTAGAATGCAATGCCCTCCATCCTAACACAAGATCCCACAAAGAACCACCACCCTGGGTTATGTTGTGTGAAGCACAGGGACACTCTTGGGACTCTTAGCCAAACAACTGCCAGGACAACACTCCCAGCCATCCTGTCAGCACAGCCAGCCCACCCCACAGGGAAGCAGAGTCAAAAGGAAGGAAGCATGGGCATGCTGGGAAGGGGGGTGGAGGCAATAGCATGATGGGAGTCGTAGTCACTGATATTGGTCACCCCCACAACTGTCCCATCAACACCACCCTGAACCATGCTCACATCACAGGGAGTGGAGAAGGACTCACAAGATGGCTGACACTGGCTACTGCTGTGGGGAGCACAAGGCCCTGCTGGCAAATGTGCACCAACAAACAGCAGGACACCACTGACTGACATCCTGAGAGACAACTTCCACTCCCTGCAATGCAAGCACGTTCCATGGTGGGATATCTGGCTGGCTGGGTGGGAAGGGGGACTTGCAGCACTGACTATAGTCACAAGCACCTCCCTCACACACACCCCCCAACACAAACTCCACAGTACCCACCTGGTAGAATGCAATGCCCTCCATCCTAACACAAGATCCCACAAAGAACCACCACCCTGGGTTATGTTGTGTGAAGCACAGGGACACTCTTGGGACTCTTAGACAAACAACTGCCAGGACAACACTCCCAGCCATCCTGTCAGCACAGCCAGCCCACCCCACAGGGAAGCAGAGTCAAAAGGAAGGAAGCATGGGCATGCTGGGAAGGGGGTGGAGGCAATAGCAAGATGGGAGTCGTAGTCACTGATATTGGTCACCCCCACAACTGTCCCATCAACACCACCCTGAACCATGCTCACATCACAGGGAGTGGAGAAGGACTCACAAGATGGCTGACACTGGCTACTGCTGTGGGGAGCACAAGGCCCTGCTGGCAAATGTGCACCAACAAACAGCAGGACACCACTGACTGACATCCTGAGAGACAACTTACACTCCCTGCAATGCAAGCACGTTCCATGGTGGGATATCTGGCTGGCTGGGTGGGAAGGGGGACTTGCAGCACTGACTATAGTCACAAGCACCTCCCCTCACACACACACCCCAACACAAACTCCACAGTACCCACCTGGTAGAATGCAATGCCCTCCATCCTAACACAAGATCCCACAAAGAACCACCACCCTGGGTTATGTTGTGTGAAGCACAGGGACACTCTTGGGACTCTTAGCCAAACAACTGCCAGGACAACACTCCCAGCCATCCTGTCAGCACAGCCAGCCCACCCCACAGGGAAGCAGAGTCAAAAGGAAAGAAGCATGGGCATGCTGGGAAGGGGGTGGAGGCAATAGCAAGATGGGAGTCGTAGTCACTGATATTGGTCACCCCCACAACTGTCCCATCAACACCACCCTGAACCATGCTCACATCACAGGGAGTGGAGAAGGACTCACAAGATGGCTGACACTGGCTACTGCTGTGGGGAGCACAAGGCCCTGCTGGCAAATGTGCACCAACAAACAGCAGGACACCACTGACTGACATCCTGAGAGACAACTTCCACTCCCTGCAATGCAAGCACGTTCCATGGTGGGATATCTGGCTGGCTGGGTGGGAAGGGGGACTTGCAGCACTGACTATAGTCACCAGCACCTCCCCTCACACCCCCCCCAACACAAACTCCACAGTACCCACCTGGTAGAATGCAATGCCCTCCATCCTAACACAAGATCCCACAAAGCACCACCACCCTGGGTTATGTTGTGTGAAGCACAGGGACACTCTTGGGACTCTTAGCCAAACAACTGCCAGGACAACACTCCCAGCCATCCTGTCAGCACAGCCAGCCCAACCCACAGGGAAGCAGAGTCAAAAGGAAGGAAGCATGGGCATGCTGGGAAGGGGGTGGAGGCAATAGCATGATGGGAGTCGTAGTCACAGACATTGCTCAGCCTCACAACTGGCCCATCAACACCACCCTGAACCATGCTCACATCACAGGGAGTGGAGAAGGACTCACAAGATGGCTGACACTGGCTACTGCTGTGGGGAGCACAAGGCCCTGCTGCCAACTGTGCACCAACAAACAGCAGGACACCACTGACTGACATCCTGAGAGACAACTTCCACTCCCTGCAATGCAAGCACGTTCCATGGTGGGATATCTGGCTGGCTGGGTGGGAAGGGGGACTTGCAGCACTGACTATAGTCACCAGCACCTCCCTCACACCCCCCCAACACAAACTCCACAGTACCCACCTGGTAGAATGCAATGCCCTCCATCCTGACACAAGATCCCACAAAGCACCACCACCCTGGGTTATGTTGTGTGAAGCACAGGGACACTCTTGGGACTCTTAGCCAAACAACTGCCAGGACAACACTCCCAGCCATCCTGTCAGCACAGCCAGCCCAACCCACAGGGAAGCAGAGTCAAAAGGAAGGAAGCATGGGCATGCTGGGAAGGGGGAGGAGGCAATAGCATGATGGGAGTCATAGTCACAGACATTGCTCAGCCTCACAACTGGCCCATCAACACCACCCTGAACCATGCTCACATCACAGGGAGTGGAGAAGGACTCACAAGATGGCTGACACTGGCTACTGCTGTGGGGAGCACAAGGCCCTGCTGCCAACTGTGCACCAACAAACAGCAGGACACCACTGACTGACATCCTGAGAGACAACTTCCACTCCCTGCAATGCAAGCACGTTCCATGGTGGGATATCTGGCTGGCTGGGTGGGAAGGGGGACTTGCAGCACTGACTATAGTCACCAGCACCTCCCCTCACACCCCCCCAACACAAACTCCACAGTACCCACCTGGTAGAATGCAATGCCCTCCATCCTGACACAAGATCCCACAAAGCACCACCACCCTGGGTTATGTTGTGTGAAGCACAGGGACACTCTTGGGACTCTTAGCCAAACAACTGCCAGGACAACACTCCCAGCCATCCTGTCAGCACAGCCAGCCCAACCCACAGGGAAGCAGAGTCAAAGGAAGGAAGCATGGGCATGCTGGGAAGGGGGAGGAGGCAATAGCATGATGGGAGTCGTAGTCACAGACATTGCTCAGCCTCACAACTGGCCCATCAACACCACCCTGAACCATGCTCACATCACAGGGAGTGGAGAAGGACTCACAAGATGGCTGACACTGGCTACTGCTGTGGGGAGCACAAGGCCCTGCTGCCAACTGTGCACCAACAAACAGCAGGACACCACTGACTGACATCCTGAGAGACAACTTACACTCCCTGCAACGCAAGCACGTTCCATGGTGGGATAACTGACTGGCTGGGTGGGTGGGAAGGAGGTCTGGCTGTCAACCAAACACAAGCAATGCAGACCATGTTCACACCCCAGAAAATACATAGAAATGCCCAAATAATGCAGGACAATGTGCCACACCAATATCAACCCCTGACTGTGACAACTTAGGACAATGCAATGTACAGGCCCGCACCCAGAGGCACAGTCACAACTGTCATGTGTGTCAACCATTGATGCCTGCAGAAACATGACATACATTGTTTGTGTCTCCCAAAAACAGGTGATGATGGGGACACAGCAGCAGACGCTGAGGAGTCCCAGTCCCAGGCTCAAGAGGATGCCGAGCTCACTGGCGTCGTACAGCCTCTGTCCTCCTCGGACGATGAAGAACAACCTGGCACATCCGGTGCAAGTCAACATGCAGCACCAGCAGGACCACCAGCTGCAGCACCAGCAGGACCACCAGCTGCACCCCTGCACCCACCCCTACAACGACTGTCACCACGAATACCATCCCTGCCGACATGGACAGAATAAGGAGCAGCACCAGCACAGTGACCCTGGACCAACCTGGGGCCATGGACACCACCACCAACCCCCAAGGTGGACCAGGGTTATCTGTGCGTGCCACTGCACACACTGCACATGTCAGCAGGGGTGGTGGGAGGGGTGGGAGACAGAGGTCGCTGCTTGCAGACGTTGCTGGTGTGCATGACGACCCACAACTGGTACGCATAGCTGATGCGTACCAGTCCAGCACCGGAGAGCTCAGCCAGGTAGTGGGGCTCCTCAGAGACATTAAACAGCAGCAGGCTGCCCATCATGCCCGCTTGGACTCCCACATGTCCCACGTGGAGTCACACATGTCCCGTGTGGACTCACACATGTCCCGCGTGGAGTCCAAGTGGGATGCACTGCATGAGATGACGGCGGTGCACAGGGACATTTTACAATGCCTCCGCCAGATGAACAGCAACCAGTCCACACCTCCCTGTGTGCCAACAACATCTGGTGCCGAACAAACTGCAACTGCCACAGGGAGGGAGGAGGACTCTGGCGGAGAGTCCCCTGCACCGCAGCAGCCTGCACTTGAGGGCCCCCCCCCAAGAAGAGGGGTCGTCCGAGGAGGGAAAAGTGAGAGGCCGATGGCCAAGCGCAACTCCCAGGAAGCCTGAACCTGTTCTGGATGTTCGCCTTTGTGCACAGACTGTTCACCCTGTTGACGGCAACACTACTCCCACACATTGCATGGGGAGTACAAGTTGGACCAATGTGTCAGACAACTGTGGCCCCGATACTGGGGATCCTGTCTACCCGGACTTTCAATTCACCTAGGAACTTGGGATTGCAAGATTCATGTACAGCACAACCCATCCTATGCACTATTAACACAAATGTATCACAATAAACACACTAATACACCATACTTGCCTCTGTCATGATTCCAACGTGGGTGCTGTTATGGGGATGATGAACTGCAAAATTACACAGTGTATGCGAACTGCAACAGCAAGGACAACACAGGCATGTGAGTACAGGCAACGTGACACACATGAGGGAGACACACCACCAGGGCTACACGACACATACACACCTAGGCCATCTGACTCATTGCCTACACTGATGTTGCCAGGGAAGACGGTGCAATGCACAGACACCACACCCATTCCCAGTTGTAGTCAAGTAGCCCACAGGTGCAGTAAGCAAATGGCAGTCAAATGTGTGACCACAGACAACGCACATCACAAAGTGAAGCACAGGTTTATTACACAGTTGCAACATGCCGTAACCACTACAGATGCAAGGTAACCCCACCTGGTAGCGGGCACACAGTCAACAACTGTAGACGGAAGGAAGTCCATGGGTGTGGCGCACATCACCTGTAGGGACACAACAGCTACCAGCCTGGATGTGCAATCACGTCGTCGGTGGACACAGTTGACCAAACGAATCTGAAAGTACCCTGTGAAGGACAGAAATGACACACAGTCAAAAGCAATGGAGTACAGGACAGAACAGCAAAACTCATGCATAATACATGTTACAAGATACCCACCCAGAACCAAGTTAGCATGTCAACACTGTTGGGGAGTACAGCCCACCTGTAACCACACATCGCAACACACATCCAGTCAAGTAGCCCATGGACACACTCCAACAGCACCAGAGCACCACCCACACATCATGCCAACTCACATCATTGACATGACACCTCAGGATACTCACATTCAGCTAAAGAAGTTGGTGATGAGCTGTGTGCGGACATCACCATCACCATCATCATCATCATCATCGTCACTGGCATCGTTGTCCAGGCCAGGATCCTCCACAGGTGGCGGATGTTGGTCATTGTCATCCTGGATGAGAGGCAACTCCTTCCGCACTGCCAGGTTGTGGAGCATGCAGCAGACGATGATAATCTTGCACACTTTCGCAGGGGCATATGGGAGGGACCCTCCGGTCTTGTCCAGGCAGCGGAAGCGGCTCTTCAGGAGACCAAAGGTCCGCTCAATCACTCTCCTGGTCCGACCATGTGCCTCATTGTAGCGCATCTGGGCAGGTGTCACAGGGTTCCTGAGGGGTGTCAGCAACCACGGCATGTTGGGGTATCCCGAGTCACCTACGGCCAGACAAGTGCACATTAGCTGACTTGGAAAAGTGGGCGGAATACTACAGATCAGATCACACACAATGGCACAAAGTCAGTACACACCGACAAGCCAGGCACGCTGGTTCTGCATCTGTGCCATCATCCTGGGGATGCGACTACTCCTCATCACAAAGGCATCGTGTGCTGAACCAGGGAAATGGGCACACACGTGTGTGATGGTCATATCTGCAAGACACACCACCAGTGCATTGACCGAGTGGTAGTGCTTGCGGTTCCTGTAGGCCTGCTCCTGGGCCTGTGGTGGTACCAAAGCCACATGTGTCCCATCAATGGAGCCAATTACATGCGGCATCCTCCCCAGGGCATAAAAGTCACTCTTCACGTCAGTGAGTCGTCGCAGTCTAGGGAAATAGATGTACCGGTTCAGGAAGAGCAACATTGCCGCCAAAACATCGCGGAGCACACGGCTGAACATGGTCTGTGACATCCCACCAGCAGTCGCCACAGTATGTTGGAAGGTACCGGTGGCAAAGAAGTGTAGGGCTGCCATCACCTTCACCTTGGGGGTCAGCGCTGTAGGATACGGCCGGCCAGGCTGCAAATGTGGGGACAACTGCACTGCCAAATCCTCAATCAGCTGCCTGGTGAAGCGGTACCGTTGGATGCTGTCCCGTTCCACCATCGTTGCCAGGTCTGGGAATGGCCGATGGACAGCAGGAGCCCTGCAGTGCAGAGGAGAAGTAAGCAAGATTGTCAGTCACCCCACATATGCGGCATTGAACACACTCAAGATCCCAACATACATCATTATGAGGCACAACTACATGAAGTGTGCAGTACCGGAAGGACATGTATGGTACATACATGGCCAACATCTGTCAACACGGTCCTACAGGTGGCATCAATTTGTCCCAGGTTGGCCCATTGGATATCATGATGCCGTGTCACAGTTCCCATCTCCTGCTGCCGTGTCACATTCACCCCCCACAGTGACATGTGAGGACAGATGTGCCCCAGGCACCACAGCTCAACGACAGGTACATTCCCAGGGACCCTGTAATGCCACATGGACACTGGCATCACATGGAGTATCATGTGTACACCACAACAAAACAACCATGACCCCCACAGGTAGTGGCCCCACTTGCCACGGCAGGACAGACATGGACGTCTGTGACACACACGCACAACATCAGAGTCCATGCACACACAACGTGGATGTGGAGACTGTCTCCCATTGTGCACATGAAATCAGAGACATTGTAAACACTACATGCACAAAGACTGTGGAGGTCCATCACTATTGTGCCACTGGGACACCCTGGCTCAAACATACCGTCCCACATGGGACTCACGGGGTAGGTGACATGACATACACAAACACCACTGTGAAATGTGACCATGGCACATGCACAGATATGAACAGTTGCACATCACAGTGGTCACGTACACGTAACACCCAGGATCCTGTCCCCATGAACACGTGCACAGCCTGAGGGTGGCTGCCCACAGGTGACACCCACAGGACAACATGTACACCAACATACACACAATAGGAAATGCAGCCTTACATGCCTTATGATAAGGTTTGGACAGGCTGTCGTGATGTAGGTGTGCCCCTCACTCCCTGGGAGCTATCTGTGGCTGGCATATGTCCATCTGAGACAGGCAAGCTGACATATGCCAGTCACATGTACAGTGATGCGTTGTACTGCAATGGACCGATCAGTGCCTCCGGCCGGCCCATTGCTTTCAATGTGTGCGGGTACGCGTTGTACCCCTGTGCGCGTTGAACTGCAATGGACCGATCGGTGCCTCCGGCCGGCCCATTGCTTTCAATGTGTGCGGGTACGCGTTGTACCCCTGTGCGTGTTGAACTGCAATGGACCGATCGGTGCCTCCGGCCGGCCCATTGCTTTCAATGTGTGCGGGTACGCGTTGTACCCCTGTGCGCGTTGAACTGCAATGGACCGATCGGTGCCTCCGGCCGGCCCATTGCTTTCAATGTGTGCGGGTACGCGTTGTACCCCTGTGCGCGTTGAACTGCAATGGACCGATCGGTGCCTCCGGCCGGCCCATTGCTTTCAATGTGTGCGGTACGCGTTGTACCCCTGTGCGCGTTGAACTGCAATGGACCGATCGGTGCCTCCGGCCGGCCCATTACTTTCAATGTGCGCGGTACGCGTTGTACCCTGTGCGCGTTGAACTGCAATGGACCGATCGGTGCCTCCGGCCGGCCCATTGCTTTCAATGTGTCGGGTACAGCGTTGTACCCCTGTGCGCGTTGAACTGCAATGGACCGATCGGTGCCTCCGGCCGGCCCATTACTTTCAATGTGTGCGGGTACGCGTTGTACCCCTGTGCGCGTTGAACTGCAATGGACCGATCGGTGCCTCCGGCCGGCCCATTGCTTTCAATGTGCGCGGGTACGCGTTGTACCCCTGTGCGCGTTGAACTGCAATGGACCGATCGGTGCCTCCGGCCGGCCCATTGCTTTCAATGTGTGCGGGTACGCGTTGTACCCCTGTGCGCGTTGAACTGCAATGGACCGATCGGTGCCTCCGGCCGGCCCATTACTTTCAATGTGTGCGGGTACGCGTTGTACCCCTGTGCGCGTTGAACTGCAATGGACCGATCGGTGCCTCCGGCCGGCCCATTGCTTTCAATGTGTGTGGGTACGCGTTGTACCCCTGTGCGCGTTGAACTGCAATGGACCGATCGGTGCCTCCGGCCGGCCCATTGCTTTCAATGTGTGCGGGTACGCGTTGTACCCCTGTGCGCGTTGAACTGCAATGGACCGATCGGTGCCTCCGGCCGGCCCATTGCTTTCAATGTGTGCGGGTACGCGTTGTACCCCTGTGCGCGTTGTACCGCAATGGACCGATTGGTGCGCACCCATTGACAATGGGCTTGCCTGGCAACGGACGCGTTTTCGAATTTCGAACGAGTCGGTTGCTGGAAAATCAGTTGGTCACCCACAACAATGTTGCAAAATCATGTATGTCATGAAGTTGAAGATTTGAAGGATGCTGTGGGCGTGTTTTGGTGGTGCTATTCCATGGATTGGCCAGATTCAGAAGATGCAAACGACTTGGACCTATCACTTTGGATACAAGGGACAGTATCTGCCTCTCCAGCACATATATATTGCTGGCTGTTCCCCTGAGAGCCCACTTGCCTGCACTACATGCTCCAAGACGACATCTGCCACTGCACTGCTGCTGTCTCTGCCCCTCTGGACCCTGCAATGGCACGTACTGTGGAGAGAGCCCCAGCCTTCAGCCTTGAAGAGAACCAGGCCCTGCTGGACAGCCTACTTCCACAGTACAGCAAGCTGTATGGGACACCAGGGGAGCAGGTGAGTGTCCTGTGCACTGCCTTTCTGAATGTGCATTTTGTCTGACTAGCAAGGCTGAGAGTCTGCACGCCACTGGCTAGCAGGCTCACTGAGTAGTTGTCACCCCCCATAGTGTGTAGTGACTTGCACTGGACAGGTATGGTGCAGTGACAGTGCTTCTGAACAGGGTTTTACTCCTCATGCAATGATACCATGTAGTGACTTCTGGAAAACTGTCCATGGGCAGCCGTGCACTGCCTGTGTACACCATGTGCCCCTGTGATTGCGACATGTATATGCAACTGTGTCATGCACGGATATGTTGCATGTGTAGTAATGGCCTTATCACTTTGTCATCCTGACAGGCTTCTGCCCATCGGAAGCAGGAGATCTGGAAGGACATCGTCCGGGCTGTCCGGTCCGTGGGGGTCTACAAGCGCCGGATCCGCAACTGCCAAAAGAGGTGGCAGGACCTTCGGGGCTGGACCCGGAGGATTGCACGGGTCCAGCTGAAGCTGTCGCCTCCTCGCAGGAGGGGCGGAACACGGACCCTGACCCCCCACATGCTCAGGATCCTGGCGGTGGTCTTTCCAGACCTGGATGGGCAGCTGAAGGCCAGAGAGCAGCAAGGAGGGGTGAGTCAAAGACTGCACTGTGAACTCTGTCTAACATGCTATGTGCCCTCCTCTGGCCTGGTTAAACTGCCACAGTACAGCAGTCATGTTGTCCAGGAGCCATGTCCCTCTATTGTGCACTGCCCACTCCTCATCTGATACCCAGGTGTGGCCCTTACATGCAGGGAATTCTGTCACTTAGGACTGTGTCCTTGCAGTTTGCTTGACTCAAGGTGGGAGACAGCATCTGTTTCCCTGACTCTGTGGTGGGCATCATGGGTGGGTCCATTGCTTACACAATGCCTGTATTCTGACATGTATTCAGCGTGTTACTTTGATCTGTGGTCCAATTGCTGACCTGATCCACCACATGTGGCTGGGGTATCTGGCACACACCCATGCTGCGGGTGGGAACAATGTTTGGGCCCCAGGAGTATGTATATGACGTGTGTCACACATACTTAGCCAGCTGCCTACAGTCCAGGGCTCATCCCTCATTCATGTGGGGCTGGACAGTCATGCCTACTCCAGGCCATACAATACACTCTGTACTCCCACTCCCGTGTATCAGCTGACACATTGTGCGCAGTGATTTGACCCCTCAGGTGTCTGCCTCTGTGTCAGTGTGCTGTGGATTAGTCGCCAGGACTGCTGTGGAGTTTCTTGGTAGGGGCTCAGCATGCCACTGGAGATGTGACCATAGGAGACGATACTTGTGTGTCACATAGGTGTCTGATCAGCTGCCCATGCAGACTGGGGCATGTGAATGTGAAGTTCAGGCAGCTGTTCCCCATGCACAGCAGAGTGTGAGGGGCTCAGGTTCAGAGGGTAGTGTCACAGGTCTCCCATATGTCCAATAGGTATGACCTGGACAGATGAGGGTTAAGAGGATGTGTTGTGGGGGGATGTACATGTGCACTTGTGCAGCTCCAGGACTTGCATTCCCCATGACCTACTATTGTGACACAGTGCAGAGTGTTGTTGTCTGGCTGCAAAGTCATACATCACTGAGACAGTGATGTATGACTTTGCAGTCATGCATTCCGCCATGGCATGTGTCTACTGATTGGTGAGCCTGCAGGGGAGTGACATGTGCTACATGCACACCATAGTGGCGCTGGCTATCAGGACATGGGTGCATCATGGTGTCTGTCGCTGGTATGCATCACATGCATTTCCTATTTGACTCTGGGCATCCCTTTCATCCGGAAACCTGTACTGACTCAGTGGCAAGAGCTGTGATGTGTGCATGTCCACATGCCACACCGTGTCCTCTGCACTGTCCAACTACTGTGTACTTGGTGCATGTGTCCACACTGGGGTGTTGCAATCCAACAGACACCAGACAGATGGGTGCAAGGCCATGTGGGATGTGAGTGCCATGCTTGGCATCAGACTGACAATTGGCTTCTCCTGTTCAGTTAGGGCACTTTTAGCAATGTACAACTAATGATGCCAGGGCTTGCTCTGTGATGTGCTGTGCTCACAGTGGTGTGTGCGTTATGTGCAGGTGACTGATGTCTGTCTGTTTCCCCATTGTTTGCAGATACATCCACGGCCACGGAAGGGGACAGCTCCACGGACCAGGAGGAGCCAGAGAGCCAGACTGGGTCAGCAGCCGAGGAGTGGTCGGAGGGAGCCAGTGGCACGGAGGGCGAGGGGAGCCACACCGAGGAGTCCTCAGCAGCATCCACCTCAGCTGAGGACCAGAGCAACTCGGAGGATGACTCCCTTGTGTAGGCGGGTGTCAGCAGCCACCACACCCCAGCTAGTGTTGCTGTCCCCGCCACCACCAGCACCACCACCGCCCTCCCATCGGCTCCCATTCCCCAGGTCCGTGGAGGCTCCCATGTCCGGGAGCGTGTCTCCTTTGGGCCAGGCACCGCAGCCCCTGCCCCTGTGTCCCCTGCTGCCCTGAGTGAGGAGTCTGTGTACCTCCTTCGCCAGCTCCATGTAGGCCAGACAGCCATGCTGAGTGTCCTCCATGCGCACACCGCGCTGTTGACTCAGCTGGTGTCGTTCATGGAGGGCATCTCATCGGGCATGTCTGACCTACAGAGGGGCAATAGGTCCATGGACTCCTCCCTGACGGCAGCAGTGTCCCTCCTCAAACGGTCCCTCACCCCTCCTGCCTCTGCTCCATCCACACTCCCCAGCACCTTACCCATCCCAAGCACACACACACCGGCACAGGCACACACCAGCACACACACATCCAGCACACTGACACACACGCCAATGACAAAACGCACACGCACGCACATTCAGGGGACTGAAGCCAGACTCACAGGGGATGGGGCCCTGGAACACACACACGCATCCACATGCACTGCGCAGTCCTCAGTTCCCTCTCCCTCCAAAGCACCCTCCCTTGCCTCACCTGCAACCCCAAAGTCACAGCAGCTCTTCCTCTGTGACCTCGGCCTCTTCCCCACCGATGAAGCTGCTCCAGCATCCCGGGGGAAGAGGAAGCCCACCCACACGGAGCAGAGTGCCCCTCGCCCCCGGACACCCTCCCCAGGCGCAGACGGACTGAGGCCCCCACCCGCAAGTCCCCCGGAGTCCTAAGAGCAAGACCCCGCCACCGCTCTGCAGCTCAGGCACAAGGTCTCCGTCCTCCATCCCTCAGGCCCCCACTGCACAGGTGCCCCCACCACCCCCTGCCCCAGGTTCCACCACCCACAGATATACCATCCCCAAGAGGATCAGGCCTTCTCCCCCTGCCACTTGCTCTCCCAGCACCACACCCCCCGCTGCGCTTGTCTGTGCCACTGATGTGGTGAGGGTGTCCTCCCCCTCTGTCCAACCCACCTTGCCTGTTCCCCATTCTCCTCCCCTGGAGGTAGGCACTGCAGTGGAGTCCACTACCGCCCTGTCTGACTTGGGCACTGCAGTGGCGGACCTGTCCACTCCATCTGCAGGGTCCACTGCAGTTGTGCCGGCACCCACGACATCTGAGTCATGCCCCCCATGTGTGCCGGCACACACCATGTCAGACACCTCCACTGCAATTGTCAGTGGCTCTCCAGCACCCACCACCCCTTCCCTGACTCCCCCTGGTGAGCCCTGATCCTGTCCCTGCGGTGCCTGGCCTGCCCCCCCGGTTGCCCCTCCTAGTGGATTGTCCCTGGTTTTGTGCAGGCATGCGTAGGGTGACATCTTCCAGTGTCACCCTGTTTGAACTTTGACAATGGACTGGCCATTGGCCTTTGCTCTATTTTTTCTGGACGTCGTTTTCATTCAACACATATGCTGAATAAAGCAACTTTCTTTTCTCTAGTGCTCATGCTTCAGATGTACATGTTGTTGGTGCTGCTAACCATGCCCTTGCTGCAGTGATGGTGATATCTGGTCTCATGATTATGAAGTGTTACTGTGCAGGAACCCATGTGGTCCAGGGGGAATGTGTCCTATCATGTGGTGTATCCATGTCATCCATAGCAGCATCTGAGGGTGTCATGTGTTCAGTATTTGGCAATGGGATTTCCTACTTACATTAGCAATTTCATATCTGTGGCTTCCACCCCTGCACATCTGTTGTGCCTTCCATTGTTGGATTTGTCTACTTCCCTGACCGTGTTGCCATCTCCACTGGACATGCAGGTTTGGGCATCAATGGGGAAGGACTCATCCGTGTAGTCAGTGCAACATTGCTATACAAGTGTGTTGGATCTGTGCTGATGATTCCGTTGGCACATCCATGACCAGGCTGATGTGACGGGAGCCCTCATTTGGTGCTAATTGTTGATTGTGTGACCAAGTGCTCAGCTGACATGATGGGGCCCTACTGAGGCAACATATGGCACAGCTTTCCTCACACAGGAGTGGAGTCCCCTCATGGCAGTGTGTACACGTGTGACATTGCCTGCGCCCAAGGTGTGTGTTGTATGTGCATGTCTGTGTGTTCACTTCCCTTTATCTGCGCATGCTGTGATCCCTAGTGTTGTACCTGTTTGTGATGCTTGCTGACTTGAGCTATGTTCCCCCAAAGTCTTCTCCCTGTGTTCTCTGTGATGTGGGTGCATGGCACATTACTGGTCATCAGGGTGTCACCCATAGGTGTGTTTGCTGTCAGGGCTGAGTTTGTGTGCAGACGCAGATGGGTCACAGTCAGGTTTCCCCTTGGCACTTGTTGTTTGCCCCTGTCATGTGATTTTCAGTTCGTGTTATCTTTAAGTTATTGTGACACGTTGTGTGTGTGACTGCTGGCACTCCTCAGGGTCCGGGCTGCGATGTTGGTTGTTGTCTATGTGTGTCCTTTGTGGGTGACCTTGGCTTCTTCATTGGTGTGTGACTGTGGCTGGGATCCCATTGGTTGGTGTGGTATCGCCGTCATGTCCATGTACAGCGTAGTGTGCAGTGTGTCAGACATTCAGGAGTCTTGTTGAGTGGCCATGTGTGATGTGTTTCTGCACCTTGGTTCCCACCCACCACCCTGGAATAGTCATGGGTGCATGTGCAATGTCACCAGTGCATGTGTACTTCACTGCTGCACATTGTTGGAGGTCGAGGGGTGTGGTCTTGAGTGTGTGCAGATGGGAGTTGTTGCCCAGCTAGACCCCTGCCTCCATGTTGGCCTTGGCTTACTGGCCATGCTGATTGATTTGTGCTTGTGTCGGTGTGATGGTAGTTTGTTGCTCAGGACACATGACTGTGGTTCACAGTGTGAACCACATTCAGCTTTGTCATCAGAGTGGGATTTTTATGCAGCCAAGGGTCACCACATTGTGGGGGCCCTGGGGGTGGTGCTGTGGTGTGTCTGTGTCTTGCTGTGTCAGTTGTTGTTCCTACGTGCCTGTGTGACATGTGTGTTTTGTGCTCCCTCTCATCTGACAATGCCTGCTTGCCCACATAGGGGATTTAGATCCATGAGTTACCTTAGTGTGGCAGTGTATGCACATCTGTATGATTGGTATTCAGCTCTCCTCATGTGTTGTGTGGTTGCCTGGGGACACTGGCACCCCCCTCACCTGCTGTGTATGATGACAGTGTTGGTCTGCCTGTTTGTGTTTGTGCATCTGCACCACTGCATTGGCATATCTTGGGTGTGCCATTGGCTGTATGTTGTTTGGTGTGTTTCCCCTGCTGTCCCTGGGACTCCTAGGTCATCGGTCAGCACAGTGATCATGGTTTGTGTGTCCCATTGCTGCCATGGTATGGTATCTGTTCACCTCACATCTGCTGTCTCCACAGGATATCTGCATTTGTGTGCCCATTGGTGCAAATATGTGGTTCTGCATTCTGATGGTCACTTCTGTCATTGTGTCATTGATGAATGTTGACGGTGTCAGCCCCCATGGGTGTTGTTTGTCTGCACATGGCCAAAGGAATGTCTCATTTGCACTGCAGTATTTGGCTCACCCAATTTATGTTGCAATGGGACACATACACTACTTTGCCACAGATGAGTTTTTGGTTCTGTGACCAGGAATGATCCATGCAGTTTGGCAGTTGCAGCTCTTTCTTTGTCAACACTTACCTTTTGGTCACTGTGATGATGGGGGTGTAGACCCCATTGCCACAATGGTCAAAATGTGCTTCAGCTATGGACCCCACACTTCCCTTTTGGTCACTGTGATGATGGGGGTTTAGACCCCATTGCCACAATGGTCAAAATGTGCTTCAGCTATGGACCCCACACTTGCCTTTTGGTCACTGTGATGATGGGGGTTTAGACCCCATTGCCACAATGGTCAAAATGTGCTTCAGCTATGGACCCCACACTTACCTTTTGGTCACTGTGATGATGGGGGTTTAGGCCCCATTGCCACAATGGTCATGGGCTGCTTGCATTGTGGGTGCCACACACATATATGTGTGGCACATGTGCTAGGGGGTCACATTGTATGTTCAAAGTCATGTTCGGTGTTGTAGGCATTTGACACAGCCTACACACGCTTGTCATGGTGGTGGGGGGATGTCTTTATCTTGCATTCCCTAGGTTGTGGTGTGCTTGTTGTGTCATGCATTGTCCATCCTATGAGTGGGGGTGGTAGTAGTGGTAGGCATCCAGCCCCCCTGGGTGAGGGTGGTAGTAGTGGTAGGCATCCAGCCCCCCTGGCTAAGGGTGGTAGTAGTGGTAGGCATCCAGCCCCCCTGGGTGAGGGTGGTAGTAGTGGTAGGCATCCAGCCCCCCTGGCTAAGGGTGGTAGTAGTGGTAGGCATCCAGCCCCCTGGCTAAGGGTGGTAGTAGTGGTAGGCATCCAGCCCCCCTGGCTAAGGGTGGTAGTAGTGGTAGGCATCCTGCCCCCTGGCTAAGGGTGGTAGTAGTGGTAGGCATCCTGCCCCCCTGGGTGAGGGTGGTAGTGGTGGTAGGCATCCAGCCCCCCTGGGTGAGGGTGGTAGTAGTGGTAGGCATCCAGCCCCCCTGGCTAAGGGTGGTAGTAGTGGTAGGCATCCAGCCCCCCTGGGTGAGGGTGGTAGTAGTGGTAGGCATCCAGCCCCCCCTGGCTAAGGGTGGTAGTAGTGGTAGGCATCCAGCCCCCCCTGGTTAGGGGTGGTGGTGCGCATTCAGGCCCCTGTGTGCATATGTGGCATTGGTGATGGGCATCCCGCCCCTATGGTGCTGCTGTTGCTGGTGTAAGTATATTCAGCATCCCCGTGTGTGTGTGTGTGATGTGTCGTGTACGTGTTGTATGTGTTTTGTGGTTGGTGTCTGGCTTACCTTCTGCGCCGTACGCGTCCGTGCCTGTTCCGGTAGTAAATGTAGAATATTGGTATGATCGGGACGAAGGGATTCATGGTTGGTTCGTGTCGTTCGTCCTTCTCGTTGCTTGGCGTCGTCCTCGTCGCTTCGCCTCGTCCTCGTCGCTTCGCGTCGTCCTCGTCGGTACCGTGTTCGTCTCGGAGCCGTGGATCGTGTTGTGGCGCGAATCGGAGCTTATGTGCGCCTCTCCCGGATGCTTTGACGTGCCGTGCGTAGCGACGGGTTCGGAGCGTACGGAAAGCGCATCGTACTTGTCCGGCCGGACGGGGCTGCATTTTTCCTTCCGTGCGACTCGATTCGGCGTTTCCGGATTCGCCTCGGTCGGAGAACAGTACCTGGTTTGGGTGAGTACGGCTCGGCCGGATTTTTTGCTGTTGTGCGCATCGTACTTGCTCGTTCGGTGTACTGTACGGATCGGTCGGGAAACAGGCTTTCGCATGGCTTTTTTCCCGACCGAATGGTATTGGGTGCGCCTCCGACCGAGATCGGAATCGGCCCCTAAGTATTGCTCTGCAGTTTGGGCAAAAAATGCAAACCTTAGCAAATTCTGGAATGGTATTTGAAATCCCCAAAATGTGTCCAGCAGCAGATGATGTGCCTGCTTCTCCTACACCAGCAGAACATCCGTGCTAGGTCTTAAATCTCTTCAGTTCTACTCTTGCTAGATGGGTTCCATGTATACTTCTCAAATGCTTGTACATACTTGAAGTACGAAATGAGTACTTGTGCTTACTTCCACGAGACAGAACCTTCTGACAGAGAGTGCACATCACTTTTCGCGCACTGACTTTTATTTCTCCCACCGAAATTGAGAGAAACTGCCAAACTATGCTTTTTTTTTCTTTCCGAACTTTTTTCCTCCACTGAAGCATTGTCCTGTGGCTCCTCAAGATCTTCTGGAGCTGATGCCATCTTGATTTGACAGAAAAAAAACAAGTAAAACACCAATACAAAATACAAAATGGTCAGTGGCGATAGGAAAGTGTGAACATTTGCAGCCACTCCTAAAACATGGAGGGAAGGGGTGGGACCTTTCTGTATTTGTGATAGAAAAGTGTTTCAAATATCACATCCATTTGTTTCTGTGTCACATGGGGATGCGCAGCGCCGGTGTGGCTCCTTTGCGGTGGCGGCACGACTTCACAAAATACAATAAAACAACATTTTAAATGTATTTTTTTTTCTAATGATACTACTTTTCTTAGACTATTAGTGATTCTCTTTCCTTAAAGTAAACCTTAAAAGTGTTTATATATGTGTTTTACTACTGCCAAAAAATGCGGGAGTCACGTCCCCAGTGCAACTTCAGAAATATGTGCCGGTAATGTGCGCGATGGCGTTGCGACTCCTCAAAAACTATTAAAATGTTTTTCATCTGTTATTATACTACTTTCCTTACCCTATTACTAAACCTCTTACCTTAAATTAAACCTGTAAATTGTCTATTTATGTGTTTCACTACTACCAAACTCCGCCAGGGTCACGTACACACTGCGATGGGTCACGACGGGTGCGCTGCTTCAAATTTTTTGGGAGAAAAAAATAACATAAATTTAAGCAAAATATTACTGTACACACCTCACAGCCATCCGTATTTTGCCAAGAAGATGGGCACCATACCAAAATGCCCCCAGTGCTTATCCCGCAAAATTTGTTGACGTGTTCTTGATGATGAGGAAAATGACCACAACTCCACCACAGAAGTACTTACTTTATATATTTGAAAGGAAGAAACATTGCTTGGTGGATATTTACATCTTTGTACTCTCATTGCCTTTTCTAAAGGAACATTCATGTTATGATAGTTTTCTGCATAAAGACACACAAAAAATAATCATATCGCCAAAACGCCAGGGACGTAGCTTCACAGGGGTGTTTGGAGTGTTATACCCCCTGTATTAATGTATTTTCTCATAAGCAGTTGGGTACAGGTGCTTTCAATCAGGTATTGTAAGATGTGAGTTAGATTTTAGAAAGAATTTTTACATATACGCAGACAAAAATGCACACACACTCTCTGTTTTGAAAATCCTTGAAAATATTGGTTATTTTACAAAAGATTGTGTTTTCTCTCTTAGCACTCCTACCCTTCCATATTCCTCTTACTTTTCGCTGCCCCTTAGGCCCCTCCCATGCACCCTGCTTGTCGTATAATGTATTTAAACATTATATGCCTGCCTGATTGTTGGAAAATGTGAAGCTCACACCCCTACAATCTTACTGACCAAGCTACACCCCTGCAAAAATGGACAGAATGTCACTAGTGACATTTCCTTGTACTCCATTACACAGCTGTAGTGCAAAATACATACTGAATATTACCCAATGAGGTAGCACCTACTAATTAACCATTAGAAACACCGTTTTTGATAAAGGAGCAGGTGTGGTTCTGTTGTGCCCAGTCTCTGATACAGCTACTACCACACCCTCACAGATACTTAAAGATTAAAAAACCTACAAATTCACTGAAAAAAACAAAGGTTAGGACGTTATAGTTAAGAGAATTTAAAAAAACTTATAAATTCACTGAAAAAAGCAAAGTTTACCGGGACGTTATAGTTAGGCTCACATTTCACTTCTACAAAACCATTGAACTTCAGCAGTTAGAGTTACCTGAGATAACTATAATTTATGCCCCTGCAATGCACTACGTATGGCCTCCCAAATTACAACATTCATGACATGGTCAGTGGCATCACTGATGACATTGATGACTTTTCATATCACATCACTGATTTCAGCATCCACAGAACCACTCACACACCTACTCATATACCTATACAACCTTTCATATACCAACTAACATACCCACACAACCACTCAGATAATTATTCACAGACCCATACAGGTACTCACACAACCACTCACTCATCCACAGAGCTACCCACATACCCACTCACTCACATATACTGCAGCTCACAAAACCATTCACTTCCCCATACAGCTACGTATATAACCAGTCACTCACCAATACACCCACTCACAAAGCCACACACTCACCCATACAGCTACTCACACACCCACTTATTCACATGTACAGCCACTCACACACCCAGTCATTTACCCATATAGCGTCTCAACACACCCACTCACTCACCCATACAAGCACTCACATACTCACTCATATACTCATACAGCAAATCATACACCTACTTACTTAGTCATACAGCCACTAATATACCAACTCACTTAGCCAAACACCCACTCAAATATCAACTCACTCACCTATACAGCCATGTACACACACACTCACTCCCTCATACAGCCATTCAGACACCCACTCACTCACCAAATATAGACACTCACACATCCACTTACTCACCCATACAGCTACTCACACACCCACATATACAGCCACTCACTCACCCATGTGGCCACTCAGACACCCACTCACACACGAATACATACACACATACATACAGTCACACAGCCACTCACATATTATTTGTTAGAAATGGTATCACTTGTTAGTACTACACAGAGTATACTAATTTACCTTTTGTAGTAGCTTAGTGTATATGTTTAACAATCAAAAACTCTTAGAAAATAGTTACACCCAGAAAACCACTCACACACCCATTCAAAGACCCATAGAGCCACTCAAACACCCACTGAGAAAGCAAAACAGCCATTCACACACCCACTGAGAGACCCATACAGCTGGTCACACACCCATACAGCCACTGAGATACCCACTCACACCTCATACAGACAGTCACACAGCCACTCATAACATGTTAGAAATACTATCACCCATTAGTACCACAGAAAGTATACTAATTTAACGTATTAAACATAGTAGCTTATTATATATATTTAAATTGAACAAACTTTTGTGAAACATACACTTACTGGATGATGTCATCAGTGAGTGTGGGAGTGGCAGTGGGTGTATAAAAGATTCTATGGGGGTGTGTCAGAGATGCTGTGGAGGATGCCATCAATGATGTCATCAGTGATGTCATTTGAGATGTCATCAGTGATGTCACTGTCTATGTCATGAGTGATGTAATATGTGAGGTCATAAGCAGTGCATTGCGGGGGCATACGTTATAGTTAGCTCAGGTAAATATAACTGCTGAATTTCAATGGTTGAGTGAAATGTGAGTCTAACTATAATGTCCCTTTAAACCTGAGTTTTTTCAGTGAATGTATATATATATGTTTTCACTGAAAAAACCCAAGTTTAAAGGGACGTTATTGTTTTATAGTTAGACTTGTTTAACAATAAATACAAATAAATATATAAAAACTTCATGTTGGGAAGCAACATGGAGGAAATTGTTTAAATACACTATCTGCACTTTAGAAACTCTATGACCCTGTTGAAAGCTGCAGCTAAAACATGCTGGTCTTTGTGTTTGCACCCATTGGAGGAAGTAAAATCAAATAAATTTTGGAACCTGAGCCATGCTGCTGTTTTTCCTTGCCCTCGTCATGCATGCTGACTTGTCGGCGGTACCCTTGTGGCAGCTTCTGTGGAGAAGTTTTTAAGAATTTGGCATACGCGTAAAAAGAAGGCACCTGGGTGGGAGATGGAGATCCTTTCAGGTTCTTGATACTGCAAGCAAGAAGTTTGGCTCTCAGCATCTGAGCGAAGATCCCAAAATTACAATCACCGGTGAGAGCTTGCAATGAAATGCGAACAGGTAGAAAGAGGAGGGGAGGGGAGACATAACCGCACACGCCTCATAGGAGACTAGGGGGGGGTGTAACTGACACCAATCCCGACTCCTGGTAATTCCCATCACGCTTGCACATAAAGTTTGAATTGGTGTTTCTAGGGCATATGCACGGTGGAGCTTAAAACCCCGATTTGAAAGAGAAAGTGATATACGCAAAGAAAACATTGGGGAAACGTGGGTTTTACAAATCCAGGCAGGGTTTTCCCAAATTTTGACATCCTTTCTGCATGAAAATACATGGATAATAAGGGGTGACAAACTTGCTAATATGATTTGCCTAGACTACTTAGCCAATATGAATGGAGTAAAAATAAAAATAAAACAAAAAAAGATAAATCATTGAAATGAGGGAAGAATATAGTAATACACGCACCTCTGAAAGATTTTAAAACATCGTAATTAGAGGAAGCAGGGATATCGATCATGGCAGAAAGACGTGCAAAACGTGAACTAAAAGCCAAGGAATTATTTGGTAAGGATGTAGATGATATCACAGGAAGACTAAGGACTGTGGACACAACACAATTGAAATTGGTGACGGAACAAATGAGAATCACTGAAATAAATAAATGGTGGGAGATGAGGATGTTATAAAATTACTTGGAATGCTATAGAATACCAAGAGGTTTGCAGATTTTTGTGCTCCCAACCTTAAGTGATTTAGATCTGGACCTTTCCCGAAAATGGTGATACAACTGAATGTTCAGAAAAGCTCATGCAAACACTAATTATTCATTCGGAAAATAAGTTATCCAAGTCAATTGAAAGAATTAAAGAATTGGAAGAAACCTTAGAAAGTTTGCAGGAAAAGGAGGATATTAAAGAATGCACTCATGAATATGGAGAAAAAACTGAGGAACAAGAGGCGGAAAAGAAGAAAGCTAATTTCAATTGTGATAAGGGAAATTATGCTGTGGGAAGAATCTATACATTTGCAAGAAAATTCGACCATCTATACACTAGACAGACTGTGGATGCAAAGCATATTGGTGCAATGGCGACAGCATCCAGTGTTGAAACCTCTGAAATAAGTTCGGGGTTGAGGACCCCACAACCCCATTCCCCAGATCAGATTTTTGGGGGGGAAATGAGGTTGTACCAGATGAGAACCAGACAAAGGGGAAGAGGGAAAACAAACAGGGAATAAGAAAACCTCCCAAAACAAGAAGATAAAAGAGGAGCAAAAAGAGGTCGGGGAGCAACTAAGGAGAAAGAAAAAGAAAACAATGTAATCATTAACCTCTCCTCAAAAAGGTTAAATGAACATCATGTGAGACTTTTTAAAGAAAGAATTAACTTTTTGTCCCAATTCCAGATTCAATTTCGTGAATGCAAGTATTGATCTTTATAAATTTATTCGAAAGATCAAATTAAAGAAGTTCTATGCACAGAAAGAATATCGAAAAAAGAAAGAAAAGGCAAAACTGGCAAAAATGGCACGAGCTACTGACCGCAAGAAGGCTGAAAGAGGTGCCCTCATGCACTTATTGCACTTTATACTTTTTAATCTTTTAAATTCAAATTTGTATTCCTTGTGCTTCATTGAATGTGTTGGGGGGGATTTTACCTGTATTGTGGCTTTTGACTCGGGGGAGATCAGACTTTGTAGGAAGGTCCGCGCCATAACGGTTGCAGCAGGCATAGAGCCCGGACAGGAAGCGTGGTAGAGAGGTAGTGTTAACCCTCTCTACCATAGAGTTTCCTGACGGTGCGCCAGAGGTCAGCAGTCTAGTGCGCTAATCCCTGATGCTTTAAATGGCAGCTGTAAAGCGGGCGCGCAGCACGAGCTACTGACCGCAAGAAGGCTGAAAGAGGTGCCCTCGCGCACTTATTGCACTTTATACTTTTTCATCTTTTGAATTCAAATTTTTATTCCTTGTGCTTCATTGAATGTGTTGGGGGGGATTTTACCTGTGTTGTGGCTTTTGACTCGGGGGAGATCAGACTTTGTAGGAAGGTCCGCGCCATAGCAGTTGCAGCAGGCATAGAGCCCGGACGGGAAGCGTGGTAGAGAGGTAGTGTTAACCCTCTCTACCATAGAGTTTCCTGACGGTGCGCCGGAGGTCAGCAGTCTAGTGCGCTGATCCCTGACGCTTTAAATGGCAGCTGTAAAGATGGCGTGCAGCAGACACGAGCAGCAGGCGCACCGCTGGCGCGCTGAAGGTGCGCCAAAGGCAAGCCCGTCTGCGCCCGTCCACGCCCGACAGGGCCCAGGTGTCAGGGACCCTGCCCGTTTACCATTAATATACACCAGGGAACTGCTTCTCTCGCTCGGACAAACTCTGCTGCCATGCAGGGAACGGGGGGGATTACTGGACTGGCAGGTAAAGGGACCACAAGTATGCAAGCACTGTAATTGCACAATAAAGATTTGGGGCCAAATTAATGTAGATGTACCTAAATGCCATTCAGACAAAACCGCATTGACCCTGGGCCTTATTAACTGTCGCTCGCGCCCCAAACATAAAATTCACATTCATCTACTTCCGGAGGAAGGCAGGTTTGATGTTTTGTTCATTACTAAAACTTGGCTTAATAAAAACTCTGCCCCAGACATCCTGTTGGTCCTGCCCCCTGGGTTTCATATTCATAGACTAGATCGTATGGGGAAGATTGGAGGAGGTATTGCAATAGTGGCTAAAGAAGAGTTTAAATGTACTCTCGAACACCTTCCCATCCCAGACTGCGAATGCGGTCAATTCACCATTTCCTTCACCCCTACCCATACCTTTTCATGGCTGCTAATCAATAGACCCCCTGGGTCCAAGGCAGAGTTCTTAGAAGGTTTTATGGACTTAGCCTCCAGTCTGTTGATGAAGAAAACCTACATTACCATCCTAGGAGATCTCAACCTGCACTTTGGAGATAAGAGTATCCCCAACGTCAAGAGGCTAGAGCATGAATTGGAGAGCTTAGCACTTTCCCAACTTATAACAACAGCTACTCACATCAAAGGTCATATACTTGACCCTGTGATCACTAATAACCCTAAAATCTCAGTACTCCCCCATGCCCCAGTACCATGGTCTGACCACCATTCAATTTCATTTGTTATAGAAAAGGGGGAGGTAGCTAAGACTAGCCTCCATCCCATGAAAGCTGCCCCCCCTCCCCAAGCGAGAAACTGGGCTAAGCTCAATGTAGAAACCTGGGTCGATTCCCTGTTGTCCTCTGGCTTTAGCACTTACGGTGCATTGAGGAAGTATATACTAACTGGGAAAGGTGGATTCATCAGTCTTTGGAGAAATCGGCACCCAAAATGAACCCTAAACCAATTAACGTCATCAAAAAGGCACCTTGGTTTAACTCTCAGCGAGCAGCAGTAAAGACAGGGTGTAAAAAGCTGGAAATGGAATGGAGAAAGACCTATGATCCCCAACTTAAAGCTAAATATAAGGCAGCGATTAGAACGTATCATACCCAAATGAGAGAGATACAGGCAGGGTTCTTTAAGGACAAGATTGCACAGGCTCAGAACTCTTCCAAAGAGCTGTTTAAAGTGGTGAAATCCCTGACCACGATTATACAAAACGCCCCTGATCAGCAGGCCTCAAAGGAAAAATGGGACGCACTGGCCACCTTTTTTCACAAAAAGGTGATTGACATTTATAGCTCCTTCCAGGTTGAACCGAACACCTCCAGAGGCCATGAAATAGATCAAGCGGTGGGGGTAACCCCTGCATTGATGCAGTTTCCCGAATTGGATAAGGAGACAGCACAATCTCTCATGAGGGAAATCCGATCAGGCTCCCCTCTTGATCCCGCCCACCAATCCTTGTATGGGCCATTGAGGTCCTTCTGCCATCTATTGTTGGCATGTCAAACCTCTCTCCGCAGTCTGGCACAGTCCCCACACTATTGAAGCAGGCAATAATAAAACCACTGTTAAAAAAACCTAGTCTGAATGCTGCCCGGCCAGAGAACTTCCGACCAATATCACTTCTCCCATTTATTGGTAAAATTGTGGAGAAACATGTTAACAGAATTCTGTCACAATTCCTGGAAGATCATCTTCGGTTAAACCCTACACAGATGGGGTTCCGTCCCCAGCACAGTACGGAATCCACCCTGTTAATGGTGTCCGAAGAACTAAAAATGACCCTGGGTCAAGGAGGAGCAGCTGCAATACTGCTCCTAGACCTAAGCGCAGCCTTCGACACTGTCGACTATGGCTTGCTGGCTAACAGACTCCGGGAAATCGGTATTCAAGGCAATGCCCTGAACTGGTTAGGGTCCTTCCTGGAGGGGAGGTCTTTCCAGGTTATGGAAGGCAGCCTCTTCTAGGATAGTAAGCTACTCACGTGCGGGGTGCCACAAGGCTCATCGCTTAGCCCCACGTTGTTTAATATCTATATGCGCCCGCTGGCGGACATAATTCAAGGATATGGCATCTCAGTAATCTCATACGCTGATGACACCCAGTTGGTGGTGTCCCTTGACTCCAGGATCAATGGCGAATCAGGCCAGCTGGAGCCCTGTCTTGAACGGGTGGTCAAATGGATGACAGGGAGCTGTCTGAAAGTAAACGGGGACAAAACCGAACTGATGGTCCTCAGCAACGCAGGGGTACCCAGTCCCCTGGCTCGCTGGCCACGCTGCCTAGGGAGCGCTCCAGTCACGAGTACTGCTATCAAAAATCTCGGCTTCTGGATGGATAAGGAGCTCACCATGGATACCCAGGCAAGCAAGGTGGCAGGTACTTGCTTTGGGCTGTTATGAATGCTCAGGAAAATCCTTGACCTAATTCCCTTACAGCTAAGTAAAACGGTAATACACTCCCTGGTCACGTCCCGCCTGGACTGTCGTAACGCGCTCCTTTTGGGCGCTCCTAAGTATGTCGGCAATAAGTTACAGCTAGTCCAGAATGCAGCGGCTAGACTTCTGTGTCAGATCCCAATGAAGGAATCAGTGAAGAAGCATCGCAGACAGGTACATTGGCTCCCTATCGAGGCGAGAATTAAGTTTAAAGTACTTTGCCTCACACATAGAGCCATAAACAACACAGGGCCCAGCAAGATTAGAAATCTAGTAGGCCTGTACCTCCCTAGGAGAAACCTGAGGTCAGGCTCTGAGAGATTGTTAAACACTACCAGAATAAAAAGGGCCAGATTGGGGGGAAGAGCCTTTTCCCACCTTGCGCCCAAGTTACGGAACTCTCTTCCTAGGGAGTTAAGATTCACAGCATCAGAATCCACCTTCAGGAAGAAACTAAAAACCTGGTTGTTTAACGAGTGCAACTAACCTCCTCCTTTCTCGCTACTCTGTGTTCGTGCTTAGCGCTGGGAGGGCTTCGTGTAGCCATGCGCTCTATAAATCATAATAATAATAATAATATCTGTTATAACAGCCAGGGAGTTGAATCTGTTGTGAACTCTAACCAATTTAGAAATGGAAGCCTCTGGGATAGATACACATACCATAGATATCACACCGGACTTTACATAATGTGAGCGTTTTTGAAATTTCTACAGATGCAACAATAGAAAGTGGCTGCAAATTAAAATCAAAATTTTGCTCCCAAAGTCCTGTGGGAAATAAGATTGAATTGTTGCAGGACGTCATGGTGGAAGAATTAACCAGAATAGTAACTAAAGAAACAGATCAAAAGGTCTGATCATGGAATAACATGACAAAGGAAGAATGGGAAGCATTGGCAGATTTACAACAAGATGAGAGCATAGTGATAAAAATAAGTGATAAGGGAGGCAACTTTCAGCCATAAGAAATACATAGCAGAAGCCAACAGGCAACTAAACAATAGAAATGATATAGAAGACTCCCTGGAGACCCCAGTGATGAGTACATGCAAACGTTTTATCTCATGCTCAATGAGATGGCACGAAAGACATTTTTGGGATGTGGAAGAATATAACTACTTGAAAACAACTTATCCCGTCATGCCTATGATCTATTTCCTCCCAAAGGTACATAAGAATAACATGGATCCTCCAGGAAGACCTATTTTTAGCTCAATAGGCTCACTACTTGAAAACACTTCAAGATTTATTGATATATTTTAGTTTCCATATGTAGAAAACCTTCCATCATATCTACGTGACTCACAAGATTTTTTAAACAGGATTAATGACCTGCCATGGAAGCCTAAATATATGGCCACAGTGGATGTAGTTTCTTTATGTATATCGATTCAATATACAGATGGCATAGTACCATGTAGATATTTCCTACAGACCTGCTCTATCCTGCTCCTTGAGTACTCTGATATGCTGATAGAAATGATCAAATTCTGCCTCCACCACAATATTTTTCTATTCAACAACAAATATTTTTTACAAGTGCAGGGAACTGCAATAGGCACTTCATTTGCACCAACATACGTGAACCTACTGATGGGGTGGTGGGAGGCAGAAACAGCATGGAGAGAGCAGAACAACAATGCAATTCACCTTTGATATCCCAGAAAAGGAAATCAACTATCTGGATATAGGGATCTACATAGAAAAAGAGAAGATCTGTACAAATATATACAGAAAACTCAATAGTGTGAATAGTATATTGCATGAGAATGGTGGGCATCCCAAGTTCCTAAAATGGAGTGTCCCCTATGGGGAATTTCTTAGAGCCATACAGAGTTGCTCAGAAGAACCCATATTCAATATGCAGGCCATGGAAATGTATGAGAGATTTTAAGTGAGAGGATACCCATATGCTGATGTCCTTCTGAGAGCCAGAGCAAAAAAATGAGACTCATTACTGGCAATTAAATCTAAAGGGACAGCACATGAAAACGAAATACAAATCACAAGGTATATTACAGACTATGATATGTCCAACAGGAGGACTAGAGATCTGTTAACCCAGAATTGGAAGCTTATAAAGATGGATGAGGATCTCAAAAGTCTATTACCTGAATCCCCTAACATCACACATAGAAAGGAGTGATATGAAACCTGATAATATAACAAAAAGTGGCATGGAGAACTGGCTAGAGAGTAAAAAGAAGGGATTTTGGATATACCCCAAATGTAAAGCATGTGCTTATGGAAGGAACACCATGGAGTTTAAAACGATATATGGAAATATGAATATGAAAACAGAGTAGATTACTTGGGAGACTGACTCCATAGTGTATGTTTTGGAATGCACATGCAGCAAGAAGTACATGGGAAGTACTGTTAATAAACTTGGTATCCTGTAACACCTTTGTGCGATTAAGAACCAAGACTTCTAATACGCCATGGCAAAACACATTTGGGAGAAACATGATGGAGAGGCAGGCAACAGGATATACTATGCAGTAAAACATTTTGCACAGAGAATGTGAGGAGGAATTAGAGAGCTAGAACTGCGGAGAACAGAATCTAAAATGATAATATTGATGGGTACTGAGATTCCACATGGCCTCAATACAAATGCAGAATTGCATGTTCACTTGTGATTTGTGTGCAGAGCATCAGAAGGTTTTTTAGATGTCTGATCTTGATTTTGATTTTATACAATAAAATGTGAAATAAATGTTTATTCTATGAAACAGATCTTAAAATTGATATATGGGGTAACAAATGCAGTTTAATTCCTGATAATTGTGTGAGTTAGTTATATATATATATAAATATATATATATATATATATATATATATATATATATATATAAGATTTTTTTTTAGGTGGAGAGGACATTTTAGAAATTGAAAAAGTCAATAGAGGGATTATCGAAGGCAAGAATTTATATAATAACAACAGAAATAGGGGATTTCTTTTAGTCAATGATGACCAAACCTGATGGCAAATTCACACCCAATATGGAGAGATCATTATTTTGTACTTTCTTAAATAATATTCTATGTATATGATTACCACTGGGTATTTTTCATCTAGAAGCTTTGTAATGAGGTTTAAATATAAGGAGCATTCCTTGTATCATCTCCCCATTTTGATTTAAATATTTTCCTTTTTGAATTCTGAGAACTGTATTCATTTTTTGCACATGAAAAAATGTTTACCATAAAATCAGATTTCATTAGATTCAAAGTGATGGCTGTATGGCATTCAATTGTAAGCTCATTATCATAGGCATTTGCGCTTTATCTTGTTAGTGGGTTATATCTTGCTGATGAAAAACATTGCATTTCATGATATTTGATATTTATTCATGTGGCTGAAAATATAGAGATGATATATCTTCTTGGCTGGTTAAAGAATAGATTCGTTTTTGGAAATTGAGAAGAGAAATTATGCAGATAAGGATTTCATGTGTATATATATATATATATATATATATATATATATATATATATATATATATATATATATATATATATATATTATATATATATATATTACCTACTGGCGGTCGCCAGTAGGTAGTTATAGTTAGGACCTTTTTTCCATAGGAAAAGCGTTTTTTGATTTGCCAATATCTTTTGCGCCGTTTGACGAATCTTCGTGGAATTTTCTAAAAAACAGGGTTGGACCGCTCAGTTTGTGTGTTGAAAGTTTCGGGGTGATATGTTGAGCGGGGGCCGAGAAAAAGGGGGTCCCAAAGCACATTTTCTCCATGTTAATTTCCATAGGAACTTTATTACAGGCTACAGCCCGACCTGCTGAACGGAATTTCACCAAATTTGGCAAAAAGGTAGGTCTTGGTTTAGAGTGCGCCCTTTTTTTTAAATGGTGTAAATCATTAATAAATCAGTAGTTCCTGAGAAATTTTTCAAATAAAAATATTGATATCTGAGCACCTAGGAGGAGTCGCAAACCCTCTCGAGCACGAGCTCAATTCTGATTGGCTGCCAACACTCCAAAACAGAATGTGTTGGCAGCCATCTTGTGACTCGGTAAAACCAAGTCACAAGAAAAAGGGTGAACAAAGATAAAAAACATTAAAAGGGAGCAGGGTACAAACACCCTGACCCCCTAGGCCTGCGCAGGGTGTCCCACAAGGACCCCCAAGGCCAAAAAAAGAATAAAAAAAAAAAAGAATCGGACGAATTCACGCTGGGGTCGCGAATTCGGCTGAGAAAATAAAAAACAAATGAAGCGCGGGCTCACGTGCTTCATTTTTGAAAGCCCCCAGGTGGGCCAGGTCCCAGGGGCACTCACCAATAAATTTGTGGGGGCCCGCGGGGACCCCCGCAGCCCCGGGGACTGCCACATCCCCGGGGCTTATTGAAATTGAATGCGGGGGCACGCGGCCCCCCCGCAGCCCTGGGGACCGCCACCTCCCCGGGGCTATAAATATTAATTAGTGTGGGGGGGCTCAAGCCCCCCCACACGCCCCTTTTTATACCACTCTGCAAACGCGGCTTCTGGTGCAATGCTGGTGGGGCGATGACGTCCTCTTGTGTCCTGAGGACCTCAGGACACAAGTGGACTTCATCCTCCGAGCAGCAGTGCGCCAGAAGCCGTGTTTGCAGCATGGTGTAAAAAGGGGCATGGCCTCGGAACACCTCTCTGCAACGCAGCTCTGTGGCACTTACTGGAGGTACCTGGTGAGCTAGTTGGCCCTCAGAGACCCTCAGGATTCAAGGGGACTTAATAGGGACGTTATAGTTAGGAATTAGCATTTAGAAATTCACTGAAAAAACCATAGGTTTTAGGGACGTTATAGTTAGAAATTAGCATTTAAAAAACCTTTGAAATTCACTGAAAAAACCATGGGTTTCAGGCACGTTATAGTTAGAAATTAGCATTTAAAAAACCTTAGAAATTCACTGAAAAAACCACAGGTTTCAGGGACGTTATAGTTAATTGGACATTTCACTCATACAAAACCAGTGAAATTCGGCCGTTATAGTTAGTTCAGCTAACTATAACTCGCGCCCCCGCAATGCACTGCTGATGACGTCACATATTACATCACTCATGACATGGTCAGTGACATCACTGATGACATCACAGATGACATCTCAAATGACATTACTGATGACATCACTGATGACATCATCCACGTGATAATTTGATGCATCTTCTCACACCCTAATATAACCTTTGATACACCCACTCTAAATTACAGACTGCCATTCTCAAAACCATAGACACTCCAACACCAATAACTACATACCCACTCACTGATTCTTAGGTCTACACACCCATCCACTCACTCACCCATACAGTCACTCATACTTTCGGTCACTCATCAGTACAGGACTATCATACGCCTATATAGACACTCACACACTGTCACTCATCCGTAGAGTTACTCACACACCTAGTCAGTCATGCAAAGAATTAATCACACTCCCATTTACTCACCTATACAGTTATACACACACCACCTCACTTACTCATACAGATACTAAAACATACTTATGCTCTTATACAATCACTGATACAAGCACACACTCATCCATACAGCCATTCTCACAATCACTCACTCTCACATATAGTCATTTATATACTCCAACACTAACATATACTGCCTTACACATATGTAGTTACTCACACATGTACCACTGAGACATCCATTCACTCACCAACACACCCATACACACACTCACCCACCCATACAGTCCATCACAGATGCACTCTTGAATCCATACACCTAGTGAATCACCCACTCACACATCTATGCACAGAGTCACACACCCCCCACCCACACAAACACTGAGGCACCCATACAGATACTCAGACAACCAATCAATAACCCATGTAGACACTCATGTAGCTATTCACCAACCCATGCAGCCGCTTACATACCAACAGACAGACTGATACAGACATTCACACAGTTTAGTCACTAACCCATGCATTCAGTAAGATATGTTTAATCACTCACTTATAGAGTCAGTCACGCACCTACTAAATCATCCATTCAGACACTCATACACCCACTCATTCTTCATTACACCTTGGCCTATATATATTAAGCATATTTAAACTTTACAGAAACACACAGTCACTAGGTGATGTCATCAGTGATGTCATCAGTGATGTCACTGACCATGTCATGAGTGATGTAATATGTAAGTAAGTAATAAGTAAATTTTATTGTGCAGTTAATTAAAACCATTACAAGCAATCATCATTTTACACAGTTTCGTTATAAAAAGAGGAATGGCAACATACAGTAATGTTGTGGCAATTCGTGAGTAAAAAACCGCTATTAAAAATGCAAAATGAGAACTTTTAAAATATGATTAGTGGTTTATAACATAAAATTAGCCTACAAGCTGGCCCAGTCCTCTTCTGTCTATGCTGCCTTCGCAGCAGAGTGTGTTAAAAAGGGGATGAAGTGCCAAGTACAGTAGTGGCTGTAGGCCAAGGCCAGACGTCCTGGGAGCAGAGACAAACGGTTTTGTTGCACAGGGCGCAAATGGTTTTATACTGGTCTTTTGGATCAGATAGCCAAGTCTGTATACGCAGGAATGCCTTGAAAAATGTAGTCAAAAGAGCCAGGGCATAGTTAAATATAATACTTGGGAATTGCCATAAAGTGCGCAGTGTGCTTACTGTGCAGATATTTAAAAAAGTTAAGATTTGTGGCAAATTAGGCCTGGCAAGGGTTAAGGTACCTGTGTGGCATCTGTTACAGGCCTGTAATTAGCAACATGGCCAGGCCGATCAGCCTCTAAATTGCATGTTTGGCCTTGGTCTTGTTCAGACCGCCAGTAACAATGTAAGCGTAAACTGGCGAAAGTGCTTGGAGCCCTAGCAGCAATGAGAGTGATCAATTTGCCAATTTGCAGAAAAAGTGCTTAATGCAAAAACGGCATCAAGAGTGAGTGCGGGGCATCATAAGATGTCCCCCCGCTTGGGTTGAACTAACTTGTTCTTTTCTATCTTGCTAATTGCTGAACCTGTAGTATAAAGGGGCGGCATGGAATAGCCCTCCGCATGGTCTTAAACTTACTTCGTTTCAGTCCAACTTATAATTGAACCATGTGAAACAGAGAAACACACATAAAAAAAAATGGTACACAGAGTCGGTTCCTCCAAGAGCGGGAGTTTCGAGGGAGCATCTGGGGCCTGCTGACTTAGATTTTGAGATCAGTGCCAGTGCCTCTTCAGGTTTAAAAAAAATTTGGAACAATGATAATCAGTGGAGACCACTTTTCCAGCTTGGCCCTTGTTCCCACCAGATTGCTTTGACAACTTAGAAGGCAGGAAGTGCACCCAATGCTGATGCTGTACTTCCTGTTTCTTCACTGGTGAGAGCTGGGACCTTCTCAGTGGAAATTATGATGCTGTGTTCCGCTCTGCATCCGGGCTGCTGTTGTCTTCTAGGCATTCTTTCAGTTTGTTAAGGTGAGCTTCAGCGGCTGCGAGGAATTTTACCATGCGGCAGCTCAGTTGGACATCATCACCGGCGAAGCATGCCAGCACCGCTTGCCTGCAGGACCGTATCCGGTTTTTGTTAAAAAGCGGTCTCAGGAGGGTCCGGCGTTCTTGTAGTAGGTCCCTACAAATAGTGATAAGGTGTACTTAATTTTCTTCACCGTCGCCACAGAGTCGGCACTTTGCTGGTATCGGAGGGCGTAGCCAGGGGGGTAAATGATTTGCGGATGGCAGCAGCCCTAGGCGTAGTTTCAGGAACTTCTCTTTCATCTTTTTGGAGAAGCCATTCAGCAGATATGCTTGGGGCGAAAGTTTAGTGTAAGATTGTATAGTAAGCCAGTCATGTGCACGCTCAGCCAGGGAGGATTTGTCCTGCAAGAGTGATTCTTTCCTGACTGTCTTGTTTACTGCTTTTTTTAAGCCTGCCGGGGTCCCTGGGAGTTCCCATAGTTGTCGTAGCCCCAGGTGGTTGATAGCTGCCTTCAGATATAGCCTTGCGGGGCAAGTCTCTTTGGCTTGAAGTTACTTCCACAAAAGGGCATTTAGCGTTTTCGGTTCTCCCCTACTTATTTTGTGCCAGCTTTTTACATATGTTCCTTTTCGTGCCAGCTCTTCTCTTTGGAGCCCAAATTCAAGCCTCATCTGAGCGGGGGATGTGTACCTCGGCAGGCCGAAGATCATGCGCAGTGCTCTTGCTACAGTGCCATCTACAGTGTCCGCGTCCCTCCCTCTCATTGCTTCGCTGCCGTAAGTGATGGATGGAACTAATTTTGCCTGGATCACCCTTGTTAGAGGGAGGAGGCTTGATCCAGTGATCTTATTTTTTAGATTCCTTAGGGCTACCGCAGTCATTAATCCTCTCTTTTTTATCGCTTCGCATTGTGGCTTAAAATTGCCCTTGTGGTCTATGATGACCCCCAGGTATCTATATTCGCGAACAACATCCAGCTTCCTCGATGCCAAAAACCAGTTACTTGTTGTTTCTCTATTTTTGCGAGTGCTGATAATCATAACTTTGGATTTTTCTTGATTGATGCTAAGCATATTTGTTGCAGAATATCGCAACATGATGTCCAACAGCCGCTGCAGACCTACCGCGGTCTGGCTGATAAGTACCAGATCATCCGCGTAAAATAAATTGGACAGCTGGGTGCCCCCTAGCTTGGGTGCATGCGAATTGCTTTCATTCAGCAAGATTGATATCTCTGCTATAAAGAGATTAAAAAGTGTTGGTGCGAGCACACAGGCTTGTTTTACCCCTGCGCTTGATGTAATATGTGACGTCATCAGCAGTGCATTGCGGGGGCGCGAGTTATAGTTAGCTGAACTAACTATAACAGCCGAATTTCACTGGTTTTGTACGAGTGAAATGTCCAACTAACTATAACGTCCCTGAAACCTGTGTTTTTTTCAGTGAATATATATATATATATATGCCATACAGCCATCGCTTTGAATATATATATATATATTCCAACAAATGCCACAGAATCTACCGAACTCCTTTCGTGACGGGTGCCTCCTACGTGCATGTGGCCTGCACGAGTTAAATTACTAAACAATTGTCCCTCCATTCAGGAACCCCATCTGAGCACTCACAGGCTTTGCTTTAAAACATTTATTTCATCCAGCATGACGCGTTTCAGCTGCCAGGCCTTTATCAAATGCTGTTTAGTGAAACAGAACAAGAGCATTCAGATGTTTAAATAACTCATTTTGCTCCCCTCCACAGTAGCAAGCAAGAAAGGACTGCACTTTCACCATAGTCCATTCATTAATTCATGCCGCCATCATTGAGTGTATGTAGATTACATTTCAGTCCCATAGTGGTGTTTTTAATTTCCATGATAACCAAACCTTTAAAGTAAGCTTCCATTATCGTAATGGGAAATCTGTTCATACCTGGCAGATTGCACTGTACTTATGCCACTGTTTATTTTATTCCTGGAGCATCGGTGTTTCATGATGCTGTTGATGTTACAAGCCTTTTCGTCAGCCACTTAGTGCACATTAGATTTCCTGTACCTGAAAGCGCTGGTTTAAGTAATCAGCGCTCTTCCATGAGGTCATGTCCCAACTTGTAGTCAGCAGGTACATTGTTCATTTGGCCGGGGCGATTCTGGCAGATTAAATTTAATATTCCAACAAATGCCACAGAATTTAAAGCAAAGTCTGTGAGTGCTCCGATGGCGTTCCTGAATGGAGGTACAAGTGTTTAGTAATTTAACTCGTGCAGGCCACATGCACGTAGGAGGCACCCGTGACGAAATGAGTTCGGTAGATTATGTGGCAGTTGTTGGAATATGGAATTTAATCTGCCGAAACCGCCGCGGTCAAATGAACAATGTACCTGCTGACTACAAGTTGGGACATGACCTCATGGAAGAGCATTGATTACTTAAACCAGTGCTTTCAGGTACAGGAAATCTAATGTGCACTAAGTGGCTAAGTACAGTGCAATCTGCGAGGTATGAACAGATTTCCCATTACGATAATGGAAGCTTACTTTAAAGGTTTGGTTATCATGGAAATTAAAAACACCACTATGAGACTGAAATGTAATCTACATGCACTCAATGATGGCGGTGTAAAATAATGAATGGACTATGGTGAAAGTGCAGTCCTTTCTAGCTTGCCACTGTGGAGGGGGAGCGAAATGAGTTATTTAAACATCTGAATGCTATTGATCTGTTTCACTAAACAGCATTTGATAAAGGTCTGGCGGCTAAAACGCGTCATGCTGGATTAAATAAATGTTTTAAAGCAAAGCCTGTGAGTGCTCCGATGACGTTCCTGAATAGAGAGACAATTGTTTAGTTATATATATATATATATATATATTTATATATATTTTCCAACAAACGTCCCTCCGCCAGGAACAGACCGGGGCACTCCGCGGGTGTTTAAATGCATTTATTTAGTCCTTTGAAAACCTGCATTTCATTCACTCCGCATGACGCGTTTCAGCTACTCAGCCTTTATCAAATGCCTCGAGTGAAAGTTTGTTACTTCTCGTGTAGGTGGTTAAGTAGTCCCTTTAGCTTCCCCTGCATAGTGGATAGCAATGAAGGACTATGAATTCGCTGCCGATTCTTCCGCTTGTGATGCCTCCATCATTGCATGGTTGCAGTTCTATTTTCCTCATAGTGATGAAAACATCTATTGCCGGTGATTCATTATAATAACCCTCCATTCTCTGATGGGCACAGTTAAAAACTGACGGCATTACAATGTGCCACTATGCGCTGTAACTGGGGTGCGACTGCTTTACACAGTTCCCCTTGTCAGCCGCTTCTTGCCATATTTATATATATATATATATATATATATATATATATATATATATATATATATATATATATATATATATATATTATCTACTGGCGGTCGCCAGTAGATAGTTATAGTTAGGACCTATTATCCATAGGAAATCCGCGACATTCTATTTGCAATAACGTTGGCGCCGGTTGACGAATCTTCGCGAAAGCTTCCAACTTGTTGGGGCGCTCCGGTCCGCTCCTACCCTGAAAGTCTCGGGGTGATAAGTCAAGCGGGGGCCGAGAAAAAGGGGGTCCCAAAACGCGTTTTCCCCATTCATTTTTCCATAGGAACCTTTAGTCGCAGCTACAGCTCGAACTGCTGAACGGAATTACCCCAAATTTGGCAAAGAGGTAGCCCTTGGTTCAGACTGGTGCCTTTTGCTAAAATGGTGTAAATCCGTTCAGTAGTTCCTGAGAAATTCACAATTAAAATCACATATATATCTATGGGCGCGTCGGATCCGCGTACCCTCCCGATCACGAGCTGCATGCTAATTGGCTGTCAACACTCCAAATCAAGGAGTGTTGGCAGCCATTTGTCCCTCGGTAGAACCGAGGGACAGAAACAAGTGCGCAAAGCGCAAAAGGGGGCAGGGTAGAAACACCCTGACCTCCTAGGTCTGCTCAGGGGGTCCCACAAGGACCCCCTGGGCAGAAAAGATTTTTTTTTTTTAAATCGAGCGGGATGCGCTAGGGTGCGCGGATCCCGCCAAGAAAAAAAAGAAACAAGTGCGCAAAACGCACAAAGGGGGCAGGGTAGAAACACCCTAACCCCTAGGCCTGCTCAGGGGTCCCACAAGGACCCCTGGGCAAAAAAAGCATTTTTTTTTTAAAAAATCGGCAGCATGCGCTCAGGGTGCGCAAATCCTGCCGAACAAAAAATCGAAGCGCGGTCTCCGCGCTCGATAGTTAATTGGCCCTCGGTGGCCCAAGTCCCGGGGGCATGGTGGGGGAGATAACTTGATGTGTGGGGCCTCAAAGGGCCTCCAAGCCCCGGGGACCGCCACCCCCCGGGGTTTTTAAAAATGGTGCGGGAGGGCTCTGAGCCTTCCGCAGCCCCGAGGACCACCACCTCCCGGGGCTTTTTTAAATTAATTTAACAACCTGTGTGGGGAGCTCCAGCCCCCACACGCCCGGGACCGCCACCACCCCGGGGCACTAACAAATTAAAATGGGGGTCCGTTTGGACCCCGAAGCCCCGGGGACCACCACCTCCCGGGGCTGTGCTGATGTAGGAGGGGGGCCGCGCGCCCCCTCCTGGAGCCCTTGATGGCCCTGGGGACCACCACCCCCAGGGCCGGCTCCTGCAGTGTCCCGGGGTGCCTACCCCGGGACACTGTAGTTTGCTATGGCAGGACGGAGCCTCGCGGCTCCCGTCCTGCCATAGCAAACTGCTTTGGATATTGGAAGAGAGAGCAGGGAAACCTGCTCTCTCTTCCAATATCCAGCACATTGCTTTCCACATGGGGAGCAGCATGTCAGCTGCTCCCCATGTGGAAAGCAATGCCGGCTCCCAAGGGACGTGGGGAGCCGGCGGGACTGTGGGGGATTGGGGACCCCCCACAGTCCCCAACGGAGAGGGCCAGCCCCGGGGGATGGGGTCCCCGGGGCAAGTAGTGGCCCAGGAGTGGGGCCACGCGGCCCCCTCCCCAAAAAAGAAAAATTAAAAATTAAAAATGGAAAGGCCGGCCCCGGGGATGGGGTCCCCGGGGCCTTAAATGGCCAGAGGAGGGGGCCACGCAGCCCCTCCAAAGAATAAAAATAAAAAGGCCATGCCCCGGGGATGGGGTCCCCGGGGCCAATACAGGCCCAGGAAGGGGGCCACGCGGCCCCCTTCCCGTTTTTTTTTTTTATTAAAAATTAAAAAAGGGGTAAGGCCCTGCGGGATGGGGTCCCCAGGGCATAAAAACAGGAAAAAGGAAGGGGGGCTACACAGCCTCCCTTCAGGGGACAACATTTTTTTTTTTTTTTTAAACGATCGGGCCCGCAGGCCCCGCCCTTCCTTCACCACTCTGCAAACGCGCCCTGGCGCGTTTACAGAGGGGGAACGAATTTCCTTGAATACTGGGGGTCCTTGGGGCCAACTAGCCCACCAGGAACCTCCAATATGCGCCAGGGGCTGCGTTGCAGAGACGTGTAGAGAGGCCACACCCCTTTACACCTCTCTGCAACGCAGCTCTGTGGCGCTTTTGGAGGTATATGGTGGGCTAGTTGGACTCGGGGACCCTCAGGATTCAAGGGGACTTAATCCCCAACTTAAAACGCGCCACTGGGCGCGTTTGCACAGTGGTGAAGGGAGGGCGGGGCTTCAGGTGACATGTGTGCAAACAGGCCCCGTGGCGCGTTTTAAGATGGGGAATTAAATCCCTTCATCCTGAGGGTCTCTGGGGGCCAACTAGCCCAACAGGTACATCCAGAAAGCGCCACACAGCTGCGTTGCAGAGAGGTGTAAAAGGGGTGTGGCCTCTCTACACGTCTCTGCAACGCAGCCCCTGGCGCATATTGGAGGTTCCTGGTGGGCTAGTTGGCCCCTAGGGACCCTCAGGATTCAAGGGGACTTAATCCCCCAACTTAAAACGCGCCACGGGCGCGTTTGCACAGATGTCACCTCAGGCCCCGCCCTCCCTTCACCATTGTGCAAATATTCCTCTAAAATCAGCCGAAATACTAATTCCGATTTACTCACCTGTTATCAGGAGAGACCTCAGTGCTGTATCTTTCAGCCCAGTACTGGTCCTGAAAAGTAATTCTAACCATACTTACCAGTAACTTGAATTTCCTTCCATAGGCTAACATTGACTGGTTTCACTTGGAAATTCTTCTAAGTGTGGAGTTTTGGAACTTTAAAATATTCCTCTAAAATCAGCCGAAATACGAATTCCGATTTACTCACCTGTTATCAGGAGAGACCTCAGTGCTGCATCTTTCAGCCCAGTACTGGTCCTGAAAAGTAATTTTAACCGTACTTACCGGTAACTTGAATTTCCTTCATAGGCTAAGATTGACTGGTTTTCAGCAAAAAGTTTCAAAGTGTTGATTTTCACAAACTACAAATATTCCTTAAAAATCGCCTGTATGACTTAAACGCATTCTTTCAACTGTTTACAGGAGATGCACCAGTGCTGGATCCAGGATCCAACACTGAGTAAGAAAAAGTAACGATAACAGTTTTTACCTGCTAAGTGAATTTCCTTCCATAGGATAACATTGGTGATTCTATGAGAAAAAGTTTCTAAGTGTCAACTTTTAAAATACAATAATATTCCTTAAAAATCACGAATGTAACCAAAACGCTTTTACTCAACTGTTTACAGGAGATGTACCAGGACTGAATCTAGGATCCAGTCCTGTGGTTACAAAAGTAATCCATAAAGTAACTAATTGCATTTAACTAGAAATTCACATTGAGCTGAATGTTGCATTGTGTTTGAAAATGTGTTGCCCATTGCAACAACTGTAACTACTGTACTTAAAAGTCTATTGCCTATCTGCAAAGTATTTAAACTAAAGTAATTCATTCTGAGAAAGTATTTTTTGTAATGTAATGTATAATGTAATTACAATGTAATTTAAAAAATAAAATATGTAAAAAAAATTGTTTCTAAAAATGTAGTAAATCAGTATGAAAAAAATTAATATAACAATTAATACATTTAAAAATTGTCATTTACAAAACCTTTGAAATTCACTGAAAAACCGTAGGTTTCAGGCACGTTATAGTTACAAATTAGCATTTAAAAAACCTTTGAAATTCACTGAAAAAACCATAGGTTTCAGACACGTTATAGTTACAAATTAGATTTAAAAAACCTTTGAAATTCACTGAAAAAACCATAGGTTTTAGGGACAGTTATAGTTACTTGGACATTGCACTCGTACAAAACCCGTGAAATTCCCCCGTTATAGTTAGTTCAGCTAACTATAACTCGCGCCCGCAATGCACTGCTGATGACGTCACATATTACATCACTCATGACATGGTCAGTGACATCACTGATGACATCACTGATGACATCTCAAATGACATCACTGATGACATCATCCACGTGATAATCTGATGCACCTCCTCACACCCTAATATAACCTTTGATACACCCACTCTAAATTACAGACTGCCATTCGCAAAACCATAGACACTCCAACACCAATAACTACATACCCACTCACTGATTCTTAGGTCTACACACACACATCCACTCACTCACCCGTACAGTCACTCATACTTACGGTCACTCAGTACAGGACTATCATATGCACTCTTACTCCTATATAGACACTCAAACAACGCCACTCATCCATAGAGATACTCACACACCTAGTCAGTCATGCAAATAATTAAACACACTGCCATTTACTCACCTATACAGTTATACACACACCAGCTCACTTACTCATACAAATAGTAGCACATTGTTACGCTCTTATACAATCACTGATACAAGCACACACTCATCCATACAGCCACTATCACAATCACTCACTCTTGCTTATAGCTATTTATATACTCCAACACACATATATACTGCCTTTCACATATGTAGTTACTCACACATGTACCACTGGGACATACATTCACTCACTAACACACTCTTACACACCCATACAGTCTATCACAGATGCACTCTTGAAACCATCCACCCAGTGAATCACCCACTCACACATCTATGCACAGAGTTGCACACACCCCTCCCACACAAACACTCAGGCACCCATACAGATACTCAGACAAGCATTCAATAACTCATATAGACACTCATGTAGCTATTCACAAACACATGCAGCCACTTACACAGCAACAGACAGACGGATACAGACATTCATCCAGTTTAGTCACTAACCCATGCATTCAGTAAGATACGTTAAATCACTCACTTATAGAGTCAGTCACGCACCTACTAAATCATCCATACAGACACTTACACACCCACTCATTCTTCAATACGTCTTTTCCTATATGTATTAAAAATATTTAAACTTTACAGAAACACACAATCACTGGATGATGTCATCAGTGATGTCATCAGTGATGTCATCAGTGATGTCATTTGAGATGTCATCAGTGATGTCATCAGTGATGTCACTGACCATGTCATGAGTGATGTAATATGTGACGTCATCAGCAGTGCATTGCGGGGCGCGAGTTATAGTTAGCTGAACTAACTATAACGGGGGAATTTCACGGGTTTTGTACGAGTGCAATGTCCAAGTAACTATAACTGTCCCTAAAACCTATGGTTTTTTCAGTGAATATATATATATATATATATATATATATCTGATGCAGTTGGCGTTTTTTAACATTATATGCAGAATTTTGCATTAGGAGTATTGTTTACAGCAGAAAAGCACTTATTGGCACTTTAAGGCATACGTTTGCACAAGATTCAAATGTGATTTGAATCTCTGCACTTGCACTGTAGAAATAGGAATGCATTAGAAACATTTATGTTGTTTGCATCTCTTGTTAAGATAATTTGTATTGGTGAAATTGTTAACAGAATATTGGAAATCAATGTCAACAGTGGAAAAGGCAAAAGGAGCATGTCTGGTTAAGCTTAATCCTTAAGAGGGTGACTAAATCCCTCATTTCTTTAATGACTATCTATCATATGCTCCTCTTCTATCAATTTCTCTCCTTTCCCTCCCCCAATCCACCAACAAATTATCACCTACCGAAATGATCTCCTCTCGATATTTTTGATCTCTCCTTGAAATGAAATTCATTTAATGATGAACGCATTTTCCTTATAAGGTACATTTAGACTGTTCACAAGTGACACTCTAGGTTGGTCTTTGTGTTTGCACCCATTGGAGTAGGTAAAATAAAAGGATTTTTTGAACCTGAGCCATGCTGCTGTTTTTCCTTGCCCTTGTCATGCATGCTGGCTTGCCGGTGGTACCCTTGTGGGGGCTTCTGTGGAGACGTTTTATGGGGGATTATATATATATATATATATATATATATATATATATATATATATATATATATTCACTGAAAAAACCATAGGTTTTAGGGACAGTTATAGTTAGTTGGACATTGCACTCGTACAAAACCCGTGAAATTCCCCCGTTATAGTTAGTTCAGCTAACTATAACTCGCGCCCCGCAATGCACTGCTGATGACGTCACATATTACATCACTCATGACATGGTCAGTGACATCACTGATGACATCACTGATGACATCTCAAATGACATCACTGATGACATCATCCAGTGACTGTGTGTTTCTGTAAAGTTTAAATATGTTTAATATATATAGGGAAAGGCGTATTGAAGAATGAGTGGGTGTAAAAGTGTCTGAATGGATGATTTAGTACGTGCGTGACTGACTCTACAAGTGAGTGATTAAACGTATCTTACTGAATGCATGGGTTAGTGACTAAACTGTGTGAATGTCTGTATCCGTCTGTTGGTGTGTAAGTGGATGCATGGATTTGCGAATAGCTACATGAGTGTCTATATGGGTTATTGATTGGTTCTATGAGTATCTGTATGGGTGCCTGAGTGTTTGTGTGGATGGGGTGTGTGCGACTGTGCATAGATGTGTGAGTGGGTGATTCACTGGGTGGATGGTTTCAAGAGTGCATCTGTGATAGACTGTATGGGTGGGTAAGTGTGTGTAAGAGTGTGTTAGTGAGTGAATGTATGTCCCAGTGGTACATGTGTGAGTAACTACATATGTGAAAGGCAGTATATATGTGTATTGGAGTATATAAATAGCTATAAGCGAGAGTGAGTGATTGTGATAGTGGCTGTATGGATGAGTGTGTGCTTGTATCAGTGATTGTATAAGAGCGTAACAATGTGCTAGTATTTGTATGATTAAGTGAGCTGGTGTGTGTATAACTGTATAGGTGAGTAAATGGCAGTGTGTTTAATTATTTGCATGACTGACTAGGTGTGTGAGTACCTCTATGGATGAGTGGCGGTGTTTGAGTGTCTATATAGGAGTAAGAGTGCATATGATAGTCCTGTACTGAGTGACCATAAGTATGAGTGACTGTACGGGTGAGTGAGTGGATGTGTGTGTGTAGACCTAAGAATCAGTGAGTGGGTATGTAGTTATTGGTGTTGGAGTGTCTATGGTTTTGCGAATGGCACTCTGTAATTTAGATTGGGTGTATCAAAGGTTATATTAGGGTGTGAGGAGCTGCATCAGATTATCACGTGGATGATGTCATCAGTGATGTCATTTGAGATGTCATCAGTGATGTCATCAGTGATGTCACTGACCATGTCATGAGTGATGTAATATGTGACGTCATCAGCAGTGCATTGCGGGCGCGAGTTATAGTTAGCTGAACTAACTATAACGGGGGAATTTCACGGGTTTTGTACGAGTGCAATGTCCAACTAACTATAACTGTCCCTAAAACCTATGGTTTTTTCAGTGAATTTCAAAGGTTTTTTAAATGCTAATTTCTAACTATAACGTGTCTGAAACCTATGGTTTTTTCAGTGAATTTCAAAGGTTTTTAAAATGCTAATTTGTAACTATAACGTGCCTGAAACCTACGGTTTTTTCAGTGAATTTCAAAGGTTTTTTAAATGACAATTTTTAAATGTATTAATTTTTATATTAATTTTTTTCATACTGATTTACTACATTTTTAGAAACAATTTCTTTTACATATTTTATTTTTAAATTACATTGTAATTACATTATACATTACATTACAAAAAATACTTTCTCAGAATGAATTACTTTAGTTTAAATACTTTGCACATAGGCAATAGACTTTTAAGTACAGTAGTTACAGTTGTTGCAATGGGCAACACATTTTCAAACACAATGCAACATTCAGCTCAATGTGAATTTCTAGTTAAATGCAATTAGTTACTTTATGGATTACTTTTGTAACCACAGGACTGGATCCTAGATTCAGTCCTGGTACATCTCCTGTAAACAGTTGAGTAAAAGCGTTTTGGTTACAGTCGTGATTTTTAAGGAATATTATTGTATTTTAAAAGTTGACACTTAGAAACTTTTTATCATAGAATCACCAATGTTATCCTATGGAAGGAAATTCACTTAGCAGGTAAAAACTGTTATCGTTACTTTTTCTTACTCAGTGTTGGATCCTGGATCCAGCACTGGTGCATCTCCTGTAAACAGTTGAAAGAATGCATTTAAGTCATACAGGCGATTTTTAAGGAATATTTGTAGTTTGTGAAAATCGACACTTTGAAACTTTTCTGCTGAAAACCAGACAATGGATTCCTATGGAAGAAAATATAAGTTACTGGTAAGTACAGTTAAAATTACTTTTCAGGACCAGTACTGGGCTGAAAGATACAGCACTGAGGTCTCTCCTTTTAACAGGTGAGTAAATCGGAATTCGTATTTCGGCTGATTTTAGAGGAATATTTGTATGTTTCAAAAATCAACACTTAGAAACTTTTTCAGCAAAAAGCAGGCAATGATATCCTATGGAAGAAAATTCAAGTTACTGGTAAGTACGGTTAAAATTACTTTTGAGGATCAGTACTGGGCTGAAAGATGCAGCACTGAGGTCTCTCCTGATAACAGGTGAGTAAATCGGAATTCGTATTTCGGCTGATTTTAGATGAATATTTTAAAGTTCCAAAACTCCACACTTAGAAGAATTTCCAAGTGAAACCAGTCAATGTTAGCCTATGGAAGGAAATTCAAGTTACCGGTAAGTACGGTTAAAATTACTTTTCAGGACAAGTACTGGGCTGAAAGATACAGCACTGAGGTCTCTCCTGATAACAGGTGAGTAAATCGGAATTCGTATTTCGGCTGATTTTAGATGAATATTTTAAAGTTCCAAAACTCCACACTTAGAAGAATTTCCAAGTGAAACCAGTCAATGTTAGCCTATGGATGGAAATTCAAGTTACCGGTAAGTACGGTTAAAATTACTTTTCAGGACCAGTACTGGGCTGAAAGATACAGCACTGAGGTCTCTCCTGATAACAGGTGAGTAAATCGGAATTCGTATTTCGGCTGATTTTAGAGGAATATTTTAAAGTTCCAAAACTCCACACTTAGAAGAATTTCCAAGTGAAACCAGTCAATGTTAGCCTATGGAAGGAAATTCAAGTTACTGGTAAGTACGGTTAAAATTACTTTTCAGGACAAGTACTGGGCTGAAAGATACAGCACTGAGGTCTCTCCTGATAACAGGTGAGTAAATCGGAATTCGTATTTCGGCTGATTTTAGATGAATATTTTAAAGTTCCAAAACTCCACACTTAGAAGAATTTCCAAGTGAAACCAGTCAATGTTAGCCTATGAAGGAAATTCAAGTTACCGGTAAGTACGGTTAAAATTACTTTTGAGGATCAGTACTGGGCTGAAAGATGCAGCACTGAGGTCTCTCCTGATAACAGGTGAGTAAATCGGAATTCGTATTTCGGCTGATTTTAGAGGAATATTTTAAAGTTCCAAAACTCCACACTTAGAAGAATTTCCAAGTGAAACCAGTCAATGTTAGCCTATGGAAGGAAATTCAAGTTACTGGTAAGTACGGTTAAAATTACTTTTCAGGACCAGTACTGGGCTGAAAGATGCAGCACTGAGGTCTCTCCTGATAACAGGAGAGTAAATCAGAATTCGGATTTCGGCTGATTTTAGAGGAATATTTGTATGTTTCAAAAATCAACACTTAGAAACTTTTCAGCAAAAAGCAGGCAATGATATCCTATGGAAGGAAATTCAAGTTACTGGTAAGTACGGTTAAAATTACTTTTGAGGATCAGTACTGGGCTGAAAGATGCAGCACTGAGGTCTCTCCTGATAACAGGTGAGTAAATCGGAATTCGTATTTCGGCTAATTTTAGAGGAATATTTTAAAGTTCCAAAACTCCACACTTAGAAGAATTTCCAAGTGAAACCAGTCAATGTTAGCCTATGAAGGAAATTCAAGTTACCGGTAAGTACGGTTAAAATTACTTTTCAGGACCAGTACTGGGCTGAAAGATGCAGCACTGAGGTCTCTCCTGATAACAGGTGAGTAAATCAGAATTCGGATTTCGGCTGATTTTAGAGGAATATTTGTATGTTTCAAAAATCAACACTTAGAAACTTTTTCAGCAAAAGCAGGCAATGATATCCTATGGAAGGAAATTCAAGTTACTGGTAAGTACGGTTAAAATTACTTTTGAGGATCAGTACTGGGCTGAAAGATGCAGCACTGAGGTCTCTCCTGATAACAGGTGAGTAAATCGGAATTCGTATTTCGGCTGATTTTAGAGGAATATTTTAAAGTTCCAAAACTCCACACTTAGAAGAATTTCCAAGTGAAACCAGTCAATGTTAGCCTATGGAAGGAAATTCAAGTTACTGGTAAGTACGGTTAAAATTACTTTTCAGGACCAGTACTGGGCTGAAAGATACAGCACTGAGGTCTCTCCTGATAACAGGTGAGTAAATCGGAATTCGTATTTCGGCTGATTTTAGAGGAATATTTTAAAGTTCCAAAACTCCACACTTAGAAGAATTTCCAAGTGAAACCAGTCAATGTTAGCCTATGGAAGGAAATTCAAGTTACTGGTAACTACAGTTAAAATTACTTTTCAGGATTAGTACTGGGCTGAAAGATGCAGCACTGAGGTCTCTCCTGGTAACAGGTGAGTAAATCAGAATTCGTATTTCGGCTGATTTTAGAGGAATATTTGCACAATGGTGAAGGGAGGGGGCGGGGCCTGAGGTGACATCTGTGCAAACGCGCCCGTGGCGCGTTTTAAGTTGGGGGATTAAGTCCCTTGAATCATGAGGGTCCCTACGGGCCAACTAGCCCACCAGGAACCTCCAGTATGTGCCAGGGGGCTGCGTTGCAGTGACATGTACAGAGGCCACACCCCTTTTTACACCTCTCTGCAACGCAGCTCTGTGGCCCTTTCTGGACGTACCTGTTGGGCTAGTTGGCCCCCAGGGACCCTCAGGATTGAAGAGGATTTAATTCCCCATCTTAAAACGCGCCACGGGGCCTGTTTGCACACATGTCACCTGAAGCCCCGCCCCTCCCTTCACCACTGTGCAAACGCGCCCCGTGGCGCGTTTTAAGTCGGGGGATTAACTCCCCTTGAATCCTGAGGGTCCCTGGGGTGCAACTAGCCCACCATATACCTCCAAAGCGCCATAGAGCTGCGTTGCAGAGAGGTGTAAAAAGGGGCGTGGCCTCTGTACACCTCTCTGCAAGGCAGCCCCTGGCGCATACTGGAGGTTCCTGGTGGGCTAGTTGGCCCCAGGGACCCCCAGTATTCAAGGGGAATTCGTCCCCTCTGCAAACGTGCCACGGGGCGCGTTTGCAGAGTGGTGAAGGAAGGGGGCGGGGCCTACGGGCCCGATCGTTTTTTTGTTGTTTTTTTTTCTTTTCTCCCTGAAGGGGGCTGTGTAGCCCCCTTCCTTTTTCCTATTTTTAGGCCCTGGGGACCCCATCCCCAGGGCCTTACCCCTTTTTTTAAAATTAAAATAAAAATAAAAAAACGGGAAGGGGGCCGCGTGGCCCCCTTCCCTGGGCCTGTATTGGCCCCGGGACCCCATCCCCTGGGGCATGGCCTCTTTTTTTCTTATTTGGAGGGGGCTGCGTGGCCCCCTCCTCAGGCCATTCAGGCCCCGGGGACCCCATCCCCGGGCCGCCTTGCACTTTTTAAAAAAAAAATTCCCATTTTTTTACTTTGGGGAGGGGGGCTGTGTGGCCCCCCTCCGTGGCCACTTATGGCCCCGGGGACCCCATCCCCCGGGGCCTGGCCTCTCGTTGGGGACTGTGGGGGGGTCCATGGAAAATTGCATGGGGAAAACGCGTTTTGGGACCCCCCTTTTTTCTCGGCCCCCGCTTGACGAATCCCCCCGAGACTTTCAGGGTAGGAGCGGACCGGAGCGCCCCACAAAGTTTGAAAATTTTGCAAAGATACGTCAACCGGCAAGAGAGTTATTTCAAATAGAATGTCGCGGATTTCCTATGGATAATAGGTTGTAACTATAACTATCTACTGGCGACCGCCAGTAGATAACATATATATATATATATATATATATATATATATATATATAAATATATATATATATCCAAGAAAGAAGTGACTCAAACAGATAGATTCACCAAAGAACAAAAATATATTTCAACTACAACGTTTCAGCTTCCGCCTTCCTCAGGTAGTACAAGATGGTTTGCTCAGTGGCTGCACAGATGACACAGCTGAATTTTCAAAAAGCATCATGAGTGAAGATTCTATTTGGAATGTGGAATCAATGCAGTCCTGAGAGCTCTTGAGATATGCAGTAATCAGGTTGTATTATCAGTAATATTCAGTCCATCTGGATGCAGTGATTTTAAACGGTACATCCAGAAGTTTTCTCTGGAGTCCAGTAGTTCTTCCTTTGAGACATGTTCCACGGGGAAAATCTTCAAATCTGATAGTAAATGATCCACAAGGTTAAAATGATTGGCTACAGGCTGGTCAATTTTCTTATTAATTATTGCCGATTTGTGGTTCCTGAATCGTGTACGGAGGTCATTCACTGTTTGGCCTACATATTGTTTTTTACAGCTTTGCCGTTGGCACTGAATCACATAAATAATGCATGTTGAGCGACATGTAAGATGCTGTCTTATTCCATAGGTCCTTCTTGTAACAGAACTAGTTACTGATGATGTTTGTAAAGGTATTCACACGTGATGCACCTTTTAGAGTCACAGCAATGAACCCCTGCATTTGTTACAACTTGCTTGAGTTCAGCTCTCACAATAAGAGATCGTAAATTTGGAGCTCTGCGGTAAGCAATGACTGGCGGTTTTGGAAAAACCTTTTGCAATTTTTCACAAGTAGACAGTAAGGGAAATGTTTTTTGCATTATATTTCTGTAGTTGGGAGCTGATGGATGATAGTCAACCACAAATGGAGTTCTGTCACTTTTGTTTCTGCCGTTGGTATTCCAAATAAGTGCTTCTCTGGGTAACTGCAAAGACTTGTCAATTTGTTGCTGTATGATATGCAGAGGATAGCCTCGTCTTTTAAATAATGTAGCAAGCTCCTGTAGATGGTCTTTACAGGTTTCCTCATTGCTGCAGATGCGTCTTATTCTGAGTGCTTGGCTGTAGATGATGCTCAGTTTAGTGTGGTGTGGGTGACATGAAGTCCAGTTTAGATACAAATGAGCATCTGTAGGCTTGTGGTACAGATATATATATATATATATATATATATATATATGTATAGGCTGTCCGGTTTTAGGTTTAAACCGATAATAACTGATAAAACCCCACCGGAAGGAAAATAGCCCTCACCAGTGTAAACATATAAACACTGGAAAAAACCCCTGCACAACCACAAATTAAATGCCATTCAAAGAAAGGAAAAGGAGAGTGAAAGAGTGATTTTTATTTCTTCCTGAAGGTGCCAATACAATGTAACTTTGTTATATAAGGTAGCTGTAAGAAAGACTGCGCTAACATTATTCTGCTTGAGTTTTGTTGTTTAGGGATGTCACTAAAATATTGTTTCTTCTCCCTTTTTTCAGTTTTGTGGTCTCTGGTCTAAAGATACAGGGGTTAGAAGCATGTTTTTGTTTTTTTATTTATTGTATAAACTGTAGAGAATCAGGAAATATTAAAATCATATTTGATTTTTTGGCTACGTTTGAGTCTTTCACTGATAGGAAAAATGTAGGTTTTATAAGAATCTTTCCCAATATGTACCATAACATTTACCCACAGAGAATGGGAAATAACCCTTGATACATAAGCCCCTTTTCTAGTGAGTCAGTATTTATAGTAGGTGAATTGCCAAACACCCCAGGCTTTAAACACTCAATGCAAGGTATAGTGACATGTATATGTGAAAAGAGTGCAGTCACAAAGCATCTGGGATACTGGTGAAAACATGACACCAGACGTTTGGAAAACATGAACGCAGTGTGACTTGGAATGCTGCTGCAAAAAGTTCTTACGAAGTTCAACAAAGATTGGAGTGATATTGTTTGTATTTGCAGTGATTCCGGTACGTATATGAAAAGGTTGTGATGACCTGTCAAAATCGATACCTGAGCAGAAGTGCTTCCCTGTAAGAGATCCTTGCCACTTGTTAGATGGTATGCTGAAAGCATCTTTACAATCTTCAGAGTTAATGAAGAATGCTATTGACTTTTTAGTCCATTCTGTTGCACTGTTTTGTTATGCGCAGAAACCAATACCCAAATATTTCTCATTTTGTGCTTTGTGTGGCATCAAAGAAAGAGTCATCCCAACTGTGTCACTTAGCTGATGGTTCTCAGTCCTAGAGGCCATGAATGCTATATTATCCATGTTGCAACCGTTTACAGAAATTTTGCTAAGTGATGATGCCAAAGGCAAGAAATGTGAGGATCTTTGGTCACATATTGATAGTGATTTGAAAAAAAGTACACTCTACTGCAGTCTTAGAAGTTTATAGGAAAGCATGACTGCTGTAGTGGACATAATAAAAAAACTAGAGTCTGAAAACACCCTTGCCTACCAAGTGTTCAGCATAATTGGTGTAGATGTGAAACATCTCCTTGAGAGTAGGCTGGTGGACACTTTTAGTGACTTTGGCACTGCAACATGTTCCATGTTAGAGTGCTTGCCACTTGGTAAGCAAAGAAATGTTGAGGAGCAATTCATAAACTTTTATTTTACAATGTATGAGAAATAGCCCTTCACCAACCATGGCATTTGAAGTCAATGAAGCCTCACTGTGGTACTCTGCACAAGTTATAGATCCCTTCCATAAAGGGAAATGTTCTCTTGAGTTTCAAAAGTTCTGCTTCATTTATAACCGCTTCAATAACTCTGAGGGCATATGTGGCCAATTAAACGTATATGTTGCAGAACCTGTCGCAGAGAATTACAATCTTCAGGTGCACCAGTATTGGCATGGAAAGCTATGTCAGTGGCCAGAGTTAGCAAATTGTGAACTGGCTATTTTGGCGTTGCCTGTCTCAAGTGCCAATGTTGAGAGGGCCTTTTCACAAATAAAAGTTTACATGGGAAGGAAAGAGCGAGCGTGCATGACCAAAGACTCACTGAAGAAGTATTGTATGGTGTACTACAATAAGTTTGATTTGTAAAAATTTATTTGGACCTCATATACACTGTACGTACACTGTCTATATACCATGCAGTATCAGTGCAGAAAGCAAGCAATAATAAAAGCAAAAAGTTCCATAAACACTGGAAAAACACTGTTTCTGTTGTTTTTAATGGCGCGAAAATGTGTAACCACTGATAACCACAGTTTTTTAAAGATATTGAAATCACTTGAAAACACTGAAAAAAAACCACCAGAATTTACCAAAAATAGAAACTGAAAACAGGAAAGCCTATATATGTATATATATATATATATATATATATATATATATATATATATATATATATATATATGCAAAAAGAAGCAGAGAACTCTGGGTAGTTCTCAAGTTTAGGTGGAAAGCAGATCCAGTATAGAGCACTCTCAACACCAGCAACACTCTAAATTTGTTCACCTCAAATGTCTGCTTTTCTATCAAAGTATTTAAGCGTAGGATTAGCACAGTGCCATCCATGCTGAGATAGAAAGGGACAAAGTCTTTTACCATTTCCACAGCAAAGTCTTTAAGCATAGGATTAGCACAGTGCTATCCATGCTGAGCTGTTAAAATGGCCAAAGCCTTTTACCACTCCAGGCACAGTATTACAGCTTTGGATTGGTATAATACCATCCAAGCCAACCTGAAATGAATAAAAGACTTTGCTGTGGAAATGGTAAAAGACGTTGTCCCTTTCTGACACTTAAAGATATATACTAAGCTACAGCATAAATTACATTACAATAATTTCTATACTAGTAATTAGTCATACTATTTCGAACATATCTAATCTGGGTGGCTGTGTGACTATATGTATTAGTGTGTGAGTGGATGTCTGAGTGGCTGTATGGGTGTGTGAGTGGGTGTCTCAGTTGCTGTAAGGATGTGTTAGCGGTTATGTGAGTAGCTGTGTGGGGGAGTGAACAGCTGTGTGAGTGACTGCGTAAGTGACTGAGTGGGTGAGTGAGGGAGTGGGTGTATCAGTGGTTGTATGGGTGAGTGAGTAGCAGTTTTAGGGTGTGTATAGGCAAGTGAGAGTGTGTGATTGGCTGTATAGGAGACTGAATGTCTGTGGGAGTGGTTGTAAGGGTGTGGGAGTGGTTGTATGGATGTGTGACTGTGTATGTAACTGGTTCTGTGGGTGTGTGCATGGTTGTATGGCTGAGTGTGAGGCTGTGTCAGTGGCTGTATGGGTAAATGAGTGAGTGTGTGACTATCTGTATTGGTGAGTAAGTAACAATGTGAGTGGCTGTATGGATGAGTGTGTGGGTATGTGAGAACCTGCGTGGGTGAGTGAGTGGCTGTGTGACTTTCTGTATGGGTGATTTAGTGAGTGTGTGAGTGGCAGTATGAGTGAGTGGATATGTGAATGGCTCTGTGGATGAGTGATTGGTTGTGTGAGTACTGATATGGGTCTGTGAATGAGTATATGAGGGGTTTTGTGGGAGTTGGTATATGAGAGGTTCTGTGGGATGTATGTGTGTGTTAATGGTTCTGTGGATGATGTCTTCAGCGATGTAATTTGAGATGTCATCAGCGATGTAACCAGTAATGTCACTGACCATGTCATGAGTGTTGTAATATGTGAGATCATAAGCAGTGCAGTGCAGGGGCCTAAGTTATAGTTAGTTCAGATAACTAAACTGCTGAATGTCACTTTTTCTGTATGAGTGAAATCTGAGCCAAACTATAACCTCCCTGTAACCTTTGTTTTTTTCAGTGAATTTCTAAGGTTTTTAAAAAATTCTATTTCCTAACTAGTAGAGAAAGGAGGCGGGGCCTCCCACGAGCTCTCAGCAGTCCCACTGTCTGGGACTTACAGGAGGTATCACGCAGGAGGGGTTGTTTGGGCCCCAAGGACCCTCAGCATCAAAGGGGACATCATCCTACAACCAGTAGTGCAGCAGGAGGCGTGTTTTCAGAGTGGTGGAGAAAGGGGGTGGGGTCTCCCACAAACTCAGAATTATTAGAGGTAACAGGAGGGGTTGTTGGCTCCCAAGGATCCTCAGCTTCCAAGGGGACCAACTATTCTTGGGTGTGATGAAAAGATCTGTTTTTGCTTAAAACAATTATTAGAAATTTACTGAAAAAACAAAGGTTAAAATAATTGTATAGTTAGGTGAATATGTCAGTGAAAAAATCAAAGCTTTGATCAAAAAACACAGAAATTCACCAGTTATAGTTAGCAGAGCTAACGATAACTTGTGCCCCCACCATGCACTGCTTATTACCTCACATGTAACCTCACATATTACATCACTCATGACATTCTATGACATCATTTATGACATCACTTTAACATAGTGACGGGTAACTATGATATTACGTTTCTACCTAATTTTGTACAGCCTGTGTCCAGTTAATGTGTGTAAGTGTTTACAAAACGCACATGCTTCTAATGGATCCTAGGTGTGTAGTGGTATTGAACACATTATAAATCTTTGAATTGAAGAGTAACTCTGTGTGCAGATGACAGCTGATGACTTGTAACCAGTATGTTTTAAACAAATCTTCATGGGTTCTGCAGTAAAGGTTTCTAACAGGGGAAACATTTTAAGTAGTAGATACTAAGGGGCCGATTCTGATGTGGGTTGGAAAAGCTTCCCGACCGAATCGGTTGGGAAATGGTGTCCGACCCACTCGGATCGGGAAAGTCCGACCGGCGGAGTAGGATGCATCCGGATGCTTCCAGATACGATTTGGTTGAACTCCCATTGACTTCAATGGGAACATTTGTTCCTAACCGCATCAGAATTGGGCCCTCGGTCGGGAAGACACGTTCCCGATCCGATTTGGAAGGAGCAAATGCCGTTAGGAGGCCTTCCTAACCGCATCAGAATCAGGCCCTCGGTCGGGAAGCTTTTCCAACCCGCATCAGAATCGGGCCCTAAGTATAGTAAAGCCTTGTGTTATTAGACAGAATCGTCTCAGAATGACAATTTCTACAGAACATAGAAGACTATGCACAAGATACTAAGCTATGTACATGTGCTTCTTTTGCTTCAGAGGATGCACTTTCTGTAAAGATTTTACCACAGTATGAAGGCTGAATGTAGTATGATATTTACCACCTTCAGACCTTGGCTATTTTAAGCAAATAATGTCTTTTTTGGCAGTTGTTGCATAGAGTGTTGTTAGAACTAGGGTTTCTGGTTGTCGGAAAATGTACCCTGGACAAGCAGGAACCAACACTGTAGTCAGGGTAAGCTAGATATGCAATATTTTTTTTAAAACACTGTTATTACACATTTGCATGTAAAAGCAAACATTGGCACATTGAATACAGTGACACAAATAGTTTCAGGTGATACATATCCAATGTCCTGATGTAGTGATGCCTTTCATAGGGTTGCGATGACAACCATAGGGAACATATATGCATTCCTCAGCTTCACTGCAACAAGAGACATGGTTAACCAGAGAAATAAGCAGGGCATGAGCAGTTCCAGAACTTGTATCTGTGGCTCCCGGATGGGAGGCGCATCTATGGAATAGAGTGAGCACCGAGCTCCCTATTCCACCGCAGCCCACATCGGGCACACACACAACGGTCAAGCACTGCTCCATTCACACACAGTAGGAAGAGCGAGGTTCGGTGAGGGCAGGGGCATCTCTGGCATGGCATCAAGCACAAGGCAAGATGGGGGAGGGGAGTCCCAGCTCACTACCCCACCCCCTTCCTCAGGTCCCTCAGAGTAGATTTGTAACTCACACACAAGGGCATCCCACTCTTGCACGATGGGGACTTTTCGTAAACCCCTAGTTTCTTCCTAGTGCAGCACTGTGGACTCTGCTTTGCTCCAATTCAGCATTGCCGCATACCAGTTGGAGATGCTCAGGAGGCGATTACACTTTCAATTCATGCCAATTGCGCACTTTGTTATAACTAGGGCTAGGTCTATGAAATGGGTTGTTGCGCCTCTGCGCCTTCCATGTTGATAAATCCCCAGCAGTCCTCCCTCCATGGTGTCTAGACCCGCTCGACCCGTGACTAAGGCATCTAGGAACGTCCCCGATAGTGCTTGTGCCTCTGGGCAGTTTCAAAACATGTGTGCCATATCAGCGTTACTGGAGTCACACCTAGGGAATACAGGTGCACTGCCATGCATTCGGTGAAGTTGCTCAGGGGTGAGATAGGTCTTGTGTAGGATGTTGTGTTGAATATACTGAAATTTTGCATTAAGGGAATGCTTATGGGGGTAGATGAGCGCCCTATCCCATTCTTTAGGAGTGATCTCCCAGCCAATGTCTCGCTCCAAATGCAGTTTTGTGGGCTGCATCAAGCCTTGGGCATTAGAGGCCTTCGCATGTGTGAACCACGTAATGAGGTGCCGGCCAGAGCCCATCACATGGATGTCATGTAGCAGCGTGTGCATCTCGGTCTCTTCGCCCATGATGCACCAAAGTCACCACAACGCTGCAAGTAATGCGTGGTGCGCTAGAAAATAGCCTGTGGAATATCATAATGCTCGCGTAGGTGTTTAGAGGACACAAGAGTTCCCTCGTGGAACAAGGTGCCCAGTGTGTCTACTCCTCCAGCCTTCCAAAGGTCGATCCCCTCCCTGCCGATCAAGTCCCTAAAGGGTCTGGTGTGTAAGGGACCTGCGACAGCGTCAAATGGAGGCCTCTAATGTAGCTGGTATGCGCAATAGTTAATAACATGTTGGATCGCGGGGGAGTTTACCATCTGGCAACAGCATCTCATGTATCGCTTGAGCAGCATACTCCAGTGGAGAGAAGCCCAAGTCAGACAAGTGTCGGTCCACCAGCCATCGCAACAGCCATTGCAACTGCGCCGCAAGGTAGTAATGCTCGAAGTTGGGAGACCCCAGCCACCTAAGGCAACAGGCAGCTGAAGCTTCCTCAATGCCACCCATCTACGCCCTTTATTCCAGATAAAGGAGCCCAGCATCCCATGCAGGGTGTGGAATGTGGAGTGTGGTACAGTGACTGGCAAATTCTGGAAGTAATAGAGGAGCCTGGGGAGTATCCCCATCTTGGAGAGAGAAACTCGTGCCTGCACTGTGAGTGGCAGCGTGCTCCAGAAAGTGATCTGTGGCAACAGGGAGGTAATTGCCCTTGTGAGGTTACCATCTAACAGGTCGCGGGCATCATGGTAGATGCGAACGCCCACATATCGGAACATGGTCGGTTCCTAGCGCACCTGATGAGGTCCTGCCATAAGGAGTTGCCGTGGGCAAGTCAGGATCAGCGGGAAACGAAAAGTCTAAGCCCAGTTCACTCTCAGCCCTGAAGTGGCATGAAAGTGCTCAAACACTGAGTTAATGCTTCCAAGTCTTTGACGGATGTCTTGTATGTAAAGGAGGACGTCATCCACATATAGAGAAACCACATGTAGTACAGTCCCTATATGTATGCCCCACTCCTCCCCCAAGCATCTCAGGCATTGGGCCAGCAGTTCTACTTCCGATGCAAATAGGAATGGGGATAACAGTAGGGATAACGGGCACCCCTGGCGTGTACCTCAACTGATTGTAAAAGGGGCCGAGATAAGCTGTTCTGTTTCAACTCTGGCAGTGGGGCCTGCATAGAAGACACGGATGAGTCGGAGTAGCCTCTCCAGGATCTTCAGTCATGTGAGTGCTGCGAACATGTAGTTCCAGTCGATGGTATAAAGTGCGCGTTCTAGATCTATATCCAAGTAGCAGCAAAAGGCCAATGGATGGGAGCTTGCTTTAGTACTCTATTCAGTCTGCGTATGTTTAGGGTGGTTGACTGACCAGGTATGAAGCCGTTCTGGTCATACGTACCAACATCTGCATATGTTTCATCAGACAACCTGCGATCACTTTGCTTATAATCTGCGGCGAGCATTGACAAGGGGCGATAGGACGTCACGTCGAGCTGGTCTTTGTCAGGCTTTAGCAGGGATATTATGAGAGACTCATGAAGCGTCAGCAGTTGCTGTCCCCCCCTCTAAGCCTGCTTGATAAATCTCCATTAATTTGGGGACTAGTGAGCCTTCATATACTTTGTAAAATTTGGCCTGTAGACCGTACAGCCCTGGGGTCTTGCAGGTGGCTAACCCTCATATTGCTGCCTGCAGTTCCAGCTCCGCTAGGGGTAGCTGAAACTCCTCTTGAGCTGCGCAGTTGATAGTGGGCAACTGCAAGCCCTCGAGGAAGGCCTGTACACAGACAACAGGGAGCCGGTCATAGTGCGCCTTGTAGTATGCTGTAAATGCAGCATGTATCTCTGACTGGGTGTAGACAGTATTGATTGGGGGCTGCCGTATGGCTGTGATGGGCGTCTGTGGGTTCACGCTGCTCAGGAGCCAGGCCAAGAGCTGGTCAGCTTTATCTCCCTCCCTATGCATCCTGGCCTGGTAGGACCTAAAGTCGAGTCATTGCAGCTGCGCCACCAGTTGGGTGTGGTGGTCTCTGGTAGTGGTAAGGGTGCAATCTTCTGCCGGAGCCTCACGCGCTCGTGCCTCAAGTGCATTCATGGTCATCTCTAACACTGCTTTATGTAGATCCACCCGCACCCCCGGCACAGCGCCAATTCAATGCCCCTCAGCACTACTTTCAATGCCTCCCACTCCATCTGCCTGGAGGTTGCTGTACCCCAGTTCTCGGGGAAAAAGTTTGTCAGCATTTTGCGCAGTCTATCCCTAAAGCTGCTATCTTCGAGCATTGCTGCTGCAAGTGCCTTATGTGTGTAGGTGGATGCGAAGCGTCCCAACGTAAGTGTAGGAGGAGATGGTTGTGGTCAGAGAAGGTACGTCCTAAATATTCTCCAGTCAGTACATGTGCATGCACTGTGGGGAACAAAGGATCCGGTCCAATCTGATGTGTAAATCATGCGGTGGAGAATAATAGGAATATTCTCTCACAATAGGGTAAAGCGCGCACCAGGAGTTTAGAAGGGACCAATGTGCCATCCACTGTGGCAGCCTCAATGCAGCCGTCACGATAGGGGAGGTCGGCAGGGTGGTGGGAGCAGTCCAACCCAGGGTCCAGCACACTATTGAAATCTCCCCCAATCAGCCAGGGAATATGCTCCCATCGCATGAGGAGGGCAGTGAGACGAGCCAAGAAGACAGATTGTGCCACATTTGAGGCATGAACACTGCCAAGCAGTATCAAAGGCCATCCAGTCATCCCTCCACGAAATATAGCACACCTCAGGATCAATTTCCACCACTAAGGGCTGAAAGTGGACCCCTGGACGAACCCAGATTAGCGGCCCTGTGGCAGAGTATGTAGTGCTATAACACTGTCAATGCCATTTCTTTTGTAAGCGGACATCCTCCCCTCCTGCCATGTGTATGTCCTGCAACAGCATGATATGTGTTTCACGCTGATGCAGGTATTGCTGTACCACATGTCGCTTGCACGCTTTCCCCATCCCCCATACGTTCCAGGTGATGACACTAAGGTTCATCATCCCGTGGGTAGTAAGCAGTGCCGGGGGAGAGCCCGGTGCCCATGGGTTGCCTGTCTCGTGCCCTGCAAAACCACAAAAAAGATCACAACTCCCCTCCAAGGGTGGGCACCAACAGGCAGTCACCCAAACAATAAACCATCAGACCCATTTCAAGAGGTTCAAGAGAGATGAGTAGGGTCTCCTGAAGTAGGAGAGAAGAAAAGGGAGAAAATAGGGGGGCAGCCAACCAGCAGCCAAGGACGGTGCTCTAACCCTCACCACACCAGGAGATGTCACCCCTAGAAGGAGGAAGAGAGTTAGGGAAAGGCAGGCAGCCCATGAGCCATCAACACATTCAGTGTGGTCCGATCAATTTAAATACCAACATATTACAGTAAGGATAAAAGTAGTCTTAGCCAGCAATTGTACGCATAGTTAAGAGCTCAGCTAAAGAAACCAGACAGGCAGGATCAACAACATTGCCATTTGAGCAACAGTAGGCAGTCAGATCATAGAGTCTGCAGCTTGTGGGGTGACAATAGGCAGAATAAGTGAGGTGGTGCTGCTGGGCGAGACAGCCGACCCAGAGTCTGAGCGTGAGTCATCAGTAAATCCATTAGGCAGTGGGCAGCGGTGCTCCATCGTTAGCAGCGACACATCCGACAGTGTGCGCTGTTGTTGGTCTTGCACCTGCTCTATGGAGGGAGCCCCCTCAGTGTGGTATCTCGCCTTTCCCCTATCGCGCCCCCTTCCTGCGTACCATCTCCTCTCTGTCCCAGTTCGCTGGTTTGGCGTTGCAGGGCCATATGATTCATATCATGTTTGTTTTACCCAAGCATCCGTTGGCTCCGTAAAGAAGTAGCTTGTTTGATAAGCTGTCACTTTGAGCTTCGCTGGATGGAGCAATGAATACTTGGGACCAACCTCACTCAAACGTTTTTTAATGCCCAAAAATGATGCTATTTTCGTTGTACCAGCAGGGTGTAGTCCGGAAACATATAGATGCGGGTGTTCTCTAATTGCAGCGGGCCCACGGCGCTGACCACCCTCAGAATTGTCTCTTTGTCCTTAAAATTCAGTAGACGAAGCACCACCAGTCCAGTGAGGGATATCAGCGGCGGTCGTCTCCCTGGGACCCTGCGCGCTCGTTCAACCTGATACTGTGGGGAGAGAGTGGTCGGAGCCGCCACCTGCACCAGCCATTGTTCAAAGAATGAGACTGGGGCCGAGCCCTCCGCTCCCTCCTGAAGCCCCACAACTTGAAGATAATTCTGGGGGGAGCAGCCCTCAGAATCCTCAGCCCTGCCTTCCAGCTCCTGCACTCTGCTCAACAATGCAGGCTGACAGGAGGTCTTTCCTGGCATTTGTAAGTTGTGGAGGATTGTCTCCCTTCAATTTTTAACTACTTGATTATTTTAAGATTTTAACCAGGATTTTAATGTGTGCACTAACTCACCTCTAAGCCTCGCCTCGCTATCTCCCTTGCTCTGCTCCCCGGTCCACCACGGATTTTCCGATTGCGTGGAGGGAGCAGAGGTGAAGGGGCGGAGCCTTGTAATTATACTTCCAGGGGCTGATATTTATACCGCATGGAAGCGCGGACGCGAAGCGGTTGATAGGAGGTCTTTCCTGGCATTTGTAAGTTGTGGAGGATTGTCTCCCTTCAATTTTTAACTACTTGATTATTTTAAGATTTTAACCAGGATTTTAACTTGTGCACTAACTCACCTCTAAGCCTCGCCTCGCTATCTCCCTCGCTCTGCTCCCCGGTCCACCATGGATTTTCCGATTGCATGGAGGGAGCAGAGGTGAAGGGGGGGAGCCTTGTAATTATACTTCCGGGGGCTGATATTTATACCGCATGGAAGCGCGGACGCGCAGCGGTTGACAAGAGGTCTTTGCTGGCATTTGTAAGTTGTGGAGGATTGTCTCCCTTCAATTTTTAACTACTTGAATATTTTAAGATTTTAACCAGGATTTTAACGTGTGACCTAACTCACCTCTAAGCCTCGCCTCGCTATCTCCCTCGCTCTGTTCCCCGGTCCACCACGTATTTTCCGATTGTGTGGAGGGAGCAGAGGTGAAGGGGGGGAACCTTGTAATTATAGTTCCAGGGGCTGATATTTATACTGCATGGAAGCGCGGACGCGCCGCCGGCGCGCCGAAGGCAAGCACGTCTGCGCCCATCCGTGTCCTGCCGGGGATCCTGCCCATTACAACTCTGATACACAAGAAGTGATCAGATATAGTGCAAAGGAACTTAAAAAACTGAGACCTGATGCCACAATACAATGTGCCCACTCAGTCCCACCTCAAAGTATGACAGGAAGAAAGACCACGTGTACCCAATGTAAGGGCACGGTGAGTGAGGAGATCTTTCGTCCAATGGGGCTACCTACAGAAACAAAGAGGAAACTAAGTTGGAAAATGGGACTGATAAATTGCAGGTCCATCTCAGCACATAAAATAGAGATCAGTCTTCTTATTGAGGAAGAACAACTAGACGTCTTATTTGTGACCGAGACATGGCTTAAAGAATGGTCCGCCCCAGACTTAACACTGGCCCTCCCCAAAGGATTCAATATCAGAAGACAGGACAGAAAGGGAAAAGCGGGGGGGTGGCTATCATATACAAAGATATATATAGATTTAATGTATCACCTAAGCCCCTGCTCAACTGCAACACTACGCTGTTTAGCTTGGGGCTATCCCCCACCCATACCTTCTCGGGAATGCTTGTTTATCGACCACCTGGACCTTGTAATACCTTCTTGGAGCTTTTCCCAGATCTCATAGCATAGAGCATCACAACAAAAAGGACAATGACCATACTAGGCAATGTTAATATCCATCTAGATAAACAAAATGACCCCACCACTTACAGATTTATCCAAGATATGGATGCCATGCAGCTCAGCCCACTGGTGCAAATAGCAACACATGAAAAAGGGCATATTTTAGATGCTATATTTACCAACGAGCCCAAATTAAAAATAGCCAACCTTATACCAGTGCCTTCGTCAGACCACTTTTATATCCCTCTGTTGGAAACGGGGTTACCGAGACCTTTACGGTAGCATGGCGCAAAGCGGGGAAAGGCACGCGAAGGCAATGTGTAAGGCAGTTGTGCAGCACACTCTCACTTTAACTCAGAAATGCGAAGCAATAACCGGACACCACACCAGGCTTAGATAAGTAAAAATCAGGTTCCTTTATCTTAATCAAGATGGCATTCAATTATGCAAATTATACATTCTGGTAACTAGTGCGCGCTCATTTAAAAAGACCCTTCACAATTCTGGCCACTAAAAGGCCGCATTAAAATCACAGCACCACTGCTCATTCGGGTGCTCTTTACCAACTAGGGCCTAGAACATGCGCAACCCGGTTTATGCATCAACATATGTACATTAGGCCTAGGTACTCTATACAGCCTATGGTACACTAGGCGGGAGGGAATCCTACAGGGAACCCCTCAACATGTCCAGCAGCTGGGGGCTTCCAAAAAGAGGGGAACGTCTTTATCTCCCCGGGGAGGCTAGGGTCATAGGATGTGCCTGGCCTATAATCCAAAGTCATTAAAGGCCCCCTCCCTCCGTGATCCCTCCTCAAGGGTGGCCCCCGGCCCCCAGGGACTTAACCTAGAGCCCTAGGGGCCTCCTGGGCTCACCTGCGGTGTTCTTGCTGGCTGTGGGGCCTTACGGCGGACTCCTCTCTGGCCCGGCCCTCTGTGGTGGGGGCGGGGCCCGGCGCGAGTCGTGCGGCCCTCCGGCCGGTGCTAATTTGCCTTCTCGAGGCTATGGAGCCTCTCGCGTGGTTATTTCCTTCGTTGGGGGCCGGTATGCCCCTCCTCCGGCCCCCGTGGAGTCCAGGGAGAGAGTGGGGACTTGCGGCGGGAGCCGGCGGTCCTGCCAGTCGGCTCCGGCGTCCCGCGAGGTGAGGAGGTTCTTCCTCCTCTCCGGACGTGCTGGGCGGAGGCGGGCTCTTCACGGCGCCCAATCCGGGCGCGGCGGCGATTCTTCGCGGGGCTCCCGTTGGCAGTGGAGCCCCGGGGACGTCCTCCCGATTGGCTCCGGCTGAGCCAATCGCGTCGCGGCCTTCTCTTCCTCCGGGGGGGGCTCCCGTTGACAGTGGAGCCCCTCTGCCGTCAATGTTCGGCTCTGCTGGGCCAATCCCGTCGCGGCTTCTGGTGGTTGCCAGGCGACGCCCTCCTCTTCTACAATTGGCTTTGGCGGGCCAATCCCGTCGCGGCCTTTTCGGGGCGCGACCTTGTGACGCGGTCAGCGTCCCCGGCCTCTCGGCACAGCGTCTACGGCCGGGAGGTCGCAGCAGGCCTCAATTCACTTCACGCGGCCCACGGGGCTGCGGCGGCGGTATTCTTGGCCGCGCTGGCAGCGGCAGGGGTCTCGGGCCCGGCGGTGACTTGTGGTGGTTTCGGTGAGGGCGTGGACGGCGCCCCTCACCACTACTATGAATAGGGGAGAGATCTCCCGGCCTCAGTTCCCTTCGTCAAGCGGCGGCGGCCGCGGCGGTGATCCGGTCATCAGGTCAGTGACCAAGGGGGGGTCAAGTTCTCTCCACACTTGGGGGTTGCAGCGCAGGCGCGCTGACAGCCTTATGCTCAGGCTGTGTAAGGATGGTTCTTGGAGGACAGTCCAGCTGTCTGTATAGGTAGATAGGGGGTGAAGGTCTAGCGCTTAGGACGCAGCGCTTCGCCTCATGATCCCCTCTCGATGGTTTTCACTTGTAGTCCTGAAATTCTTGGATGCAGTAAAGTCTCTTTATGAACAGGGGGGTTGTGAGTTGGTGATTCTTGGAGGGGTTGATGTGCCTCCTGGCACGCTGGAGATGGTTCCCTGGGTCCCCTCACACTGGGCAAGATCAGTGGGTGGTGGGCGTTCCTCATCTATCTTACGGCAGCAGGGCCTTGACCCTGTCAGCGGCAGTAGTGTAGGTCTCCCCCTAGGCCCTAAAGTCTGTACTCCAGCGCAGGTTCTCCCAGGTTCAGCGGTGCCTCAACCTAACTAACTCCAGGTTTTCCCTCCAAGCCTCTTATACCCCTAGGTCAGGTGACCCTCCCAAAGGCGGCAAAGTGTAACTCCTCCCACAGCCCGGAAGGTTCTGGAACCTTCCACCTACCTAGCTATGGGGCCCAGAGGCGGAGACGGGATGGCTACTGTATCCCTTGTCCCAGCCTGACTCTGGCGACTAGCGTGTATGTGTGGAAGGCCCTCTGCAGTAGCAGGGGCCTGTGGCAGCCATCTTTGGTGAGAGAGCACCTGCACCTCAGCACTGACCAGCAGTGGCAAGGCGCCCGGAGACCTAGGTCCAGTAAAAATATGGTGGCAAAAATGAGGCGCAGAAAGGGAAAAAAACAGGGTAAGACCACCCCAGGGCTGACAGGTCTAACACACGTCCCCCCCAGCTGAAAGAGGGGAGAGCTTCCCAACCTCTAGGGAGTTCTCTTCACTAAGGCGGAAAAACCGGGAGAGACCGTCAGCGTTGGCGTGGTCTACACCGGGTCGATGTTCCACCCGAAAGTCCATCCCCTGGAGGGAAATGGACCACCTCAACAATTTGGGATTTTCGCCTCTCATCTGCATGAGCCAGCGAAGGGGTCTGTGGTCGGTCTGGACCAAGAAGTGACAACCAAAAAGGTATGGCCTCAACTTCTTCACCGCCCAAACCACAGCAAAGGCTTCCCGCTCGATGGTACTCCACCGCTGTTCCCGGGGAGTAGTCGTCGGGAGATAAAGGCCACTGGCTGGTCTTGGCCATCGTCATTCAGCTGCGAGAGCACAGCTCCTATGCCATGCTCAGAAGCGTCTGTCTGCACGATAAACTCCCGTCCGAAGTCTGGGGTCCTGAGCACCGGTGCGGTGCACATGGCACGTTTAAGAGTCTCAAAGGCATCTTGGCAGGCAGCCGTCCAGATTACTCTGCGTGGCTGTTTCTTGGAAGTCAATTCCGTCAATGGGCCCACGATGGTTCCATATCCCTTGACGAACCGGCGGTAGTATCCCGTGAGGCCGAGAAAAGCTCGGACCTCTGTTTGGGTCTTGGGGGCTCCCAGGCCATGATGGTCTCAATCTTGGCTTGGAGGGGTTGCACCTTACCTCCGCCCACCAGATGTCCCAGGTACACGACAGATCCCTGTCCAATCTGGCACTTGCTGGCCTTGATGGTTAGACCAGCCCTTTGCAAAGCCTGCAGCACCTCCTGGAGATGCTGCAGATGGTCCTCCCAGCTGCTACTGAAGACAGCTATGTCATCCAGGTAGGCAGCAGAGAAGGCCTCTAGGCCAGACAGCACCTGGTTCACCAACCGCTGGAAAGTGGCGGGAGCATTTTTCAACCCGAAGGGCATCACCTGGAATTGAAAGTGGCCCTCGGGGGTGGAGAACGCAGTCTTCTCCCTTGCTCCTTCCGCCATGGCGATCTGCCAATATCCTGATGTTAAATCAATGGTACTCAAATACCGGGCTGCTCCCAGCCGGTCAATGAGCTCATCCGCCCGAGGGATCGGGTGAGCGTCGGTCTTGGTGACCGAGTTGAGTCCACGATAATCCACACAGAACCGAAGTTCTGGTGTGGTGCCCGGGGGGCCGCTTTCGGCACCAACACTACCGGACTAGCCCAAGGGCTACTGGAAGGCTCAATCACCCCCAGTTCTAGCATCTTTACCACCTCACTCTGGATACTAGCCTTGACCTTATCGGACAGCCGGTAGGACTTGTTCTTCACTGGCGGACTGTCCCCTGTGTCCACATCATGGGTACACAGGTGCGTGATTCCAGGCGTGAGGGAAAACAACGAGGCGTACTGCCCCAAGACCTGGCGGCAGTCCCTCTGTTGCTCTGGGGTCAAGGATGGGGCGAGGACTACTCCCTCTACCGAACCATCCTTCTCGTGGACCGCCAGAAGGTCTGGCAGAGGCTCACTCTCCTCCTCCTCACTTCCATCCGTTATCATCAAGAGAGTGAGCTCGGAACGCTCCTGGTGTGGCTTCAGGCGGTTGACGTGGAGCACCCTGTGGGGTTGACGGGGGTCTTCATGTCGACGACATACGTGGTCTGGCCTTTTCGTTCTAAGATCTCAAACGGCCCAGTCCATCGGTCCTGGAGGGCGCTAAGCTCTCCTGGCTCCATGACCCACACCTTCTGTCCAGCGTCTAACTCTACCGTCCGCGCGTTCCGGTCATACCATTGCTTCATGATGGCCTGACTTGCCTCTAAGTTGTCCGAGGCCTCCTTCCACAGCTTGGCCACTTGGCTGCGGAACGCCAGCATATAGCTGACCACATCACGGGGAAGCTTCGAGGAAGACTTCTCCCACCCCTCTTTGACAAGACTGAGGGGCCCCCGAACGGGGTGGCCATAGAGCAGCTCAAAGGGGCTGAAACCGACCCCCTTCTGCGGCACCTCTCGGTAGGAGAAGAGCAGACAGGGTAAGAGGACGTCCCACTTTCTTCTCAAGTCCTCGGGTAGGCTCCTGATCATCCCCTTCAAGGTTTTGTTGAAGCGCTCCACGAGCCCGTTCGTCTGGGGGTGGTAAGGAGTGGAGAACCGGTAGGTCACTCCACACTCCTTCCACATGGCCTGCATGTAGGCCGACATGAAATTCGTGCCCCTATCTGACACCACGACCTTGGGGAATCCCACTCGGGTAAAAATCCCCATGAGGGCCCGCGCCACCACCGGTGCTGTGATGGTCCTCAGAGGGATTGCCTCTGGGTACCGGGTGGCGTGGTCTACTAGCACCAAAATGAACCTATGCCCAGCTGAAGTCGGCGGATCCAACGGCCCGACAATGTCAATCCCCACTCGCTCAAAAGGGGTATCGACCACTGGGAGAGGTTCTAGAGGGACCTTCACCTTAGTCCCTGTCTTGCCGCTTGCTTGGCAAGTGGTGCAGGTCTTGCAATAAGTGTCAGAAGTGACGCGCATCCTGGGCCAGTAAAAATGTGGGACCAAGCGCGCAAACGTCTTGTCCTGGCCCAGGTGTCCTGCTAGTGGTATCTCATGCGCCAACTCTAGCAGAAAGGCTCGGTGGCATTGGGGGACCACCACGGCCCTTGAGGACCCATGCACCGGAGCCTTAGGCTCACTGTAGAGGAGACCATCCTCCCAGTAGACATGGTAATTACCAGTCTCTGTTCCAGCTGCTTGGGCGTCGGCCTGTTGCCGTATGCCAACAAGCGTAGGGCACTCCCTCTGTGCCCGGCAAAATTCTTCCCGGGTAGGCCCTCCTTCCACCTGCCACTCTGCAGGGGTCGGCAGGTCCCCCACGGGAAAACCAACCACCTCAGCGGACTCCGGGGTCACCTCCGCGGGCTCCCCATCCATCTCACCGGGTGTTTCCTCCCGGACATCTCCTCGTCCAGCAGTGGGCTGGGCCCTTCTTTCAGGCTCCAACCCGGGCTGAGTTCCTTGTCGGGCAGCCATGGACCGCGTGACAACGCAAGTCCATCCTGGTAACCCCAACATCTCAGCATGGGCATTGAACTCTACCTCTCTCCAGGCAGTGTGTTCTAAGTCGTTGCCCAGCAGACAGTCAACCGGCATGGCAGGGCTCACCGCAACCTTCATCAGACCTGACACTCCTCCCCACTCAAAGGGAACTTGGGCCACGGGGTAATGACCCAGGCTATTATCAGCCATCACTACTGGGTGGAACTCCTCAGGAATCACCTGCTCTGGGGACACCAGCTGACGTTTCACCATTGTCATACTGGCACCTGTGTCCCTCAGAGCCTCCACCTCCTCCCCGTTCACCAGGACCCTCTGCCGATACTTGGCAGTGTTCTCGGGTACCTGCACCCTTGGGATGATCTCCCTATCCCCCAGGGAAACTAAGGTCAAGCCTGTCCACTCACCTCCCCTACCTAGGGACAACTCCTCCCCAAGCGCTACACTGGCCACCCCGGGGGTCTTACCTCCTGTGGGGGCTGGGGCTCTCTTGCGACACTGGGCATCCCCCTTGTAGTGTCCAACCTCCCCGCACTCGTAGCACCGGACAGTTCTGGGCTGCTGACTCCTGTCAGGGTAAGTGGGTTTCTGGTATCCAGATTGGGATGGGAAACCTACCCCTCTCCCAGGCGGTCTATTTTGGGGACCTTTAAAGAACTCCCTCTTTTTATCTCCCCCTCTTTCTTCTGGGGGAACACCTGTCCACCTTTCGGGGGATCCGCCCCGGCTCCCTTGTGGGACACCCGAGTGCTGACCCACGTGTCTGCCTCCTCTGCAAGCTCCCTTGGGTTGGTCAGCTTGCGGTCCACCAAGTACTGGCGCAGCTCCGGAAAACATTTCTCGAGGAGGTGCTCTCTCAAAAACAGGTCGTACAGCCCAGTGTAATTGTCAACCTCGCTGCCACGCACCCAACCCTCTAATGCCTTCCGGGCATAATCATAAAAATCTACCCAGTTTTGTGTGGTGAGCTTGTGGCTGTTGCGAAACTTTTGGCGGTACTTCTCAGGGGTGAGGCCAAACTTCCTGAGCAGGGCCTCCCTCATGATAGGGTAGTTGGTTCGATCCCCCTTTTCTAAGGTTAGCAGTGTGTCCCTGACTAGTGGAGGTATGTATCTATAAAGTCCTCCTCCCCAGTAGCTCTCAGGAACTCTATGGGCCACCAAAGCTACCTCGTACGCCGTCAACCACTTGTCTATGTCATCACCCACACTAAAGCTGGCCATCACCTCCCTGGGTAGGTAAAATTTGGGCTCCTGTGGAACCCCAGTAGGTACGCTGCCACCATTTCCTTTGCCTTCCATTTCCATTTGCAAGGCTCGGAGCTCCAGTTCTTTCAGGCTAAGCTCATGTACGAGCCTTCTTTCCTCCATGGCTAGCCTTGCCTGTTCTCCTTCCCTTTCCATCTTAGCCAATTCTAATGTCAATTGCCTTTGCTGCCTTCTGTCCTCGAATTCCTCTGCTGACACACTCCCCCTGACGCACTACTGCCTGCCCTGGAACGTCTTCCTGGCAACACATTCTCGCTGACGTCAATGTTCAGTAGGCTCAGTTCTCCTGGGTCGTCTGTCTCCCTCTGCTCCTCCTCCCCTCTTCCCTCCGGGTGGGCCATGACCCATGCCCTCAAAGCCTTCTGAAGTACCTCCTTCCTGGCACCTCGCTTGACGGCCACCCCCTCTCTAGGCAGAACTCCTTGAGCTGGCTCACCGTGTACCTCTCTAGGTCGGCTAGCTCAAACTCCATCCTCCTAGGTGGGGTCCCAGACAACTTAAGGAAGGGGTCCTAAATGGAAGGCAGCAGGTCTAACACAGGACTAATACAACCGGCAATTTACAATAGAATTCCTCCTACTTATTATCTTCCTAGGTGTCCAATTGCGGCGCACACTGAGTCACTGTAGGGTGCTGCACAAATACCAGTCCTTATCCCACCGCTGAACACCAATGTTGGAAACGGGGTTACCGAGACCTTTACGGTAGCATGGCGCAAAGCGGGGAAAGGCACGCGAAGGCAATGTGTAAGGCAGTTGTGCAGCACACTCTCACTTTAACTCAGAAATGCGAAGCAATAACCGGACACCACACCAGGCTTAGATAAGTAAAAATCAGGTTCCTTTATCTTAATCAAGATGGCATTCAATTATGCAAATTATACATTCTGGTAACTAGTGCGCGCTCATTTAAAAAGACCCTTCACAATTCTGGCCACTAAAAGGCCGCATTAAAATCACAGCACCACTGCTCATTCGGGTGCTCTTTACCAACTAGGGCCTAGAACATGCGCAACCCGGTTTATGCATCAACATATGTACATTAGGCCTAGGTACTCTATACAGCCTATGGTACACTAGGCGGGAGGGAATCCTACAGGGAACCCCTCAACATGTCCAGCAGCTGGGGGCTTCCAAAAAGAGGGGAACGTCTTTATCTCCCCGGGGAGGCTAGGGTCATAGGATGTGCCTGGCCTATAATCCAAAGTCATTAAAGGCCCCCTCCCTCCGTGATCCCTCCTCAAGGGTGGCCCCCGGCCCCCAGGGGCTTAACCTAGAGCCCTAGGGGCCTCCTGGGCTCACCTGCGGTGTTCTTGCTGGCTGTGGGGCCGTACGGCGGACTCCTCTCTGGCCCGGCCCTCTGTGGTGGGGGCGGGGCCCGGCGCGAGTCGTGCGGCCCTCCGGCCGGTGCTAATTTGCCTTCTCGAGGCTATGGAGCCTCTCGCGTGGTTATTTCCTTCGTTGGGGGGCCGGTATGCCCCTCCTCCGGCCCCCGTGGAGTCCAGGGAGAGAGTGGGGACTTGCGGCGGGAGCCGGCGGTCCTGCCAGTCGGCTCCGGCGTCCCGCGAGGTGAGGAGGTTCTTCCTCCTCTCCGGACGTGCTGGGCGGAGGCGGGCTCTTCACGGCGCCCAATCCGGGCGCGGCGGCGATTCTTCGCGGGGCTCCCGTTGGCAGTGGAGCCCCGGGGACGTCCTCCCGATTGGCTCCGGCTGAGCCAATCGCGTCGCGGCCTTCTCTTCCTCCGGGGGGCTCCCGTTGACAGTGGAGCCCCTCTGACGTCAATGTTCGGCTCTGCTGGGCCAATCCCGTCGCGGCTTCTGGTGGTTGCCAGGCGACGCCCTCCTCTTCTACAATTGGCTTTGGCGGGCCAATCCCGTCGCGGCCTTTTCGGGGCGCGACCCTGTGACGCGGTCAGCGTCCCCGGCCTCTCGGCACAGCGTCTACGGCCGGGAGGTCGCAGCAGGCCTCAATTCACTTCACGCGGCCCACGGGGCTGCGGCGGCGGTATTCTTGGCCGCGCTGGCAGCGGCAGGGGTCTCGGGCCCGGCGGTGACTTGTGGTGGTTTCGGTGAGGGCGCGGACGGCGCCCCTCACCACTACTATGAATAGGGGAGAGATCTCCCGGCCTCAGTTCCCTTCGTCAAGCGGCGGCGGCCGCGGCGGTGATCCGGTCATCAGGTCAGTGACCAAGGGGGGGTCAAGTTCTCTCCACACTTGGGGGTTGCAGCGCAGGCGCGCTGACAGCCTTATGCTCAGGCTGTGTAAGGATGGTTCTTGGAGGACAGTCCAGCTGTCTGTATAGGTAGATAGGGGGTGAAGGTCTAGCGCTTAGGACGCAGCGCTTCGCCTCATGATCCCCTCTCGATGGTTTTCACTTGTAGTCCTGAAATTCTTGGATGCAGTAAAGTCTCTTTATGAACAGGGGGGGGTTGTGAGTTGGTGATTCTTGGAGGGGTTGATGTGCCTCCTGGCACGCTGGAGATGGTTCCCTGGGTCCCCTCACACTGGGCAAGATCAGTGGGTGGTGGGCGTTCCTCATCTATCTTACGGCAGCAGGGCCTTGACCCTGTCAGCGGCAGTAGTGTAGGTCTCCCCCTAGGCCCTAAAGTCTGTACTCCAGCGCAGGTTCTCCCAGGTTCAGCGGTGCCTCAACCTAACTAACTCAAGGTTTTCCCTCCAAAGCCTCTTATACCCCTAGGTCAGGTGACCCTCCCAAAGGCGGCAAAGTGTAACTCCTCCCACAGCCCGGAAGGTTCTGGAACCTTCCACCTACCTAGCTATGGGGCCCAGAGGCGGGGACGGGATGGCTACTGTATCCCTCGTCCCAGCCTGACTCTGGCTACTAGCGTGTATGTGTGGAAGGCCCTCTGCAGTAGCAGGGGCCTGTGGCAGCCATCTTTGGTGAGAGAGCACCTGCACCTCAGCACTGACCAGCAGTGGCAAGGCGCCCGGAGACCTAGGTCCAGTAAAAATATGGTGGCAAAAATGAGGCGCAGAAAGGGAAAAAAACAGGGTAAGACCACCCTAGGGCTGACAGGTCTAACACACGTCCCCCCCAGCCGAAAGAGGGGAGAGCTTCCCAACCTCTAGGGAGTTCTCTTCACTAAGGCGGAAAAACCGGGAGAGACCGTCAGCGTTGGCGTGGTCTACACCGGGTCGATGTTCCACCCGAAAGTCCATCCCCTGGAGGGAAATGGACCACCTCAACAATTTGGGATTTTCGCCTCTCATCTGCATGAGCCAGCGAAGGGGTCTGTGGTCGGTCTGGACCAAGAAGTGACAACCAAAAAGGTATGGCCTCAACTTCTTCACCGCCCAAACCACAGCAAAGGCTTCCCGCTCGATGGTACTCCACCGCTGTTCCCGGGGGAGTAGTCGTCGGGAGATAAAGGCCACTGGCTGGTCTTGGCCATCGTCATTCAGCTGCGAGAGCACAGCTCCTATGCCATGCTCAGAAGCGTCTGTCTGCACGATAAACTCCCGTCCGAAGTCTGGGGTCCTGAGCACCGGTGCGGTGCACATGGCACGTTTAAGAGTCTCAAAGGCATCTTGGCAGGCAGCCGTCCAGATTACTCTGCGTGGCTGTTTCTTGGAAGTCAATTCCGTCAATGGGCCCACGATGGTTCCATATCCCTTGACGAACCGGCGGTAGTATCCCGTGAGGCCGAGAAAAGCTCGGACCTCTGTTTGGGTCTTGGGGGGCTCCCAGGCCATGATGGTCTCAATCTTGGCTTGGAGGGGTTGCACCTTACCTCCGCCCACCAGATGTCCCAGGTACACGACAGATCCCTGTCCAATCTGGCACTTGCTGGCCTTGATGGTTAGACCAGCCCTTTGCAAAGCCTGCAGCACCTCCTGGAGATGCTGCAGATGGTCCTCCCAGCTGCTACTGAAGACAGCTATGTCATCCAGGTAGGCAGCAGAGAAGGCCTCTAGGCCAGACAGCACCTGGTTCACCAACCGCTGGAAAGTGGCGGGAGCATTTTTCAACCCGAAGGGCATCACCTGGAATTGAAAGTGGCCCTCGGGGGTGGAGAACGCAGTCTTCTCCCTTGCTCCTTCCGCCATGGCGATCTGCCAATATCCTGATGTTAAATCAATGGTACTCAAATACCGGGCTGCTCCCAGCCGGTCAATGAGCTCATCCGCCCGAGGGATCGGGTGAGCGTCGGTCTTGGTGACCGAGTTGAGTCCACGATAATCCACACAGAACCGAAGTTCTGGTGTGGTGCCCGGGGGGCCGCTTTCGGCACCAACACTACCGGACTAGCCCAAGGGCTACTGGAAGGCTCAATCACCCCCAGTTCTAGCATCTTTACCACCTCACTCTGGATACTAGCCTTGACCTTATCGGACAGCCGGTAAGACTTGTTCTTCACTGGCGGACTGTCCCCTGTGTCCACATCATGGGTACACAGGTGCGTGATTCCAGGCGTGAGGGAAAACAACGAGGCGTACTGCCCCAAGACCTGGCGGCAGTCCCTCTGTTGCTCTGGGGTCAAGGATGGGGCGAGGACTACTCCCTCTACCGAACCATCCTTCTCGTGGACCGCCAGAAGGTCTGGCAGAGGCTCACTCTCCTCCTCCTCACTTCCATCCGTTATCATCAAGAGAGTGAGCTCGGAACGCTCCTGGTGTGGCTTCAGGCGGTTGACGTGGAGCACCCTGTGGGGTTGACGGGGGTCTTCATGTCGACGACATACGTGGTCTGGCCTTTTCGTTCTAAGATCTCAAACGGCCCAGTCCATCGGTCCTGGAGGGCGCTAAGCTCTCCTGGCTCCATGACCCACACCTTCTGTCCAGCGTCTAACTCTACCGTCCGCGCGTTCCGGTCATACCATTGCTTCATGACGGCCTGACTTGCCTCTAAGTTGTCCGAGGCCTCCTTCCACAGCTTGGCCACTTGGCTGCGGAACGCCAGCATATAGCTGACCACATCACGGGGAAGCTTCGAGGAAGACTTCTCCCACCCCTCTTTGACAAGACTGAGGGGCCCCCGAACGGGGTGGCCATAGAGCAGCTCAAAGGGGCTGAAACCGACCCCCTTCTGCGGCACCTCTCGGTAGGAGAAGAGCAGACAGGGTAAGAGGACGTCCCACTTTCTTCTCAAGTCCTCGGGTAGGCTCCTGATCATCCCCTTCAAGGTTTTGTTGAAGCGCTCCACGAGCCCGTTCGTCTGGGGGTGGTAAGGAGTGGAGAACCGGTAGAGTCACTCCACACTCCTTCCACATGGCCTGCATGTAGGCCGACATGAAATCGTGCCCCTATCTGACACCACGACCTTGGGGAATCCCACTCGGGTAAAAATCCCCATGAGGGCCCGCGCCACCACCGGTGCTGTGATGGTCCTCAGAGGGATTGCCTCTGGGTACCGGGTGGCGTGGTCTACTAGCACCAAAATGAACCTATGCCCAGCTGAAGTCGGCGGATCCAACGGCCCGACAATGTCAATCCCCACTCGCTCAAAAGGGGTATCGACCACTGGGAGAGGTTCTAGAGGGACCTTCACCTTAGTCCCTGTCTTGCCGCTTGCTTGGCAAGTGGTGCAGGTCTTGCAATAAGTGTCAGAAGTGACGCGCATCCTGGGCCAGTAAAAATGTGGGACCAAGCGCGCAAACGTCTTGTCCTGGCCCAGGTGTCCTGCTAGTGGTATCTCATGCGCCAACTCTAGCAGAAAGGCTCGGTGGCATTGGGGGACCACCACGGCCCTTGAGGACCCATGCACCGGAGCCTTAGGCTCACTGTAGAGGAGACCATCCTCCCAGTAGACATGGTAATTACCAGTCTCTGTTCCAGCTGCTTGGGCGTCGGCCTGTTGCCGTATGCCAACAAGCGTAGGGCACTCCCTCTGTGCCCGGCAAAATTCTTCCCGGGTAGGCCCTCCTTCCACCTGCCACTCTGCAGGGGTCGGCAGGTCCCCCACGGGAAAACCAACCACCTCAGCGGACTCCGGGGTCACCTCCGCGGGCTCCCCATCCATCTCACCGGGTGTTTCCTCCCGGACATCTCCTCGTCCAGCAGTGGGCTGGGCCCTTCTTTCAGGCTCCAACCCGGGCTGAGTTCCTTGTCGGGCAGCCATGGACCGCGTGACAACGCAAGTCCATCCTGGTAACCCCAACATCTCAGCATGGGCATTGAACTCTACCTCTCTCCAGGCAGTATGTTCTAAGTCGTTGCCCAGCAGACAGTCAACTGGCATGGCAGGGCTCACCGCAACCTTCATCAGACCTGACACTCCTCCCCACTCAAAGGGAACTTGGGCCACGGGGTAATGACCCAGGCTATTATCTGCCATCACAACCGGGTGGAACTCCTCAGGAATCACCTGCTCTGGGGACACCAGCTGACGTTTCACCATTGTCATACTGGCACCTGTGTCCCTCAGAGCCTCCACCTCCTCCCCGTTCACCAGGACCCTCTGCCGATACTTGGCAGTGTTCTCGGGTACCTGCACCCTTGGGATGATCTCCCTATCCCCCAGGGAAACTAAGGTCAAGCCTGTCCACTCACCTCCCCTACCTAGGGACAACTCCTCCCCAAGCGCTACACTGGCCACCCCGGGGGTCTTACCTCCTGTGGGGGCTGGGGCTCTCTTGCGACACTGGGCATCCCCCTTGTAGTGTCCAACCTCCCCGCACTCGTAGCACCGGACAGTTCTGGGCTGCTGACTCCTGTCAGGGTAAGTGGGTTTCTGGTATCCAGATTGGGATGGGAAACCTACCCCTCTCCCAGGCGGTCTATTTTGGGGACCTTTAAAGAACTCCCTCTTTTTATCTCCCCCTCTTTCTTCTGGGGGAACACCTGTCCACCTTTCGGGGGATCCGCCCCGGCTCCCTTGTGGGACACCCGAGTGCTGACCCACGTGTCTGCCTCCTCTGCAAGCTCCCTTGGGTTGGTCAGCTTGCGGTCCACCAAGTACTGGCGCAGCTCCGGAAAACATTTCTCGAGGAGGTGCTCTCTCAAAAACAGGTCGTACAGCCCAGTGTAATTGTCAACCTCGCTGCCACGCACCCAACCCTCTAATGCCTTCCGGGCATAATCATAAAAATCTACCCAGTTTTGTGTGGTGAGCTTGTGGCTGTTGCGAAACTTTTGGCGGTACTTCTCAGGGGTGAGGCCAAACTTCCTGAGCAGGGCCTCCCTCATGATAGGGTAGTTGGTTCGATCCCCCTTTTCTAAGGTTAGCAGTGTGTCCCTGACTAGTGGAGGTATGTATCTATAAAGTCCTCCTCCCCAGTAGCTCTCAGGAACTCTATGGGCCACCAAAGCTACCTCGTACGCCGTCAACCACTTGTCTATGTCATCACCCACACTAAAGCTGGCCATCACCTCCCTGGGTAGGTAAAATTTGGGCTCCTGTGGAACCCCAGTAGGTACGCTGCCACCATTTCCTTTGCCTTCCATTTCCATTTGCAAGGCTCGGAGCTCCAGTTCTTTCAGGCTAAGCTCATGTACGAGCCTTCTTTCCTCCATGGCTAGCCTTGCCTGTTCTCCTTCCCTTTCCATCTTAGCCAATTCTAATGTCAATTGCCTTTGCTGCCTTCTGTCCTCGAATTCCTCTGCTGACACACTCCCCCTGACGCACTACTGCCTGCCCTGGAACGTCTTCCTGGCAACACATTCTCGCTGACGTCAATGTTCAGTAGGCTCAGTTCTCCTGGGTCGTCTGTCTCCCTCTGCTCCTCCTCCCCTCTTCCCTCCGGGTGGGCCATGACCCATGCCCTCAAAGCCTTCTGAAGTACCTCCTTCCTGGCACCTCGCTTGACGGCCACCCCCTCTCTAGGCAGAACTCCTTGAGCTGGCTCACCGTGTACCTCTCTAGGTCGGCTAGCTCAAACTCCATCCTCCTAGGTGGGGTCCCAGACAACTTAAGGAAGGGGTCCTAAATGGAAGGCAGCAGGTCTAACACAGGACTAATACAACCGGCAATTTACAATAGAATTCCTCCTACTTATTATCTTCCTAGGTGTCCAATTGCGGCGCACACTGAGTCACTGTAGGGTGCTGCACAAATACCAGTCCTTATCCCACCGCTGAACACCAATGTTGGAAACGGGGTTACCGAGACCTTTACGGTAGCATGGCGCAAAGCGGGGAAAGGCACGCGAAGGCAATGTGTAAGGCAGTTGTGCAGCACACTCTCACTTTAACTCAGAAATGCGAAGCAATAACCGGACACCACACCAGGCTTAGATAAGTAAAAATCAGGTTCCTTTATCTTAATCAAGATGGCATTCAATTATGCAAATTATACATTCTGGTAACTAGTGCGCGCTCATTTAAAAAGACCCTTCACAATTCTGGCCACTAAAAGGCCGCATTAAAATCACAGCACCACTGCTCATTCGGGTGCTCTTTACCAACTAGGGCCTAGAACATGCGCAACCCGGTTTATGCATCAACATATGTACATTAGGCCTAGGTACTCTATACAGCCTATGGTACACTAGGCGGGAGGGAATCCTACAGGGAACCCCTCAACATGTCCAGCAGCTGGGGGCTTCCAAAAAGAGGGGAACGTCTTTATCTCCCCGGGGAGGCTAGGGTCATAGGATGTGCCTGGCCTATAATCCAAAGTCATTAAAGGCCCCCTCCCTCCGTGATCCCTCCTCAAGGGTGGCCCCCGGCCCCAGGGACTTAACCTAGAGCCCTAGGGGCCTCCTGGGCTCACCTGCGGTGTTCTTGCTGGCTGTGGGGCCTTACGGCGGACTCCTCTCTGGCCCGGCCCTCTGTGGTGGGGGCGGGGCCCGGCGCGAGTCTTGCGGCCCTCCGGCCGGTGCTAATTTGCCTTCTCGAGGCTATGGAGCCTCTCGCGTGGTTATTTCCTTCGTTGGGGGGCCGGTATGCCCCTCCTCCGGCCCCCGTGGAGTCCAGGGAGAGAGTGGGGACTTGCGGCGGGAGCCGGCGGTCCTGCCAGTCGGCTCCGGCGTCCCGCGAGGTGAGGAGGTTCTTCCTCCTCTCCGGACGTGCTGGGCGGAGGCGGGCTCTTCACGGCGCCCAATCCGGGCGCGGCGGCGATTCTTCGCGGGGCTCCCGTTGGCAGTGGAGCCCCGGGGACGTCCTCCCGATTGGCTCCGGCTGAGCCAATCGCGTCGCGGCCTTCTCTTCCTCCGGGGGGCTCCCGTTGACAGTGGAGCCCCTCTGACGTCAATGTTCGGCTCTGCTGGGCCAATCCCGTCGCGGCTTCTGGTGGTTGCCAGGCGACGCCCTCCTCTTCTACAATTGGCTTTGGCGGGCCAATCCCGTCGCGGCCTTTTCGGGGCGCGACCTCGTGACGCGGTCAGCGTCCCCGGCCTCTCGGCACAGCGTCTACGGCCGGGAGGTCGCAGCAGGCCTCAATTCACTTCACGCGGCCCACGGGGCTGCGGCGGCGGTATTCTTGGCCGCGCTGGCAGCGGCAGGGGTCTCGGGCCCGGCGGTGACTTGTGGTGGTTTCGGTGAGGGCGCGGACGGCGCCCCTCACCACTACTATGAATAGGGGAGAGATCTCCCGGCCTCAGTTCCCTTCGTCAAGCGGCGGCGGCCGCGGCGGTGATCCGGTCATCAGGTCAGTGACCAAGGGGGGGGTCAAGTTCTCTCCACACTTGGGGGTTGCAGCGCAGGCGCGCTGACAGCCTTATGCTCAGGCTGTGTAAGGATGGTTCTTGGAGGACAGTCCAGCTGTCTGTATAGGTAGATAGGGGGGTGAAGGTCTAGCGCTTAGGACGCAGCGCTTCGCCTCATGATCCCCTCTCGATGGTTTTCACTTGTAGTCCTGAAATTCTTGGATGCAGTAAAGTCTCTTTATGAACAGGGGGGGGTTGTGAGTTGGTGATTCTTGGAGGGGTTGATGTGCCTCCTGGCACGCTGGAGATGGTTCCCTGGGTCCCCTCACACTGGGCAAGATCAGTGGGTGGTGGGCGTTCCTCATCTATCTTACGGCAGCAGGGCCTTGACCCTGTCAGCGGCAGTAGTGTAGGTCTCCCCCTAGGCCCTAAAGTCTGTACTCCAGCGCAGGTTCTCCCAGGTTCAGCGGTGCCTCAACCTAACTAACTCCAGGTTTTCCCTCCAAGCCTCTTATACCCCTAGGTCAGGTGACCCTCCCAAAGGCGGCAAAGTGTAACTCCTCCCACAGCCCGGAAGGTTCTGGAACCTTCCACCTACCTAGCTATGGGGCCCAGAGGCGGAGACGGGATGGCTACTGTATCCCTTGTCCCAGCCTGACTCTGGCGACTAGCGTGTATGTGTGGAAGGCCCTCTGCAGTAGCAGGGGCCTGTGGCAGCCATCTTTGGTGAGAGAGCACCTGCACCTCAGCACTGACCAGCAGTGGCAAGGCGCCCGGAGACCTAGGTCCAGTAAAAATATGGTGGCAAAAATGAGGCGCAGAAAGGGAAAAAAACAGGGTAAGACCACCCCAGGGCTGACAGGTCTAACACCCTCTGTCACTGAACATCACGCAGGTACAAAATACAGGAAGCAATGTACTTAATTTAGGCAGCAAATGGCCTAGAACCATTCCAGAAAAGGTGATTGAGTCACTAGAAAGAAATACCCCGAAAATGGTTGGGGAGGTAGAGAAAGCAGACCGCCTCTGGGATAAATGGCTTACTGACGCGACAGAACATTGCTGTAAGAAAGAGAGGACAGGGACTAACCGGACACCAAGGAAAACAACCTGGTTTAATAGCCATCTGGCATCCCTGAAAAGAGCATGCAAAAAAACTGAAAGGAACTGGCGGAAAACATATAACACTACCATTGAGGAACAATTCAAGAAAGAGATCAGACACTATCATGACGAAATTAAAATAGTACAAGCTAGATATTTCCAGGAAAAAATTAACTCGGCCACACACTCATCCAGAGAATTGTTCAAGGTGGTCAAATCCCTCATGTTAACAGAGACTGACGCCTCCCCACAACCCTCTTCTAAAGAAAGATGCAATAAACTTGCAGTCTTTTTTAAAACTAAAGTTGAAAATATCTATAACTCCATGCAAGGGAGTAGCGATAATCCAGACCCTCATAGTACCCGGGCCTCCACAGGGCACACGGCAAGACCCACCCTAAAGCACTTTCCAGTGATAAACAAAGACACCACGAATAAGATTTTACAAGGCATCAAATCAGGCTCTCCTAAAGATCCGATCCCCCCAGACATTTTGATTCAAGGGGGAGATACCATAATGACCACCGCCACAGAATTAATCACACTATCCCTCATGCAAGGGAAAGTGCAGAAGGCCTGAAAACATGCCATAGTCCGGCCATTGCTGAAAAAAACACAACTAGATCCATCATATCTAGGAAACTACCGTCCCATCTCACTCCTACCCATCCTAGGAAAGATAGCTAAAAAACATGTCAACAATACATTATCACACTTCCTGGAGGATATCGAGGTGCTTCATCAGACTCAAATGGGTTTTAGACCATCACATACCACCGAATCCGCCTTACTATTGGTCACAGAGGAACTTAAGGAAATCCTCGATCAAGGGGGTACAGCTGCCATCCTACTGCTAGATCTAAGTGCAGCCTTTGACACGGTGGACCATAAAACACTCATCCTCAGGTTAAAGAAAGCAGGTATACAAGACAGCGCTCTTCTATGGCTATGGTCATTCCTGAGGGATAGATCCTCTCAGATCACAGAAGGTGGATACTATTCGGATGTCCTAGAAGCAACATGTGGAGTGCCACAGGGCTCTGCACTTAGTCCTACCCTATTTAAATTATACATGCAACCCCTGACCGAGATTGTCCAGGAATTTGGGCTGTCAATCGTATCCTATGCGGACGACACCCAACTGGTAGTTTCAGTGGCAGAGGGCCCCAAATCGAAACACAACCAAGTAGCTCCCTGCATGGAAAAGGTAGTGAGCTGGATGACAAACTGTAGACTAAAACTAAATGGAGACAAAACGGAACTTATGTTCTTAGAAAATAATCTTCCATCACGAGTCACCATTGAGTGGCCAAAAGGACTGGGATGTCCGCCGGTTCACAAGAACTCCATAAAGAACTTAGGAATGTGGCGAGACCTTAACCTGACAATGGAAACACAAGCCAGAAAACTGACTGCCACGTGCTTTGGAATCTTGCGAATGCTCCGTAAAATTCTAGGTCTCATTCCAGAGGAGACTCGAAAGACAGTGATACAGTCCCTGGTGATTTCGCGCCTGGACTACGGAAACTCTCTCTTCTTGGGGTCACCTAAATACGTGTTGAACAGGCTGCAGGTGCTACAGAATGCAGCCGCCAGGGTACTTAGAAGCATACCTAGGTATGAGTCAGCTAAAGATGCCCTGAGACTACTTCACTGGCTGTCAGTACAGGCCAGGGTCAAGTTCAAAGCATTATGCATAGCACACAGGGCCTTGAATGGCAAAGGACCCGCTCCCCTTAGGGCACTCATCACATCATATACACCGAAAAGCGCCCTAAGATCTGCCTCAGATTGCCTGGCTAAAACCACCAGGATAAGACGAGCCAGATGGGGAGGAAGATCTTTCTCGCACTTGGTACCTAAACTCTGGAACTCCATGCCAAAAGAATTAAGGCTTCTTATGGATGAGCGTAGCTTTAGGAATAAACTGAAGACATGGTTGTTTCCTGAATGAGTGAATGCTAACTATGACCTCCTGTTCCGCAGCGCTGGGAAGCCCTCGGGCAGCTATGCACTATATAAAACCCATACACATAAACAATGTGCAAATTTGGCCCACCATGGCCTTCACATTAAGGTGTAGTACCCCGAGGGTGCTCTCTATCTGCGTCACTCGGCCAGCTAGCTTCTTCTGGTCATCCCATCCCAAATTCAGATTAATTGCCACTGCGTCTATGTGACCATGCAAGTCTTGTTGTGTCTCCGCAACGACCAGCAGTATTTGATCAAACTTGTCCCCTGTGGATTGTCCAGCAGATCCATCACCCCGCTCGCCTGGGAGGTACGCCCAGGGAATGTGGCCTGGATCCTCCTCATCACCCCATGCCTAACAGGGGCTGTCCCCAAACAAGCAAAGCAGCCAGTCCTCTGGCAGGGGGTAGCAGAACAGTCAATCCACCTTCAGGCCACTCAGCATGATGCACTTTTGGGTGGCGCAACAACGCAGAACCGGAGGCCCCACTTCCTTGATCACAATTCACCCCCCCAGGAGTGATTCAAGGCACCATCACAGGCAGCTGTGACAACATGGCAAGGGGGGAGGGAGTCCAGAAGGGTCAAAGTCTCACTGCATCCCAAGCTGAGCCTCCACGCTACCCCAGATCTGGCCCGTAGTGACAGTCAAGTTGCCAGCAACTGCACCCGCTACAACACCAATGGGCCCCCGCAAAGACTCTTTACCCCAAGCGCCCCTCCCTGGCTCACCGCACCCTCCTTGGGCCCCACCGGGAGGAAGGGGAGAAGGAAGGAACATGAGGGGGCCAGATCTGCTATTTCAGCGACTGTCCACAGGCTTCCAACGGAGCAGGCCCCCACCACCACCGAAGAGAGGGTTCCGACTCCCACCTCCCCGCACTATAGTACTCAAATGGACTTCTTAGCAGCAATGCTGCACGGGGGGAGGGGGACATGAGCAGTCATCATCTGCCACTCTCCAGGGCTCCCATAGGCTCCAACCAGCATCAGGAACTCTCCGGCACACCCACTGGTCAGGGCCAAATCCTCCTCAGGGCCCCCTGCTGTGGTCTCAAGTGCAGCAAGTGAGCCTGACCCTACAAAGGGGGTTTCGGGGGGCTCTCCCCCCCCAAGAAAATTAAGGAAGAAACGGGGCATTCTACAACACATTTGTCATTATATATTGAATTGTATTAGCTTCTATAGCATAGTAAATTATGACCTTACTGTGCACCAGGATACAACACTGTTTGAGGGGGCTCTTCAATGATTCCCTCACTATCAACCTCCAGCAGTGCCTCATGTCTCTCCATAGCTCCTCTGTCACATGTATTTCATTTGTTTTATAGCACCTCCAATACCAGTGTAGGGTGTCAGAGCACTTTACTTCACACACATACCGAGACAGTGAATCATATGTGCAAATCAGTGTACAGAAAATATTACATAAGTCAAAGGGGACTACAAGGTGTAGGATTCACATGCCAGCCATACTGGTAGGCATTTTTTAAGAGTGATTGGTTTGGATAAACACAAACTCAGGATTCAGAACATAACACAGTGGTTAGTATTGACTTTAACAATAACAATTTATTTCTACCCAAATAAACCTTTTTAAGCAGCATCAGGATAATGAAAGACTGGGAAAAAACCATAACTTACTAACTTATACCATGCAGTTTGCATGCAGATCTTTCATGGCAGTACATAGCTCACTGCGCTAGATTACACTTGTAAGTTATGAACTGCACAGTAACAGCAAAATCTCTGTGACAAAAGCAGTAACCCACTGAGCTATGTACATAAAATACTGTTTTTTTTTTTTTAAATGCATGGTACACGTTCTTTGCAGCATGCATATTAACTCTCTGCACCACCTTAGATGAGTCAAAGCTGCCACTGGACAAAACTCCCATCTCTCTCCAGCAGGAACATTAATCATCAGAGTTATCTTGACACTTTTATTGTTGCCCGAAAACTGCTGATTATATAAGGAACTTTGCAGGGCTTTTAAAACTTCTGCCTGCGGACCCCCTGGGAATGTGTCATGGACCCCTGGGGGTCTGCAGACCACAGTTTGGGAACCACTGAACTAGATTATATTATTATAAGTGAACCAAGACCAAAATTACAAAATTCCAGGAAGTGGAACCGGAGTTATACATTTTTAAATAATAAATCAAAAAGTAGTGCTTAGAAGCAAATAGCACATACAGGTTGCTTGAGGTCGCACTTGACCGCGGAAATTCCAAAGTTCAGGCTGACCATGATGGAGGGCAGGTCAACTACATGACTCACACAGGTTCAGCTGAAAAAGTACCTTCGGATGACGCAAGCATCGACGTCGAAGACTTGATGCATTGGTCCTGATCTGTGAAGCGATGAAGACTTCGTTAATCAACCCCTTTATGGTACAGGCACTGCTTTGTCCTTCAGCCATGCTGTCTGTCATCATGAAGCCGCACAGCCCGACAAAGCAATGTTGTCGATCAGCTCCTGCGTTGACGTTGAAGGGCAATGCTTCACTTCTGATCAGCTCAAAGTTGTCACTATGTCAATGGTGATTGTTCTGGGTGGCAGAAGTCACGTTTTAATGGCCCAGGACTGGATAGGCACCACTTGGCAGGTCTGGACTCACAGATGGCAGAGTCCAGGTGATGTTGCAGTGTTGAAGAAGTCTTTAATGGCCCTCGGACTTTAGAACAGGGACAAGCCAGCAAGCCCTTGGAGTCACTCTCGGTTCTAGTGAGATGGGTCCAGTCCTTGTCCTCAGCAGGGCAGAGATCAACAGGCAGCAGGGCAGCACAGTACAGCAGAAATGCTGTTCTTCTAGAGCAGCACTCAAGCAGAGTAGCACTCCTTGTAGCACAGCAGTCTTTACTCCTGGCAGAGTTCTTCACAGGTCCAGTAGTGTACTGTCTTGGTAGGGTCAGAGCCCCAGTATTTATACCCATTTGTGCTTTTGAAGTGGGGGTTGCTTCAAAGCTGGCCTTTGAAGGTGCACAGGCACCCCTTTCTTCCCAGCACTGGCTCAAGACTATAAGTAGGGGGTAATTAGCCATTTGTGTTGGATATAGGACACTGCCTGTTCAGGTGTAAGTGTCAGCTCCCCCCTCTCTTCCTGCCAAGGAAGAAGTATCAGAATACAGATGAATGCAGATGAGTCACTCCCACTTTTCCTGTGTTAGTGGGGAATGCACAAAGTATAGCAGTCACCCACCCCAGGTCTGTATTGGGGGACAGGCTTCAGGGCTCACAGAGCAGTAAGAGCAAAGAAACATCCACTTTCTAAAAGTGGCATTTCTAAAATATTAATCTTAAATCCAACTTTACTAGTAAAGAGGATTTATCATTTCCATTTCAAAGATATGAAACATGATGCAGCTACTCCTTTCTAATCAGGAATTTTGGCATAAAAGTATATTTAGAAATTCCCAATACTATCCTATGAATGACATAGGTCTCACAGTAGTAAAACATTAATTTAGATGGTTTTCACTACCAGGACATGTAAAACTTAAAAGTGCATGTTCTACCTTTTACTACCACAGCAAAACGCCCTCAGGGCTACCTAGGGTCTACCTTAGGGGTGGCTTATGTGTAATTAAAGGGGAGTTTCAGGATTGGCAAGTGGTTTTAAATGCCAAGTCAAAGTGGCAGCAAACTGCACACATAGGCCTTGCAATGGCAGGCCTGAGACAGGTTTGAAAGGCTACTTGTGTGAGTGGCACAATCAGTGTTGCAAGCCCACTTGCAGCATTTAGGTTACAGGCCCTGGGTATATGATATACCACTTTACAAGGGACTTACAAGTAAACTAAGTATTCCAATTGTATATACACCAATGTTACCATGTTTAGCGGAGAAGCACATGCACCTTGATACTGTTCAACAGCAATAAAATGCTCAGAGTCCTAAAACCAACAAAAAGAAGGCCAGAAAAAGAGGAGGAGGGTGACCCTTCAGAGAGGGCCATTTTCCAACACAACCCTCTCTCCAGCCTAAAGCCAAGGTAGACTAATCAATACCTGGATGGACTTCCCAGCTTAGGGCGATAGAACATAGACAATGGTTCACTACAGCAGGGGCACTTGCCAGTTCTATGCCTTATTTAACCCAGTTGGATTCCCCTGTCCGTGCTCTCTGGGGCCACTGAGATAAGCCATGGGGAATCCTTCTCCTTACCTGTGGGCCCCTTCTGTGCGGCACCCAATCTTAATTTGCTGACAGATGCATCCCAGAAGGCAGACAGTACCACCATGGCCAACAAAGTCATATGGCCCATTCCACCGCTTGGGTCTGTCTTCTGTCCCCACCCAAAGGAAAACTCCGTCCATAAGGACAGCAAACAACAGAGGCCACTACCAGCTGTCAGTGTCAAGATCCAGGCCACTGGCCACCCAGGGACCTCTGTGGTTTCTCAGAGTGGAGAGCAGTAGCCCCAGGTGATTTGCACATTTTGTTCCACTCCACCTCCCACCAGTTCAGGGGTGGTATCCTGCAACTGGTCCTCCAACATAGGGTCTGTACCCTTTAGCTGGATAGGAGTCAGGGTTGAGTCTTTCCTCCTCCTGCCATTACCTCTGGGGTTCTGTAACCTCCATTTGAGAGAGCTACTCCCAGAAAATGGAACTGTCAGGGGGCCTGTGGCAGCCTCCCCTTCCAGTTTTTCTGACAGTGGGGGCAACTTATTCCCCAGAATACAGTCAATGGGCATCTAGGGACTAGACTATGGCCCTTCTCTGGGTCACCTCCACACCCCACTCTAGTGCCACCAGGGTCATAGGGCAGAAAAAGTTCTGCTCATGGCTACATACCTGGCCAGTGCACTGATCTGGAGAGACTAGCTCTTCCACAACCATGGTCCTGCTAGCCACAGTATCCCTCAGAGTAGTGATTCAGACACCATTCACTCCCACCTGATGGAAGTGAAGTGATGACTCCTACCCTCAGGGATCATCAGCTCACCCTCTGAATCAATCTTTCAGCTGAGGGAGATCATTGCATGGTCTCTGATCTGTCCCTGGGGATTACTTTTCCCAAAGGCCACATTGGCCACCCCTGTAGGGTTCCCACCAGTGGGTGGTTTCTTTTGACAGACAGAGTCCCCCTGCTTGTGTCCTAGTTGAGAACAATCAAAGCAGCGGGTTTGGAAAAGGGATGCCTGGATTACCGCCCACCAGAACCTCCCTCCCTCTTCTTAGAAAGGACATGGAAACTCTTTCCTTCCACCTTAACCTGGGCCCTGTATGGGACTCTCTGGACCTTCCCCTCACTCTATTAGGAGGAACCTGAACTACCATTTTTAGGGTCACCACCAGATACCTTTCTAGACACTCTGATGCTGACCCAGATGTCCACCTCCTCAGTAAGCTTCCTGGGGTCAGTAAGCTTGCTATCAACTAGGTGTTGGCGCATCTCTGGAAAACAGTTATCAAGCATGTGATCCTTTAAAATCAAGTTGTACAGCCCTGTATAATAATAAACCTTGCTGCCCCTCACCAAGCCCCTTCAGTGCCTTGCTGGCATAATCCAAGAAATCCATCCATGTTTGTGTTGAGATCTCGTGGCTGCCTCTGAATCTGAGCCTATACCTCTCATAGACAAGTCCAATATTAATGACTAGGACGGCCTTCATAGCAGTGTAGCATGGCTAGTCCTCTAACTCTAGTGTAAGGATTGTGTCCCTCCCCACCATGGGCATATACCTCCATAAACTACCACCCCAAAATTCCTCTGGGACCTTGTGCACTCTTAGAGCAAGTATAAACCATTTTTCTATGTCACCCCCACCACATACCTGGGCACCAAATCCTTGGGTATCCGGACAATGGACTCATCAAAGAACACTGCAGATATTCTGCCACCATTGCTGTTGCTTGACCCCACTTGTAGGGCTCTTATGTCCAACTCTCTGAGACTGAGCTCATAGGACATCTCCCTCTCCTCCATGACTAGTCTACTTTCCTCTAGAGCATGCTTTATCTCAGTCAAAGCATGTTTCTGTGCCTGATCCAGATTGGCAATCTCCAAATTGAGTTTTCTTTCCTCCCTCCTGTCTGCCAGCTCCACTGGGGACAGGTTCCTGGAGAAGAGACTGCTCCCTGGTCTGGGAACAACTACGCTCCTCGCAAGTCGGTGGCCCCTTCTACAGGCAGTCACAAATCCACATTGGAATCCAGAATCGGGTCATCCTCCTTCTCAGGAATCACTATTATACCTTCTTTAAAAAGCACTGCCGTTGCTTGTCAATTTCACCTATGGAGACAATGTCATACATCAGCTGTATAATCGACAAGTACCTAACCTCTTCATCTAAAAGTGCCTAAAATGTCATGGCATATCTCAGTCCCATAACATATACATATATCGTTACCCAACTACAACTTGTCTACAACATGTGAGCCCCTTATCATTGGCCTCCTTCATAATGGCTAAACGTGGTCTACGCGATATTGGCGCGCAACACAGCGACGGCTTAAATTCGTCCAGAAAGCCGGTTTTTAGCGAGGCTGGAACGAGATGCCGCTGTAGGAGATTCTCGATGCGGTAAGAGTAGGCTGGGGCTGTGATTGATTTGGAAGTTTAGCAGAGGTTTCCCGGAGGATGAACGGAAGAATGTGAGTGAAAAGTCTCTTATTCAAGTAAAGGAGACGGTCTGTTTTAGCCATTATGAAGGAGGCCAATTATAAGGGGCTCACATGTTGTAGACAAGTTGTAGTTGGGTAACGATATATACATATTGACAAGGCAGTGTCAAGAAATGAACGTTTGTATATGTTATGGGACTGAGATATGCCATGACATTTTAGGCACTTTTAGATGAAGAGGTTAGGTACTTGTCGATTATACAGCTGATGTATGACATTGTCTCCATAGGTGAAATTGACAAGCAACGGCAGTGCTTTTTAAAGAAGGTATAATAGTGATGTATACACCCCTTCTTGGTCTGGTGCAGGCTGGTATGAAAGCCCCCTGCTGACACTGGGTAATTATATATGTTTGACTTTTTAAAAATAAGATATATATTACCTCGCAGTGGGACTGTGTCTGGTCCGGTTTTTTTTTTGTAAATCTTTTTATTAACACAGCTCATAAGACCATACATTATACAGTAACGTTTGCAGCTCAATCTCGTTTTCCACAGATTCATTACGGCGAGCAACAGGGGCGGGAGCATGAACAGCACAACCCAGTCCCCAGGCGAATCATGTATCCTCATCCTTCTTCCACTACTCTCAGGGCTCGGTATCTCTTCCAGGGCGCCCAGACCTTTTTCCACTTTGTTATGCACCCCCTACTCTTATAGACCACCTCCTCTGCTCTTTGACACCAATCCAGGTCCCTCTTCCAAGCAGCCAGCTGCGGTGGCGCCTGTGCGCCCCAGCTCCGTGCGATATTACGTTTGGCTACTCCTGCTGCCAGAGTCAGCCACAGCTCCGCATACTTGGGCCAGCTTTCTTCCCCCTTTATTTGAAGGAGCAACCACTTGGGGTCCATCGGGACCTCCCTCCCCATTGCCCTAGACATAATATCCGTGATCCCTATCCAGTATATGGCAATCTCTGGGCACTCCCATAGGATGTGAAAAAGGAGCCCTCCTGCTGGCACCCCCTTCTGCAGAGCCCCGACTGGAGCCTACCCCAGCGGTATAGGAGTGTGCAAGGGTAGTAAGTGCGATGAAGTATTTTTAACTGAACCAGTCTAAATCTGGCCCGGATGGCTATCACTCTGGGACTCTGTATCGCTTCCTGCCAGCTGTCATCGTCTATTTCTCCCAGGTCACCCACCCATCTCGCTCTGAGGGAAATCAGGGGGTCTGGACAATTATTTAGCAGCTTACGATAGACTGTGGAGATAGGTTTACCAACTATCGGATCTAACAATAGTCGGTCTTCCAGTGGGGAATATTCGGGAATAGACGTCCCCGGTGTGATGTGTGCTCTGAGGGCATGCAGCAGTCTGATGTATTGGTACCGTTGTGTCGGGTTCATATCGTATTCTGCTTGTAAGTACTCAAATGTTCTAGGGGAGTCCCCCATCCAAACGTCTCCTAGGTACTCGACACCTATCAGTCGCCACCCCTTAAATCCCGTCAGGGCAGTCACCTCCCGGAGCTGGTCTCCCATCCATAGTGGGGCCTTGCCCGTCAGTTTCCGGTCCCAACCCAGGAGCCGATTGGCCTCTCTCCAACATCGTATCACCACCCCTGTGTGTGTCGACCAATTCTGCACCATCTTCCGGGCATACAGTAGAGACTCGCAGTTACCTCCTGCCATTGCCATCCTATCTACCCGGTATGCAGGTTCCGAGACATCTGCGTACACCCAGTCGTTGATGATCTGTAATTGTGACGCCCAGTAATATAGCCTGGCGTCAGGAATAGCGAGGCCTCCATCATATACCCCTCTGTGTAGTTTGCTCAGCGCGATCCTCGGGGGGCCCCCATCCCATAGTAGCGTGCGCACTGCCTGTGCGACCCTTTTAAAGGACTGCGGTGGGACCGGGAACGGAGTGTTTTGTAGAATGTAGAGGAGTCGCGGCAGTGTAAGCATTTTATAGAGTGCCGCACGTCCCATAAGGGAGAGTGGGAGCGAGCGCCAGTGTCTGACGTCTGTACCCATACGAGAAAGCTGCGTTTCCAAATTTTGGGCTAGGAACTCATCTCTGTTCCTAGTGATGTAGATTCCCAGGTACTTAAATCTACCGGTAACCAATGGCGCCTCACAGCAGGATGGGATACGCGGTGCAGGGCCCGATAATGGGAAAACCAATGACTTCGACCAGTTTATGCGATATCCGGAGTAACTGCCGAAGAGTTCGAATATATGTAGCACACGGGCCAGCGAGTTGTACGGTCTGGCCAAATAGAGGACGATGTCGTCGGCATAGAGCGATATCCGCTCCTCCCAGCCCCCCGGTGACATGATGCCCCATATCATGGGGTCTCTCCTTATCCAGTATGCTAGGGGTTCCAACGCTAGGGCAAACAGGAGGGGGGACAGGGGACATCCCTGCCGTGTACCCCGTCTCAAGGGGAAGGATCTGGACATCGCCCCATTGACACGCACTCGTGCCGTTGGTAGCGTGTACAGCAGCTTCACCCAACTACAGAATATCGGTCCACATCCCAGTCGCTGGAGCATCATAAAGAGGTAGGGCCATTCAATGCTATCGAAGGCCATGGAGGCATCCAGCGCCACCGCCGCCGCCTGAACGGAGCCCACACCCTCCGTCATGTGGAGCACCCCGTATAGTCTCCTCAGATTGTGACGCGTGCTCCTGCGGGGCATAAACCCGGACTGGTCCACATGTACCAGGTCCGTGATGACAGGCACTAGCCTCTCCGCCAATGCCTTGGCCAAGACTTTTGCCTCTACATTAATTAAGGAGATCGGGCGATAAGAGTCGCATGTATCCGGCGGTTTACCGGCTTTATGGATTGTCACAATTGTGGCTTCTCTCTGATCCGGAGGAAGCTGTCCCAATTCCCGGGCTTCATTGAACATCCGCAAGAGGGGGGTCAGTATCACTGCCGCTTGTTTTTTATAGATCTCTATCGGTAGTCCATTGGGCCCAGCCGCTTTCCCGGACTGTAGGGAGCCTAGGGCCAGCCCCAGCTCCTCCACCGTGAGGTCTGCCTCAAGTTGCTGTCGTGCTTCCGGCGAAAGCGAGGGGAGGGCGAAGTCCCGCAGAAACTCCTCGCAGTCGGTCTCTGACCTTGTACACACCGGCGAATACACCTGCTCATAGTGGGCAGCGAAGGCCTCCGCGATATCTCCACTTGTGGAACATAGGGCCCCTGATTTGTCTATCACGCCAGGCACCCAGGATCTCTCCCTATTACGGCGCTCCAGCCACGCCAGCAGCCTGAGTCCCTTATCCCCTACCTCATATAGCCGGTGCTGGGTTGCTAGGGCATAGGCCCGCGCTTCCCCTTGTGCCAGTGCCCGCAGTTCTTTCTGTTTCAATGCCAATTCATGCTGGAGATCTGCGGACCCCGCCAGGGCCGGATCGGCCTCCAGTGCCTCTACTTCCCTCTCAAGCCCCCTAATCTGTAGCGATTCTTCCTTTTTTTGGCCCCCAATCAGGGCCTGTGCTTGACCCCGCAGAACCGTCTTATATGCTTCCCATATCATAATCTGGGAATCCACGGAGCCCTGATTTTCTGCAAAGTAGAGCTTAGATCCCTCCCTGAGTTTGTCACTCAGGACTGGGTCTCGAAGTCGCCAGGGGTCTATTCTCGGGAAGGCGGCCTTGTTTACAACCGGACCCTGGAGGGACACTCCCACCGGGGAGTGATCTGATATCCCTCTAGCCATGTGTCTGACATTTGTAAAGTCTCCCATATGTGCGAGCCGGGTGAAGAGATAATCGATTCTCGAGAATGAGCCGTGGCGGGCCGAGTAGAAAGTGTATTCCCTAGACCGAGGGTGGTGCGCTCGCCAGATGTCATGCAGGCCCATGGCAGTGGTAAAGCCCGCCAGCCCTCGCTCCTCCCGAGCCCCTAGTCTGGGATTGGACCGATCAACAGACGGGTCCATTACTGCATTGGTGTCTCCCCCAAGAAGAAGGATCCCGACCGGCAGATCCGTCAGAAAGGCCCCCAATTTTGGAAGGAAAGTGGAGTGGAGGCCCGGGGGAAGATAGCAGGAGCAAAGAACCAACACCCTCCCCTCCCACGTGCCCACCGCCGCCGCCAGACACCCCGTGTCATCTGTCCACGTGTTAGTGACCACCAAGGGGAGGGAGGAGCGCACCAAGATTCCCACCCCCCGGGCCCCAGAAGAATAACCCGCGTGTGCGATCATCTTATAGCCAAAGCGGTTCAGGGCTTTGCATGTATTCCCCCTTAGATGTGTCTCCTGGATCAGGATCACATCCGGGTTGTGTCGCTTCAGGTGCTGCAGGACCAATGTACGCTTGATTTTGTCACCTAATCCATGAACATTCCAGGTCCACACCTGTAATTTAGCCGGTTCCCCCATCTGTCCGAGTCTGTGGCTGTCCGTCTCCCCCCGTCGCCCCCCGCTGCACTTCCTCGTTCGAGCTGTCTTTGGTGAGCAATATGTTGGCCGCGAGCTAACTCCCTTGTCCCCCCAACAACAAAAAGAAAAACAACAAACCCTCTCCCCCCCAACCCCCTCCCTGCTACCCTGCTAGGTGAGTCCCCAACCACCCACCCATAGAACTGGCAGAGTGCCTGTCGCCCCATAGCTTACGAACAAACAAATATGTGGGGTTGCGTGTCTGCAGCCGGTAGGAGGATGTATATCAAATTGACTACAGTATCCGCCCATACTATCGTACTCAGCAGGGCCTCCCCTCAGTACGGCCCTCTATCGGCCTCCCGCACTTGTGCCCAGTGACCCCCCCTAATAGCCATGCGCCTGGCAACTTGGATCTCTATCTTTTGCAGGCGGTCACATCCGTATTAGCCCCCCCAGGTTCTGGATTGCCACCGCCCGTGTCAGTGTCTTAGTCCCAGTGTCCGCTGCCCCCAGTGTCACTTATCTGGTTGCTGATCCGGCCTCTGGCCGTTAGGCCGCCTCCAGTCATCTGACTCGGTCTCTGCCCGCTGTTGGTGGGAGTCCGGACGTTCATGCCTGCCTTTCCGACCCACCGTGCGCTAGCCCTCCAGCCAGTCACTGGCTTCTTCAGGCTTCTCGAAGAAATGAGCTTTCCCCTCGTCTAGGATTTTGAGCCTGGCTGGGAACAGCATCATGTATTTCACCCCCTGTTCACGGAGAGCCCTCTTCACTCCATCAAAGGAGCGCCGCAGACGTTGCACCCGAAGGGTAAAGTCCGGAAAGAAGCGGATGATGGCATTGTCTATATGCAGGTCACCGGTCGTACGCGCGGCCTGCAAGATGGCGTCTCTGTCCCGAAAATTGAGGATACGGGCAATGATCGTCCGCGGTGGCGCCCCTGGCCGTGGTTTGCCCCCTAGCGCTCTGTGCGCTCGCTCCACAGAAAAGAAGTTGGATAGACGCTTGGGCTTCAGCTGATTGAGGACCAGTTCCTCGACGAACCAGTCCATTGACGGGCCTTCCAAACCCTCCGGGACCCCCACGATGCGGATATTATTCCGCCAGGCCCTCCCTTCCTGATCCTCCAGGCGCGCGTAGATGTCTTCCTGATTTTTGGTAAGGGACGCCACCTGTTCTTCCAGCCGCTTTGTTTTCACCTGTAGACTCCCAATCCCTGTTTCGGCCTCTGCGACCTTCTCAGACATTTTCCTGAAGTCCGCCCTCAGTAGGTTCACCTCTTCCGTGACGGAGTCCAATTTTGGCTCAAGGGTACCCCTGAATTCTCTGATCTCTCTCATGATATCCTTGAGGGAGGGTTCAGGATCCCCGTCACCCAACTCTTGCGATCTGCCACCTGTCGCCCCCTCTTCGCGACCCATGGCCACTGTATATTTGTCGATTTGGTTTGCTTGCCCTGGGCCCGTGGGCCTGGTGCGGCCCATATCTGAATGTCCAGTTCTTCCACCACTCGTGCCTGGGTGTGTCGTGGGGCAGCTCCTTCAGCGATAGCGTGGCCCGCGGCTCGGTGTCGTCCCCTTGTCTGTTGCTTCTACCCCTGGCGGCCTCTGCACTGCATGCTGCCCGTTGGGCGGGCTCGGTCTGTGTCGCCCGTAGTGCTCCGTGTTGCTGCTACCTCTCGGCAGTTTATCCCAATTCGGCCTCTCACACGTTTCAGGGGTGCAAGAGAGGCCCCTCCACGGTCGCAAATGGCTCCCTTAGGCCTGTTGCTGCCGTCACTAGGCCGTAAGCGTCCGCCTCCCCACTCCAGCAGTCCCAGCCCAGTAGAGTGCACTCGGGGTCTGTTCCACCCCAGCCAGACCGCCACAGGCCACCCTATGGTGATTTTCCGGCGGTCATCTACCGCCGCTCAGGCCCCGCGGGTCCGTGGCCACTTGCCGGCTCGTCTGGCCCGGTCGCGGCGCTCCGCCTCCAGCGCCCGCTGTGTCTCCACTCCCCCTGCGCCGCTCACCGCATCCACTCCTTTCAGCGGGGCGCGCCCGGGGGCGGAGGATTCTCAGTGTTCCGGCCTGCCGCCGCGTTTCCTAGGTCCGGGGTGGCCGCTGCCGCCACTACGAAGCTGCCCGGCCTCCCAGCTATCCGGCGCGGCACTGTTCTCTTCTCTCGGAGCCCGCTGTGGCTCCACCAGGCGTCGCCGCCGTCTAGCCTCTCCAGGTGCTGTATTCGCCGTTTGCGGGCCGCAGACGTCCGTGGTCAGCGGGTGCGCTAGCTAGGCGAGCCCGGCCGCCATCTTACTACGATGCCGTTTTTTGGTGTCGGCGGGTCTCGAGGGCACTTCTTCCTCAATTTCCGGCTCGCTGGGCACCACCGACTGAAGCACCACTGTTCCGGTGCCCAGATCTATCGCCGGGTGTCCCGCCGAGTGTCGGATAGTGCCGGATAATGGGCTGAATCGACTGCCTTTAGCGCAGCTCCACTAGCCTGCTGCCATCTTCCGTGGCAGTCAGCCACGCCCCCCTGGTCCGGTTTTTAATGAGAGTGAATCACTGTCTGTTTTGTCTTCTCAGCCAACCCGCATTTATTATTAAAAAGATATTGTCCTGAAAGGCGAGTGATTGGAACCCCACGCCCTGATGAATTTGCCATAATATATGTGATTGGCAATGAAACATGTTGGCCTTCTTGGAAAAGGTTAGCAACATGCAGTGCTTTTAACTTGAGCAAGCTCACTTTTTCAATTAAATGGGGTAATACGACAGTGAGTCTTGACTTGCTTTTAATAGTATTTGAGCACATGGTTCTTTGCTCAGCACGGGTTTCTTGGTTTGGAACAGTTGATTCCCTTTCTCTGTTTTCCTTGCTCTCCTTTCTGGACACTAATTCCTTTGTTCTAGTGAGTGGGTAACCGATGATGATATACGTGGGCACACTGGCGAGAACCTGCCGGTAGCCCTTCTTGGTGTTGCATACGTGAGGTGCCCTCTCATTCTTTTCACTTACTTTGGTAGTAAGTTTTCTTCACTCACATGTTGTGACGGAGGGAATAGTTGGCGGGGTGGCTTAATCGACAGTGATTCTTCCTTTTTTTAAAGTACTGATTTCAGAGTTTGGGACTGCAGGCAATTGGACGGGGTGCCATAGTGGGAGTAAAAATGAAACTCACTTTTGATGCAGTGACTGAAGGTGACAGTAAAGAAACTCTCATGTAGCCAGGTCTTTATTGTTTTGATGTGTTGTGAGAGGAGGGTGGCCTGGTGATTTCCCTCTTGTGCTCCCTGTTGCGTATATTGTTAGAACGGCGGCTCAGCCGTGAGAGCCTTTTGTAAAATAATTTCCGAACAAAAGTATGTGTTTTTTAAAAAAACTGGATTAACCAGACAGGTCTTTTACAGTCAGCAGGATACTTTGTCTGACCTTAGATTCACCTATTGAACGAATATACATTGCGTATTAGAAGCACAGCTGAAAAGAGATGGATATGAATTGTCTGGCGTTCTCTGATGACCAGATTACGGCCATTTTGTCAGGGCCCTCACTGTTTCCAGATTCATCCTTAATCAATACTAGTTCAGCACGAGAAGAATGGGAAAAGCTAAGTAATACCAAAAACGCCAGGTTAGGGTGGCTCTACATGGAGCACTTATGACAGAGTACCTCCGTGCGGGAGCAGCACCAGCCAGTCTATTAGTGAGAATAGAGCCACGTATTTTCTTAGAAGATAAGAAATTTAGACTGGATTGGAGTTATATTGCCAACAAATGTACAAGAGATTGGCTGATATTAATTATTAATACAGCGAAGAGGTTGAGTGAGGAGCTTTTGGTGGAGATTTTAGAATTGGAGGAAATTTTGAAGAAGGATACGACCATTAGTGACACTAAAGAACAGTTACAGCGGATCCAAGAGGATTTAGTGGAGTATAAGAGTTATATGGTCAATCAGAAAATAAAGGGATTGCGTAGGAATCTTGAGAGGTACACACATGAGTGGGCTTTTCCATATGTAAATGATACGCATTACCAACAGGGAAGTGAACAAGTGTCCCAATCACATTACCAGAGGAGGGGTGGGAGACAACAGCAGAGGAGAACACCTCAGAACTGGACATTCGATAATACCTCGAGTGAGGAAGAAGAGGGGCAACAACCACATAACCCTGGCAGAGTAAGGTTTGACCCACATTCCAAATCTAATGAGGATTTGGGTGCCCTGTTGCGTTCTTTTTTAGGACAAACTCACAGGGGCAACAGAGGAGGAGGGGCACAGAGGGGCCGAGGTCGTGCCGGATTGAACCAGGGACAGCAATGGCCAATGTTTTCGCCGCGGATAACCCGCAGCCGGGGCAGGACCCCGCTCTAAACATAGTCATGAATTTATCAGACTACGAACTTACACGGAATGAGATTAGGGTCCTTAACAAAGGATTGGGATTTGTCCCCACTCCCCGTCATGATGCCTTTAAGTGTAGGACGGAATTTCATGAAACGATGAGAAAAATTAAACTTAAAAAATTCTTTGCTAATAAAGATTTGGAACCAGAATCTTTATTTTCGACTAATTTGCGACGCCCTTCCCAGTTTTGTCCACCAAGTTCGTCAGTGGGACCTGAGGTCTTGGTATTTGAACAAAAGATCTTGGGAGAAATTTTGAAATTAGAACAACTAGAACAACGAAACGTCTTTAATAACATGAGCCATGAAGATTGGGAAGCAGTTAAGACACTACAGGATAATGAAGCCATAACCATAAAGTCCGCGGACAAAGGCGGGGCGGTTGTAGTTATGAATAGTACAGACTATGATAACGAGGTGTTGAGATTGTTAGGTGAGCGTAAGAACTACCATCCCCTCACCAGAGACCCTCTGGGTGAATTACATGACTTGATTACTAAGATGGTGGCTGATGCCAAGAGCAAGAGTTGGATAACTACTAAGGAGGCCGAGTTTCTGGTTAACATCAAACCCAGAACCCCGGCCTTCTATATACTACCAAAAGTGCACAAGATACAGCGGCCCCCTCCGGGGCGCCCTATAGTGTCGGGAATTTCCTCTATTCTTGAACCATTGTCCCAGTTTGCGGATTTCTTTTTAAGAGAGTCTGTTCTAAAACAACCATCGTATGTGCGGGACACTACAGATATTTTGAACACTCTAAATGATTTGGTTTTTGACTCTACACAGCAATTTTTGGTGACAATTGACATTGAGTCATTGTACACCAGTATCCCCCAGGAAGCTACGCTGGTGGCAGCAGCTAGAGCCCTGGGGGCACAAGAATGGTTTCATGACACTCCTCAGTCGTTTGTGCTCCAGTGCATAGAATTAGCATTAACACGTAACTATTTTTGTTACAAGGATGACCTATACCTGCAAGTGTCAGGGACATCTATGGGTGCAACTTTTGCGCCCAGTCTGGCCTGCATCTATGTGGGCCAGTTTGAGGAACACTTCCTGAGTGATTCGTCAAATCCCTTCCAGAGACATATTTGTCTCTGGAGGAGATATATTGATGATGTGTTATGTATCTGGACAGGAGCAGAAAGTGTCCTGGATGACTTTCTGGAATGGTTGAATACCCGTGATACATGTCTGCGGTTTACGTGGACAAAAAGTAATCAACATGCTGTGTACTTAGATTTAGACATTACTGTACAGGAGAATAAATTATGTACCATGGTTCATCAGAAAGGGACCGACAGGAATTCATTGTTGCATTATCAATCCTACCATCCTAGAGCCTTGAGGGATAATTTACCTGTTGGCCAATTTTTGAGATATCGACGTAATTGCACGACTGTGGAGTCTTTCTCACAGCAAGCTGAAGATCTGTCAGAGAAATTGATGCAGAGAGCTTATCCTAAGAAGATTGTTAGCAGGGCCTGTAAAAGAGCGCGTAACACTCCTAGGGAGGCATTATTGGAAAAGAATATAAGAGAACGAGCTGATTGCCTTCCGGTGGTTATGACTTTTGACCCCCTAGCCTCTAAGGTTAGACATTTGATCCGAAAACATTGGTCAATGCTGTCGACTGCTGATTTCACGATGCCTCAACCCAGATTTGCATTTAGGCGTGCAAGTAATCTAAAGGATAAACTTGTACATACACGCCCAATATTGAAATCAAAGATTACTACGATGCCAGCAGGACATTATCCATGTGGTAGTTGTTCAGTTTGTGCATTGACAGAGAAAATCAATATGGTACAGTTAAGTAATGGGAAAATATGGCATTTGAATAAATTCTCGAACTGTAATACAGTAAATGTCATATACAGATTGACGTGCCAGTGTGGGTTAAAGTACATTGGCCTTACGACCAGAAAAGTCAAAGTGCGGATTCAAGAGCACTTAAGTACCATTAAAGCAGGCAAACTCACGACACGCCTGGTACAACACTTCAATGAACATAAACATGACCCTCGAGCATTACGGTGGGTGGTTTTGGAAAGAGTGATGGCCAGCAGTGACAATATTGAAAGAGTGTTGGCAAATAAAGAAGCCCGTTGGATTTTTTCAGAGGGTGTAGATCAAATTGGATTGAATGATCATATTGAATGGAACAAAGTCAGTAGATGGTAGGAGTTTACGATTGGCTAGTCCATTGAGCAAAGATATGAATGTACAATATAGAACTTCAATAAAAACAAAACATTGTGACTATGAAATACACACAAACTGTAACAATATGTATAAATATATAGTATATTGACGTCCCTCGATGAATTCCTGTTGGCAGTAATCAAAGATATGATGTAGAAGACTGATTAGTATGGAGATGACCTTTGTTGTGAAAGAACAGTTTAATATGGAAGTTCACTAGAGAAAATACACATAGGGTGAACGAAAATGGAGAAAGTAAATCAACTGGGTAATAAGATATGTGGAGCGTAGGATTGATGTTCACCTGTAGAAAGCTCCCATAAAGGAGCCGTTCCAATATGGCCGCCGTAGTGGGGTGGAAAGTGAGTTGAGCTGTATTACAACGTGGGGCCACGTGGTCTACGCGCTATTGGCGCGCAACACAGCGACGGCTTAAATTCGTCCAGAAAGCCGGTTTTTAGCGAGGCTGGAACGAGATGCCGCTGTAGGAGATTCTCGATGCGGTAAGAGTAGGCTGGGGCTGTGATTGATTTGGAAGTTTAGCAGAGGTTTCCCGGAGGATGAACGGAAGAATGTGAGTGAAAAGTCTCTTATTCAAGTAAAGGAGACGGTCTGTTTTAGCCATTATGAAGGAGGCCAATGATAAGGGGCTCACATGTTGTAGACAAGTTGTAGTTGGGTAACGATATATACATATTGACAAGGCAGTGTCAAGAAATGAACGTTTGTATATGTTATGGGACTGAGATATGCCATGACATTTTAGGCACTTTTAGATGAAGAGGTTAGGTACTTGTCGATTATACAGCTGATGTATGACATTGTCTCCATTGGTGAAATTGACAAGCAACGGCAGTGCTTTTTAAAGAAGGTATAATAGTGATGTATACACCCCTTCTTGGTCTGGTGCAGGCTGGTATGAAAGCCCCCTGCTGACACTGGGTAATTATATATGTTTGACTTTTTAAAAATAAGATATATATTACCTCGCAGTGGGACTGTGTCTGGTCCGGTTTTTAATGAGAGTGAATCACTGTCTGTTTTGTCTTCTCAGCCAACCCGCATTTATTATTAAAAAGATATTGTCCTGAAAGGCGAGTGATTGGAACCCCACGCCCTGATGAATTTGCCATAATATATGTGATTGGCAATGAAACATGTTGGCCTTCTTGGAAAAGGTTAGCAACATGCAGTGCTTTTAACTTGAGCAAGCTCACTTTTTCAATTAAAGGGGGTAATACGACAGTGAGTCTTGACTTGCTTTTAATAGTATTTGAGCACATGGTTCTTTGCTCAGCACGGGTTTCTTGGTTTGGAACAGTTGATTCCCTTTCTCTGTTTTCCTTGCTCTCCTTTCTGGACACTAATTCCTTTGTTCTAGTGAGTGGGTAACCGATGATGATATACGTGGGCACACTGGCGAGAACCTGCCGGTAGCCCTTCTTGGTGTTGCATACGTGAGGTGCCCTCTCATTCTTTTCACTTACTTTGGTAGTAAGTTTTCTTCACTAACATGTTGTGACGGAGGGAATAGTTGGCGGGGTGGCTTAATCGACAGTGATTCTTCCTTTTTTTAAAGTACTGATTTCAGAGTTTGGGACTGCAGGCAATTGGACGGGGTGCCATAGTGGGAGTAAAAATGAAACTCACTTTTGATGCAGTGACTGAAGGTGACAGAAAAGAAACTCTCATGTAGCCAGGTCTTTATTGTTTTGATGTGTTGTGAGAGGAGGGTGGCCTGGTGATTTCCCTCTTGTGCTCCCTGTTGCGTATATTTCATTATGCTTCAGACAAGTTTTTTGGTTCTGCAGAAAAAGTTTCATATAGGTGAAAGATTCTATGTGGTAGATACTAACGTTTGTAAGCTGCCTTAAGTAATTAGAGAGAATCTTGTCAGCATCAAAATTTATACTTAACATAGAAGAATGTGTGTACCAGGAACTAAGATATGCATGTGTGCTAGTTTTGCTACAATGGATGAGCTACCTGTAAGGTTTTCACCACAGTGTGAAGGGTGCAGCTAGTCGGTTCTTTAGCACCTTAAGATTTTGGTTATTTTTAGCACACAGTGTTTTTTCATCTGTTGAATAGAGTGTAAACTATTCTTAGTAAAAAAATGTAATACTCTGTTGTGCATTTCTCATGGGAGTTTCACTGTCTGCAAACAGTGTGTTACAGAGTAAACTCTCTCCATAGAAACAAACAGTTTATAGTACCTACTTTTTGGCTTATATTAACTTTATATCTCAATGTAGGTTTGACGAGTGTCATGCGTTTATACAGATAAAAGCTGTCCATAGTAGGGTATTTGTTTTTGAGCTGGCATTCATTGTTTTGGCTTTCTGTCAACAATTGTATAGATATTGAACACTACAGTCAAATAGTGTTTCTTGTATATCTGTGGTTGATTGTTAATATGATATATGCTACCTGTAAAGTGTATGCTATAGGCTCAACATTGCATATAATGCTTGTTTTCAACATCTAAGTGAGTTGTTTGTGTGGTGGCAGTAGCAATGGGTAATTTTCTCCTGATCTTTTTTGTACTTATTGTCAGACCTCTAATGTTATACTAATTTATAGAGCAATATGTGTGAAAGTGAAGTTTGGATGATGTCATCAGTGATGTCATCAATGATGCCATTTGAGATATCATCTGTGATGTCATAAATGATGTCATAGAACATGTCACAAGTAATGTCATGTGTGAGGTCATAAGCAGAGCATTGAGGCGCACAAGTTTTAGTTAGCGCAGCTAATTATATTTTGTGAATTTCTGAGTTTTTTTAGTTCAAAACATTCATGTTGTCACTGTGAAATTCACCTAACTATAACGTTACTTTAACCTTTGCTTTTTTCAGTTAATTTCTACTTTTTTTAAGGGAAAATAGATATTTTTATTACACCTAACTACAACGTTACTTTAACCTTTGTTTTTTTCAGTGAATTTTTAGTTTTTCTTAAAGTAAATTAATTTTTTGGGTGAGTGTATGTATGGTAGAATGACTTCTTAATAAAAGTTGTGTTCAGACATTATTTTAGTAAAAAAAATTTTTTTTATTGTAACACAAAAATATATGGTTCACAGTTTGCAAAATCTTTGTTACATGCATGTGAGTATTAAACAGATAAATATTCAATAGAAATTGTTTTTTGCACAGCTATTGTAGCTCTGATATCAAAACATGTCACCGGCAATCTTTTTTTGAGGTGTCCTCACTCTCTCAATGGTGGGTGTATGTAGTAGGGTGTGTAGAGGGACTGGCCTCTGTGCTGAAACCTCTTTCTGTTATGATGGGCGTGCGTAGTAGAGTGTGGGGCGTGACTACCCTTTCCTTTTAGACCTCTTTCACAGATGATGGGTGTGCATAGTAGGGTGTGTAGTGGGAATGGCATCTCTGATGATACCTCCCTGTAATAATAGGTGTGTAGTAGGGTATGTGGAGGGACTTGTTTCTCCTTTCAGAACTCTCTTAGATGAGAGGTGTATAAACAGGTGAGACCTGCCCTTTTATATTTACAATTTTTAGAAAATTCTACTGTCTGTTGCTATGTGGCGAGATTTTTAATAGCAGTGTATTATGCTTGACATTGAATTGGAGTGTATCTACTTAATGACATTTTTTGCTGCTTTTACCGTTTTTTGTTTGAATGTTTTATTGTACTTTTATGATTGTTAAATACAATCGAATAAAGTAATTATTGAGAGGTGTGTATAGAAGGGTGTGGGAAGGGGCTGGCCTCTCCTTTTAGACCTCTCTCTCAGATGAAGAATGAGTATTGTAGGATGTGTGGGTGGATTGGCCTCTCTCCTAAGACCTCTCTCTGTAATAATGGGTGTGCGTATTAGGGTGTTGGAGGGACAGGCCTCTCATTTTAGACATCTCTTTCAAATGACAGGTGTTCAAAGTAGGGTGTGGAGAGGGACTGCCCTCTCCTTTCAGACCTCCATCAGATGGTGGGCGTGCATAGTAGGGTGTTTGGAGGGGCAGACCTCTCTGCTGAGACCTCTCTCTGTAATGATAGGTGTGCGTAGTAGGGTGTGTGGAAGGTCTGGCCCTTGTTTAATTCACTGTTGTCTCCTGAGGCTGTTTAGCATTGGACGTACATGTAACATGTGGAGGAGCAGCAAGGAGAGGTGCGGTGAGCGGCATATGTCGAGTTTGGAGCCGGGAGCTCAGAGCTAGATTCTACCATCGCCGAGGCTGAAAGCAGCTGCCACTGACACCTGACACCTGGCGTGCATTTGCTTGCTTGCTGTTGGCCTCTCTCTTCCCATTGCCGGCTGTCTCCCATGGATAGAGAAGCTAGGGAGCAAAAGCCAAGCCGAGGGGTCTGGAGGCTCTCCCCTCTCCAGCTCAGGTCAGCCTTCCATATCAGCCCCCCACCTGCCCCAGCCCCTGTGCCCACCTACACCTCTTAGAGGGGGTGACCATGGAGGATTAAAGCCACTGCCTACCATAGCCTCCTTTTCTTGTGCAAGTTTCAGCAACAGCGTCTAGTGAGACCTGGTTACAAGTTAGGTTTTTACAACATAGAGAAAAAACAAGTATCATTCTTAGTAACCATTCAATTAAATGAATAAAATAAAACAAATACCAGTAACTTAACTCAATTCAACCTAATAATACTATAACAACTCAACAAATTAACAGAACAACACATTAGCAAATCAAAATTGCAAAAGTGAAAATATAGAAACATGGATTTTTACGACAATTGTACGATAACATGCGATAAAGCCTCCTGTGCCGCCATCACCATAGCCAACACTTTAAACAGTTCCACCCCAGAGGGGAGTAATGATTTATGAAACAAGGGGGAAATCAAGGACAAAAAAATGCCATAGCTGTCCAACCGTGTTTAATTGAATGCACGGATAGTCTGGAGGCCTCTAACCCACTGGATATTAGGTCCACTGCTGGCTCGGAGAGTGCATCCCATAAAAATCGAGGACAGTTGCCATCATCCAAACCCACCATCTCAAGCTCGGAGAAACAACAGCTGGCCATTATCATGCTAGGGGATACTGTCAAGTTAAAGGTCAATGAACCAAGCCCAAACTACTCAAACTGCTTTCTGGACTCTATGAGCTGTTTTATGAATAAGGCAAGGTTTAATCAAACAGCGCCATCCAATTCAGTCCATTCTAAGAACCCAAGCATAAACAAAGCTCCTTACAGATCGCTTCTAAATCTCCAACCGATGACTCAACCACCAAAATTACTAGGAGTGCTGGTCAAATAAACACCATAACTAACGACTATAGTAATAGCCATGCCACTCCATCTGCCATCTCACACAAAGTGCACCGAGCTTTTGCATCTGAATTGCCACTTGGGCTACTTAATGGTTTGAAAGCATCAAATGCTCAAGAAGCAGAAGACGCCATTGGAGCGCCCCAGGCTACATTATCATTATCATCACTAGAATCAACGGTATTAAATAAAGCAATAGAAAAAGCATCACCAGACCAGGTATTCTCAGAATTGCTTCCAGGAACAACATCCCATTTTAACTTTGGCTCTACTTAAATAGATCCAAGTCTGGGGAATGCTTAGGATCCATCACATAATTTATAAAAATTCCAGAAATTGCAGAAATCAAGTTAAATATGCAGGCTCAATCCCTGACTCAAACATCATGGACAATGTAACAAATGGCCCAAACCCGGCATGCACAAAAGTGTCCATATCACAAACGACATTGTCTCCAATTTTCATAGATGAAAAAAAATTCTTTGTCGGTGACACACAGTGCCTGGAATTACCTATGTGTTATATCCTGAGTTTTACATTCATATGTAATCAGCCTAGGTCTTCCTAGCTGCTCATCCAGAGTGAGAGATGGCAACGGAATGTTGGTGTGAATGTGATGAATGGAATGCCTGGGTGCCTGTGTGGATGAGTGGATGACAGTTGAAGATGGGCTGAGCAGCTAGGCAGGCTGCTCCTGGTGGGACTGGTGTAGGAGATGTAGGAGCTGTTACATGGCTGAACCTTGATTGATACCACATGACCCGGAACTAATAAAGAAGACTTAGAAAACTACAACATGGCTACCAGTGTCTTCATGTACAGAATACAACATCTTTTTGGCGACGAGCGGACCAGGACCCAAGCATACCTATGGACAGTACAGAAACTAAAAGTCTACAAAGAAACCACAGTAACAAAGGAACTTCAAGAAACGTAAGCAACTACATGAAGCATAATGGAGCAACAGGCAAGCCAGCCCCACCAGTGTCCAAGTCAACGGACGGCCCTCCCACCAGCCTGAACTTGCTCCATGGACTTGACCACAGGTATGGTCTGTTATGTTAGGGTATGTCTGCCCTACCACTTCCTTTTATGTACCGCATGGATGTATCTGTAGCGTAAAGGAACTGTGGCTGTACAAAATGTGAGTTATAACCTAACTCTGTGAAGCTTATTCACAAGTGCAACACTTGGAGTGGTGTGGTGTTGCTAAGTCTTGTGCTTTGGTCTCAATTAGAGCACAAGTAAGGACGTTTTACAAAGTGGATGACTAGAAGCCCCCACACAAACATGCTGTACATGGTCTCAAGAGCTTACTACTATAGCGACATACAGTGATGTGGCGCAGACTGAGCCTTCATGTACAGTATGCATATTTTTTTTTTTTCTCTACATTGCTGCTGCACAGAGTACCTGCCTGATTAATGCCTGCGTTGGAATCGCCCTTCACCACAATGACGCTACCCAGAGTGTGTTCATTATTACTGCCGGCGTTGGAACAGACTTCCACTACTTTCATGCTGTGCAGAGTTTGTGCCTGTTCACTGCCTGTGTTCCAACGCACTCCTCTACACACTTCGGTTTTCACGAAGGTCTTCAGACGGATTTACATCCAGTTTTGTTTCAAGGATTGATGTTTCTGGATGTCTCTACACTGGCAATGTGTAGAAAAGGATACATTTATCTTTATCATGCTCCCTGCCCATGAGGAGCCTTACAGAGGAGAGCTTGATGTCTGTTGTGCTCTGATGCTGGGCAATTCACTATTTTTCAAGTGTCACTTGGTCGTGGAACCTGCAACAGGAGTACAACTTTTGCGGTGAGGAAAATGGTGTCATTTTTATTATGTGCGTCTTTACATTCTCTGAGGCAAGCTGTGGAGACGGGTGGAGAGTGCAAACACAGACACAGGCTCTACGTATTGGCCAAGGTGAGACACTTTTGGTCTTTGATTATTTATTCATTGTTGAGACTCTTATCGCTCTACTGCTGACTAAACCGTCGTTTTGGAAGTTTGAAACAAAACATAGCACGAGCTCTGTACAGTGCGTGCAATCCTACCTTTTTGTAGATGCCCGCAGCTCCATGCATCTTCTATGACGCATGTTACTCTGTTCCTTTGTTGCTTTCCGATGTTTTTGAAGCACCTACGCGCCGGGAGCCACCCGGCGCGACGCCCACAACGTGCCGCCATCTTGGGGTTGGTGGCGGCACATATAGTCTGATGATGCTCTGCCTTTGTTCTGCCGTCCACGCTGCTTCGTTCTGCCAACCAAGCTGCATCTGCCAACCACGCTGTTTTTGTTGGTTGGAATAAAGTTTTAGCAAGAAAAGATGGATGCCAGGGACAATGCGGTGTTCTTTTGTCTAGAGCAAGATGAGGAATCGTCAACGAGGGATTCCTTTTGGTGGGTTGCTCCACTTCATCCTTGTTGGAGATGTGCTTATTCATGAGACTATCTTTATGGGGCATATTGTTGCAGCGCTTGGAACAGGGAAGACATATCTCTGCTCTTTCCCACAGTCTCGATTAGACTAGCTGTTGGTAACATATTGCAAGAAATTTTTCTTTAACTGTGTGTGATCCATACAATGTGATCTTGGTGGTGTCCTTACACTAAACATGTTGATATGTGATAACTAGGTAGCAAGTTACAGTTATCTTATTTCGTGTTGTTGTCACATTTGTGCCATGTTTTTCTCAATGTGTTACTTTACTTTTAGGCATGTTCTCTATTTAGTTCCCTTACGCAAGGGGGTTTGTTTCATGGCACAACATGGGTGAAAGATCACTCACCGGCGTGGGGCACAGGTTGCTAATGTTCTACAGTAAAATTTTCATTTTTCGTGATGCCACAGTTTTTCGCAGTTTAATAGTTGGGACGTCATAGTCTCCTAGTGGGTGGACATCACAGATGATCCCTTACATGAGGGATAGGTTTTGGCCATATTTCATTCCTTAAATGAGGGATGGGTTTGGGGCTATGGAGTTAGTCCTATCACAGTGTTGGGTTTGAGTCCCAGTAGTAACTTCCTCATGAGGTTTAGGTCATGGGTTAGTTCCCATACATAATCGATTTTATGGTAACCCTTTCACTGGGTTAGTTATGGGTTTATATCCCATTTACAGTTGTGCGCAGTACTAATGTACATCAAGGGTACACCCCATTTACAGTTGCACGCAGTACAAAAGTACAACTAGGGTGTGGGTTTGGGTGCTTGCCCCTCACACAGTGTTATGGGTCGTTGTCCCATTTCTTGGCAGTTTCCCCTGTTGTTGGGGTTGGCGTTGCGGGGTTTTTACCTTTTGCATTATAGTATATATTACAGCTTGTTTCAAAGTATTACAATGTGTATTTGATTTCTACAAGTTTACGCTGCTAAATATTTTGATAATTTGTTATGAGGGAGGATGGGGGTTATTGATGCACGTTTTTATGTCGTATTTTGCCCATCTTTTCTTGATTTGCATGTTCATTCTCTTGTGATGTTTTACTTTTAGTTGCATCCCTGAGTTATGTACATTTCTGTTTTTTGTGTATAGTTTTCTTTAGTATTGTAATTTTTGGTTTCTATTTAAAGGAAAGGGATAATGTTATTTCCTGAGTTTTACATTCATATGTAATCAGCCTAGGTCTTCCTAGCTGCTCAGCCAGAGTGAGAGATGGCAACGGAATGTTGGTGTGAATGTGATGAATGGAATGCCTGGGTGCCTGTGTGGATGAGTGGATGACAGTTGGAGATGGGCTGAGCAGCAAGGCAGGCTGCTCCTGGTGGGACTGGTGTAGGAGATGTAGGAGCTGTTACATGGCTGAACCTTGATTGATACCACATGACCTGGAACTAATAAAGAAGACTTAGAAACTTACAACATGGCTACCAGTGTCTTCATGTACAGAATACAACACTATGTTTCTCATTTTAGAGCATCCCGCACTAGATAACTCAGGCAACAACAAGGTTGACTTCTAATTGGGAAGCATAACATATGATGACTTGATTTGCCTGACAAAAACCAACACTTCTATGCAAGCAACGAGACAGGCTCTCAATTTTTGGACCAAGGACCAGAAGAGTACTCAATGGATCAACCGATGCTGAGCATTATGAAGGTCATGTGCAAAACTTTGAATATAATAGCAAATGCAATCACGATGCAGTCCTCAAAACTTGATAACCAACTGGAGCTCACCAAGCAATTGACTGTAAAGATAAGGGGCCCCCTGATACTAATGTGAAGTTCACCTAGGCAGGGAAATACATACTGTGAAATTCCTAGGGCAACTTCAACAATGAAACTAATGCATAATTTTATTAAATTAAATAATGATAGTGACACTAAAAATAGAAAAATACAAAACTATTTATTATGAGATAAGTTCATTAAAATTTAAAGCTTCATATACATTACAGAAAAAATGGCTATTTACACAACATGCTAACTACAGTCAATCATCCATTCAAACATACCTCACTCTACGATTCTTTCACACATAATGTCAGCATAATGGATTGGTTGCATGTCTGACCATGAACAATATATAATAATGGAAACCACCCTACAACTATATTAATTCATGTGATTTTTTTGTTCTGTTTTCAATCATTATTATATATTGTTCATGGTCAGACATGCAACCAATCCATTATGCTGACATTATGTGTGAAAAAATCATAGAGTGAGGTATGTTTGAATAGATGATTGACTGTAGTTAGCATGTTGTGTAAATAGCCATTTTTTCTGTAATGTATATGAAGCTTTAAATTTTAATGAACTTATCTCATAATAAATAGTTTTGTATTTTTCTATTTTTAGAGTCACTATCATTATTTAATAAAATGATGTATTAGTTTCATTGTTGAAGTTGCCCTAGAAGCTCACCAAGCAATTTACATCTTCCATAGTGACAATTGGTCGTAGGACGGCTGCAGTTGAAGATGTCGTAAAGGAAAATATAAGGACACAAGCCACCAAAGAGCCTTTGGAAAACCAAAGCTGTGTTCCCTTGTTGGAAAAATTCTGGAAGTTCCAATGGTCTGACATGACATCATAGAGGAATGTAGGCAAAGCTTGACAAACCTGACAAACACTCGACCCGTCAGCTAAGAACCAGTCCCTGCAAATCCAATAATCCTCTCAAAGATAGCATCTTCCATGCAAAAGCCTGTGGTCCAGCCAAATCACTACACTAGTTCAGGAGATCCTACAGAAGAATTAAGCCCTGTGTGTCCATTACCAATACACTACCTGCCCCTAGTAAAAAGGCCCAAAGGAAGAGTAAAACATTAAAGCCAGAGGCTAAGGCCCCTGGAAACAAACTCAAAAATGGTACTGCAATAAACAAATCAAAAACCTCAGAGGGCCTTTCCATCTCCTTCAATAAATCACAATCTCTTAATACTATCATACAACCTTCAGTAGATCAAAAATTCAAGAACTAGGCGAAGGCCCAAAAAAGGTTTCTAGTAAAACCACGAAAGGTGACCAAACAAAAACATTTGCAAACCAAAATCCAGGACTGCTGTGTAGCAAAGCATGTATTCTCCATTCACATATAAATCAAGTACCTGCAGGATTCAGGTTACCCCCCCTCACATTAAATCTAGAAACTAGTAATGGAGATAAACCATCAATAACAGTGGACACAATGACGCCACTCCGTACAGAGGGCATACATCATGAAACTGATCCAACACAGGAGACCCAAGAAATCATGCCCAACCAAGACGAACAAATGAGCTACATAAATTATTCAGGCAAACCACAATTCCTTGTGTTGCTACAGCCAGCAAAACCGTTTGCTCTTCAGTGTCACAGATTAGCATTCCTCACTCAGGATCATACCCTTCAATTGAAGGTCTGGATCATCAAATGAAATAAGGATAGAACAAATAGAATTAAGCATTAGAAAAGGTATCCACGGCTACTCCGAAGATCTGACCACATGAGACTCAACAACTGTACTCACTGGCCCAGTCTTGTGCATCCCAGGGCAAAATTGACAAACCTGATGCATGATAGAGCTCAAGCAACAATACTGGATATCAGGAGAAACCAACAGATGATCCCAGGGTAAGTAACATGCTGGTAAGCAGCTCATGTGATGATTTTCAGGGACCACAAGCTCTATTAAGGAGCATGCGATGATTATATTCACTCCAGAATACACATTGATAGGGAGGCAAGATATCCTCAATTAATGTAACATCCTGCGACTCGTAACCTCCTAACCAGGCCTCCAGGATATAAGATCAAGTGATCTGCTGGTGGTAAGCTTCGTCCAATCAAGCAAGCTAGGGGGTAGAGAATCCACATGCAAAGTATGGTCCAGTGCAAAGTTAACTAACAAAATCATCAACCATGCGAGTTCAATCAATGCCTGAGGTATTTCAATAGAGATATCAAAAACCAAATTGTACCCATTTGTTTTCTTAGAGAAACCAAGTGTAAACATTCCCGACAAGCAGCACAAGTTCACTCAAAGCTCTAATCCAGTGCTGTAAGATTCAGTTAGCTCGCACTAACACCTTCCTCTGCGAGAGAATTTGAACGATCTGAAGTTCTGCATAACAAATATCGCAACACGATATCAGGAAGCACTAACATTCACAGGAATGCACCAATAAATAGTCCCCTTAAACCAAAGCTTGATTATGTTGCCATCAATAAGACCTTCCCTAGCTAACCAAGTAGGAAATTGCCTACTGGATAAACCCAGATTCTTCACTGTGGAAATTGGCCCTGTTGCAGGGATTCTGCTCTGGAACAGAACTATGGTTAGGACCATAGAACATCAGCAGGTAGAGACCGAGTCATCATACCCCATCAGCATCTATAGGCCCAAATCCAACTAGCTCATTAGAAAAGGTATCCACCGCTACTCCGAAGATCTGACCCCATGAGAGTCAACAACTGTACTCACTGGCCCAGCAAGTGCTGGTCTTGTGCATCCCAGGGCAAAATTAACAAACCTGATGCATGATAGAGCTCAAGCAACAATATTGGATATCAGGAGAAACCAACAGATGATCCCAGGATAAGTAACAAGCTGGTAAGCAGCTCATGTGATGATTTTCAGGATACCACGAGCTCTATTAAGGAGCAAGCGATGATTATATTCACTCCAGAATACACATTGATAGGGAGGCAAGATATCCTCAATTAATGTAACATCCTGCAACTCGTAACCTCCTTACCAGGCCTCCAGGATATAAGATCAAATGATCTGCTTGTGGTAAGCTTCGTCCAATCAAGCAAGCTAGGGGGTAGAGAATCCACATGCACAGTATGGTCCAGTGCAAAGTTAACTAACAAAATCCTCAACCATGCGAGTTCAATGAATGCCTAAGGTATTTCAATAGAGATACCAAAAACCAAATTGTACCCATTTGTTTTCTTAGAGAAACCAGGTGTAAACATTCCCGACAAGCAGCACAAATTCACTCAAAGCTCTAATCCAGTACTGCAAGAGGTAGTTAGCTCGCACTAACCCCTTCCTCGGCGAGACAATTTGACAGATCTGAAGTTCTACATAACAAATATCACAACACGATATCAGGGAGCACTAACATTCACAGGAACGCACCAATAAATAGTCCCCTTAAACCAAAAGCTTGATTACGTTGCCATCAATAAGACCATCACTAGGTAACCAAGTAATACATTGCCTACTGGATAAACCCAGATTCTTCTGTGCGGAAATTGACCCTGTTGCAGGGATTCTGCTCAGGAACAGAACTATGGTTAGGACCATAGAACATCAGCAGGTAGAGACCGAGTCATCATACCCCATCAGCATCTATAGGCCCGAATCCAACTAGCTCATTAGAAAAGGTATCCACGGCTACTCCGAAGATCTGACCCCATGAGACTCAACAACTGTACTCACTGGCCCAGCAAGTGCTGGTCTTGTGCATCCCAGGGCACAATTAACAAACCTGATGCACGATAGAGCTCAATCAACAATACTGGATATCAGAAGAAACCAACAGATGATCCCAGAGTAAGTAACATGCTGGTAAGCAGCTCCTGTGATGATTTTCAGGGTACCACGAGCTCTATTAAGGAACATCCGATGATTATATTCACTCCAGAATACACATTGATAGGGAGGCAAGATATCCTCAATTAATGTAACATCCTGCGACTCGTAACCTCCTTACCAGGCCTCCAGGATACAAGATCAAATGATCTGCTTGTGGTAAGCTTCGTCCAATCAAGCAAGCTAGGGGGTAGAGAATCCACATGCACAGTATGGTCCAGTGTAAAGTTAACTAACAAAATCCTCAACCATGCGAGTTCAATGAATGCCTGAGGTATTTCAATAGAGATACCAAAAACCGAATTGTACCAATTTCTTTACTTAGAGAAACCAAGTGTAAATATTCCCGACAAGCAGCACAAGTTCACTCAAAGCTCAAATCCAGTGCTGCAAGAGGCAGTTAGCTCGCACTAACCCCTTCCTCTGCAAGACAATTTGACCGATCTAAAGTTCTGCATAACAAATATCGCAACACGATATCAGGAAGCACTAACATTCACAGGAACGCACCAATAAATAGTCCCCTTAAGCCAAAAGCTTGATTTAGTTGCCATCAATAAGACCATCACTAGCTAACCAAGTAGGAAATTGCCTACTGGATAAACCCAGATTCTTCTGCGTGGAAATTGGCCCTGTTGCAGGGATTCTGCTCAGGAACAGAACTATGGTTAGGACCATAGAGCATCAGCCGGTAGAGACCGAGTCATCATACCCCATCAGCATCTATAGGCCCGAATACAACTAGCTCATAGTGCCTCACTTGCCCTCCTAACCTTTCCAGAGAGACAAGTGATTTGGAACCCCAGAACACAACACTCCTGACCTTCTCAGGATCACAGTAGCAGGTCAGCCCCTTTTGTTCTCTCACTCACAATTGTCTACAATAAATAGAAAAGAAACACGAGAACATTTTATAATATTTATTTAAACTATTGTGCTCTAATGTGCAATGGTTGCACCACAACTAGCAAACAAATACAGGTCAGTAATGCCATTAGCATGGCTATGAGACTGTATACAATAAAAAAGCCCTGTCATATTATCTGACAGATTTGCCTGAACCCACCCTCACTACGAAAGCTAAATAATTATAGATCTCTGGGTTTAGCAAAAGACCCCATACCCTAGCATTCATAGATAGTTGTTCTACATCCCAATTGACGCAGCTCTCCTTTCTCAGCTCTGTGTGTGTTTAGAACGACATGTCCCAGGTTATATGACAAAATATGCGTTTTCAAAAACAGCAGCTTGGTGTCTCTATTATGTCTAGGGGCTAGTGTTCGACTACAGAGAATAACAAAGAATAACAAAGAGCAATCTTGTTTGACCTTTCCTAGGCTGTGCAGACTAAAACCCAGGAAAAGGACAAAATACAAAAACATGTGCTAACTATATGTGGAAATACCATATGGCACAAAAACAAGCATGTACTTTAGTAACATGTGCAAAGCAGAAGCGGCCCACAAAGTACATAGTTAGGCTAACATTGGAAAAACAACAATGTCCATGTAGGAAACACATGACACCCTCCCTTTGGGCTGGGCAATAGCACAACAAATAGCTAAAAAAAAATATTGTGATCACAAGATACGAAAACTCAAAGCATGTGCACTAAGCAATGTCATACTATGAATGTAGAAAAATATAAAAATCCAACATGTCAACTTAGAAAAAAGTAACCAGATTATGGTTAGTAGGAGGAATCCATGATGTCACTTTCAAAGTCAAAGGCCAGGGACTCCTGGATGGAGTCTGTCTCCGCAGAAGATGATTAGTCGACAGCCCAAGTCACAAGTGCCAGAGAACAGATATGATCCTCTGTCCCAGCTGATGCAGAGACAGATACCGGTGAACCTGCATCTGTTTCAGTAGATCCAGTGTTTAGCGATCCATGTGCCGATGCACACATTTCCTCAAGAAGGAGTGGCTCATACCTCACGTGATGGAGAAGCCGTAATCCCAAGGGACAACTTTGATAATGGGTCGATAAAGGACTCCTCAGCAGTTCCATGTCCATTAGAGTAGGTGTGTGCAAAGCCAGGCAAATATCTAGTCCGCTGTCGAAGGGGCATCAGAGGCAGCGAAACACGGGTTGCACGCTGGTAAACCCGGCAGAACGGATAGTTAGCGATCAGTCAAGGTCTTGTTCTTGAAGCAATAAGATTCCAAAGTATTGAAGCATAAGCTCACTACACTGCTGGAGTGTTAGTAGTTCCAGGGGGCTTGCAAAAGGAACATCCATTGCGGAGAAGCAAAAATAGGATAAAAATTCTGCAAATGAGAAAGAACAGCAGCAGGAGTCCTCTGAGCGCACTAGAAAAAAAGGAATGAACAAAAGCCGAAATTACTCCAAATATAATTTTGAACAAAGTGACCAACCTGGAGCCTATACCCTTAAAAAAATGTGCAAGACCGACAGTGTTAGATGCTTTAGAAATTCGATGTGCCCATATCTCGCTGGATGTACTGGCTACACATAACTAAAAGGTCTCGCTGGCAGATGTGAAAGCTACTTCTTTTGAAACAATAGTGCTTTGAATCTATGTAGCTTATTAAAGTCTGCCTTCAAAGTTGAAATGGAGGGCCATAGTGGGCTCTTGACAACTTCGTGCTTGGGGGCAAACAGGACATTATTACAACATGTGACGGGGTGAGAAACCGATAAAATATATGGAGTTCCCACCCACATTCCACAGCAGTCTTGATCAATAAGCATTAAATAACTACCATTTGAAAGGACAGTAATAAGTGGAAGTATTGCCGGGGCTGGGATTCCATTAAAAAAACAGGCCAAATTTGCTATGGAAGCATTTCATGCACCATGCACAATAACTTGCTAAGTGTGAGTGCCCGGCCGAAGAGTCACATTCCTTGCCAGTATGGAATACCTCCTTGCCAGCACTTTTACAATGATAGGTAAACAGAAGTGCCCATAATTCATGAATAAAGCTGCCCCCTATGGGTTCTTACCTACTAACAGGGAAATGTTTTATGTAAGCTGTGAACTGAAATGTCAAGATAGGTAAAGATATTATACATTGCATTAACCATACCACTGAAGATGTCTCGGCTATGGTAAATGGGAGTTTTTGTAACTTCTCTAAATGCAGCATTGTATAGGTTGCATCTTTCATTGCCATTAGTTGTTGTTTGCCTGTCAAATCGAAAGGCAGAAATAAGGCATCTGAAGTCATATAACTTCATTGTACTTACTCATTTTTAAGCATTTGAAGTGTCCAGCTAAACTGCAGGATAGATCTAAGCTGACTTTGCCCATTATACAATGTTAACATAATACTTTGCATAATATCAGTAACAGAGGATACAATGTTATTCAAATTATAAATGTGAGAAGACAGCGTATCAATGCTATTATCTACAACAAGCACTTTATCCAAATTATCTTGATCAATTTGTCTTAAATGTGCAGCAGCTTCCATCTTGGACAATTTCCAAATTTCATTATACGTAGCATAAATAAATCTTTCAGAATGTGGAGATTTAGGACCTAATAAAAAATCTGATGGGTCCATCTCTTCAGACAGAAGAGAAAGTTATTGTTTTACTGCAGACACTGTGGAATGTTCCAACCATTGTTGACACAGTTCCCCGACTGAATAGGAGGTAACATGACCTGAATGTTGTGAATTAAAATACCAGTGGTCAAATATGCTTAATTTAAACTCAGGTGTGGAATTAAGGAAACGAGCATGACAACCGTTCATGTCTACTAGCCACAATAACCACCCGTGATGATCTGAAAGTGGGGAATTAAATGTACCATTCTGCACCATACTATTGAGCTGTTCCTCAGTATTATTTGTCAAACTGTGCCAATTATGGAAGAGGGCAATGGAGGGAATATTTGGGGTATTCATTTCTTTAATTTTCACCAGCCCCAGACATATAGTCTGCTGGAAGCTATCATTAAAAAAAATCATTTGTGTTGGAATTAAACAGGTTAGAAGCAAGATTTCTTTTCCCTGAACTTGCCAAGGCTTTGTTCCCCAAATCGAGTTTAGTTCAATAGTGGCTTTCCAATAATGATATCCTTTAGGGTCAACTGGGTGACAACCGAAGCTGTATATATTAGCTTAATTTGTGTAAGTATATATTTTTTCGGTGGGGTAGGAACGAATTTGAAATAGTACATTGTAGGATCTGAAATGTCATACCCTGAAAAATATGTGAATTTATCTTTGTATGTTTTGAAACTCACTTTTGGGGGAGTCGTACAATGGTCCCAATGTGTATAATTAAAAAGTGTACGTCGGACACTGGCCCTGTTCTGGAAATGATGGCCGTAATAGTGAAAACAGAACATATCAGCATAACTAGCAGAATTAAGGTACAGGTCCTCTGATTCGAAAACAGTGTAATAATCCAGCTCTGATAGCATAGAATTTATAGTTTCAACATCCCAATCATCCGACTGTAACCCAGGCACTATTACATCACCCATAGAAACTTTAAGCACATATGGTATCTGCAGGATCTCTGTAGGGCTGAATATGTCGAATGAAACCTTATCCCAAACAATTCCATCAGTTACTAGAATGACTGAAATGTTCATGAGGGACAAGTCTCTTTTCAGTTTACGGGAAGAAGAATGGGGGGGCCAACACCCAATCAATCAGTTCCATCGCAGAATGTTTGGGTAGGTAGTGGCCATTATTCAGTAGGAAAAAAACTGTCGCAAATCCAATCCATATGAACAGAAAAACCAAGGAAATTGTAATCCAAATATAAATCCAAGGCAGGACTAGATATGTGCATTTCAACCATGAAATGAAGACACAAATCCATGCTGGAAGTGTGTTTAAAACAGAAGACTGTCTGAAGAAAAATCTTCTCAATCCACAAAGTTCCCAGAAGCATTAAGTTGAAAAACAGAAGGCTCTAGTTCTGTAACAGGACTTGAAAAATCCAAGAGTGCTGTATCCATCGAAGGTGGATCAGTATAAACGTCATCAACCACAGAAGATGCAGGTACAAGAGCAGTACTCACTTCAGCCAAGTTGCCGATTTTGGACTTAATGTAACCTACCCCCATTCAGGGAGAAACAGCTTTGGTGGTGCTCACTAGCTGCAGAGGAACGTTCTGAGTAGTAGCATGGACACCCCGTGGTCTACTATTGAGAATCAGTCATATGGTGTAATTTGACATGTTCAATGGAGACAAAGCACTTGTTTCTAGAACCTGGAAGTGGGTGTAGGATCACAGTTCTTTTACCTTGGACACTAAGAACGGGCACCTGTGAACAATATGACGGCCTGAATACCTTTTCTCGAACTAGGTCACCAATTTTTAAAATCAAGCCAGAAAGTTCAGGTGTCACATCTGTACTCGCAGAGGGAGACGTGTTCAAGTCACAGAAGTTTTCTAGATCCTGTAAGACAGCACAACAAATATCTACATCAAAGGTCACAACACAGCACATATTTCTTTGCCTATTGATGTAAGCTGAACCACTGATAATGTTGCTCTAACAGCAAGATTGTGGCGCCACCCCAGCATGTGCCAAAGCAATACCTTCATGTGCCACTATAAAAAAAGCAAGTCTGCGGTATTGGTTGGGAATCAAACAATCGCCAAACCGTGGAATTGTTACAAAAGGGATGTTCTGTTCATTCAAGTGATAAGAATACTTAGACGGAAAGCCCTTAGGTGAAGGGGTGCAGTTTTATTTTCACGAATGGCAGCCAAGATAACATAATCTACTTTATTTTTAGAATGAGTAACCACTGCTACTGTAGCTGTGGTGACTGTAGATTATGGCTGCTATATCAGCCAGGGAATTCCCTACAGCATGTGTTCCTACATGCTGATGACTCAACATATGTATTACATGAGTCTGTTGTAACCTATCTTTGAGGTCGGACACTTTAACCCAAAGCGTCTTATGCTTGATTGTGCACCTTTAGAAGCTTTGAATCTATTTTGTTGCCAATAATATAAATTATCATTGAAGAACTGCACATAGTAATTATAATCACAGTAATAATCACAGTAATAATCAAGTGTGGAGGATTCAGGATCTGTATGTTCAAGTGCAAGAAGCAAAGCCTTGAGTTCAGCCAACTGTGCAGTGCAGTCACCTAAAGACTGCTTGTGAGTTATTTGAGGTTGGAATTCACCATACAACATCACACCAAGAACTATAGCGCATGCTGCTGAGTATTGCTGTTTAGAACCTATAGCAGGTTGAGCTGAACCATCAGTGTAAATGATATATTTATACTGATCAAGAGGCAAAACAGAAGAGGGCATAGGATGAAAATGCTCATAATTTAGAAATACTTGGGTCTGTAAAGAAGGGTCAAAGACAAATTCTACATCAGCAGCCGTTAAGGATGTTGTCAGTGCTTAATTTGAATCATTGATTTCTGGTGCTCAGCACCAGCACTTAATCTTCAACACTGGCGCTTATAGCACGAACTTGATCCAAAGGTATTCGAGTGCTTTTCATGAGCACAAGTTAAGGACAAATTCATTTTTTGTAGGCACAGGGAGTTTAAGTGATTTGCCCAGAATCACAGAATGTTGAGCCTATGCCGAGACTCAAACCTAGTTCCCCAGCTCCAAATCGCCAGCTCTGGCCATTACGCCACATCATCTCCCACTTGTAGGGTTTCATGGTTAGTAGTTTGTTCCACTATGGGCGGCGCTAATAGGAGCAATGGGTTGGTGCAAGCTGCCTCCTGACGAGAGCCCCGACACTTTTCACAAATTGCCCACTGGATGTTGCCCACTGTATCCATCTAGGATGGAGGGCCTTAGTGTTTGAAATGCTAGCTTTTGTGACAGCCTCTAAGTCCGGCACAGTATGGCCATCTGCACTGCAGTCAGTATTTTTTCTGTGAAAGCAAAATACAATTCCACATTGTAATATAAATGCGACTTATATGCTATTGGCACTGTCTCACCTTCATTAAAGGTGAGGTAAGTAAATCCAATTCCACCTGGCAAAATATGAATGACCAGGTTCGTGGTATTGACACGTGTATGCAATTGGCGTGTTTCAATCATGTCAGATTTTAAAGATCGGAGCATATCTGTGTGTTCTGATATCCAGCATGCAGTGAAAAAATCAGGACGTATTAATTTATGAAGTGGTTTAATGTGTTTAGCATATTCAGGTATGTATGTTCTGCCAAAAATTAAGAAATCCTAACAGGGTCTGCAATTTTTTGAGCGTGTTCAGAGGTTGCAATTGTGAGCATTTCTCAAAAAAATGAGGGGCAAAACTCTTTCCCTCATGCGTAAGTTCATATCCTGGGAAAAGGACACTCAGAAAAGCTTTATTAGATTTTTTAAACTTGACCTTGTAGCCAAGTTCAGCAAACCCAATATTATGCGATCTACTCTGGCCAAGTGGGGATTTAATTCATTGTCCATTAAGTAACTAACTATTGTCTACGTAGAAAAGCGCATCAGGGTCAATATCATGAAGAATCGACACAATGCGTGCAGCAAATATACCTGGGCTATTCTGGCAGCCCATTGGTAAATGTCGATATCGCATTGGGACTGACTGACTGTTTTGCTGTGTTGACATGATGCCTGCTAATTGCTAGGCTGCTGGAGGGACTATCACCGGCATCCACCCTTATTGTGCTGGCCTCCCTCCCTGCTTTCCTGCTCTTTTGTGTCCCCCAGTGCTCCCCAGGGGCTTGTGGGCTTGCCTCCCCCACCCCCTTGTTCTCGTGGGGGTTTCTTTCTGGAGGAAGCCCTTGCATTGTCCACCACTGGCTGTGGGACTTGTGAGTTCTGCCACCTGTTGGTGGGTGTTGCCCGCTTGGGACTGAAAACACGCTTGGAGCACTTTCTGACTAACCTGAGGGAATTGGCAGCTTGTCCCCATTGGGACTCGCATTGTGTTCACTGAGCATGTTCTAATAACCGACCTGGACCGCAACCCTTAAATGTGGACTCCTCACTGCAGGGAAGCCGGGCCGAGTGGAAAGAAAAGGCCGCTGCAGCATTTTACTCCCACACCCCTTGCGAGGCCATGCCAGAGTCGAGGGACATTGAGGAGCGAGTGGTTGCGGCTGCTGTTTTTCATGACGTGTGCAACCTATAAGTCATTATCTTATTGCACTAACTGTGATGTTTTGACAATTGCCTAGTGTGCAAAGTGATTATTGGTTTATGTGATTTTTATCTATGTTTTATATGCAATACAGAAATGTATTTATATACAATATTGTGTGAAATCTTCTTTTCTGGTGTATTTATTGGGTCACTGGTGTGAGAGTTTTGCGCAAACACTTTACACATTGGTTCTGGGATAAGCCTGACTGCTCGTGCCAAGCTACCATTGGGGTGAACAGGGGTTATCTTGGATGTGTAACTCCTTTACCCTGACTAGAGTAGTGGGTCCTGCCTGGCTTAGGTGCATGCCCTAGCCAACCAGTAACCCCATTTCTAACATATGCAATGTGGTTCTGTATTTTTTACAGACGACATTATTAATTAGTGCCATACTATATGTGTTTTGCACTGCAAATGTGTGAGTATAACTGTTTAAATGTCTATAGTCCAAGACAATGCAATAGGAATGATCTTGTTCTAAAACAGGAAAAAGAGGATCATTCATTTGAGAGACACAGGGTTCAATTATCCCTCGGTACTACATTTGGGAAAATATTTCTTTAATGGGTGCCTTAGCATCTCGTTTGATAGGATATTGTGGTTGTACTTGCGGGCTGGAAGGTAAAGGTATAACATGATAAGGAGAATCCTTATCCTAGCCGACATGATTACAATAGAGCGCATGGGTGAGTGCAACAGCCCACCCAGCTGCATAAGCCTGTTTGACTTCTTTAGGGAAAAAAAGTAGAAAAAGAAGGTAGAATTACATCCTCTCCTTTGGGGGATGCTCCTACAAATGGTGGGGGCCAATCGACCCCCGCTAACAGGATAAGAAAAAGTAAAAATTCCCCAGAATATTGCTTCAATATGCGTTTAATGTCAGTTGCTCTCACTACCAGAAATTCCTGGAGATTCTGGTGCATAATGGTGACTTTCCCCGCGCTGTCGAGGAGAGTCACCGCCGAACTCCCGTTCAGGAGGAGGGTTCTCAGAGTCTGTGGCATATTGATCAGTTAAAGCCACAAATTTCTTTTTCTGAAACAGGGCTCTGTATTGAGGAGGTCTCTCCTTCTTCATCTTCACGTCAGACCAGTGTTGTGTCTCCCTTTTTGGTTTTACATTCTCCTCTTGTCTGCGTTCAGATCGCCCTCCTCTTTCATACTGCTGATCAGATGATTTCTGAAAGGAACGAGGAGAACATCCATCATGAACCTGATACCTGTCTGGAATCTTGATTTTAATGCTATCAGAAAAATTATACCGTCTCTCAGAGGACTCTGGATGTGGAGAGCCTCCGCAAGGTTTGCCTTTCTGTGGTTGTTAAGGTTTTTCCCATGGTTTTTTAACAAACACATAAGCCTACTTGGCTTTCTTTCCAGTATCATGCTTGCCAAGAGGTGGTTTGGTAGGTCTGATTCCCAAATTATTATGTCCTAAGGATATGACACCAGCAATAATTATAGGCAACTCATGTTCACGGTCAACTGGTGCGACCGCTCTGAGCTGCTGGCATATAGCCAGAGTGGCTGCTTCACCTTTCACATTAGACAGAATCATTTTGGACACTACGGGAAAATTCCCCATTAGTTTCATCCCCAAATCCAGGGCAGCACCTGCCCCATGTTCATTTTGTATCTGTTTGAGTACCTCTGGTAAGACGGACATTGAGGGAGTACTGTGGCAGACAGTGGCGAAAATTGTTCCCCAGGCATTACAGTCTCCAATAGCGGGAACCATCCCATTGGGTTAGCACTTAGTGACAATTCTGTGCTTGTCCTGAGGATCCGTAAGGGAAAACACAGCTTCAAGTTGAAACGATTTTTTGGACAATCAGAAAATGGAATTTCCTCAAAAATAGGGCTCTTTTGCCCATAACTGAATTAATTATTACAGGACTAATGACTGGTGCTGCTGGCAACTGGGCTTGCCCTTGCAGGCCACCGGGCACTGGCCCTGCTACCAAGGTACGCAAAACAAAATGACGTAAGAGTCTGTATAAGGTCACTAGACCATGGTATAATGCTCATGTTTGAATCAAGCTTTGATTTTGCATATCAGAGTAAGGTGTAAATCCAGCTAAGGCTGGCCAGGTCATTCCTTCATTACTAAGGGGACCCATATGTGCAGGTGCAGGTACGTGGGGGAGGGCTCCAAGGAACTAATTTTGGTGTTTCCAGTAGGTGAGAGGAATCTCAAGAAGCGCATACCATCTATATGCATTAGGCACTGGAGGAGTAGTGTATGTATGAAATGTATTAGATTGACTATCCATAGCCAGAAATGTGACCCAAGAATAAAAAACTTCAAAGCGGTATGCTGCACCTGCTTGAACAACAAAAATAATAGGACCACCTCCATTAGGAAGCCCATTTTGGGTTAAATGTTCATAAACAGCAGGTCTGCAATTGACCGCAATGGCCACAGGCTGTACCATCAAAAAAACAGAAATGGATTCAAAGTGGTACACAAACTGGTTTTGAACCTTTTAATGTTCAAGCTTGAAAAACCAAAAGAGTCAGGTGGTTCCCAAACACTGTGGAGGATAAAGCCCCAACAACACAGACATTTCCAGAAAAAGGTGTAAGTGTATTGTGGACACGCACAAGCACTACTCAGGCGACTCGCAAACAAGTATCAAACCAAACGTTGGTGGTGCCATGTTGCAGGATTCTGCTCAGGAACAGAATTATTCTTGAGACCATAGAACATCAGCATGTAGGGACTGAGTCACCATACCCCTTCAGCATAGGGCCCGAATCCCACTAGCCCACTTGCCCTCCTAACCTTTCCAGAGAGACAAGTGATTTGGCATCCCAGAACACAACACTCCCGACCATCTCAGGATCGAGGTAGGTGGTCACACCCTTTCATTCTCTCTCTCATACTTGTCCACAATAAATAGAAAAGAGACACGAGAAAAGTTTATAATATTTATTTAAACTATCATGCTCTAATGTGCAATAATGTGCAATAGTTGCAGCACTACCAGCAAACAAATACAGGTCAGTAATGTCAATAGCATGGCTATGAGACCGTATACAATAAAAAGCCCTGTCAAATTATCTGGCAGACTAGACTAAATCTACCCTCACTATGAAAGCTAAATGAATATAGATTATAGATCTCTGGGTTTAGCAGCAGACCCCATAACTTAGCATTCATAGATAGTCGTTATACATCCCAGCTGATATAGCTCTCTTGTCTCAGGACCTTTGTGCTGTCTGCCAGTCCACGCTCGGTGTGTTTAGAACTACATGTCCCGGGTAATATATCAAAACATGTGTTTTCAAAAACAGCAGCTGGGTGTCTCTATTATGTCTAGGTGCTAGTTCCAACCACAGAGAATAACAAAGAGCAATGTTGTTTGACCTTGTCTACGCCGTGCAGACTAGATCCCAGGAAAAGGACAAAATACAAAAACATGTTCTAACTATATATGAAAATACCATATAGCACAAAAACAAGCGTGTGCTTTAGTAATGTACAAATCAGAAGCGACCTACAATGTACATAGTTAGGCTAGCATAATGAAAATGACAATGTCCATGTAGGGAACACGCGACAGCCCGAAAGTATACTTAAAAATCAGTCGCGGCTCCTGGTGGGAGTGATGCGGGGCGGTGGGGTGGGGTGGGGCGGGGCGGGGTGGGGGAGGGGCAGGCTGGAGGGTAGTAAACGCCGGCATACGGCCGAACGGAGGTAAGTACAGAAATAAATTAAATAAAACAAATTACATTGCGCGCGCCGCATCGCCATTTGGCCATTTGGGGAGAATGTTTGCATTGTCAGCATTCCGTCCATCATTTGTTTGCTGTAACACTTTTCGCCCTAAGTGGGATGGGTATGCCCAGACGCGGGTCCCTTGCTCACTGTGCCACTGGATTCAAGCTAGCCTGACTGAAGAAGGGTGACATACCCTAAAACTGGTCCCAGGATGCTTGTTTCCGGTCCAGGGAGGACCTGGCCTGGCAGTTCGGTCTGGACTGTACCCATGGGGCACAGGGTCAAGACTGATTTGCATATTGCTGGGTCCAAACTGGGGTGGCGTAGTGGGCAAAAGAACGATGGATTTAACCCAGATCTTTTGACTGGGGGAGAATGTTTGCATTGTCAGCATTCCGTCCATCATTTGTTTGCTGTAACACTTTTCGCCCTAAGTGGGATGGGTATGCCCAGACGTGGGTCCCTTGCTCACTGTGCCACTGGATTCAAGCTAGCCTGGCTGAAGAAGGGTGACATACCCTCAAACCGGTCCCAGGATGCTTGTTTCCGGTCCAGGGAGGGCCTGGCCTGGCAGTTCGGTCTGGACTGTTCCCATGGGGCACAGGGTCAAGACTGATTTGCATATGGCTGGGTCCAAAATGGGGTGGCGTAGTGGGCAAAAGAACGATGGATTTAACCCAGATCTTTTGACTGGGGGAGAATGTTTGCATTGTCAGCATTCCGTCCATCATTTGTTTGCTGTAACACTTTTCGCCCTAAGTGGGATGGGTATGCCCAGACGTGGGTTCCTTGCTCACTGTGCCACTGGATTCAAGCTAGCCTGGCTGAAGAAGGGTGACATACCCTGAAACCGGTCCCAGGATGCTTGTTTCCGGTCCAGGGAGGACCTGGCCTGGCAGTACAGTCTGGACTGTTCCCATGGGGCACAGGGTCAAGACTGATTTGCATATGGCTGGGTCCAAACTGGGGTGGTGTAGTGGGCAAAAGAACGATGGATTTAACCCAGATCTTTTGACTGGGGGAGAATGTTTGCATTGTCAGCATTCCGTCCATCATTTGTTTGCTGTATCACTTTTCGCCCTAAGTGGGATGGGTATGCCCAGACGTGGGTTCCTTGCTCACTGTGCCACTGGATTCAAGCTACCCTGGCTGAAGAAGGGTGACATACCCTGAAACCGGTCCCAGGATGCTTGTTTCCGGTCCAGGGAGGACCTGGCCTGGCAGTACGGTCTGGACTGTTCCCATGGGGCACAGGGTCAAGACTGATTTGCATATGGCTGGGTCCAAACTGGGGTGGTGTAGTGGGCAAAAGAACGATGGATTTAACCCAGATCTTTTGACTGGGGGAGAATGTTTGCATTGTCAGCATTCCGTCCATCATTTGTTTGCTGTAACACTTTTCGCCCTAAGTGGGATGGGTATGCCCAGACGTGGGTCCCTTGCTCACTGTGCCACTGGATTCAAGCTAGCCTGGCTGCAGAAGGGTGACATACCCTGAAACCGGTCCCAGGATGCTTGTTTCCGGTCCAGGGAGGACCTGGCCTGGCAGTTCGGTCTGGACTGTTCCCATGGGGCACAGGGTCAAGACTAATTTGCATATGGCTGGGTCCAAACTGGGGTGGCGTAGTGGGCAAAAGAATGATGGATTTAACCCAGATCTTTTGACTGGGGGAGAATGTTTGCATTGTCAGCATTCCGTCCATCATTTGTTTGCTGTAACACTTTTCGCCCTAAGTGGGATGGGTATGCACAGACGTCTGTCCCTTGCTCACTGTGCCACTGGATTCAAGCTAGCCTGGCTGAAGAAGGGTGACATACCCTGAAACGGGTCCCAGGATGCTTGTTTCCGGTCCAGGGAGGACCTGGCCTGGCAGTTCGGTCTGGACTGTTCCCATGGGGCACAGGGTCAAGACTGATTTGCATATGGCTGGGTCCAAACTGGGGTGGCGTAGTGGGCAAAAGAACGATGGATTTAACCCAGATCTTTTGACTGGGGAGAATGTTTGCATTGTCAGCATTCCGTCCATCATTTGTTTGCTGTAACACTTTTCGCCCTAAGTGTGATGGGTATGCCCAGACGTGGGTCCCTTGCTCACTGTGCCACTGGATTCAAGCTAGCCTGGCTGAAGCAGGGTGACATACCCTTAAACCGGTCCCAGGATGCTTGTTTCCGGTCCAGGGAGGACCTGGCCTGGCAGTACGGTCTGGACTGTTCCCATGGGGCACAGGGTCAAGACTGATTTCATATGGCTGGGTCCAAACTGGGGTGGCGTAGTGGGCAAAAGAACGATGGATTTAACCCAGATCTTTTGACTGGGGGAGAATGTTTGCATTGTCAGTATTCCGTCCATCATTTGTTTGCTGTAACACTTTTCACCCTAAGTGGGATGGGTATGCCCAGACGTGGGTCCCTTGATCACTGTGCCACTGGATTCAATCTAGCCTGGCTGAAGAAGGGTGACATACCCTGAAACTGGTCCCAGGATGCTTGTTTCCGGTCCAGGGAGGACCTGGCCTGGCAGTTCGGCCTGGACTGTTCCCATGGGGCACAGGGTCAAGACTGATTTGTATATGGCTGGGTCCAAACTGGGGTAGCGTAGTGGGCAAAAGAACGATAGATTTAATCCAGATCTTTTGACTGGGGGAGAATGTTTGCATTGTCAGCATTCCGTCCATCATTTGTTTGCTGTAACACTTTTCACCCTAAGTGGGATGGGTATGCCCAGACGTGGGTCCCTTGCTCACTGTGCCACTGGATTCAAGCTAGCCTGGCTGAAGAAGGGTGACATACCCTGAAACCGGTCCCAAGATGCTTGTTTCTGGTCCAGGGAGGACCTGGCCTGGCAGTACGGTCTGGACTGTTCCCATGGGGCACAGGGTCAAGACTGATTTGCATATGGCTGGGTCTAAACTGGTGTGGCGTAGTGGGCAAAAGAACGATGGATTTAACCCAGATCTTTTGACTGGGGAAGAATGTTTGCATTGTCAGCATTCCGTCCATCATTTGTTTGCTGTAACACTTTTCGCCCTAAGTGGGATGGGTATGCCCAGACGAGGGTCCCTTGCTTACTGTGCCACTGGATTCAAGCTAGCCTGGCTGAAGAAGGGTGACATACCCTGAAACCGGTCCCACGATGCTTGTTTCCGCTCCAGGGAGGACCTGGCATGGCAGTTCGTTCTGGACTGTTCCCATGAGGCACAGGGTCAAGACTGATTTGCATATGGCTGGGTCTTACCTGGGGTGGCGTAGTGGGCAAAAGAACGATGGATTTAACGCAGATCTTTTGACTGGGGGAGAATGTTTGCATTGTCAGCATTCCGTCCATCATTTGTTTGCTGTAACACTTTTCGCCCTAAGTGGGATGGGTATGCCCAGACGTGGGTCCCTTGCTCACTGTGCCACTGGATTCAAGCTAGCCTGGCTGAAGGAGGGTGACATACCCTGAAACCGGTCCCAGGATGCTTGTTTCCGGTCCAGGGAGGACCTAGCCTGGCAGTTCGGTCTGGACTGTTCCCATGGGGCACAGGGTCAAGACTGAATTGCATATGACTGGGTCCAAACAGGGGTGGCGTAGTGGGCAAAAGAACGATGGATTTAACCCAGAACTTTTGACTGGGGGAGAATGTTTGCATTGTCAGCATTCCGTCCATCATTTGTTTGCTGTAACACTTTTCGCCCTAAGTGGGATGGGTATGCCCAGACGTGGGTCCCTTGCTCACTGTGCCACTGGATTCAAGCTAGCCTGGCTGAAGAAGGGTGACATACCCTGAAACCGGTCCCAGGATGCTTGTTTCCGGTCCAGGGAGGGCCTGGCCTGGCAGTTCGGTCTGGACTGTTCCCATGGGGCACAGGGTCAAGACTGATTTGCATATGGCTGGGTCCAAAATGGGGTGGCGTAGTGGGCAAAAGAACGATGGATTTAACCCAGATCTTTTGACTGGGGGAGAATGTTTGCATTGTCAGCATTCCGTCCATCATTTGTTTGCTGTAACACTTTTCGCCCTAAGTGGGATGGGTATGCCCAGACGTGGGTTCCTTGCTCACTGTGCCACTGGATTCAAGCTAGCCTGGCTGAAGAAGGGTGACATACCCTGAAACCAGTCCCAGGATGCTTGTTTCCGGTCCAGGGAGGACCTGGCCTGGCAGTACGGTCTGGACTGTTCCCATGGGGCACAGGGTCAAGACTGATTTGCATATGGCTGGGTCCAAACTGGGGTGGTGTAGTGGGCAAAAGAACGATGGATTTAACCCAGATCTTTTGACTGGGGGAGAATGTTTACATTGTCAGCATTCCGTCCATCATTTGTTTGCTGTAACACTTTTCGCCCTAAGTGGGATGGGTATGCCCAGACGTGGGTTCCTTGCTCACTGTGCCACTGGATTCAAGCTAGCCTGGCTGAAGAAGGGTGACATACCCTATAACCGGTCCCAGGATGCTTGTTTCCGGTCCAGGGAGGACCTGGCCTGGCAGTACGGTCTGGACTGTTCCCATGGGGCACAGGGTCAAGACTGATTTGCATATGGCTGGGTCCAAACTGGGGTGGTGTAGTGGGCAAAAGAACGATGGATTTAACCCAGATCTTTTGACTGGGGGAGAATGTTTGCATTGTCAGCATTCCGTCCATCATTTGTTTGCTGTAACACTTTTCGCCCTAAGTGGGATGGGTATGCCCAGACGTGGGTCCCTTGCTCACTGTGCCACTGGATTCAAGCTAGCCTGGCTGCAGAAGGGTGACATACCCTGAAACCGGTCCCAGGATGCTTGTTTCCGGTCCAGGGAGGACCTGGCCTGGCAGTTCGGTCTGGACTGTTCCCATGGGGCACAGGGTCAAGACTAATTTGCATATGGCTGGGTCCCAACTGGGGTGGCGTAGTGGGCAAAAGAATGATGGATTTAACCCAGATCTTTTGACTGGGGGAGAATGTTTGCATTGTCAGCATTCCGTCCATCATTTGTTTGCTGTAACACTTTTCGCCCTAAGTGGGATGGGTATGCACAGACGTCTGTCCCTTGCTCACTGTGCCACTGGATTCAAGCTAGCCTGACTGAAGAAGGGTGACATACCCTGAAACGGGTCCCAGGATGCTTGTTTCCGGTCCAGGGAGGACCTGGCCTGGCAGTTCGGTCTGGACTGTTCCCATGGGGCACAGGGTCAAGACTGATTTGCATATGGCTGGGTCCAAACTGGGGTGGCGTAGTGGGCAAAAGAACGATGGATTTAACCCAGATCTTTTGACTGGGGGAGAATGTTTGCATTGTCAGCATTCCGTCCATCATTTGTTTGCTGTAACACTTTTCGCCCTAACTGTGATGGGTATGCCCAGACGTGGGTCCCTTGCTCACTGTGCCACTGGATTCAAGCTAGCCTGGCTGAAGCAGGGTGACATACCCTTAAACCGGTCCCAGGATGCTTGTTTCCGGTCCAGGGAGGACCTGGCCTGGCAGTACGGTCTGGACTGTTCCCATGGGGCACAGGGTCAAGACTGATTTCATATGGCTGGGTCCAAACTGGGGTGGCGTAGTGGGCAAAAGAACGATGGATTTAACCCAGATCTTTTGACTGGGGGAGAATGTTTGCATTGTCAGTATTCCGTCCATCATTTGTTTGCTGTAACACTTTTCACCCTAAGTGGGATGGGTATGCCCAGACGTGGGTCCCTTGATCACTGTGCCACTGGATTCAATCTAGCTTGGCTGAAGAAGGGTGACATACCCTGAAACTGGTCCCAGGATGCTTGTTTCCGGTCCAGGGAGGACCTGGCCTGGCAGTTCGGCCTGGACTGTTCCCATGGGGCACAGGGTCAAGACTGATTTGCATATGGCTGGGTCCAAACTGGGGTAGCGTAGTGGGCAAAAGAACGATAGATTTAATCCAGATCTTTTGACTGGGGGAGAATGTTTGCATTGTCAGCATTCCGTCCATCATTTGTTTGCTGTAACACTTTTCACCCTAAGTGGGATGGGTATGCCCAGACGTGGGTCCCTTGCTCACTGTGCCACTGGATTCAAGCTAGCCTGGCTGAAGAAGGGTGACATACCCTGAAACCGGTCCCAAGATGCTTGTTTCTGGTCCAGGGAGGACCTGGCCTGGCAGTACGGTCTGGACTGTTCCCATGGGGCACAGGGTCAAGACTGATTTGCATATGGCTGGGTCCAAACTGGTGTGGCGTAGTGGGCAAAAGAACGATGGATTTAACCCAGATCTTTTGACTGGGGAAGAATGTTTGCATTGTCAGCATTCCGTCCATCATTTGTTTGCTGTAACACTTTTCGCCCTAAGTGGGATGGGTATGCCCAGACGTGGGTCCCTTGCTTACTGTGCCACTGGATTCAAGCTAGCCTGGCTGAAGAAGGGTGACATACCCTGAAACCGGTCCCACGATGCTTGTTTCCGCTCCAGGGAGGACCTGGCCTGGCAGTTCGTTCTGGACTGTTCCCATGAGGCACAGGGTCAAGACTGATTTGCATATGGCTGGGTCTTACCTGGGGTGGCGTAGTGGGCAAAAGAACGATGGATTTAACGCAGATCTTTTGACTGGGGGAGAATGTTTGCATTGTCAGCATTCCGTCCATCATTTGTTTGCTGTAACACTTTTCGCCCTAAGTGGGATGGGTATGCCCAGACGTGGGTCCCTTGCTCACTGTGCCACTGGATTCAAGCTAGCCTGGCTGAAGGAGGGTGACATACCCTGAAACCGGTCCCAGGATGCTTGTTTCCGGTCCAGGGAGGACCTAGCCTGGCAGTTCGGTCTGGACTGTTCCATGGGGCACAGGGTCAAGACTGAATTGCATATGACTGGGTCCAAACAGGGGTGGCGTAGTGGGCAAAAGAACGATGGATTTAACCCAGAAATTTTGACTGGGGGAGAATGTTTGCATTGTCAGCATTCCGTCCATCATTTGTTTGCTGTAACACTTTTCGCCCTAAGTGGGATGGGTATGCCCAGACTTGGGTCCCTTGCTCACTGTGCCACTGGATTCAAGCTAGCCTGGCTGAAGAAGGGTGACATACCCTGAAACCGGTCCCAGGATGCTTGTTTCCGGTCCAGGGAGGGCCTGGCCTGGCAGTTCGGTCTGGACTGTTCCCATGGGGCACAGGGTCAAGACTGATTTGCATATGGCTGGGTCCAAAATGGGGTGGCGTAGTGGGCAAAAGAACGATGGATTTAACCCAGATCTTTTGACTGGGGGAGAATGTTTGCATTGTCAGCATTCCGTCCATCATTTGTTTGCTGTAACACTTTTCGCCCTAAGTGGGATGGGTATGCCCAGACGTGGGTTCCTTGCTCACTGTGCCACTGGATTCAAGCTAGCCTGGCTGAAGAAGGGTGACATACCCTGAAACCGGTCCCAGGATGCTTGTTTCCGGTCCAGGGAGGACCTGGCCTGGCAGTACGGTCTGGACTGTTCCCATGGGGCACAGGGTCAAGACTGATTTGCATATGGCTGGGTCCAAACTGGGGTGGTGTAGTGGGCAAAAGAACGATGGATTTAACCCAGATCTTTTGACTGGGGGAGAATGTTTGCATTGTCAGCATTCCGTCCATCATTTGTTTGCTGTAACACTTTTCGCCCTAAGTGGGATGGGTATGCCCAGACGTGGGTTCCTTGCTCACTGTGCCACTGGATTCAAGCTAGCCTGGCTGAAGAAGGGTGACATACCCTGAAACCGGTCCCAGGATGCTTGTTTCCGGTCCAGGGAGGACCTGGCCTGGCAGTACGGTCTGGACTGTTCCCATGGGGCACAGGGTCAAGACTGATTTGCATATGGCTGGGTCCAAACTGGGGTGGTGTAGTGGGCAAAAGAACGATGGATTTAACCCAGATCTTTTGACTGGGGGAGAATGTTTGCATTGTCAGCATTCCGTCCATCATTTGTTTGCTGTAACACTTTTCGCCCTAAGTGGGATGGGTATGCCCAGACGTGGGTCCCTTGCTCACTGTGCCACTGGATTCAAGCTAGCCTGGCTGCAGAAGGGTGACATACCCTGAAACCGGTCCCAGGATGCTTGTTTCCGGTCCAGGGAGGACCTGGCCTGGCAGTTCGGTCTGGACTGTTCCCATGGGGCACAGGGTCAAGACTAATTTGCATATGGCTGGGTCCCAACTGGGGTGGCGTAGTGGGCAAAAGAATGATGGATTTAACCCAGATCTTTTGACTGGGGGAGAATGTTTGCATTGTCAGCATTCCGTCCATCATTTGTTTGCTGTAACACTTTTCGCCCTAAGTGGGATGGGTATGCACAGACGTCTGTCCCTTGCTCACTGTGCCACTGGATTCAAGCTAGCCTGGCTGAAGAAGGGTGACATACCCTGAAACGGGTCCCAGGATGTTTGTTTCCGGTCCAGGGAGGACCTGGCCTGGCAGTTCGGTCTGGACTGTTCCCATGGGGCACAGGGTCAAGACTGATTTGCATATGACTGGGTCCAAACTGGGGTGGCGTAGTGGGCAAAAGAACGATGGATTTAACCCAGATCTTTTGACTGGGGAAGAATGTTTGCATTGTCAGCATTCCGTCCATCATTTGTTTGCTGTAACACTTTTCGCCCTAAGTGGGATGGGTATGCCCAGACGAGGGTCCCTTGCTTACTGTGCCACTGGATTCAAGCTAGCCTGGCTGAAGAAGGGTGACATACCCTGAAACCGGTCCCACGATGCTTGTTTCCGCTCCAGGGAGGACCTGGCATGGCATTTCGTTCTGGACTGTTCCCATGAGGCACAGGGTCAAGACTGATTTGCATATGGCTGGGTCTTACCTGGGGTGGCGTAGTGGGCAAAAGAACGATGGATTTAACGCAGATCTTTTGACTGGGGGAGAATGTTTGCATTGTCAGCATTCCGTCCATCATTTGTTTGCTGTAACACTTTTCGCCCTAAGTGGGATGGGTATGCCCAGACGTGGGTCCCTTGCTCACTGTGCCACTGGATTCAAGCTAGCCTGGCTGAAGGAGGGTGACATACCCTGAAACCGGTCCCAGGATGCTTGTTTCCGGTCCAGGGAGGACCTAGCCTGGCAGTTCGGTCTGGACTGTTCCCATGGGGCACAGGGTCAAGACTGAATTGCATATGACTGGGTCCAAACAGGGGTGGCGTAGTGGGCAAAAGAACGATGGATTTAACCCAGAACTTTTGACTGGGGAGAATGTTTGCATTGTCAGCATTCCGTCCATCATTTGTTTGCTGTAACACTTTTCGCCCTAAGTGGGATGGGTATGCCCAGACGTGGGTCCCTTGCTCACTGTGCCACTGGATTCAAGCTAGCCTGGCTGAAGAAGGGTGACATACCCTGAAACCGGTCCCAGGATGCTTGTTTCCGGTCCAGGGAGGGCCTGGCCTGGCAGTTCGGTCTGGACTGTTCCCATGGGGCACAGGGTCAAGACTGATTTGCATATGGCTGGGTCCAAAATGGGGTGGCGTAGTGGGCAAAAGAACGATGGATTTAACCCAGATCTTTTGACTGGGGGAGAATGTTTGCATTGTCAGCATTCCGTCCATCATTTGTTTGCTGTAACACTTTTCGCCCTAAGTGGGATGGGTATGCCCAGACGTGGGTTCCTTGCTCACTGTGCCACTGGATTCAAGCTAGCCTGGCTGAAGAAGGGTGACATACCCTGAAACCAGTCCCAGGATGCTTGTTTCCGGTCCAGGGAGGACCTGGCCTGGCAGTACGGTCTGGACTGTTCCCATGGGGCACAGGGTCAAGACTGATTTGCATATGGCTGGGTCCAAACTGGGGTGGTGTAGTGGGCAAAAGAACGATGGATTTAACCCAGATCTTTTGACTGGGGGAGAATGTTTACATTGTCAGCATTCCGTCCATCATTTGTTTGCTGTAACACTTTTCGCCCTAAGTGGGATGGGTATGCCCAGACGTGGGTTCCTTGCTCACTGTGCCACTGGATTCAAGCTAGCCTGGCTGAAGAAGGGTGACATACCCTATAACCGGTCCCAGGATGCTTGTTTCCGGTCCAGGGAGGACCTGGCCTGGCAGTACGGTCTGGACTGTTCCCATGGGGCACAGGGTCAAGACTGATTTGCATATGGCTGGGTCCAAACTGGGGTGGTGTAGTGGGCAAAAGAACGATGGATTTAACCCAGATCTTTTGACTGGGGGAGAATGTTTGCATTGTCAGCATTCCGTCCATCATTTGTTTGCTGTAACACTTTTCGCCCTAAGTGGGATGGGTATGCCCAGACGTGGGTCCCTTGCTCACTGTGCCACTGGATTCAAGCTAGCCTGGCTGCAGAAGGGTGACATACCCTGAAACCGGTCCCAGGATGCTTGTTTCCGGTCCAGGGAGGACCTGGCCTGGCAGTTCGGTCTGGACTGTTCCCATGGGGCACAGGGTCAAGACTAATTTGCATATGGCTGGGTCCCAACTGGGGTGGCGTAGTGGGCAAAAGAATGATGGATTTAACCCAGATCTTTTGACTGGGGAGAATGTTTGCATTGTCAGCATTCCGTCCATCATTTGTTTGCTGTAACACTTTTCGCCCTAAGTGGGATGGGTATGCACAGACGTCTGTCCCTTGCTCACTGTGCCACTGGATTCAAGCTAGCCTGACTGAAGAAGGGTGACATACCCTGAAACGGGTCCCAGGATGCTTGTTTCCGGTCCAGGGAGGACCTGGCCTGGCAGTTCGGTCTGGACTGTTCCCATGGGGCACAGGGTCAAGACTGATTTGCATATGGCTGGGTCCAAACTGGGGTGGCGTAGTGGGCAAAAGAACGATGGATTTAACCCAGATCTTTTGACTGGGGGAGAATGTTTGCATTGTCAGCATTCCGTCCATCATTTGTTTGCTGTAACACTTTTCGCCCTAACTGTGATGGGTATGCCCAGACGTGGGTCCCTTGCTCACTGTGCCACTGGATTCAAGCTAGCCTGGCTGAAGCAGGGTGACATACCCTTAAACCGGTCCCAGGATGCTTGTTTCCGGTCCAGGGAGGACCTGGCCTGGCAGTACGGTCTGGACTGTTCCCATGGGGCACAGGGTCAAGACTGATTTCATATGGCTGGGTCCAAACTGGGGTGGCGTAGTGGGCAAAAGAACGATGGATTTAACCCAGATCTTTTGACTGGGGGAGAATGTTTGCATTGTCAGTATTCCGTCCATCATTTGTTTGCTGTAACACTTTTCACCCTAAGTGGGATGGGTATGCCCAGACGTGGGTCCCTTGATCACTGTGCCACTGGATTCAATCTAGCTTGGCTGAAGAAGGGTGACATACCCTGAAACTGGTCCCAGGATGCTTGTTTCCGGTCCAGGGAGGACCTGGCCTGGCAGTTCGGCCTGGACTGTTCCCATGGGGCACAGGGTCAAGACTGATTTGCATATGGCTGGGTCCAAACTGGGGTAGCGTAGTGGGCAAAAGAACGATAGATTTAATCCAGATCTTTTGACTGGGGAGAATGTTTGCATTGTCAGCATTCCGTCCATCATTTGTTTGCTGTAACACTTTTCACCCTAAGTGGGATGGGTATGCCCAGACGTGGGTCCCTTGCTCACTGTGCCACTGGATTCAAGCTAGCCTGGCTGAAGAAGGGTGACATACCCTGAAACCGGTCCCAAGATGCTTGTTTCTGGTCCAGGGAGGACCTGGCCTGGCAGTACGGTCTGGACTGTTCCCATGGGGCACAGGGTCAAGACTGATTTGCATATGGCTGGGTCCAAACTGGTGTGGCGTAGTGGGCAAAAGAACGATGGATTTAACCCAGATCTTTTGACTGGGGAAGAATGTTTGCATTGTCAGCATTCCGTCCATCATTTGTTTGCTGTAACACTTTTCGCCCTAAGTGGGATGGGTATGCCCAGACGTGGGTCCCTTGCTTACTGTGCCACTGGATTCAAGCTAGCCTGGCTGAAGAAGGGTGACATACCCTGAAACCGGTCCCACGATGCTTGTTTCCGCTCCAGGGAGGACCTGGCCTGGCAGTTCGTTCTGGACTGTTCCCATGAGGCACAGGGTCAAGACTGATTTGCATATGGCTGGGTCTTACCTGGGGTGGCGTAGTGGGCAAAAGAACGATGGATTTAACGCAGATCTTTTGACTGGGGGAGAATGTTTGCATTGTCAGCATTCCGTCCATCATTTGTTTGCTGTAACACTTTTCGCCCTAAGTGGGATGGGTATGCCCAGACGTGGGTCCCTTGCTCACTGTGCCACTGGATTCAAGCTAGCCTGGCTGAAGGAGGGTGACATACCCTGAAACCGGTCCCAGGATGCTTGTTTCCCGTCCAGGGAGGACCTAGCCTGGCAGTTCGGTCTGGACTGTTCCATGGGGCACAGGGTCAAGACTGAATTGCATATGACTGGGTCCAAACAGGGGTGGCGTAGTGGGCAAAAGAACGATGGATTTAACCCAGAAATTTTGACTGGGGGAGAATGTTTGCATTGTCAGCATTCCGTCCATCATTTGTTTGCTGTAACACTTTTCGCCCTAAGTGGGATGGGTATGCCCAGACTTGGGTCCCTTGCTCACTGTGCCACTGGATTCAAGCTAGCCTGGCTGAAGAAGGGTGACATACCCTGAAACCGGTCCCAGGATGCTTGTTTCCGGTCCAGGGAGGGCCTGGCCTGGCAGTTCGGTCTGGACTGTTCCCATGGGGCACAGGGTCAAGACTGATTTGCATATGGCTGGGTCCAAAATGGGGTGGCGTAGTGGGCAAAAGAACGATGGATTTAACCCAGATCTTTTGACTGGGGGAGAATGTTTGCATTGTCAGCATTCCGTCCATCATTTGTTTGCTGTAACACTTTTCGCCCTAAGTGGGATGGGTATGCCCAGACGTGGGTTCCTTGCTCACTGTGCCACTGGATTCAAGCTAGCCTGGCTGAAGAAGGGTGACATACCCTGAAACCGGTCCCAGGATGCTTGTTTCCGGTCCAGGGAGGACCTGGCCTGGCAGTACGGTCTGGACTGTTCCCATGGGGCACAGGGTCAAGACTGATTTGCATATGGCTGGGTCCAAACTGGGGTGGTGTAGTGGGCAAAAGAACGATGGATTTAACCCAGATCTTTTGACTGGGGGAGAATGTTTGCATTGTCAGCATTCCGTCCATCATTTGTTTGCTGTAACACTTTTCGCCCTAAGTGGGATGGGTATGCCCAGACGTGGGTTCCTTGCTCACTGTGCCACTGGATTCAAGCTAGCCTGGCTGAAGAAGGGTGACATACCCTGAAACCGGTCCCAGGATGCTTGTTTCCGGTCCAGGGAGGACCTGGCCTGGCAGTACGGTCTGGACTGTTCCCATGGGGCACAGGGTCAAGACTGATTTGCATATGGCTGGGTCCAAACTGGGGTGGTGTAGTGGGCAAAAGAACGATGGATTTAACCCAGATCTTTTGACTGGGGAGAATGTTTGCATTGTCAGCATTCCGTCCATCATTTGTTTGCTGTAACACTTTTCGCCCTAAGTGGGATGGGTATGCCCAGACGTGGGTCCCTTGCTCACTGTGCCACTGGATTCAAGCTAGCCTGGCTGCAGAAGGGTGACATACCCTGAAACCGGTCCCAGGATGCTTGTTTCCGGTCCAGGGAGGACCTGGCCTGGCAGTTCGGTCTGGACTGTTCCCATGGGGCACAGGGTCAAGACTAATTTGCATATGGCTGGGTCCCAACTGGGGTGGCGTAGTGGGCAAAAGAATGATGGATTTAACCCAGATCTTTTGACTGGGGAGAATGTTTGCATTGTCAGCATTCCGTCCATCATTTGTTTGCTGTAACACTTTTCGCCCTAAGTGGGATGGGTATGCACAGACGTCTGTCCCTTGCTCACTGTGCCACTGGATTCAAGCTAGCCTGGCTGAAGAAGGGTGACATACCCTGAAACGGGTCCCAGGATGTTTGTTTCCGGTCCAGGGAGGACCTGGCCTGGCAGTTCGGTCTGGACTGTTCCCATGGGGCACAGGGTCAAGACTGATTTGCATATGACTGGGTCCAAACTGGGGTGGCGTAGTGGGCAAAAGAACGATGGATTTAACCCAGATCTTTTGACTGGGGGAGAATGTTTGCATTGTCAGCATTCCGTCCATCATTTGTTTGCTGTAACACTTTTCACCCTAAGTGGGATGGGTATGCCCAGACGTGGGTCCCTTGCTCACTGTGCCACTGGATTCAAGCTAGCCTGGCTGAAGAAGGGTGACATACCCTGAAACCGGTCCCAAGATGCTTGTTTCTGGTTCAGGGAGGACCTGGCCTGGCAGTACGGTCTGGACTGTTCCCATGGGGCACAGGGTCAAGACTGATTTGCATATGGCTGGGTCCAAACTGGTGTGGCGTAGTGGGCAAAAGAACGATGGATTTAACCCAGATCTTTTGACTGGGGAAGAATGTTTGCATTGTCAGCATTCCGTCCATCATTTGTTTGCTGTAACACTTTTCGCCCTAAGTGGGATGGGTATGCCCAGACGTGGGTCCCTTGCTTACTGTGCCACTGGATTCAAGCTAGCCTGGCTGAAGAAGGGTGACATACCCTGAAACCGGTCCCACGATGCTTGTTTCCGCTCCAGGGAGGACCTGGCCTGGCAGTTCGTTCTGGACTGTTCCCATGAGGCACAGGGTCAAGACTGATTTGCATATGGCTGGGTCTTACCTGGGGTGGCGTAGTGGGCAAAAGAACGATGGATTTAACGCAGATCTTTTGACTGGGGGAGAATGTTTGCATTGTCAGCATTCCGTCCATCATTTGTTTGCTGTAACACTTTTCGCCCTAAGTGGGATGGGTATGCCCAGACGTGGGTCCCTTGCTCACTGTGCCACTGGATTCAAGCTAGCCTGGCTGAAGGAGGGTGACATACCCTGAAACCGGTCCCAGGATGCTTGTTTCCGGTCCAGGGAGGACCTAGCCTGGCAGTTCGGTCTGGACTGTTCCCATGGGGCACAGGGTCAAGACTGAATTGCATATGACTGGGTCCAAACAGGGGTGGCGTAGTGGGCAAAAGAACGATGGATTTAACCCAGAACTTTTGACTGGGGGAGAATGTTTGCATTGTCAGCATTCCGTCCATCATTTGTTTGCTGTAACACTTTTCGCCCTAAGTGGGATGGGTATGCCCAGACTTGGGTCCCTTGCTCACTGTGCCACTGGATTCAAGCTAGCCTGGCTGAAGAAGGGTGACATACCCTGAAACCGGTCCCAGGATGCTTGTTTCCGGTCCAGGGAGGGCCTGGCCTGGCAGTTCGGTCTGGACTGTTCCCATGGGGCACAGGGTCAAGACTGATTTGCATATGGCTGGGTCCAAAATGGGGTGGCGTAGTGGGCAAAAGAACGATGGATTTAACCCAGATCTTTTGACTGGGGGAGAATGTTTGCATTGTCAGCATTCCGTCCATCATTTGTTTGCTGTAACACTTTTCGCCCTAAGTGGGATGGGTATGCCCAGACGTGGGTTCCTTGCTCACTGTGCCACTGGATTCAAGCTAGCCTGGCTGAAGAAGGGTGACATACCCTGAAACCGGTCCCAGGATGCTTGTTTCCGGGTCCAGGGAGGACCTGGCCTGGCAGTACGGTCTGGACTGTTCCCATGGGGCACAGGGTCAAGACTGATTTGCATATGGCTGGGTCCAAACTGGGGTGGTGTAGTGGGCAAAAGAACGATGGATTTAACCCAGATCTTTTGACTGGGGGAGAATGTTTGCATTGTCAGCATTCCGTCCATCATTTGTTTGCTGTAACACTTTTCGCCCTAAGTGGGATGGGTATGCCCAGACGTGGGTTCCTTGCTCACTGTGCCACTGGATTCAAGCTAGCCTGGCTGAAGAAGGGTGACATACCCTGAAACCGGTCCCAGGATGCTTGTTTCCGGTCCAGGGAGGACCTGGCCTGGCAGTACGGTCTGGACTGTTCCCATGGGGCACAGGGTCAAGACTGATTTGCATATGGCTGGGTCCAAACTGGGGTGGCGTAGTGGGCAAAAGAACGATGGATTTAACCCAGATCTTTTGACTGGGGGAGAATGTTTGCATTGTCAGCATTCCGTCCATCATTTGTTTGCTGTAACACTTTTCGCCCTAAGTGTGATGGGTATGCCCAGACGTGGGTCCCTTGCTCACTGTGCCACTGGATTCAAGCTAGCCTGGCTGAAGCAGGGTGACATACCCTTAAACCGGTCCCAGGATGCTTGTTTCCGGTCCAGGGAGGACCTGGCCTGGCAGTACGGTCTGGACTGTTCCCATGGGGCACAGGGTCAAGACTGATTTCATATGGCTGGGTCCAAACTGGGGTGGCGTAGTGGGCAAAAGAACGATGGATTTAACCCAGATCTTTTGACTGGGGGAGAATGTTTGCATTGTCAGTATTCCGTCCATCATTTGTTTGCTGTAACACTTTTCACCCTAAGTGGGATGGGTATGCCCAGACGTGGGTCCCTTGATCACTGTGCCACTGGATTCAATCTAGCCTGGCTGAAGAAGGGTGACATACCCTGAAACTGGTCCCAGGATGCTTGTTTCCGGTCCAGGGAGGACCTGGCCTGGCAGTTCGGCCTGGACTGTTCCCATGGGGCACAGGGTCAAGACTGATTTGCATATGGCTGGGTCCAAACTGGGGTAGCGTAGTGGGCAAAAGAACGATAGATTTAATCGAGATCTTTTGACTGGGGGAGAATGTTTGCAATGTCAGCATTCCGTCCATCATTTGTTTGCTGTAACACTTTTCACCCTAAGTGGGATGGGTATGCCCAGACGTGGGTCCCTTGCTCACTGTGCCACTGGATTCAAGCTAGCCTTGCTGAAGAAGGGTGACATACCCTGAAACCGGTCCCAGGATGCTTGTTTCTGGTCCAGGGAGGACCTGGCCTGGCAGTACGGTCTGGACTGTTCCCATGGGGCACAGGGTCAAGACTGATTTGCATATGGCTGGGTCCAAACTGGTGTGGCGTAGTGGGCAAAAGAACGATGGATTTAACCCAGATCTTTTGACTGGGGAAGAATGTTTGCATTGTCAGCATTCCGTCCATCATTTGTTTGCTGTAACACTTTTCGCCCTAAGTGGGATGGGTATGCCCAGACGTGGGTCCCTTGCTTACTGTGCCACTGGATTCAAGCTAGCCTGGCTGAAGAAGGGTGACATACCCTGAAACCGGTCCCACGATGCTTGTTTCCGCTCCAGGGAGGACCTGGCCTGGCAGTTCGTTCTGGACTGTTCCCATGAGGCACAGGGTCAAGACTGATTTGCATATGGCTGGGTCTTACCTGGGGTGGCGTAGTGGGCAAAAGAACGATGGATATAACGCAGATCTTTTGACTGGGGGAGAATGTTTGCATTGTCAGCATTCCATCCATCATTTGTTTGCTGTAACACTTTTCGCCCTAAGTGGGATGGGTATGCCCAGACGTGGGTCCCTTGCTCACTGTGCCACTGGATTCAAGCTAGCCTGGCTGAAGGAGGGTGACATACCCTGAAACCGGTCCCAGGATGCTTGTTTCCGGTCCAGGGAGGACCTAGCCTGGCAGTTCGGTCTGGACTGTTCCCATGGGGCACAGGGTCAAGACTGAATTGCATATGACTGGGTCCAAACTGGGGTGGCGTAGTGGGCAAAAGAACGATGGATTTAACCCAGAACTTTTGACTGGGGGAGAATGTTTGCATTGTCAGCATTCCGTCCATCATTTGTTTGCTGTAACACTTTTCGCCCTAAGTGGGATGGGTATGCCCAGACGTGGGTCCCTTGCTCACTGTGCCACTGGATTCAAGCTAGCCTGGCTGAAGAAGGGTGACATACCCTGAAACCGGTCCTAGGATGCTTGTTTCCGGTCCAGGGAGGACCTGGCCTGGCAGTTCGGTCTGGACTGTTCCCATGGGGCACAGGGTCAAGACTGATTTGCATATTGCTGGGTCCAAACTGGGGTGGCGTAGTGGGCAAAAGAATGATGGATTTAACCCAGATCTTTTGACTGGGGGAGAATGTTTGCATTGTCAGCATTCCGTCCATCATTTGTTTGCTGTAACACTTTTCGCCCTAAGAGGGATGGGTATGCCCAGACGTGGGTCCCTTGCTCACTGTGCCACTGGATTCAAGCTAGCCTGGCTGAAGAAGGGTGACATACCCTGAAACCGGTCCCAGGATGCTTGTTTCCGGTCCAGGGAGGACCTGGCCTGGCAGTTCGGTCTTGACTGTTCCCATGGGGCACAGGGTCAAGACTGATTTCATATGGCTGGGTCCAAACTGGGGTGGCGTAGTGGGCAAAAGAACGATGGATTTAACCCAGATCTTTTGACTGGGGGAGAATGTTTGCATTCTCAGTATTCCGTCCATCATTTGTTTGCTGTAACACTTTTCACCCTAAGTGGGATGGGTATGCCCAGACGTGGGTCCCTTGCTCACTGTGCCACGGGATTCAAGCTAGCCTGGCTGAAGATTGGTGACATACCCTGAAACTGGTCCCAGGATGCTTCTTTCCGGTCCAGGGAGGACCTGGCCTGGCAGTTCGGTCTGGACTGTTCCCATGGGGCACAAGGTCAAGACTGATTTGCATATGGCTGGGTCCAAACTGGGGTAGCGAAGTGGGCAAAAGAATGATGGATTTAACCCAGATCTTTTGACTGGGGGAGAATGTTTGCATTGTCAGCATTCCGTCCATCATTTGTTTGCTGTAACACTTTTCGCCCTAAGTGGGATGGGTATGCACAGACGTCTGTCCCTTGCTCACTGTGCCACTGGATTCAAGCTAGCCTGGCTGAAGAAGGGTGACATACCCTGAAACGGGTCCCAGGATGTTTGTTTCCGGTCCAGGGAGGACCTGGCCTGGCAGTTCGGTCTGGACTGTTCCCATGGGGCACAGGGTCAAGACTGATTTGCATATGACTGGGTCCAAACTGGGGTGGCGTAGTGGGCAAAAGAACGATGGATTTAACCCAGATCTTTTGACTGGGGGAGAATGTTTGCATTGTCAGCATTCCGTCCATCATTTGTTTGCTGTAACACTTTTCACCCTAAGTGGGATGGGTATGCCCAGACGTGGGTCCCTTGCTCACTGTGCCACTGGATTCAAGCTAGCCTGGCTGAAGAAGGGTGACATACCCTGAAACCGGTCCCAAGATGCTTGTTTCTGGTTCAGGGAGGACCTGGCCTGGCAGTACGGTCTGGACTGTTCCCATGGGGCACAGGGTCAAGACTGATTTGCATATGGCTGGGTCCAAACTGGTGTGGCGTAGTGGGCAAAAGAACGATGGATTTAACCCAGATCTTTTGACTGGGGAAGAATGTTTGCATTGTCAGCATTCCGTCCATCATTTGTTTGCTGTAACACTTTTCGCCCTAAGTGGGATGGGTATGCCCAGACGTGGGTCCCTTGCTTACTGTGCCACTGGATTCAAGCTAGCCTGGCTGAAGAAGGGTGACATACCCTGAAACCGGTCCCACGATGCTTGTTTCCGCTCCAGGGAGGACCTGGCCTGGCAGCTCGTTCTGGACTGTTCCCATGAGGCACAGGGTCAAGACTGATTTGCATATGGCTGGGTCTTACCTGGGGTGGCGTAGTGGGCAAAAGAACGATGGATTTAACGCAGATCTTTTGACTGGGGAGAATGTTTGCATTGTCAGCATTCCGTCCATCATTTGTTTGCTGTAACACTTTTCGCCCTAAGTGGGATGGGTATGCCCAGACGTGGGTCCCTTGCTCACTGTGCCACTGGATTCAAGCTAGCCTGGCTGAAGGAGGGTGACATACCCTGAAACCGGTCCCAGGATGCTTGTTTCCGGTCCAGGGAGGACCTAGCCTGGCAGTTCGGTCTGGACTGTTCCCATGGGGCACAGGGTCAAGACTGAATTGCATATGACTGGGTCCAAACAGGGGTGGCGTAGTGGGCAAAAGAACGATGGATTTAACCCAGAACTTTTGACTGGGGGAGAATGTTTGCATTGTCAGCATTCCGTCCATCATTTGTTTGCTGTAACACTTTTCGCCCTAAGTGGGATGGGTATGCCCAGACTTGGGTCCCTTGCTCACTGTGCCACTGGATTCAAGCTAGCCTGGCTGAAGAAGGGTGACATACCCTGAAACCGGTCCCAGGATGCTTGTTTCCGGTCCAGGGAGGGCCTGGCCTGGCAGTTCGGTCTGGACTGTTCCCATGGGGCACAGGGTCAAGACTGATTTGCATATGGCTGGGTCTAAAATGGGGTGGCGTAGTGGGCAAAAGAACGATGGATTTAACCCAGATCTTTTGACTGGGGGAGAATGTTTGCATTGTCAGCATTCCGTCCATCATTTGTTTGCTGTAACACTTTTCGCCCTAAGTGGGATGGGTATGCCCAGACGTGGGTTCCTTGCTCACTGTGCCACTGGATTCAAGCTAGCCTGGCTGAAGAAGGGTGACATACCCTGAAACCGGTCCCAGGATGCTTGTTTCCGGTCCAGGGAGGACCTGGCCTGGCAGTACGGTCTGGACTGTTCCCATGGGGCACAGGGTCAAGACTGATTTGCATATGGCTGGGTCCAAACTGGGGTGGTGTAGTGGGCAAAAGAACGATGGATTTAACCCAGATCTTTTGACTGGGGGAGAATGTTTGCATTGTCAGCATTCCGTCCATCATTTGTTTGCTGTAACACTTTTCGCCCTAAGTGGGATGGGTATGCCCAGACGTGGGTTCCTTGCTCACTGTGCCACTGGATTCAAGCTAGCCTGGCTGAAGAAGGGTGACATACCCTGAAACCGGTCCCAGGATGCTTGTTTCCGGTCCAGGGAGGACCTGGCCTGGCAGTACGGTCTGGACTGTTCCCATGGGGCACAGGGTCAAGACTGATTTGCATATGGCTGGGTCCAAACTGGGGTGGCGTAGTGGGCAAAAGAACGATGGATTTAACCCAGATCTTTTGACTGGGGGAGAATGTTTGCATTGTCAGCATTCCGTCCATCATTTGTTTGCTGTAACACTTTTCGCCCTAAGTGTGATGGGTATGCCCAGACGTGGGTCCCTTGCTCACTGTGCCACTGGATTCAAGCTAGCCTGGCTGAAGCAGGGTGACATACCCTTAAACCGGTCCCAGGATGCTTGTTTCCGGTCCAGGGAGGACCTGGCCTGGCAGTACGGTCTGGACTGTTCCCATGGGGCACAGGGTCAAGACTGATTTCATATGGCTGGGTCCAAACTGGGGTGGCGTAGTGGGCAAAAGAACGATGGATTTAACCCAGATCTTTTGACTGGGGGAGAATGTTTGCATTGTCAGTATTCCGTCCATCATTTGTTTGCTGTAACACTTTTCACCCTAAGTGGGATGGGTATGCCCAGACGTGGGTCCCTTGATCACTGTGCCACTGGATTCAATCTAGCCTGGCTGAAGAAGGGTGACATACCCTGAAACTGGTCCCAGGATGCTTGTTTCCGGTCCAGGGAGGACCTGGCCTGGCAGTTCGGCCTGGACTGTTCCCATGGGGCACAGGGTCAAGACTGATTTGCATATGGCTGGGTCCAAACTGGGGTAGCGTAGTGGGCAAAAGAACGATAGATTTAATCGAGATCTTTTGACTGGGGGAGAATGTTTGCAATGTCAGCATTCCGTCCATCATTTGTTTGCTGTAACACTTTTCACCCTAAGTGGGATGGGTATGCCCAGACGTGGGTCCCTTGCTCACTGTGCCACTGGATTCAAGCTAGCCTTGCTGAAGAAGGGTGACATACCCTGAAACCGGTCCCAGGATGCTTGTTTCTGGTCCAGGGAGGACCTGGCCTGGCAGTACGGTCTGGACTGTTCCCATGGGGCACAGGGTCAAGACTGATTTGCATATGGCTGGGTCCAAACTGGTGTGGCGTAGTGGGCAAAAGAACGATGGATTTAACCCAGATCTTTTGACTGGGGAAGAATGTTTGCATTGTCAGCATTCCGTCCATCATTTGTTTGCTGTAACACTTTTCGCCCTAAGTGGGATGGGTATGCCCAGACGTGGGTCCCTTGCTTACTGTGCCACTGGATTCAAGCTAGCCTGGCTGAAGAAGGGTGACATACCCTGAAACCGGTCCCACGATGCTTGTTTCCGCTCCAGGGAGGACCTGGCCTGGCAGTTCGTTCTGGACTGTTCCCATGAGGCACAGGGTCAAGACTGATTTGCATATGGCTGGGTCTTACCTGGGGTGGCGTAGTGGGCAAAAGAACGATGGATATAACGCAGATCTTTTGACTGGGGGAGAATGTTTGCATTGTCAGCATTCCATCCATCATTTGTTTGCTGTAACACTTTTCGCCCTAAGTGGGATGGGTATGCCCAGACGTGGGTCCCTTGCTCACTGTGCCACTGGATTCAAGCTAGCCTGGCTGAAGGAGGGTGACATACCCTGAAACCGGTCCCAGGATGCTTGTTTCCGGTCCAGGGAGGACCTAGCCTGGCAGTTCGGTCTGGACTGTTCCCATGGGGCACAGGGTCAAGACTGAATTGCATATGACTGGGTCCAAACTGGGGTGGCGTAGTGGGCAAAAGAACGATGGATTTAACCCAGAACTTTTGACTGGGGGAGAATGTTTGCATTGTCAGCATTCCGTCCATCATTTGTTTGCTGTAACACTTTTCGCCCTAAGTGGGATGGGTATGCCCAGACGTGGGTCCCTTGCTCACTGTGCCACTGGATTCAAGCTAGCCTGGCTGAAGAAGGGTGACATACCCTGAAACCGGTCCTAGGATGCTTGTTTCCGGTCCAGGGAGGACCTGGCCTGGCAGTTCGGTCTGGACTGTTCCCATGGGGCACAGGGTCAAGACTGATTTGCATATTGCTGGGTCCAAACTGGGGTGGCGTAGTGGGCAAAAGAATGATGGATTTAACCCAGATCTTTTGACTGGGGGAGAATGTTTGCATTGTCAGCATTCCGTCCATCATTTGTTTGCTGTAACACTTTTCGCCCTAAGAGGGATGGGTATGCCCAGACGTGGGTCCCTTGCTCACTGTGCCACTGGATTCAAGCTAGCCTGGCTGAAGAAGGGTGACATACCCTGAAACCGGTCCCAGGATGCTTGTTTCCGGTCCAGGGAGGACCTGGCCTGGCAGTTCGGTCTTGACTGTTCCCATGGGGCACAGGGTCAAGACTGATTTCATATGGCTGGGTCCAAACTGGGGTGGCGTAGTGGGCAAAAGAACGATGGATTTAACCCAGATCTTTTGACTGGGGGAGAATGTTTGCATTCTCAGTATTCCGTCCATCATTTGTTTGCTGTAACACTTTTCACCCTAAGTGGGATGGGTATGCCCAGACGTGGGTCCCTTGCTCACTGTGCCACGGGATTCAAGCTAGCCTGGCTGAAGATTGGTGACATACCCTGAAACTGGTCCCAGGATGCTTCTTTCCGGTCCAGGGAGGACCTGGCCTGGCAGTTCGGTCTGGACTGTTCCCATGGGGCACAAGGTCAAGACTGATTTGCATATGGCTGGGTCCAAACTGGGGTAGCGAAGTGGGCAAAAGAATGATGGATTTAACCCAGATCTTTTGACTGGGGGAGAATGTTTGCATTGTCAGCATTCCGTCCATCATTTGTTTGCTGTAACACTTTTCGCCCTAAGTGGGATGGGTATGCCCAGACGTGGGTCCCTTGCTCACTGTGCCACTGGATTCAAGCTAGCCTGGCTGAAGAAGGGTGACATACCCTGAAACCGGTCCCAGGATGCTTGTTTCTGGTCCAGGGAGGACCTGGCCTGGCAGTACGGTCTGGACTGTTCCCATGGGGCACAGGGTCAAGACTGATTTGCATATGGCTGAGCCCAAACTGAGGTGGCGTAGTGGGCAAAAGAAATATGGATTTAACCCAGATCTTTTGACTGGGGAAGAATGTTTGCATTGTCAGCATTTCGTCCATCATTTGTTTGCTGTAACCCTTTTCGCCCTAAGTGGGATGAGTATGCCCAGACATGGGTCCCTTGCTCACTGTACCACTGGATTCAAGCTAGCCTGGCTGAAGAAGGGTGACATAGCCTGAAACTGGTCCCAGGATGCTTGTTTCCGGTCCAGGGAGGACCTGGCCTGGCAGTTCGGTCTGGACTGTTCCCATGGGGCACAGGGTCAAGACTGATTTGCATATGGCTGGGTCCAAACTGGGGTGGCGTAGTGGGCAAAAGAACGATGGATTTAACCCAGATCTTTTGACTGGTGGAGAATGTTTGCATTGTCAGCATTCCGTCCATCATTTGTTTGCTGTAACACTTTTCGCCCTAAGTGTGATGGGTATGCCCAGACGTGGGTCCCTTGCTCACTGTGCCACTGGATTCAAGCTAGCCTGGCTGAAGAAGGGTGACATACCCTGAAACGGGTCCCAGGATGCTTGTTTCCGGTCCAGGGAGGACCTGGCCTGGCAGTTCGGTCTGGACTGTTCCCATGGGGCACAGGGTCAAGACTGATTTGCCTATGGCTGGGTCCAAACTGGGGTGGCGTAGTGGGCAAAAGAACGATGGATTTAACCCAGATCTTTTGACTGGGGGAGAATGTTTGCATTGTCAGCATTTTGTCCATCATTTGTTTGCTGTAACACAATGCGGGCAACTAGACATAATATACAGCAGCCACATAACGCGATTGCCGCGGTCGACCGACTCGATCGACCGGCAGCTCTGTTTTTAGCCGATATCGACAAAGCATTCGACTCGGTCAGCTGACAATATCTGCTCACTTTGTTACAATGTGTAAATATAGGCCCCAACTTCATGGCCCTTATACAACTTTTATACACGGATCTTATGGCCTCGGTAAGGGTAGCCGGGACGGCTTCTCAGCGGTTTCCAATCGGCCGAGGTACTCGGAAAGGCTGCCCTCTCTCCCCCCTTCTATTTGCTTTAGCTATTGAGCCGTTGGAGGCATGAGTCCGATGGGACGCAGTAATGTGCGGATTCGAATTAACACCCGAGATATCAGACCGTATTGCTCTCTATACGGGCGACGTCCTATTCTTTTATACAGACCCACATAGGTCCGAACGAATGATTCTCCAGATCATGCAAATCTTTGGGGAGACCTCTGGGCTATGTATAAACAATCAAAAATCCCTTGTGTGGCCGAATCGGGGCTCCCTAGGGCATGGACGCTGGACCCAAGAGGTAACCACGGCAACGAGCGGGTTCAAATACCTCGGCGTATTTCTGGCCGATGTGCAATCTCTCTCCTGGGACCAGAATATCGGTACCCTCACAGAGCTGGTAAAGGCAGAGGTCAAGACGTGGTCCAGTCTCCCACTATCGCTGTATGGTAGATCAGCCATCTTCAAAATGGTATCCCCCCGCGCCTCCTGTATCAACTACAGTCCCACCCCTACCCAACCCCGCAACACTGGTTCAAACAAATCGAGGCGATCCCGGGGCAATTCCTTTGGGGGGGGAGTACAGCTAGAGTAGCGCTTCACATTGGCTTCACTCTACATACTGTGGTGGAATAGCAGAAGCAGATATCCAATCATACCATGCCGCCGCCCATTTACAGGTGCTGAACGAGTGGTGATACGGCTCCAGGTCCGACCCAGCCTACAAGGTGGAGCAATGGATATTGGGTGTTCATTCCCATTATTCCTACTTGTACAATAGATTTGACCCCACTGACACTCCCGCCAGCAACAAGAGTAGTGTTCATAGTATGGCGACAAATCCTTCTGCGAATGGGGTGGTGGGGCGAATCACCAGGAAGACCCCGTTATGGCTGAATCGTTTATTTCCACAAATGGCAGGTCGACATGGATTTGGGCAATGGGACCGAATAGAAATCTCCACGGTAGGAAACATAGTACGAGGGGTAGTTCTCAAATGATTCCAAGACCTACAGGGCGAATATGGACTACACTGCAGCCAATTCTATAAATACCTGTAGCTCCGTCATGCTATGCACCCACAGCTACACGACCTATCCGAGATCCCAGTATTTAATCCATTAGAGGGCAAACTACTCATGGGTGACCTAGTATGCCATAAGATCTCCAAAATTTATCAGACCCTAACCACAAATAACCCTAGCACTATGAACTTACTATGGAGTAAATGGGAGGTTGATCTAGGACCCTTGGGCGAAGAAGACTGTACGTAAGCCCTCCAATCACCCAGAGGGGCTGCCATATCTACACGTCTTAGACTCATACAGTTCAAATACCTTCACAGAACATACTACACCAGGCTCAAGTTATAGAGAGCCGGACTGATTACATCCCCTCAGTGCCTCCGCTGAAAACAAGAGGAGGGCAACTTCCTTCACACCACATGGTCGTGTACGGTTCTGAACCCCTTCTGGTCGGGAGTATTGGGATGCCTGGGGGAGGTGTTGGGGTGGGATCTTCCGAGATCTCCAACATTTATAATGCTCCACTGTACGGAGGGGATTGGGGGAAATATTTACAAGCAACACCTGTTGTTTCTAGGGCTCACAGTGGCTAAACGGGACATTGCCAGAAAGTGGAAAGCTGAAACACCGCCCAGTATCAGGGTTTGGAAACGAGGTATGGACTTTAATATGGGGCTGGAAAGCCCAGTGTTCATAGCACGTGGATGCCCCAAAAAGCATAAGATAATTTGGCAGAGATGGGCCGACTATAGAGGTCTGCCTTTAGAAGTACTGAATAAAGATCACCGACCTTCGGACGACAGGTCTATAATATAGGAAAGCGTATCTGCAGATAAGGGTCAAATTATCCCTCATACTTAATGAAGACATATGGGGTTTGTGGAGGGGTGAGAGGTGCTTGAATGCATATTGTTATATGTTTAGATTCCGCTTAAAATGGGGCATTCGTAGCAGTACAGCCAGGTTTGTAGACACACTATATGACATGTACAACCTTGGAATACAACTATCATCCATTTCACTGTGCCGGACGTTTCCGGTTTATATCTTCCTAAATGCCAACAAAATATGTTTTGAAAAAAAAATGGTTGATAAGGACTGATCAACTAGCATCTTTGATCTCGATGATTACTCAACATATCATCTACCTACAGTCAAACAACAAAAGGGCAGAGCTACAGGGGGCTTGAATACTTGGATAAGAACAGCATTGCTGGTAAACGCTGAAATAACCCACACCGTAATAAACAAGAATATATAGATTATTGACATAAGAAGTAATGCATGGTCATTTGAGATCCTGAATGTTTATTTTACACCAGGTGGTTTGGCCCTTGTCAAATCCGATGTTCTGCTTTTTAATGACCAACTACTGGCAAAAAGATTGGAAGAGGTGCCGAAGTTGGAATCCGAAAGCACGCTACCAGGGCTTACGTGCACCAAAAACAATTCTATACTGTGATATGCGGTGACTTTAATACAAAAATGCACCCCCTAATGATAGATCAGTCAATAATTGATGAAGACAGAGCATGGAATATACCCATACCATCTAAAGAGCATTGCAAGTGCACCAACAAGGGTGAATTTATCTTTGAAGCACTAGTTGAGGGAGGCATGCACCCATTAAACAGTCGAACACAATCAGACAACCCCCCCAAAATCCACCTTTAGAGCTGGCCATAGGTAAAGTATCATTAATTGTATGGTGATAAATATTGAAGCATGGCACCTTGTCATTAATATGAGAGTTCATGGCAGGATTGAAAGCGACCACGATCAATTACTCCTGGTCTCAAAGCATCCAAATCCGAGCTGTACTGCACCCATTGCCAACAAACATGCAAGTGGCCCAAATATTGCCCTGAAATCAAACAGGAAAAACATTGTCTTCGTTGATGATAAATGCAACACAAAGTTCTACACATCTAGCTATAAATTGATGTCCTTGCATACCACGATCCTAACCCTAGCTATAGAAGAGGGGGAAGCAACAGCTGAAAAAGTTTAAGGAGCTGCTGGTACAGATGGCTGTGGTGAGAAACAATAATAGCCACGCTGCATCTGAGCACTCCTCTCTTGATTGCCTGGGTTGGTACGATGTGGAATGTTTAAAGCTAAAAAGGACCATGTTACCAGCCCTGAAAAACCAACATCTGCTTGTCAAGAATGATCAGCTTTTTCTTGACTGTAGAAAGTAGTATAAACAGCTGATTACGTTTAAGAAGAAACACCACTCGAGAAAGCTCTGGCAAATGCTCCTGGGTACAATAACATTAAGAAAACTCAAAAAATGTTGGGATATGGTAATATGGGACTGCGAAGGTAACCCAAAGAACCAGGAGTTGAACACAAGTCCTCAACTCTGGATGGATAACTTCACAACTCTCTACCAGGAAGAAGGCACTAATGCATTGTGCAGAATGTGGTTCAGCCATGGGTAGAACAAGGCTGTGCCTGGAGGATGACACCACCCTAAGGGGCACTATACACTCAAAACATCACAGTAGGAAAGCTGACTTGAAGGCTAATATGAATGTCAATACCAGTCCAGACCAACAACCTCGGGTCCACTCAATACCCACAACAGCCATCTTAAAGTCTTGCAATTCCCCAACTGCTTTCGCTAACATTCTCCCCCATTTTTCAATCTTGGGGTCAATGAATGAATTCATTGAAAAGGAAGTTGTCCAAGCAATTCAAGCTAATAAGAGGCACAAAGCTGCTGGATCGGACAACATTCCAGTAGATGTCTATCAAAATCACCTCACATCATGGTCACCTGTACTATTCCAATCTTTCAATAACACCAGGTCTCGTGAGGAGATTCCACCCTCATAGAAACAAATCTATAATCGTGCCACTATGCAAAAAGGGTCCAGAGACCTTGTAAGAAACTATTGACATATCTCATTGCTTGATGGAATGGAAAAAATCTTGGGGAAGCTGCTACTATCTCACTTGAATGAGTGTTTGGGAGAAAAGATTTAATTTCTCCGTACCAAGCGGGCTTCAGGAGAGGCCAGAGCACAGTGGATCAACTATTTAGATTAAATCTAATTTGCTCTAAATACATCCATCTCAAAAAGCTGCCACTATATCTAGTAATCATGGATCTCCAAATTGCCTTCAATAGCATTGATCGCCCCACACTATGAAAAACTCTTAAGGAGATGGGAGTTCCAGAAAAGATTTTAAAGATATTAATCGCACTGCATTCCGGTAACACCACAAGGGTTAAGTACAGAAGGTGAATATACAGGAGAGATCCCAATACTGTGAGGCATCAAACAAGGCTGTATCTAAGCGCCAACACGTTTTAATTGCTCCATAAATGATGAAGTGAAATTTCTAATAAATCTCAATCTAGACGTGCCCAATATGAGCAAGGAGTCAATCCCAATACTACTCTTCATCGGAGGTGCTAATGGCCAAAACAGAGATATAAATGCACTATCTACTGGCAGGCTTTGAGTCTTTCTGTACCACCAGAGGTTTAACCATCAATGTTGGGAAAACAAAATACATGATCCTCAACCAAAAATCCAAACTGGAAGTGACCCTCAAGGTCTACAATAAGCCTCTGGATCAAGTGTCACCTACGACTAACTGAGAATCCGTCTAGATGGCACCATCTTGTAGACACCGCAGCTATCGAAGAGTAAATCTAACCTGGCCCAGTAAGCTGGAGCAGTGCTGAGATTTGCCAAGTCATGTGGAAATCACTTAGTAGGCTCAGCAATGCTGGTGTACAAAATGAAATCATGAGCGGCAATATTGGTTCCGCATTCGGTCCAAGAGGACATTTGATATGTGGGCGAACCATGGTATTGTGCTGTAGTTTTGATTCATCATTGTGTCCAATAGTTTGGATCTATAAGTGGCAAACCCCCCCTTGGACCAAATGTGGAACCAGTATTTTATAGGTGCAAATGCTTTATAGTCCCCAATTTAATTTTTGGGATGTCTAGAGCTGCTCTCAAGGTGGCCATCGGTGTTCCGCGGCCCAAATGCATTAGCCATCATAGAAGTTGTTTTCAGTGACTTGAATGGATGGGGTTTTCCTATACCCCAGATCTCTGCATCATATGTACTTTTTTGGGCCACTTATAGATCCACACTATTGGACACAATGATGAATCAAAACTACAGCACAATACCATGGTTTACCCGCAGATCTCTGCCTCTATCTGGAAACTATTACAAAGGCTAGTCTTGAATTGGCTTCGAAGGCATACTTGGAATATATCAAAGAAGCAAAATTAAGTCGAGCAGGCACCTTGCTAAAATGTTACATGTCATTCAACCAAGACTGCAGCTCTGCAATCTTTTTAGATGAAATTCATCCAGCAGAAACTGCCGGTGGCATCAGTAACTAAATGTGGACATCAAATACTGACGAGGGATCAGACCTGTAGCTGTGTTCCTTGGGAGGCCGAGCAACTCTCACTCATTTGCTCCTGCTGTGCCATCATACATTAAGTACACGGAAAAATCACTTAGGTCCACTCTTTATTAAGGTCAACATTAGGAAGTGTAATGAATCTGAAGCTCTTTGCATGAGATCAGATGACAAAAACATAATCTTGGCATTTCATCTTACATCTACGCAGCCTGGAAAAAACTGTGCCTATCAAAAGATAACTCTCAATCTAAAAGCTCAGTTGTGCTGGCTAGCTAAATAATTGCCAGGAAACAGATTTGTACGGAATCTGTGAGAATCTGTCACTAATTCAGCAAAAGGTTTTTATTGACTAATATAGTAGAAATTTATATGTATTGTTTATTGAGGTAATATACTGGCGAAGCATTCCCTTTATGGGTCCACCCAATGTAATAATGCTATTTGCACAAAGGAGATTTTCATTGAGGGCAAGAGCATTGTACCTGAATTTCAATCATAAAAAATGCTTGCAATACTACATCCGAGTTCCCTCCTTTATTTTCACTCGATATCCGCTTGGACCCATACTATATGGATGTTAACTATCCTCCTGTCACAAAGTCAATACCTGAAGGTTCACTCCATGTTTTTTGACAGAGATGGCCTTTCTAGTAGATGCCTCAAGCCAGCTGTGTTAGCCACACAAAAGGCAAATACTTAAGGAAATGCCAAAGCACCAGCACGTTAATGGAGAACGCCAACTTCCAAGTTGGAAAACCCATCTTGTCATGTCCAGCGCGAATATTTATTTATTTAGTCAATTTAAAGGTGAAGCCATCATTAATGGGGTAAAGTTCCTGTCACTTACAGAAATTGAGACGGCTAACCCTAAGTAATAACAACAAGGGATGAATTAATGTTCCCGAGCCCAACAGGAGAAAGCCAATTACTCTGTGGGCACCCAGTACAATAATCTATCGCTACCCAGGGGATAAACATCGCAAAATCTTTAATGTGCATTTGCACTTTATGTGTTTAGCATGCTGTCATAAAATGTAATCTGTGGTCCTTTTGAATCACTTCATTGAAAAAAGTCCCTTCTTCCGTTAAAACATAGTGATTTTGTTTTGATTGGTTGTATGGCCAGTATCGAAGAAAGCCGAAATGCACAACCACTTCAACTGAGACTTTCAAAGTTTACTTGTTTCCAAGAAAGCACTTTCTTTTGGTATCCATTAAATGCTAAGCCAGGTGGAGACATTGTGTGGCAGACATTGGAGGCCATACTCTCGAGGGCAGGGTAAACGCACTTGCATTTTACAATTAGAGCTCTTAAACTGCCCTTTAGCATTAAATGGCTTTGAACCAAGTAAGCCTCTTTTCATATTGACAGTGTAAAATCATGTTAAAGAGTTTTCTTCTCTTTCGCATTTTTACCATAATGGCGGAAGTTGTGTTTATTGGTAACGCAGTGAAACTCAGGGAAGACTGATAAAGGGATAAAATACTCATGCATTATGCATCTGTATCGTACGCTCATAACCCCAACAGTTTTTCTTTTTCTTTATCTACCCTTTCTCTACCTAGAACATGCACCTCGTACAACAAAGGGTAGCATATAGGCTTGGCCTATTGCTCAGTTGAAGGTTTTTAATAAGAAAAATGTGTGAAATTACAACCTGGTCATGTGGTCAATTATAACTGTAACCTTCGAAACTACTGAGTTTAATGAACTATCTGTACTTTTATACCACTTGTTTTTAAGAGCAATGTGCAAATTGTATTGTAACAAATGTGTTTTAATTTGTATTCTCAATTGTTATGGCCGTCATGGATGAAAACAATAAGAAATTGGTTTGATTTTGATTTCAACTCAACTGGCCTCTCCTTCCAGACCTCTCTCTCAGATGACAGGTGTGCGTAGTAGGGTGTGTAGATTGAGTGGCCTCTCCTTTCAGACCTCTCTCTCAGATGACAGGTGTGCATAGTAATGTGTGGGGAGGGACTGTGCTTTCCTTTCAGACCTGTCTCTCAGATGACGGGTATGCATAGTAGGGTGTGTGGCGGGACTGGCCTGTCTGCTAAAATCTCTCTGTGTAATGACAGGTGTTCATAGTAGGGTTTGAGTAGGGACTGTGCTCTCCTTTCAGACCTCTAGCTCATATGATTGGTGTACATAGTAGAGTGTTTGGATGAGCCTTGACTCTACTCACAACTCTTCTCAAACCAATGCGCATAAATAGTAGAGTCTGATAAACACCATCTCCAGTAAGACTACTTCATACAGTAACAAATGTGAATAGCAGTGTATTCAAACATACCCAACTCCTTCCTACTTTACACGATCCTGCAAGAGTCTTGTGAGATCGTAACATTTAAAAAAATATATATATAGCCTTCTAATCCTCACGGTACTTATCTCTTACACAGTTCCTCTCAAAAACAAGGACCACAATATGCATTCCTACTAATAGTGTGTATTGAGAACTCATCTACTTCTTTTTATTATTCACGATCCTGTGAGAGTCCCGTGAGATCATAAAAATTAGTTTAAAACAATATACATTTATTATATTCATAGTAGTTATCCCTTAGGCAACTCAAACTCTCTAACTCAAGGGAAACAGCATGCCTTTCTGCTGCCCCCTTATATAGCTTTTTTATTTCATTTCCACAACACCTCCAATTTTTCATAGTAAAGAGTTATGGCGGCCATTTAATTTCTAACATTCCAACAGACAGACAATCACAGCATTTGCTCTCACAGGAGTCGCAGGAACCTCTCGTTCTAGCGAGAGCGTTAAGGCTTACGGGAAAAATGGGCCCCTTGACCAATCACAGGGCTCCACTTTTTATTTTGCACTCTCGTGGGAGGCTCACAAGCCCAACTGCCAAAATATATCATTTGTTTTGACCCTTAATATATCAAAAACGACTGAACAAAGATACACAAAATCACAAAAGCACAATCTACGGACCAAAATCTATCTTCCTGCTGAATGTGGTGGAAGCCCATTCAGCAGCTTTTGCTATAGCTGTGTCTAAAGAAGTCTTTGGAAAATGCATGGAGATTTTATCTTTTGGGACCCCTCTTTTTTCTCTGCGCCCGCTTGATGGATCACCCCAAAACTTCCCAGGAAGGAGCAGAGGTGGATGGACATTTTTTTGGGAGACGTTCCTGGAGAATCGTCAAATAGGGTCAAAATTATTAGCAAACCAAAAAACGCTCCTTCTATGGAAAAGCAGAGCTCACTATAACTACCTAATGGCGGCCGCCAGTATGTGATATATATATTATCTACTGGCGGTCGCCAGTAGATAGTTAAAACCTATTATCCATAGGAAATCCACGACATTCTATTTGAAATAACGTTGGCGCCGGTTGACGAATCTTCGCGAAAGTTTCCAACTTGTTGGGGCGCTCCGGTCCGCTCCTATCCTGAAAGTCTCGGGGTCATACATCAAGCGGGGGCCGAGAAAAAAGGGGGGTCCCAAAACGCGTTTTCCCCATTCATTTTTCCATAGGAACCTTTAGTCGCAGCTACAGCCCGAACTGCTGAACGGAACTACACCAAATTTGGCAAAGATGTAGCCCTTGGTTCAGTGTCGTGCCTTTGCTTAAATGGTGTAAATCCGTTCAGTAGTTCCTGAGAAAATCAAAAGTAAAGTCACATATATATCTGGGCGGAGCCTAACCACCCATGTCATCGTGAGATCTGATTGGCTGTCAGCACTTCATCCTGGAATTGCTGGCAGCCATCTTGGGACCAATATAAATGATAGTACCTCATTGAAATGCATTGTAGTGAATAGAAGATTTTGAGGATCACCAAAAGGAGAACTATAAAGGGTGATAACAGGCTTTAGTTACATTAGAATTTATTTGTTGATGGTACCATACTAATTTTAGGAATTGTGGTGTATTCTAAGGTTATTTTACCATGTGAAAAACCTTCTGCTGGGATATCATGAATCATGTTTGAGAGAACACTATTTTCTCATGCTTGTCCCGTGGAGGTTTGGAAGGTGCTCCAGAAGCTAAAATGAGAGCATATTTTCTGTAAATTCACATTATCTTTCTCACTCATGTGAGAATGAAGTCTGACATTCTCAGTAAAACATGTACATCCAACAAGGGCAGAGACTGTCAGTTGATTCCTTTGTGTTCTACTGCAGCTTCCCAGAGTGTTCTAAAGAACAACTAGAGTGCTAACAGCATTACTTATGACAAAAGTATGGCACACCTGAAGCCATCTTGATTGGAATAAACTGGTAACACTTAAAACATTTAATTTAAAAAGGAACAAAATGATGGGGTTCATTTTGTCATAGAAATTATGGTTAGTGCTGTAGAAAGAAAAATTAGGACATATTTCAAGGGTGATCTCAAATATCTTCCTGTTATATTTCAACAGAAGCAGCCTGCCAGTTGATGACTTTGTGTTCTACTGCAGCTTCCCAGAGTGTTCTAAAGAACAACTAGAGCGCTAACAGCCTTACTTATGACAAAAGTATGGCACACCTGAAGCCATCTTGATTGGAATAAACCGGTAACACTTAAAACATTTAATTTAAAACGGAACAAAATGAGGGGTTCTTTTTGAAATAGAAATTATGGTTAGTGCTGCAGAAAGAAAAATTAGGGCATGTTTTAAGTGAGATCTCAAATCCTCTTCTATTTCATTAGAAAATTCTGACATGCAGACTGAAACAATCACTTTCAATACCAGCAGCAGACTACCAGTTAACTCCCTGGTGAGCAGTAGCTTTACTCCAGTGATCTAATGAGCAACTAGAGTGCTAACATTCTGAATTTATGGCAGATGTGAGACACATCTGAATGCCTTCTTGATGGAATCAAAGTAAAAAACTGAAAGCATTTCCTACTGAGGAGACTGCAGTAAATGAAGAAATTAGGAAACTTCATAACAAAGAAGTCTTCCAAGATGGCCACCAGTGAAAAAAGAGCCCAAATGTAGCACAAATATTACCCAGATGTAGCCCACATATAGCCCAATGACAAAAGTGTGCAAAACACTTTTTATTTTTAGTTTTTTGCAGTTTTATGAAGTGCAGACTGGTCAGGTATTGGAGCATTGCATCTTAAAACATGACCCCCCTACACTACAAAAACACCACTGCACTACCTTAAACCCTAAAACACTACCCCCAGAACGACCCCCTACACTACACAAGCACCACTGCACTATCCTAAACCTTAAAACACTACCCCCAGCACGACCCCCTACACTACACAAGCACCACTGCACTATCCTAAACCCTAAACACTACCCCCAGCACGACCTCCTACACTACCCAAACACCACTGCACTAACCTAAATCCTAAAACACTACCACCAGCACGACCCCCTACACTACCCAAACACCACTGCACTACCCTAAAACATGACCCCCTACATTACACAAACACCACTGCACTACCTTAAACCCTAAAACACTACCCCCAGAACGACCCCCTACACTACACAAGCACCACTGCACTATCCTAAACCTTAAAACACTACCCCCAGCACGACCCCTACACTACACAAGCACCACTGCACTATCCTAAACCCTAAACACTACCCCCAGCACGACCTCCTACACTACCCAAACACCACTGCACTAACCTAAATCCTAAAACACTACCACCAGCACGACCCCCTACACTACCCAAACACCACTGCACTACCCTAAAACATGACCCCCTACATTACACAAACACCACTGCACTACCCTAAACCCTAAAACACTACCCCCAGCACGACCCCCTACACTATACAAGCACCACTGCACTACCCTAAACCCTAAAACACTACCCCTAGCACAACCCCCTACACTACAAAAACACCACTGCACTACCCTAAACCCTAAAACACTACCCCCAGCACGACCCCCTACACTATCCAAACACCACTGCACTAACCTAAATCCTAAAACACTACCCCCAGCACGACCCCCTACACTACCCAAACACCACTGCACTACCCTAAAACATGACCCCCTACACTACACAAACACCACTGCACTACCCTAAACCCTAAAACACTACCCCCAGCACGACCCCCTACACTACACAAGCACCACTGCACTACCCTAAACCCTAAAACACTACCCCCAGCACGACCCCCTACACTGCCCGAACACCACTGCACTGCCCTAAACCCTGAAACACCAGCCCCTGCATGACCCCCTACACTGCCCGAACACCACTGCACTGCCCTAAACCCTAAAACACCACCCCTAGCACGACCCCCTACACTGCCCGAACACCACTGCACTGCCCTAAACCCTGAAACACCACCCCCTTCACGACCCCCTACACTGCCCGAACACCACTGCACTGCCCTAAACCCTGAAACACCACCCCCAGCATGACCCCCTACACTGCCCGAACACCACTGCACTGCCCTAAACCCTGAAACACTACCCCCAGCAAGACCCCCTACACTGCCCGAACACCACTGCACTGCCCTAAACCCTGAAACATCACCCCCAGCAAGACCCCCTACACTGCCCGAACACCACTGACCTAAACCCTGAAACACCACCCCCAGCACGACCCCCTACACTGCCCGAACACCACTGCACTGCCCTAAACCCTGAAACACTACCCCCAGCATGACCCCCTACACTGCCCGAACACCACTGCTCTGCCCAAAACCCTGAAACACCAGCCCCAGCACGACCCCCTACACTGCCCGAACACCACTGCACTGCCCTAAACCCTGAAACACCAGCCCCAGCACAACCCCCTACACTGCACGAACACCACTGCACCACCCTAAACCCTGAAACACTACCCCCAGCAAGACCCCCTACACTGCCCGAACACCACTGCACTGCCCTAAACCCTGAAACATCACCCCCAGCAAGACCCCCTACACTGCCCGAACACCACTGCCCTAATCCCTGAAACACCACGCCCAGCAAGACCCCCTACACTGCCCGAACACCACTGCACTGCCCTAAACCCTGAAACACCACCTCCAGCAAGACCCCCTACACTGCCCGAACACCACTGCACTGCCCTAAACCCTGAAACACCACCCCCAGCACGACCCCCTACACTGCCCGAACACCACTGCTCTGCCCAAAACCCTGAAACACCAGCCCCAGCACGACCCCCTACACTGCCCGAACACCACTGCACTGCCCTAAACCCTGAAACACCAGCCCCAGCACGACCCCCTACACTGCCCAAACACCACTGCACTGCCCTAAACCCTGAAACACCACCCCCAGCACGACCCCCTACACTGCCCGAACACCCCTGCACTGCCCTAAACCCTGAAACACCAGCCCCAGCACGACCCCCTACACTGCCCGAACACCACTGCTCTGCCCAAAACCCTGAAACACCAGCCCCAGCACGACCCCCTACACTGCCCGAACACCACTGCACTGCCCTAAACCCTGAAACACCAGCCCCAGCACGACCCCCTACACTGCCCGAACACCACTGCACTGCCCTAAACCCTGAAACACCACCCCCAGCACGACCCCCTACACTGCCCGAACACCCCTGCACTGCCCTAAACCCTGAAACACCAGCCCCAGCACAACCCCGTACACTGCCTGCACACCACTGCACTGCCCTAAACCCTGAAAAACCAGCCCCAGCACAACCCCGTACACTGCCCGAACACCACTGCACTGCCCTAAACCCTGAAACATCACCCCCAGCAAGACCCCCTACACTGCCCGAACACCACTGACCTAAACCCTGAAACACCACCCCCAGCACGACCCCCTACACTGCCCGAACACCACTGCACTGCCCTAAACCCTGAAACACTACCCCCAGCATGACACCCTACACTGCCCGAACACCACTGCTCTGCCCAAAACCCTGAAACACCAGCCCCAGCACGACCCCCTACACTGCCCGAACACCACTGCACTGCCCTAAACCTTGAAACACCAGCCCCTGCACGACCCCCTACACTGCCCGAACACCACTGCACTACCCTATACCCTGAAACATCACCCCCAGCATGACCCCCTACACTGCCCGAGCACCACTGCACTGCCCTAAACCCTGAAACACCAGCCCCAGCACGACCCCCTATACTGCCCGAACACCACTGCACTGCCCTAAACCCTGAAACACCAGCCCCAGCACGACCGCCTACACTGCCCGAACACCACTGCACTGCCCTAAACCCTGAAACACCAGCCCCAGCACGACCCCCTACACTGCCCGAACACCACTGCACTGCCCTAAACCGTGAAACACCAGCCTCAGCACGACCCCCTACACTGCCTGAACACCACTGCACTGCCCTGAACCCTGAAACACCAGCCCCAGCACAAGACCCTACACTGCACGAACACCACTGCACTGCCCTAAACCCTGAAACAACACCCCGTGCATGACCCCCTACACTGCCCGAACACCACTGCACTGCCCTAAACCCTGAAACACCACCCCCAGCGCGACCCCCTACACTGCCCAAACACCACTGCACTGCCCTAAACCCTGAAACACCACCCCCTGCACAACCCCTACACTGCTCGAACACTACTGCACTGCCGTAAACCCAGAAACACCATCCCCAGCACGACCCCCTATACTGCACGAACACCACTGCACTGCCCTAAACCCTGAAACACTACCCCCAGCAAGACCCCCTACACTGCCCGAACACCACTGCACTGCCCTAAACCCTGAAACATCACCCCCAGCAAGACCCCCTACACTGCCCGAACACCACTGCCCTAAACCCTGAAACACCACCCCCAGCAAGACCCTCTACACTGCCCGAACACCACTGCACTGCCCTAAACACTGAAACACCAGCCCCAGCACGACCCCCTACACTGCCCGAACACCACTGCAATGCCCTAAACCCTGAAACACCACCCCCTGCACGACCCCCTACACTGCCCGAACACCACTGTACTGCCCTAAACCCTGAAACCCCACCCCCAGCATGACCCCCTACACTGCCAGAACACCACTGCACTGCCCTAAACCCTGAAACACCACCCCCTGCACGACCCCCTACACTGCCCGAACACTACTGCACTGCCCTAAACCCTGAAACACCACCCCCAGCACGACCCCCTACACTGCACGAACACCACTGCACCGCCCTAAACCCTGAAACACTACCCCCAGCAAGACCCCCTACACTGCCCGAACACCACTGCCCTAAACCCTGAAACACCACCACCAGCAAGACCCCCTACACTGCCCGAACACCACTGCACTGCCCTAAACCCTGAAACACCACCCCCAGCAAGACCCCCTACACTGCCCGAACACCACTGCACTGCCCTAAACCCTGAAACACCACCCCCAGCACGACCCCCTACACTGCCCGAACACCACTGCTCTGCCCAAAACCCTGAAACACCAGCCCCAGCACGACCCCTACAGTGCCCGAACACCACTGCACTGCCCTAAACCCTGAAACACCAGCCCCAGCACGACCCCCTACACTGCCCGAACACCACTGCACTGCCCTAAACCCTGAAACACCACCCCCAGCACGACCCCCTACACTGCCCGAACACCACTGCACTGCCCTAAACCCTGAAACATCACCCCCAGCACAACCCCCTACACTGCCTGAGCACCATTGCTCTGCCCTAAACCCTGAAACACTAGTCCCAGCACGATCCCCTACACTGCCCGAGCACCACTGCACTGCCCTAAACCCTGAAACACCACCCCCAGCACGACCCCCTACACTGCCCGAACACCACTGCACTGCCCTAAACCCTGAAACACCAGCCCCAGCAAGAACCCCTACACTGCCCGAACACCACTGCATTGCCCTAGACTCTGAAACACCAGCCCCAGCAAGACCCCTACACTGCCCGAACACCACTGCACTGCCCTGAACCCTGAAACACCAGCCCCAGCACGACCCCCTACACTGCCCGAACACCACTGCACTGCCCTAAACCCTGAAACACCAGCCCCAGCACGACCCCCTACACTGCCCGAACACCACTGCACTGCCCTAAACCCTGAAACACCAGCCCCAGCACGACCCCCTACACTGCCCGAACACCACTGCACTGCCCTAAACCCTGAAACACCAGCCCCAGCACCACCCCCTACAATGCCCGAACACCACTGTACTGCCCTAAACCCTGAAACACCACCCCTGCACCGCCCCCTACACTGCCCGAACACCACTGCACTGCCCTAAACCCTGAAACACCACCCCCTGCACGACCCCCTACACTGCCCGAACACCACTGCACTGCCCTAAACCCTGAAACACCACCCCCTGCACCACCCCCTACACTGCCCGAACACCACTGCACTGCCCTAAACCCTGAAACACCACCCCCTGCACCACCCCCTACACTGCCCGAACACCACTGCACTGCCCTAAACCCTGAAACACCACCCCCAGCATGACCCCTTTACTGCTCGAACACCACTGCACTGCCCCAAACCCTGAAACACCACCCCCAGCATGACCCCCTACACTGCCCGAACACCACTGCACTGCCCTAAACCCTGAAACACCACCCCCTGCACCACCCCCTACACTGCCCGAACACCACTGCACTGCCCTAAACCCTGAAACACCACCCCTGCACCACCCCCTACACTGCCCGAACACCACTGCACTGCCCTAAAGCCTGAATCACCACCCCCTGCACTGCCCCCTACACTGCCCGAACACCACTGCACTACCCTAAACTCTAAAATACTCCCCCAGCATGACCCCCTACACTACCCGAACACGACTGCACTGCCCTAAACCCTAAAACACTCCCCCAGCACGACCCCCTACACTACCCGAACACCACTGCACTGCCCTAAACCCTAAAACACTCCCCCAGCACGACCCCCTACACTACCTAAACACCACTGCACTGCCCTAAACCCTAAAACACTACCCCCGCATGACCCCCTACACTACCCAAATACCAATGCACTACCCTAATCCCTAAAACACTACCCCCGCACAACCCCTACACTACCCAAAGACCACTGCACTACCCTAAACTCTAAAACAATACCCCCCGCACGACTCCCTACACTACCCAAAGACCACTGCACTACCCTAAACCCTAAAAAACCTACCCCCAGCACGAACCCCTACACTACCCAAAGACCACTGCACTACCCTAAACCCTAAAACACTACCCCCAGCAGTACCCCCTACACTACCCAAACACCATTGCACTACCCTAAACCCTAAAACACTACCCCCAGCAGTATCCCCTACACTACCCAAACACCACTGCACTACCCTAAACCCTAAAACCCTAAAACACTAACCCCAGTACGACCCCCTACACTACCCAAACACCACTGTACTACCCTAAACCCTAAAACACTCCCCCCAGCACGACTCCCTACACTACCCAAACACCACTGCACTACCCTAAACCCTAAATCTACCCCCAGCATGACCCCCTACACTACACAAACACCACTGCACTACCCTAAACCCTAAAACACTACCCCCAGCACGACCCTTTTCACTACCTAAACACAACTGCACAATTTGTTACAGGCGTTGCAAAGCAGGCCTGTGGTGCTTACTGGAAGTACCTGGTGGGCTAGTTGGGCCCCAGGGACTCTCAGGATTCAAGGTGACCTAATCCCCCAACTTAAAACGCGCCACGGGGTGCGTTTGCACAGTGGTGAAGGGAGGGGGCGGGGCCTCTGGTGACATGTGCGCAAACACGCCCTGTGGTGCGTTTTAAGTTGGGGAGTTAATTCCCTTTGAATCCTGGGGGCCAACTAGCCCACCAGGTACCTTCAGTAAGCACAACAGAGTTGCGTTGCAGAGAGGTGAAAAAAGGTGCGTGGCCTCGGAACGCCTCTCTGCAACTCAGCTCTGTGGTCATAACTGTAGGTACCTGGGGGGCTAGTTGGGCCCCAGGGACCCTCAGGATTCAAGGGGACTTAATCCCGCAACTTAAAACGCGCCACGGGGCGCGTTTGCACACAAGTCACCTCAGGCCCCCCTCCCTTCACCACTGTGCACTGGCTCTGGTTAGTCAGAGTCAGTTACCACCAGTACCCGTCTGAAAAAGTTGTGGGCACAGGATGATTTTGCAACAAGGCCTCTTTCTGCTCCTCTGTTGGTTCTTTCCGCACATCTTTTGCTTCTTTCTGTGCGTTTTTTTCTTCTTTCTTCACATGTCCTACCTCTGTTGGCATAGTTAGAAACTAGCATTTAAAAAACCTTTGAAATTCACTTAAAAAACCATAGGTTTCAGGCACGTTATAGTTAGAAATTAGCATTTAAAAAACCTTTGAAATTCACTGAAAAAACCATAGGTTTCAGGCACGTTATAGTTAGAAATTAGCATTTAAAAAACCTTTGAAATTCACTGAAAAAACCATAGGTTTCAGGCACGTTATAGTTAGAAATTAGCATTTAAAAAACCTTTGAAATTCACTGAAAAAACCATAGGTTTCAGACACGTTATAGTTAGAAATTAGCATTTAAAAACCTTTGAAATTCACTGAAAAAACCATAGGTTTTAGGGACAGTTATAGTTAGTTGGACATTGCACTCGTACAAAACCCGTGAAATTCCCCTGTTATAGTTAGTTCAGCTAACTATAACTCGCGCCCGCAATGCACTGCTGATGACGTCACATATTACATCACTCATGACATGGTCAGTGACATCACTGATGACATCACTGATGACATCTCAAATGACATCACTGATGACATCATCCATGTGATAATTTCATGCATCTTCTCACACCCTAATATAACTTTTGATACACCCACTCTAAATTACAGACTGCCATTCTCAAAACCATAGACACTCCAACACCAAAAACTACATACCCACTCACTGATTCTTAGGTCTACACACACATCCACTCACTCACCTGTACAGTCACTCATACTTACAGTCACTCAGTACAGGACTATCATATGCACTCATACACGTATATAAACACACACACCGCCACTCATCCATAGAGGTACTCACACACCTAGTCAGTCATGCAAAAAATTAATCACATACCCATTTACTCACCTATACAGTTATACACACACCAGCTCACTTACTCATACAAATACTAGCACATTCTTACGCTCTTATACAATAACTGATACAAGCACACACGCATCCATACAGCCACTCTCACTATCACATACTCTCACTTATAGCCATTTAAATACTCTAACACACATATATACTGCCTTTTACATATGTAGTTACTCGCACATGTACCACTGAGATATACATTCACTCACTAACACACCCATACACACACTCACCCACCCAAGCAGTCCATCACAGATGCACTCTTGAAATCATGCACCCAGTGAATCACCCACTCACACATCTATGTATAGAGTCACACACACCCCACCCACACAAACACTCAGGCAGCCATACAGATACTCAGAGAACCAATCAATAACCCATATAGACACTCATGTAGCTATTCGCAAATCCATGCATCCACTTACACACCAACAAACAGACGGATACAGACATTCACACAGTTTAGTCACTAACCCATGCATTCAGTAAGATACGTTTAATCACTCACTTGTAGAGTCAGTCACTCACGTACTAAATCATCCATTCAGACACTTATACACCCACTCATTCTTCAATACGCCTTTCCCTATATATATTAAACATATTTAAACTTTACAGAAACACACAGTCACTGGATGATGTCATCAGTGATGTCATTTGAGATGTCATCAGTGATGTCATCAGTGATGTCACTGACCATGTCATGAGTGATGTAATATGTGACGTCATCAGCAGTGCATTGCGGGCGCGAGTTATAGTTAGCTGAACTAACTATAACAGGGGAATTTCACGGGTTTTGTACGAGTGCAATGTCCAACTAACTATAACTGTCCCTAAAACCTATGGTTTTTTCAGTGAATATATATATATATATGTACATTATGTGACAAGTGACATGAAGTTTCTCGTTCTCCCAGTCACGCTCTCTCTTAATTAACTGATTTTTAAGAGGAAGTGTAGAATAAGGAAATGCATTAGTCTATTTTAGGGTTATTCCTATTATCAGCATGTGACAAGTTAATGAGCCTTAATTATGAAAGCGGCAGAGAAGCCATTAGGCAAACGGGGGTGTATTAGAACCTCCAGCTGCAGCAGAAGGGTTATTTTCTTTGGGAGACAGCAGAAGTACTTTTTCTTGTCTCGTACACAAGCTTTTCCTGCAACGCGCTGGAAAACGTTTCCACGGGTTCAGAAAGAGTCTCTGGTTCCTTAACCATCTATGGGAAAAAGTAAGTAAATCGATTGATTATGGACTGTATAGCAAATAAACATCTCATTCCTACGCAGAAAATTCAGTGACAACAAGGAAGGGGTCTCAGATATCTATCGACAGATCCTGAGTAAATGAATTGCCTATTCATATCCTATGCAATCAAGAAACATTTTGGAACACAGCTTCTTCCAGTGTGGTAACCTCTCGCATCTGTTCTCTCGGCTGCAGAAACGTGTTGATGCGCAGCTTATACAGGAGGCCAGCTGCTCCGCAGCGGAGGGGAATCCCTGGATGAGACGGGCTCGCCGCAGCTGCTGCTGCTGCTACAAGAGGCGGTAGATTGCGATCAGACATCCGGGAATGCGAGGCATTAGCCATCGCTGCCATGTATTATCCAAGGTTCCCAGTCACACTTTCGCATCGCTGGCTTTCATTTGTATTTTATGCAAACTAGATGGGAGCCTGTGGCAGCCCATTCACACAATGAACAATTGCAATAAGGAGGAGAGCAAATCGCTCTAGACCAGTGAAAAGAAAGTATTCTGATGATGGGAATCTGAAGTAGGAAAAAAGTTAAAGTTTTCATAGGTTTGTCGAATTGCCCAAAAATGTGAAACTCTTCATTTTAAAAAGCTTTTAGAAAGATTTTGTGCCTTTTTACAATCTGCATTTAGCAGTATATAAAAAGTATCACTATAGTTGTACTACTCACCTACTATAAATTGCTATTCATAAACCTCTGGCTTGAAACCTCTGTCTCCTCTTCTATCTGTGCCAGGATATCTCCGCACACGTACGCATACATAGTAAATGTTGGAGGGTCAAGGAGGAGTGGCTGTAAAATGGAGAATACTTACTTACAACTAGGAAGTGTTAAGTAAGCTTTAGGGAGGGCAATGCTAATACAAAAACACACCCACAAAAGAGTAAGACTATTGCTATTCAAGCCACACTTGTAAACATGTTACGGCCCTAAATCTGTCAAAATTGTCATAAATGTACTCCAGCCCAGCCTTGGAACAAGTTAAGCACAACTCATGTCCATTCACAGGTGCTGGTCACTATCATAGACAGGGAACTAAAATAACAGAGGAGCAAATGTAAAATTAATTGAAATATTTTTACATAAAAAAAAAATATATATATATAATATTTTAGTGTGAAATTTAATATAAGCATTAGTTATTTTATTATTTTAAAATGCACTAATACACTCAAATTTAAAGAATAAATTAAACTTTTACATTTTATTTAAACATTAAAAATAATACAAAAGTATTCAACATATAACTTTTAACACAGTTTACACCACAATATGTTTAAATATAAATGCTAGTCGGATTTTTTTCATTATCGTTTAAAAATTATTAATAAATCAAATCAATGTATTTAAACTAATTTATTATTTAACAGACAAATTAATGTGTTACTAGGTAACTATTTTCTTGAAGCATAATTAATATTTTAAATTCATTTACATTTATATTATACATTAAAATATGTGTTACTTTTTTTTAAACATTATAAACTTTTATAATTTTCCCTATGTTTGCACAAAGGGAGATCTCCATTACAGTGACAGCAATTTCCACCTACTTGTGCAAAGTTACTAGCAGCAGCTTTAAACACGTAAATTCTGTCGTAGAAGGCTCCATCCACTGATTTTAGGGGGTGGTGGAGACTTGTACGTCTATAACTAATTGTAAATCTTCACTCACAAATTGTAAATAACAAAAAATGGTAGAACACAATCTAGGTGTAGTTGTAAATATGCGCATGAGTAAATATAAACTTTTATCTTTGTGCCTCTATTGTTGTTGTTTTGTAGCAGCATTTTATAGTTGATAACCAGATGTGCTAAGTATCATGACATGAGGCATGACCATAGGCATGTCAAGTTTCATACAGTGGGGCTCTAAAAAATTGCAATGCAGAAGGTGATGTCATGGGATGTGATTTGATATCAGGTATGGTACTCTAGGGAAAGCATTGAACAAATAATTGTGAGGGCTTAGGTAAAATCTAACAGCACTAGGAAGGGAGGCATACAGATCTTTGACTCTGAACTGTGCAATGAAGGGAAGCAGAAAGGCTTGTTTGGAAGTGGGTTGATAATGTGTGAAGTAGCAATGCATGGAGGCTGCTAGTAGGTGGGCTGGGGATGTACAGGCGTGTCATTTGAGGAATGATAGATGTGGAAGGTGGTGATGCATGGAGACTAGTACTGGGGGAGAAAGGATACATTAAAGTTGGTAAAAGTGGACTGGCAATGAATGAGGTGTGACTATATGGAAGTTTAGAATATAGGATAGGCACTGTGCAGGTTGGAATCATGAAGGCTTGAAAATGGTATATAAACATTAAATACTGAGAAAGGATGGATTTCAGTAAGGTGACAGATCTCATAATGTAGGCATGGTAATGATGGTTTTCGGACGCTTATTGATCTACAGAGTGGAGTGCCTGTACTAGGATTTGGAGGGAGAATATATATTGCTAATCTGAGAATAGTTCCTAATAGGTTTTGGGAGTCAATCCATTTGCATTAGGAAATTGATTGTACTTGATAAGGGGTATAAATTGAGCTGGGACTAAAGAGGTGTAGTAAAAGTATGAGGTAAATGGGTTAAGATTGTCTCTCTCAATCCCCCTCTTTCACTCCCTCTGTCTCTCATTCTCTCCATTCCCTTTGCTTTTATCCCTCTCCTTTACTAAACTCTTCTGCCCTTGCCTCTATCCTTAGCCACAACCTTCATATTCCTCTTTTGTCCCCTCCATACCAGACCCTCCCTTGCCATCCATTTTCCTCTACTACTCCTTCCCTTAAAGTGTTCGCGGTTTTCCATGTAATCTTTATGTAACTAATCCATTTATGTTATTCCTCTGTAAAATGCCTATTCTGCAGTCACAACAGGCTACACAATAAGTTATTTGGAAATGCATTTTGGGAGATTAAGATCATTTAAACTTTGTGAAATGGTTGGGTATTTATAGAAGAATACATTACAGATCAGAAAATATGATACAAAACATCCTTGTTTCTGGAGTATCCATAACAATATTTGTCCTTTCTTTAATGGTAGGTGCTAAATTAATACCAGATCTGTACTGTGAAACCTCCTAGCATAGTGCTGGAAACTAGGTAATTCCCTCAATGGTATCTATTTTTCACTTGCCTGTATTGGCTTTTGCACAGGATCAAACCAAATATTACTCTGTATTGGAGACCAGACTAGTCTAGGAAAAGGCACTGCTCCCATACTCAATCAGGATGTTTCTCTATTTTGGGCTTTCCTCTAAGAATAAGGGCCTTTAAGTTTCATAAAATGCTTCCATTCTTTTCAATATCCTCATACACCACAATCAATGTCTCTATCATCCCTGGCACATTGTCATGCATTTAGCAGTGACAGCGGAGTATGAGTAGTTGTCACATCCCTGAGCTTGTTAGTCCCATGAAGCATGATGTTTGCCACATGTTGGAAATGGCCCTTTTTGCAGGGTTATCCCCAAACTTTTTGCTTCTTCCTCCTATTTTTTCCTGACTTGTGTTTGTTGGCTATAGGACTCTGGGCACTTTACCACTGCTGATCAGTGCTAAAGTGCATATGCACTCTGTGTAAATTGTTATTGTGATTGGTTCTCCCTGATTGGCATATTTGTTTTACCAGTAGGTCCCTAGTAAAGTGCACTGAGTGTGCCAGGGCTGGTAAATCAAATGCTACTACTGGGCTTACAGCACTGATTATGCCACCCACATGAGTAGCCCTGAAAAGATGTCTCAGGCCTGCCACTGCGGTGCCTGCGCACAGTTTGTTAACTGCCATGTCGACTTGGCAAGTGCACCCAGTTGCCAGGCCCTAACCTTCCCTTTCCTTACATATAGGGCACCCCTATGGTAGGCCCAAGGTACCCCCCTGGGCAGAGTGCAGTGTATGTGAAAGGTAGGACATGTACTGGTGTGTGTAACATGTCCTGATAGTGAAATACTGCCAATTTCGTTTTTCACTATTGAAAGGCTATCTTGCCCCATAGGACAGAATGGGGAATGCTTTGTAACATTTTACAAGCATATCTTCCCATAGGGATAAGATGGAAAAATGGAGTTTGATATCCCTGAACTCAGGATTTAATAACATATCTTTTAGTAAAGATGGTTTTTAAATTGTGTGTTTCAAAATACCACTTTTAGAAAGTGGCTATTTTCTTGTTCAACAATCCTGTGGGCCTCTGCCTGTTTGTGGATTGATGTCTGGCTTTGGAGTGACAGGGGCTGGGGAGGTGCAGTGGCTCCAGGAGTCTGGATGAGTCAGCACTAGGCTGAATAGGCCTGATCTGCATTTGGAGTGGTGGGAGGAGTAGCACCTGCCCTGAATAGGGCTGTGCCTGCCTTCCACAATGCTGGCTCTGCCCCCCCTGTGGTGTGTCTGGAGCCAAAGCTCACACTGACAATGGATGTTGTTGTGCACTTGCAGAGTGCCCCCCAGAACTGGTTTGAACTGGGCTCAGAGCCCCTTGCACAAAGAGATTTTGGGGTATGAGTATCAGACCCAAAACCCCAGACTTTGGATCATTCCTGGAATTCAAGAGTAACCTTTGCCAAGGAGAAGAGCTGGAGGGACTGAGGAGAAGTACTGCCCTTGCTGTGTGTCTGGGGTTGGCCTGCAGTTGCTGTTTCTGCCAAGGAAAGGAGAAGGACTTTGCTGTGTGCTGTGTCCCCTGCTTGAAGGAGATCTCCAAGGGCCTGAAGTAGCACACTGTTCTGCAATCTCAGGGACACAAAGACTTCACCCCCAGCTCCTCTGAACTCTGCTGCTGTGAGTTCTCATCTGCCAAGAGGTGCCTGTGCCAGTTTTGGGCCTCTGGAGGTTGTTGCTGCTGTTTGGGAGCTGGAAGAAAGAAGAAACTCAAAGAACTACAGAAATAGACGCATCAAGGATTCGCGGCTGAAGAGGACCGACGCAGCGCCGCTCGACGCCGCCGCATCGATCGCCGCCGCATCCTGGATTTCCACGCATCGTGCCTGTACGGCAAGTTCGTCCGATGCATCACCTGCGGACCGGAACTGTCACGAAGAATCGACGCATCACTCCCCATACAGACTGGATTCGACGCAACCCTTCCTCTGCGTGCAGTGGGACTGTCGCATCGCCTCCCCAAGGTCTCAGGAGTGTCGCATCTCTTTGTTTTCCGACTCTGCGGCTGTTTGGCTTTTGAAAGTTTCACGCAACTACAGGTACTTTGGTGAAAAGTTATGCATTCATAGTTTTCTATGGTACAAGTTCTTGAAACCTTTTGAAAGTCATATTTTTAACTGTCTATTTTGGATTTTGGTCTTGTTAAAAGTTTAGATAAAGATACTTTATTTTTTCTAAACCGGTGTGGTGTCCATTTGTGGTGTTATCACTGTGATACTGTGAGTGTTGGTATAAATACTTTACACATTGCCTTTGGGATAAGCCTGTCTGCTTGTGCCATGCTACCAAGGGGGTGAGCAGGGGTTATCTAGAGTGTGTATCCCCCTTACCCTGACTAGAAGCAAGGGTCCCTATTTGGATAAAGGTACCTACCTCTGCCAACTAGAGACCCCCAATTCTAACACCACATGAAGCATAATGCTTCATGGGACTAACAAGCACATGGTTCACTAAATGTCCTATGAAAATACAGATACTTTTTATGGCCATATACCTGAGCCCATGACATTAGCTCTTGCTTGCAAATACAGAGTGAACAGGCTTTCGATCTCTTTAATTGGATCAGACCCCTTTAGCCAATGCTTGTTAGAAGTTGCGTTCACATTTTTCAGTTGCATCCAGGAGTTTTAAACAGCTGCACATTTTTTAGTGGTGATCCTAGAATGAGTACTTTTCCAGCATCCCATATATATTGCCAGGTGAAACTTGAGAACAGTGTGGCATTTAAAGCTCTATGATTGCAATCTTTCAAACAAAGAGTTTGTTATTGAATGATTTATAGTCCATAGAAATTGTTTATGTCTACTTTCCTCCTGTGAACAATAACACCAAGATTTCATTATTGTCCTTTCCAGAAGACAACATTAGAGCAGGAGGGTAGGATCTAAAACCTAAAATTCGGATCAAGACAAATCTGAAACTACAGAAGATTTTAGTTTGTGGAGATTTGAATATCAATTTACATGGTAATCTCTAGTGTCAAGAAGTATTACAAGAAGAAGCATCATGAAATGTGCCTGGAATTACAATAAATTGCTCTAAAGGCACCAAACCAGTGGAAAGCTTGCCCAATCCAATGATGGAGAAACTGAACAAAAATAAAAAACTGAAAAAATACAAGCTTTTGATTAAAACAAAAAAGGCTGGTGGCTACTCGAATTTGCAATTAAAGAAAATAATAGAAAATATCTTAGACTTTGTTATATGGGGAGTAAGGGGTCAAAAAGAATTTGGAAACAGGGACAAACTGTGTTGAATGTATGAATTATTTCCTCCCAGCACCAAAAAAGATCCAATAATGAGCCAGCTATAGATAGCAGTGAGAGAATGCTTCTGATCGCCGCACATCCAACTCCAACTTGTAAACCAAGCAGTTTAGCCCAACCTGCCACATAGGTTCATATGGATCCAGTCCTGGAGTTATGCTGGGTACCCACTCCGAATTTCAGGAATTTACAGAGGAAGGAGTATGTGGGGCGATTTTAGGCCAGAAACCACAAAAGATACCAGGTCCTGATAATCTAACTACATGGGCACCTGTCTGGATGATTGAATATAATGCTGTTAGAAACTGGGTTTCTGGTTGGCAAAAGTATGCACCCTGTCCATGCAGAAGCCACAATCCCAGCCAGGGTAAACTAGATATACGCTAATAGATAACCTGTGCTCACCCTCTGGTAGCTTGGCACAGAGCAGTCAGGCTTATCTAAAGAGGCAATGTGTAAAGTAGTTGTGCAACACACACAGTAACACAATGAATACACCACAAAAAGACTCCACACAGGTTTTTGAAAATGGGTTACTATATTATAAACAAGACTAAAATGACAAAAATCCAATGTATAGAAGCTGAGATACTGAATTTAAAAAAAATAAAGGTAGTAAAGCGCTTAGAAGCAAGTAGTGCTAAAAAGGTTACTTTAGGTCACACTGCACCGGGAAAAAGTCAAAGTTCAGGCTGACCTTGTGGAAGTACATAAAAGCCACAGGAACCACGCAGGACCTGGTGAACAAAGTACCTTCGCTGGTCGCAAACAGCGAGATGCATCGATCTTCTCCACGCAGTGAAGGCGATGCGTCAGTTCTGAAGACGGGTGCCAGAGTCAAAAGGTGTTGAGCAATGTGCTAGATTCTTCATTGCAGTGGAGGGGATGCGTCGATCTCACCGAGCGGTGGTCATACGCTGTCCGATGCCTCGATCTCTGGAGACAATGCCCTGGTTCCAATGAGATGCATCAAAATCCATGTTGCAAGTGTCTGGGCCACTTCCAGTGAGCCAGGCACAGGACTAGGGGTAAAGACTTTGATATCCCTGAGTCTCAAGCAACAGAAGACAAGCCAACAAACCCTTGGAGATCACTTGGAGGGAAGGCAGAGTCCAGCTCTCCTACAGCAGAGTCAGGAAGCAGCAGATAGCAGGGCATCAAACAGAAAAGCAGGCCTTCCAGATCAGCAGTCCAGTTGAGTTCTTTAAGCAGAACAGCAGTTCTTCTGACAGCGGTTCAGTTCAAGATCTAGAAGTGTCTGAATTTAGGGGGTCAGAGACTCATTACTTATATCCAAAAGTGCAGTCCTGTATGCCAGGCTATCTATAGGGTTAAATTGCTCCTTTGTGTGGGACAGGACACTACCTATTCAAGTGAAGTGTCAGAATGCTGATGTAGGTAGAAGGGTACTCGGACATACCTATCCTTCCTGTGTTGTGGCAGTCTAGAGAGAATGCACAAAGTGTAGCTGTCACATACCCCAGATGTGTATTGGAGACAGGTTGTCAGGCACACAGAGCAGTAAGTGCAGAGAAATGTCCACGTTATAAAAGTGACATTTCCAAAATAGTAATGTTAGATCCAACTTCACCAGTAAGGAGGATTTATCAGGACGACTACCTAAATTTCCACATCAACGACCCCAACAAAAAAGACACCGCAAAACTCCTCGACAGTATGGTCGGCCTCTGATTGACCCTAATTGCCCATGACCCTAGACACACTGGAGGACACACACTGGAGCCAATTTTCACCTCCAGCAACTGCGTTAAATACAGCCATGTGACAGAACTCACATGGACCAATCACTCCATCGTCCATTTCAGCATCTCCAGCCCCCGCACTTCAACCCCAAGCAAGATGACCAACTCCCCCCCCCTCCCCGGAGGCGGAACAAAATCTCAAAGACCAGCTGGGCGAACGCCCTCAACACCTCCAACCCTGCTACCACCACTAACCTCAAACAGGGAGTGAAAATCTTCAATGCCTGGATTACCAATTGTGCAGCATCGTCCCCATCAAGAGCAACATCCAGAGAAAATCTTCCAAAAAGGTTCGTCGGTACACCTAAGAACTAAGAACAGTGAAATGAGACAGCAAACAGTTTGAGAGGGGATGGTGCACCAGCAAGGACACCTACGACCAGGCAGCCTTCAAGACCTACCTCAACCGCTAACACCGCCTGCTCAGGGCAACAAAGAAGACAGCCCTTGCTGCACGCATCAAAACCAGTGCCAACAACACCAAGGAACTTTTCAACATCATTAAGGAATTCACAAACCTGACCTCTCTTAGGGGTGACTTATATGTTATAAAAAAAAGGGGAGTTTAAGGCTTGGCAAGTAGTTTTAAATGCCAAGTCGAAGTGGCAGTAAACTGCATGCTCAGGCACTGCAGTGGCAGGCCTCAGAGAGGTTTGAAAGGCTACTTCTGTGGGTGGCACAATCAGTGCTGCAACCCACTAGTAGCATTTGAAATACAGGCCCTTGGTATGGTATACCACTTTACAAGGGACCTATCAGTAAATCAAATAGGCCAATCAGATATACACCAATTAAACACGTTTAAAGAAGAAGCACATGCACTTTAGCACTGATCAGCAGTGTTGAAGAGCTCAGAGTCCTAAGGTCAATAAAAAGATTCAGCAAAGCGTGGAGGCAAACAGCAAAATGATTGGGGGATGACCACCCTAAGGCTGACAGTTCTAACAAAGGCCATCTAGACCCACCAGAAAACACCACCTTGTGGAAAATGGCTATTAAAACCTATCCACAAAAAGGGACCCACAGTCATCCAGCATCATATAGGACTATTTCCCTGCTAGATGCAGCTGGGAAAATGTACTGGAAAGTTTGTTGAGTATCCTGAATGACTGTGCTAAAGATAATGAGATCCTGCCTGATTTACAAGCAGGCTTCCAGTAGGGAGTGGGGAGAGTGGCCAGACCTTGAGCCTCTACTTTATATGCCCGAAGGATACATTAAGACATCCCTTATATATATCAAACAATTCCTTTTGATCTTGATTGATTTAAAATCAGTGCTCAATATAGTTGATACGCCTTCTTTATGGGCTACTTCAAGAGCACAGGGCATCCCTTAGAAATTTACATCTGCCCTCCAAAATCTATATCATGGAACTCAGTTAGGGTTTGCTATGGAACGTAAGGTGATTGTACACCTGAGATGAACATCTATTGAGGGGTACAAAAAGGTAATGTGTACTCGCCTCCGCTCGTTAATCTTTTCATTAATGATATGAGGAAAAGGCTTACTGATTTGGATTTGGAATGTCCCCAAATTACGAGGAGTCAAATTAAGTAAGTAAGTAAATCTTTACTGTAGGATTGATTAAAAATCATTGCAAAAATTAAAAACACTTCATACAACAGCCGACAGGCTGAGCTGTCATAAAGTGCATAAAAGTCATCTATATCTTTATAAATGGTAAAATACATCCTATGTACAGTGTAAAAGAAAAGGAGCAGACACAACCTCAAAATGATCAATAAAATCATCTTGTGAAAAGCAAAGATTCTCATAAAGTGCCGAAGTGGCAACTTTTTCAGAGTGTTCAAAAAGAATAATCTTAAAAGCCACAAAATGGATGAGAGTACTAAGGGGGAGATTTTCCCAAATTCCGTGCAATGCAGCGCAACCCCCTTTGAGGCTGTGCTGCATTGCGTGACAGGGAGGGAGCAAGAGAGCGCCACATCTTCCAAGATATGGCTCTCTCCTCCCCTTTCCCTTGCGCTGGTGCTGATTTCAGCTGCAGTGCACTAGGCACACATCTTAGCGCCATAGAGCTAGGGTGTGTGCATGAGTCTAGCATAGGTTTTGTACAGGAAGGGTACCCTTCCTGTACAAACTACTATGCCTAGACACAATGCAAAGCTTTTCCCACTTTGTAGTGCAGCACACATGCAAAGTCAGTAAAGCATGGAGAAATGAAAGCATTTCTCCTGTTAGTGCCTCCTTTGAAGGGGCGTTAACTTTTGGTGCAGGTCTACAAATCTTTTGTAAATATGGTTTTGCATCAAAAGGCATGGGTGGTTGCATGGGAACGCCCATGCCCCACCCATGTAACGCCCCCTCGGCGCTAAGTAATGCAAAGCAGTGCTTTGCATTGCTTTGCGCTACTTTGAGGATGCTCTCCAGTGCAAAACATGTTTTGTGCTGGAAAGTAAATAGCAAAAACAACATTTTGCGCTTGTTAGCGTCACTTTTGTGTCGCTATCCTAGCGCAAAATGTTTGTAAATCTCCCCCTAAGAGTCTTTCAAACTTGGTGGGGCCCAGCTCTGGAGCACTGAACATCATGTTTGGTGAGCACAGATTATCAACATAGGCTGTTCATCTCCTTAGCAACAACATTAATATATTTTAAAAAGAGGGACATAAACTGCCCTTAATCGCCCTTTAAGCAAACATCCACTGCAGTTGTGTTTTGTCAAATGGACAGACACCTAAACATTGGGGTAAGCCAATATATTCAAGGGGCAGATACAAATGACACAAATGACATTGATTAGTGATTCAGGACCTGCTCCACACAGGCAGCATGATCAATCAGGACTCTTTCCATGTCTGCTATACCAAAATCTCTTAAGTAGGAGAGCCAAAAGCAAAGTTGCATCAGGACTCTTTTCTGTTTTTCATGGCCATGGCTGCTTCATATAGTGTGTTGCCTCTCGCGTATATTAGAGTGGAATAGTGAGCTTGGTGTGAAATTCTGTTAATCAAATTCTCAAAGGTCCAATTTGACAGATAACAATTTTGCCAGTTTATTCAGGATTTTGGAAAAAAGTTTATCAGGGAGGCCCTTTTTCAAATGGTCTGTGGCTTCTAGTTTCTATAAAGATTGATCCAAAATAACCCGGCCACCCAGAGCTTTGTTTTGATATCGTTGCTCTTGGATAGTGTTAGAAATGGGGGTCTCTACTTTGCAGGTATTTACCCTGTTCAAGTAGGGACTGTTCTTCCTAGTCAGGATAAGGGGGATACACTACTGAAATAACCCCTGCTCGCCCCCTTGGTAACTTGGCACAAGCAGTCAAGCTTATCTCAGAGGCAGTGTGTAAAGCATTTGCACATAACCAACAGTAATACAGTGAAAACACCAGAAAAGGACACCAAACGAGTTTTAGAAAAATAACCAATATTTTATCTGTGCAAACAAGACCAAAAACAATAAAAATCCACCACACAGTTCTCAGAAATATCAATGCTCAAAAATAGACTTGAAATACAGTTCCTTGAAGTCGATAGCTCCGTCTGGGGCTATCACGGCGTCGTGAACAACAAATCCAAACAGTTCTGGCTGACCGCGGCATTGCGTGCCAGCTACGGCGTCAGGAAGACCCGCAAAACAGTACCTTTAGAAATGCAGGGCATCAGCTTCCTCTCGTTGAGCCCCGAAGAGCCGGCGACCACAGGCGTCGGTTCCGGAAGTCGGTACAGGAGTCGTCGGGCCCTTGAAGTCACACGTGTTGCAGATCGAACTCCTCGTGGCTGAAGTCAGGAGCGCCAGCATCGGCAGGCGTTGGGGCTGCGGTGTGAAGTGCAATGGTGTGGCGTGCAGGGCCCTCAGGTCACGGTGCAGGCAGCGGCTCAGTGACGGTCGTCCAGTGGCATCGGTGAGACCAGGGCTGCGGTGCAAAGTGATGAGGTGCTCGACGCAGTGCTGGCAGGTCACGGCATTGTCGTTGTGGAAGCACTGTCGTTGGCTGAAGTGGAGTCGATGGCGTCAGTAGGCCAAGGCTGTGGTGAGGGATGAGGGCGGTGCGTCGTGTAACTTACGAGCTGCGCCCTCGAACCACGCTGCAAGCAGTGGCATCGATATCAGCATGGAGCATCGTCCTCGGTGATACCAGGGTGGCGGCGTGAAGCAAGGTGGTGTGAAGTGCAGTGCCCACAGGTCACAGTGCAAGCAGCGGCTTGGTGGCACCGTCGGATGGTGTCATTGGTGAGACCAGGGTTGCAGTGCGAAATGCAGCGGTGCCCTCTGTGGGGCCTTCAGGACAAGGAGTCAGCCGCGACATCGTTGACGGCGTCAGTTTGCTTTTTCTTCTGTTGCAGCACAAAACACACAGTTCCCAGTGCTGGTAGCAGATGAACTTGAAGTCTTTGTGTGTTCCTCAGTGTTAGATTTGGGGGTCTCTAGTTGGCAATGGTTTGCACCTTTGTCCAAATAGGGACCCTTGCGTCTAGTCAGGGTAAGGGGCTACACTCCTAAATAACCCCTGCTCACCCCCTTGGTAGCTTGGCACGAGCAGGCAGGCTTATCTCAGAGGCAGTGTGTAAAGCATTTGTGAACACATACAGTAATACAGTGAAAACACTACAAATGGACACTATACCAGTTTAGAAAAATATGTAATCTTTACTAGACTTAACACAAGGTCAAACGACAAAAATCCACAATACTGTATTCAAAAATGAGTCTTTAAAATGGTAGAAATAGCTTAGTTCAATGTAGATGGTAAATGCGACACTTTACTCTCAAAGTACCTTGGATGCATCACGCAATACAAACAAAAGGGTCGCAGGGAAGGTGATGCGTCGGTTCCTTACACTCAGGGGAGTGGATGCGTCGGTTCCTTACTGCTGCGCAGGGGAGTTGAGGCTCGCTTCCTTACTGTGTGGGGAGTTGATGCGTCGGTTTCTTACTGTGATCCGGTGCGATGCAACAAGATGGCGCCTCGATGCGATGACGATCTGGTGCGATGCGACAAAATGGCGTCTTGGTTACGGTGCGACAACGTAGATGCGATGCGTGCACGCCCGATGGCCGTGCGGCGACTCGGTGAACTTCTGAGCCGCGACACGCCCTGCAACACGCTTCTCCGGTGATGCGACAGCGAGCTCTGCGGGGGCGACACGCTTCTCCGGTGATGCGACACGCTTCGTCGGTGATGCGACGGCGAACAGCTGCGGCAGCACGCTTCTTCGGCAATGCGACGGCAACTGCTTCGGCGGTGACACGCTTCTCCTTGTTGTGTCGCGCTTCCAGCTCCCAGCGACACGCAGTCTTCAAGAGGGCCCAACACAACAGCAGGCACCTCTTTGCAGGTAGAATTCCCAGCAAGGGAATTCAGGGGAGCTGGTTGGGGAAGTCTTGTATCCCTGAGACTTCAGGCAGGAGGCAAGCTCAATCTTCAAGCCCTTGGAGATCTTCTTCAAGATGATGAAAGTACACACAAAGTTCCTTTCTCCTTTCTTTGGCAATAAAGTAACCACTGCAGGCCAACCCCAACAGCACACAGCACAGGGGCAGTCTCCTCCTTCAGTTTCCTGGTTCTTCTCTTCAGCAAAGGTTTGTCTTGATTCCCAGAAGTGATCTAAAGTTCTGGGGTCTGGGCCCCAATATTTATACTCAGAAAGTCTTTGTTCTCTGGAGGCAGAGAGTGTCTGTGCCTGACCAAAACCAGTTCTGTGCAGCTTCCTGGCAGGAGGTGGAGACAGCATTGTTTGAGAGCAGACCTGGCCCAGGTAGCTGAAAGGAAATCTCCTCCCCTACTCTCTATTCTATGAGGTCTCAGGGGAGTGAACGGAAGTCTCTTCCCCCCTACTCTCTATTCTATGTGGGTCCTATTCAGCCCAGCCCTGACCCATCAGACTGCTGGAGCCAAGACCCTCTCCAGTCCCCTGTCACTCACAAACCAGACAGTGAATACACAACCTTAGCAGAGGCACACGGGAAGGTTAAGCAAGAAAATACCTACTTTCTAAAAGTGGTATTTTCAAACACAGAATGTAAAAATCACCCACACTAAAAGATGTATTTTAACATTCTGAGTTCAGGCATACTAAATTCGTTTTTCTATCTTGTTCCTAGGGACGGTTAAGGATTATAAGATGTTATAACCAAGCTGCCCATTCTGGCCTATGGGAACAGATAGCCTTGCAATAGTGAAAAACAAAATTGGCTGTAATTCACTATTAGGACATGCCACACACATCAGGGCATGTCCTACCTTCTACATACAATGCACCCCTGAGACTTCTTGAACAGGGGGCAAGCTCTACCTCAAGCCCTTGGAGAAACTCACACAAAGAAGTTGAAGAAAATTCAGTCCAGTCCTTTCACTGCCCAGGACAGAAGCAGCCACTGCAGGCCAACACAGCAAGGCACACAGCAAAGTGGTAGTTTCTTCTCACAGCTTCTCCAGCTCTTCTTCTTGGCAGTCTTCTTGGTCCCAAAAGGCCTGGGCACCAATATTTATACCACTTTTCCCTTTGTTCTCTTGTGGCAGAGAGTGTCTGTGCGCAGTACAAACCAGTTCTGTCCTCTTTGGCCCAGCATCCTGGCAGGAGGTGGAGACAGCATTGTCCAAGGCAGACCAGGCCCATTCAGGTGCAAGGAAATCTCTTCCCACTACTCTAAATGCAGCCCAGGTCTATTCAGCCCAGCCCTGACTCATCCAGGAAAGCCAGGACACACGTCGACCCCCCCACAGTGGCTGTCTGAAGAGAATGCACATCCCCAGCTCCTGTCACTCCAAAGCCAGACAGTCAATCCACAACCCAGCAGAGACACACAGGATGGTTAAGCAAGAAAATACCCACTTTCTAAAACCGGTATTTTCAAACACACAATATAAAAACCATCTTTACTAAAAGATGCATTTTTATATTCTGAGTTCAGGCATACTAAACTCCATCTTTCTATCTTGTCCCCATGGGAAGTTATACTTGTAAGCTGTTACAAAGTATTCCCCATTCTATCCTATGTGACAGATAGCCTTTCAATAGTGAAAAACGAATTGCACTGTATTTCACTATCAGGACATGTTACATACACCAGTGCATGTCCTACCTTTCACATACACTGCACCCTACCCATAGGGGTACTTTGGGCCTACCTTAGGGGTGACTTATGTGTAATAAAAGAGAAGGTACGGGCCTGGCAAGTGGGTGCACTTGCCAGGTCGACATGGCAGTTCAAACTGCACGAAGACACTGCAGTGGCAGGTCAGAGATACTTTTACAAGGCAACTCTTGTGGGTGGCACAACCAGTGCTGCAGGTCCACTAGTAGCATTTGATTTATAGGCCCTGGCACTCTCAGTGCACTTTACTAGGGACTTAGCAGTAAATCTAACATGCCAATCATGGAAACACCAATCCATAACATCATTTACAGTAGGAGCACTTACACTTTAACACTGAACAGCAGTGAGAAAGTGTGCAGAGACACTAAACCAGCAAAAACAGAGTCAAAACCAGGAGGTAAGAAAGCAAAAAGACAGGGGAAACACGCCAAAAGATGCCAGGTCTAACAGATAGTGCTTCAGAATATTAGCCTCTGCCCTCCTTAACTTATCACAGTACGCGAAGAATCTGGCTTGAAGATGTAATTTGAAGTTAGACAAATTGAACTCCAGTTGTAACTGTGATTTGGGAGGAAGTATTCAGAAGACAGAATGCATAACAACAGTGGATACATTGTATTGTTTCAAGCCCATCCCAGAATGGTTCTGTGAAAACAATCATGCCGTACAGCAGTATTAGCAAATAATTGCAGTCCATGGCTTGTTGAGTAGGCTTATGTCAGGACAGGAGATTCCTCAATAGGCTCAAGAAGATGGTACATAAAAAAGTTGTTGAATTCTTAATTGATGACATGCACGGCATGGCTTGTCCTCTCCAGTCAAACCAAACCCCCAGATATTTGTAATTTCTCACTCTCCATGTTCTCATTGCTGATTGACCCAACTTGTTTATCCTTCTCCCGAGGACAATGACTTTTGTTTTAAGGGTGTTGATTTTTTTTATCGCTGACTAAGCAGTAACTAACTAAATCATCGAATTTCCTTTCGAGTCTAATTCCTGTTTGATCTAGCAGGATAGTATCATCAACGTACTGGAGGATGTTAATTTTGTGGTCAGAAAGCTTAGGCCGGCAAGCTCTTATCATTGGAGAGGCATTGTTAATGTCAGTCAGATATGTTAAAACTCACATGGACCGCAGTGGTGCCAATATAAAGGCCTGCTTTAACTTCTTGTTCTTGACAATTTTCCCTGAGGTGATCCACTGGGAGGTAAATCTGATCCTCACCCAGGTGCTGGAATATACATTTATGATTGCATTCAACAAAGGCTCTGGAATATCTCATTTGTCATGTTTGCCCTGAGCTTACCTCTATTGATGTTATCAAAAGCGGTGGTAAAGTCTATAAAGGTGGCAGAAAGCAGTTTACTTTTGTTTTCCAAGGTGTGTTTGACTAGCATAGACAAACTTAGAAATTATCCTCAATGCTACCTCCTTTTGCAAATCCTATTGGAAAAAAGGAATGAGGCTCTTCTCTGTGGCCCAACTCTCAAGTTCTTGTAGCAGCAATTTTGCATAAATCTTAACCTTCCACCCCAATAGCGCTATGAGGCAAAAATTCTGTGGGACTGTATTTGACCCTTTTTTGTGAATTGGTTCTCTCTAGCTGTCTGGAATGCTGGCATTTATAAACATGCGCAATATAGAAACACAAAATGTTAGCCCATCGATTTGTCATTAATTTGAAAATGAAGGCTGAAATGCAATTAGGGCCCATTGCTATTGTTCTACAAATAGATTTGATGGCTACCTCTACAGCTCACGGCGATAGTGTGTCCTCTTTAACTTTGCAAATAAACTGTGAAAGGTCTGGTACGATCTTATTAAATAGGAGAGAATTATCTTAATATAAACTCGACATATAGCCAGGGCCAATGGAATTATGTGATTGTGTGGCCGCTGTGTTTTTCGCATGATTATAGATTTGCGGCATTTGCCACATAATCGATCATCTACCGCATAATCTGCTGATTATAACCCCAAAAAAGTTGTGTCTACCTCAAACGGTTCAAAAGTTCTGAAAGACGCTGCAAACACATTTTGCTGCGCAGTGAAAGACCCTCTTTAAAGGTTGACTGTTTAAATTTATTTTGCTTATTGCTATATGTGGGTGTTAATCTGGTACTAATGAGGTACAACCAATGCCCAGACATTGTTAACAAGTCTAAACATGAATTTTTTTTAAGTAATACTATCTGAAAATGTGCCGCATTACGCCACCTAATTTGCTTTTTCTTGCCGCATAATTTGGTCAACTCTGCTGTATAATTTGGCCTTCCTCTGACGCATAATTCCAGGAGCCCTGCATATAACTAATCCATGCTAGTTTCATTCTTCCTTTGGTTGGCTAAACAGAGATTTACGATACAGCAGAAGTTCCATGACTCTTTGCGTTTAGCTGCGGCATGCAGCATGTTCAGTTGTTTTTATTTAGCTTTTTTTCAATGTCACAATGTTTTTCAGATGAGAAACTCGTAGCTGTTTGACTTCTATTCCCAGTCCTCGATCACCATGGCTGTGCTTCCTTCCATTGCTTCATCGTTTTATTAAAAGCCATTCTTTACTTTTTAAGGTCTAATTGATTGTCAGTGGACAGTCTGGAGCTAGGAAATTGTCATGGATTAGAAACAGCAGAACTTTCAGATGTTTTAGAGTCAGCTTCAAATAACTCATCAGTAAAATAAGGCCATCTATTGATAGCTGAGGCGGAACAATGGATGAGTCAAAGTTCCCATACTGTCATCTGCGGATGACGAGGTCCTGTTACAGACAAAACGGCCAATGCACCATCTACTCCAGGAGTTCCTGCCCCAATAAAAAAAATATTAACAACAAAAAATTTAAATATATGATATTATATTTGATAAAGAAGCTAAAATCAACTTTCGAAATTTATGGAAATATTGAGGAACTTCGACTACTTACGCATCCAATTTGAAGAGTGGCTGTCTTGAGCAAACTAACTGTCCAAAAGAGAAATAATAATTAATCAAAGTATTAATGGAATGACTTGCTTTGGTTAAGTATCTTAGAGTCAGTTATTTGCACCTACAAAGCCAAAGCATTAGCTGTTGGTTCTTATGGGAAAGGAGTATGGAGCCATAAAACGGCTAGAAACGTACAAGTGGCTGAGAACAAATTCTTTCAACTTATATTGCACTTAGGCCTGGTACACAAATGGTGGCTTTGAAGGCTGAGTTGAACCTAAATCGCATAGAATCCTTAACTTCCATCACACCGGTTTTATACTGGACCAGGTTGTGGACTCAAAAGTGCTTGACCAATTACACAACAGCACTAATGGAAATCATCACAAGCAAAAGCTTGGTCCAACTGCCCTGACTAGACTATGTAGTAACCACCCTAAACAAAATAGGATGCCCTGACTACAGGGAACCCTGGAGTAATGTTTGTACATAGCCTGAAGATCATCAAAAAACTGCACATGGAGGTCTCCAGGGGCCTCATTACAGAAGGTGCCCTGGGGGAGCAGGAGGTGTTTGCGCCCGCTTTGCGCGCCCCCAGGGCACTTTGGTATTACAGAAGGGGCCGCAGAAACTTGTGCGACCCCTTCTGTAATACCGTTAGTGCTGACGCACTTAAAGCATCAGCGCTACCTTCAGGGGGTGTTCCCTCATTTGCATGACGGCATGGCCCATGCAAATGAGGGAATCCCTTTGCCTCTGTGCCCGCGCCCTATTACAGAATCGGGCGCAGAGAAAAATACACTCTCAGGAGGCACACTGACAGTGAGCCCCCTGATGGCAGCCCTCTGGAGGGGGGAAAGGGGGTTCTATGCAACTCCCAGACCTCCACTTACAGGTGGATGCAGTCACTCACTGCACCTGCCTGCAAGGGGATCTCTAATCCCCCTTAAAAGTGCAGGTGGGCTGACGCCTGCACAGTGAAACGGAAAGTGGCTGCTTCAAAGCCGCTCAGTATTTCACTTGAATGCGCTGCCCCCAGGGCAGCACGAGTTTGCCGCTGCCCTGGGGCCACAAATTCGATGTAATAGGGCGCACTTTCTCTGTTTGCGCCTGGCGCACCTGTTCTAAGGTGCACCAGGCGCAAACAGGGAAAGTGCACCCAAATACATAATATGGCCCCAGGAGTCAAGAGCCCAGTGGGCACAGAAGCTGGGACGCCTCATAAAGTATTATCACTTATCAACAGTATTTAGGAACTTTATTCCCAGAGGAAAACAACCTCTCTATTTGAAATTCAGATTTGGAACCCTGCCAGCACTGGCCTACAGAAAAAAATTATCAACCAGCACTGCCTGTACTGAATTATGTACCTGTAAGTAAGGAGGTCGAGAGATATAATTACCATTTCTGTTGCTATGTACACATACAATGGAGAAACGAAGGTAGATCCTTCGGCCAATACATAACATTATGACATGTAATGAGTCCTTGTCTCTCTGTCTTTGGTATTGACACAGAGCTTTTGTGCCAGTAATTCACACTTCATATTTTTCGAGCATTGAAATTTCACTACAGCTAATCACCATTTTTAACTCGATGTAGTCACCAACATTTTATAGAATCTGTAAGCGTGCCCATATTTAAATTTTCTACTGTTCTTCTTGTACTGGAATAATGTAATGTTTTAATTTGGCATAATTTGCAATATTTGTATCACCCTAGAGCTGAAGCAAATAAATGCATTGTATTGTATTGTGAAAAAAAACAAAGGGTGGCAAGCTCTACAGCCCATGCCTTTCCTCTTTCCACTAACACCTTTCAAATACATTATATATGAGAATTAATACCAATTGAAAAGGAAGGAAATAGCATAATTGAATGCTCTCAGCCCAAAGCATTACAAAATTAATAAATGATTCAACACATATGGCCTTGTAGGAACGTAGGATCTGCTTCTTATGGGTACCCACACTTTTTGCTAAATGTGATACTGTTTTTGACTAGTCTGACTGGGATCCTGCTAATCAGGACAACAGTCTATCTGCTTTCACCTTAAACTGCTATGCTATGTACTTAGGTACACTCCAGATTGGATACTGGGGTACCCTTGTCAGTCCCTAGTATATGGTACCAATGTACCCAGAGCATAGGTACCCCAGAGGCCTCACATGGGCTGAAGCATGTATTATGCCACCCATGAGAGGCCATGCAAAATGGAACTACAGGCCTGCCACTGTAGCCTGTGTGAGTTGGTGCATGCACCACTTACTTAAGATATAGGTTTACTATATCTAATGGTCACTGCATTAAAACCTATAAGTCACCCCTCTAGCAGGCCTTTACAATCCTGAGGGCAGGTTGCTTGGTTCTAAGTGAGAGGGTGCCACTGCATGAGCAGAACACCCCTGCAGCCTATGGAGTCCATTCTCCCGGGTTGTCAGTGAGGCAGCCATTTACGACATATAGAGTGGCATTATGCGATCGCATAATGACTAACTCTAAAATGGCTGAAACAAACCCTATCGTGTTTGGTGTCAAACATGTTGGAATCATACCCCCATACCAGTAACCGGTGTGGAAGGTATGATTCCAGCCCTCAGAAGCGAGCTTCGTGGGGTCCCTGGTGTTCCCAGTACCAGCCTTCTAGTCCTGGACAGCACAAAAAAGTTGCTGCTGACGAGAGACACATTTCTGCCCTCCTGCTGCTGAGCCAAGCTCGAGCAGGGGAGGCAGACCAATAAGCATCCTGTCACAGGGAGGTGTGACCACCTCCCAGACAGGATTTAGTGTATTAGGGCTGGGTGGGTGCGCCTGCCAGCAAATGAAAGTCTGCATGAGGGGCACATTTGGTGTCCCTGTGCATAGTCCAGTTCAAACCAGTCCTCGGATCCGTTGGCTCCAGCTCTGGCGCGAAACTCGACAAAGGACATGGGAGTAACTTCCCCACTGTCCAGACCCTCCCATGGGAGGGTCCCCTGAATCTTGCCAACCCTCTTCCGTGGGTATATAAGGGCTTACCTGGCTGTAGGACCTTAGATTCGATGTGGACAAGATTCTGAACCAGAAACCACTGAACTTCGACCGTCTGTACACTCTGGACTCCGCTGGACTTCGTTTGGGCCCGACTTTGTCTCCCACTCAGTCTGCTGCATCGTCTGTGCCCATGCACCATACAGGATCTGTGCAGGACCAGTGAGGCATCAAGGGCAACCAAAGATATCTCCCTTAGAGTGAAGGAGTCACTCCTCTGCATCCACAGGCACCACAAAACTGCTGTCCGGTCTGCTGATCCTGAGCTCCTATGGACTCCAAAGGGTCCAGCAACACAAGAGTGGGTTTCTACATTTCTTAAGGTTTGAGCTGCTCTCTCACCAAGTTTGAGGTCAGAATCCCTCGAGGGAGCTGCAATACTTGAACCCCTGTGCACTGTGTACATTTGCAGGTGCATATGTTTGTTGGCATTTCCCGAACAAGTGCATTGGGCTCCCAGTAGTCCCAATCTCTGGCACTATTTTCTATCAAGAACTGTGGCCTCCTTGCACTGAGTGCTCCGTGGGCTGTCGTTTGGTGAAATCACTTGAGGTCCTCTTGCGGCTCCTGTGCCTCCAGCCTGTGGCTCAACTTTGCTTTTCTTGGGCTCCCCTGGTTGCTCCAGGCTTGTCCTAACTCCCCTGCCTTTGGTGAATCTCCTGGATCTTGCTGGTCCGAACCGTACACATCTTTGACCTTCTGTGTGGGTTGCCGTTGCCAAGGCTTGTTGGTGCTCCCGCCGGACACTGATCCCTCAGCACTCGAAATCCTTTGTGGGCAGCTTGTATCTGGCTCCTGGTCATCCTCGACATCTCCTGGTCCCCATAGCTGCAAATTCAAGGACTCCATCAACGCACCTGAAGCACCCGACATCGGTGGGCATTAGTCTACCGAGCCCCTGGTCACTACTGAGTGACCCAGACTCTGCCCCTCTGTTTTCAGGTACTCTTCAACAAGAATCCACCTTTGAATTCCAACAGACACTTTTCTTCCTTCCAGCAGCGGCTCTTCTTCGAAGTCTTCCATTGGGTTCAACAGCGGTTTCCGACGTCACTTCAGACCTATGCACCCGGCTTTCCTGGGATAGGTAACTTGGGTACCTCAGTATCCACGGATGGGGTGGCTCTCCAACCTTCTGTCTTCCACAGGGTTTCTTCGAAGTCCATTGGGAAGGGTCCTTAAACCCTAAAACTTCAACCGCAACTTTCCCATAGAATTGTACGGAGCACGTGGTCGTGTTCACACACTGCACCCATTCTCCGTGGCGTCCCTACTTACTCACCTTGGGTGGTTCCTTGGGGTCTCAGCGATTCTACGTCCTCTTGACACTGTCTTGAATCGAGTCGTGGTTCTTATACCACTTTCTTAGTATATGGTTTGGTCCCTCCCTGGGGCCCACTGTGTATTAGTGCTATTTACTGTCATTTCTGTGCTTTAGTATTGTGTGCTTTGTGATCATCTTCGTGTAGGAGATACTGTGTTGTACTAGATAGTGTTATATTAATAAATACATATTTTTATAACTGCTGTGTGGTTCTCCTTTCATTCAACCAATACTATAAGGTTGCATTCTGGTAAAACAAGCTGCTTAACATTCCTTCAAGACTAAGGGGCCGATTCCGATCTCGGCCGGTAGGGCACCGAATCGGATTCGGCTTAACCGGATCCGATTCAGAGCCCTCTTTCCCGACCGATTCGTACGTGCGTCCGGCCGAGCGAGTACGATGCGAGCGCGTGCGTGCGTATTCCCCGACCGACTCGTACGCCCGTCCCAACCGCACCGACCGACTCGCTCGGATGCGCCTCGCACCGCGCAATGGAGACGTTCACCGGCCGGGCAAGTACGATGCGCGCCGCGAGCAGTCCGACCGACTCGCGCCGTCCGGCTCAAAGAAGCAGTCGGAGCCGCACTTTGGGGGTCCGTGTCGGACCCCCCTGTACGTGTAGCCGCGCGAGTCGCACACAGGGGGGACCCATGGGTCCCCCCTACCTGTGCATGTACGGCGCGAGTCGCTTCGCCACGTACGCGCTGTAGGGGGCGCCCTTGTTCGCCTCGCACCCATTGAGTCAATGGGAGCCCGCGTACGAGTTGTATGACAGGCTCCCATTGACTTCAATGGGAGTCCGACCGAATCGAGTCCGATGGCATACTTGCGCATTGTACTCGTTCGGTCGGGCTGCTAGGGTCCGATTCGGTCGGAAATCTCTCCGGGTCCGGCTCGGTCGGAGAGATTTCCGGCCCGAATCGGAATCGGCCCCTAAGCCTGAAGGCTGCTCTCCACAGCTACCACTTGGATAGCTTTCTAAGATTATCGTTGACCTCTTAAATCACCATAAGGGTTGTTTGGACTGGTGCAAGGTGCCCACTTTAATTAGAGGACAGCATATACCAGGCCAACTTCTCACAGGCCTCATTACGATGTTGGTCGGAAAGCCTCTGACCGACAGTCGGATTCCCCTAGACTGAGTCAGAAACCATCCACCCGAGTCAGACACGATCCAATCCGCCCGACTGATTACGATGCTCGCGTTCAGAAGGGCAACCACTTGGTCATTCCGAATCGGTCCAGAGCGGCAATCGGAGAATCCAAGTCGGTCGGAGGCAATCCGTACAGCTCTATGGACAGCGTTTCCGACCGACCGATTACGATGTCAGATTCTGACAGCCTTTCAGACTTGGTTTGTCCGACACAAAAATGCTGTCGGAAATTAACTTTGGGGCCCATATCCAGCCCCCCTGCAGCCTGAGGCCTCCGGTCGGGGGCCGCAGTAGTACCTATGGTACCCCCCTGTAAGACCATGCACTGTGTGGCAGGCACCATGGGGTGCCCACCACAGGGTGCAAGGTTTTCCACAGATACCCCTTTTCCCCATAGGAGCCTGTGTTTTCGGTCGGAACACAGGCTCCCATAGAAGTCAAAGGGAGTCCTTCCAAACAGTGTTCGGAAGCATCGTAATGGGTCGGGAGGAACCCCCAACCGCAAGTCAGTCGGATCCCGAATCCGACACGGTGTCGGGCGGAACGTTTCCGACCGACATCCTAATGAGGCCCTTAGTTTTAGGTCTGACTAGAGACTGCAGGAGGTCATGCAAGCACCAAAATAAGGTTTAAAAGCATTACAGAGAAAGGGGCTTTTTTGTTGTTCTTTAGGGCTGGTCATGATTTCATTGGTCAGCACCTGTATTAGTCATCTATAGGATATTTCCATTGACTAGTGGGCTTTCTTACTCCTTAAATTGGCCACAGACAGTAGAATAGTAAACCCTGTTTAAGTAATCCTATTGGCTCAAGAAGGGTTCCCCTCCCGTAGGAGGGAAGCTGCATTGAAAAGTATTGATACAACTGCAAGTACAAGTTTTTCCTTAGTTAAGTCCAGTCAATGGCCACACTGGTGACAGTGCTGTGACTCTGTTCAGTAGTTCAGTTCTGTTATAACAAGCACTATCAAAGCCAATTGTTCCTGTAGGCAAAGGAAGTGTCTATTTCCCTGGCCGCTGGGCCAAATAGTACAAAACCTCTGCTATTTACCCAGCAGCCGGAAAATAGTACATAATCTCGGCTGTTTAACAGGCCATTGACTAAAAAGTAGAGCTGATGTACACTTTTACCAGCAGTTGGCTAAATAGTGTGATAGTGTAAAGGAGGTCTTTATTTGGCCAGCCATAAGGAAAAATGGGACGGCAGGCGATGGTAGTGTGGTAGCTATTGTGTCCTGTGTTTATGTGTCTGAGGACTCTGGTGGTCCTCAGCATTCTCCTTACAAGTATTACCTAATCTGGTCGGTGTGACTGGGTGAGGTTAATAAAGTTTGTGACGCAGTGCATTCAGATAAGGTTGTATGCTGAAGAATAAAGACATGCAAACTAGTGTTGCATGTCCCAGGCTGGGGAAGACACTACAACTGGTGACAAAATAGGGGATACATGCCCCCCAGCTATGGAAAACTGCTCTCCCCGTGAGTTTGCCATGCCGTGCCGAGCACAGTCAGTAAGCCTGCCAAAAATCTACAGGTGAGGCTGAAAAAAGAGATACCGTGCCACAGTATAACACAGAGCCAGTACTGATACAAAGCAGAAAAGCTAAAGACAGTGACAACCAGGTATGAAGAAGTGCTAAAGACAGACAGCCAGGTATGATGCATAACGTTGAGAGTGGTGAAGAGCACATGCAGAAAACAAAATCATTACTCACTGTGAAGAAGGAAGATGGTGCCCGCCGACCTCAGCTCGGGCGGACCGACCCGAGCACCAGTGAACAGGCTGAATATCAAACGCTGCCTGAACAGCATATACTCTCAACATCAGGAGGAAACAGCACAAAATACAATACTGCTGTGTTCCTGAAACCACCGCCTCCATTCGACACCACCAAAAAGCAGAAAATTGGAGCCAGATGGACTGCCGGGATTGAAATGTTAGAAGACTTCATAGATGCTATAGTAAAAGCAGATGACAAAAAGATCATCAAATACTTAAAGAACCTTGCAGATGATGGAGTAAAAGATGTGATAAAGAAGATATCACAAACAGGTGAAGTATCATACTTTCAAATCAAGAAGACGTTGGAGGCCAAGTTCAATCCATTGGCGAATGTCAACTATGAAAGGTACACTTTCAAACAAGCACGACAGTGGAGCAGCGTAATTTTGCTCCAACCTTTCCCATCTTGACTATGCCATATATATGTGCATGTAGTACCATATACTTGTGTGCTTTAATGTCATAAACGTAAAGTAGTGCACTTGACCGGAATACTGAAGGTGCATTTGCTGTATAATTTACATGAGTGTGCATACTAATGTTTTCCTTATAGTGATACCAAATTGCAGTTTTCATATATATCTGCATTTGTGTAGTTTGAGTAATTTTTTTAACGCTATATATACTCACGTATTCATTTGAATAGTATCATGCATTTATTTTATAACTGTATATGTATCCATGACCATACATTTAAATGTGTCTTGAAGTGATTTGCTACGTTAACCTCACCAAAGGCCTTAAGCATTTGGACTCTAATGTTTAACTTTCAGCGTGAAAGATTGCTCGGGTTGCAATATTTTCTTCTTCTTTGCAGGTGCGTTCATATGATCGCGTTAGTGAAAGGCACATTGTGTATGAGAGCTAGTGAGGCTCGGCAGAAGAAGTTTTGGCAAGGGCGAGAGGCGCTAATGAACAAAGGAGGACACCTATTCATGATATATCTAGAGACGGGAGGAATCCAAGGACGTCCTGATGTTCAGACCATGAGATGGGAGTATCGAATAAGGTTGCCAAGTTCTACTGTGAGAAGGTGGAAAAGTACTTGGACACATGATGTGGAATTCTCAAATGTTCTGTGGAGTTTTAATTGGTGGCCACACTTTAGCTTTAGGCAGATTCCTTTTAGACTCAGAGGGGTACAGACCTCTTTGCTATATTTCTGTTGCATTGCATTATGCTATACAATACTCCTGATTTTGGAGAACTACTACAGAAGTCTCTACAATGCCTACACCTTCCTGTTTTACAGGATCTAATTAGGGTTTCCCCAGTTAATTCTATTTAGTTCAGGCTTAGTTTAGGCAATTTAGATTACTTATGTATAGGCAAGATCACCGAAAATCATATACTGATCAAAAGATTTTGTTCCTTATTTTCTGCATTGCTATTACTGGATTCCTTGTATGTTTTATGCTGTTGAGACGGTATCAAGGAGCAGAAATATCAAGTTTAAAATATTGTGATGAACAAATATTGTATGCAAAAATATTATTGAAAAAATATTGATTTTAAGGTAAGTTATATTGATATTAAAAATATCTATGTTGTTAATATTGATGTTAAAAATATTTATGATGCTAATATAATTTAGTAAACTATTGTTAATAATATCATTTTTAATTAATTTGATCTATTTTAGTATATATTTTAATTTTATATGTTATAAATCATTTGTATAATTATTGTTAATGTTTTTCAACATAGTTTGTACATTTTTCATAATTTTTAAATTGTATTTAATAGTTTATTTGCATTTAAGTGCCATAGCAGATTGTGGGGTTTTTAGGGGTACAGGGTGGGAAGTAAATTAATTATAATTAATTATTTACTTGATCATTATGTTAATTGTGTAATTAATTATTTTAATTATGTTAAGTTTTAGGTGTGGGTTGTGGGAAGTAATATAATTATAATTGTTTATTAATGAATGATACGTTATTAAGAATTATCTAATTGATAATTGTTTAATTATTTAATTTTTTTATTAATATCTTTGGTGTGGGTTGTGGTTTTTGTAGGGGTAAAGGGAGTGAATGAAATTAATTATAAAAATTAATAATTAAAGTTAATCAATAATTATTTAATTGATAATTTTGTGAATTGTGTTGGTGGGGTTTTAGGGATAAAGGGTGGGAACTGAGTTAAATATAATTATTATATTAATAGTTAAATACTATTAATTGTTTAATTGATAGTTATTTAAAACTTGTAATTATTATCATTTTAAGATATATTTTAGGTGTGTGTTGTTTACTTTGTAGAGGTATAGAGTAGGAAGTTACTTAAGTAATAATAAATGTAAAAATAGTTATTTGTTAAAATATGTGTTATTTATTAAGTTATGTGTTAATTGTGTCATGTGTTTAATTGTAAAAAACATATGTGTTGGTTGTTATAATTCTAGTGTGGTATTTTGATTATATTATTATTTGTTTTAATTTAAAATATTTATTAAACATTGTAATATATACGTAATTTCTTTCATTTACAAAAAAATTTATATGTATATTTTAGATTTAAATATGTATATTTGTTGTTATGTAACATAGTTGTTAAAATATTGTATTTGTTTCAAATGAAGTATTCTCTCTCTAGTGTTGCACAGACTGGAGTGGGAATAGTGAATTTTACCCCTCCTGAGTCCAACCCTTTCCATTCTGTTGCACAGCTTGGGGTGGGAATAGTAAATACTACCCCTCTGCAATCCAACACTTCCCCTACTGTTGCAGTGATTGCAGTGGGAATAGCAAATTGTTACCCCTCTTGAGTCCACCCCTTCCCCTACTGTTTCACTGACTGGTGTGGGAATAGTACCTCTCCGCAATCCAACACTTTCCCTACTGTTGCACAGAGTAGAGTGGGAATAGTATATTTTACCTCTACTGAGTCCTACGCTTTCCCTACTGCTGCACCGACTGGAGTTGGAATAGTAAATTTTACACCTCTGTAATCCAGTTTCTCTACTGTTGCAGTGACTGGAGTGGGAATAGTGATTTGTACCCACCCCTCTGGAGTCCAACACTTCCCCTACTGTTGCACTGAATGGAGAGGGAATAGTTAATTTTACACATATGCAATCCAACACTTTCCCTACTGTTGCACAGACTGGAGTGAGAATAGTACATTTTACCCCTCCTGAGTCCAATGCTTTCCCTACTGTTACATTGACTGGAGTGGGTATAGTAAATTTTACCCCTCAGCGACCCAACACATTTCCCACTTTTGCAGTGACGCATGTGTAAGTAAACGTACACATATATATGTTTTTTTTATTGAGTATAAAAGTTATATATATATAATTTTAAATTATTAAAATAAATGTTAATTTAACCTTATATTACTGTTTAATGTTAATATATTTAATGTTTACTATGTTTAACTATGTTTATATTTAAAAACAATATTTTTGTGTTCAAATATTAGTGTATAACAATATTTTTTTCCAATATTTTTGTGCTTGATATTTTGACGCAATATTTATGTCCCACAATATTTGTGGTTGGGCTATTTTGTCAGTGAACCGTTGTGACTAAACCTTGTTAGACATTTGGACTGCCAGTAGTGATTCTGCATTTTTACAACATATTCTTGAGACTTGTGTACATCAGTTTGGCTTTGAATGTGTAATAACTCTATATTTAACCCCATTTATCGACTTCCGGGTCCTCATTGTGTAGCCAAATGGGCAACACTGTAAACTGAGCTCTTGGATGATGTTAACCCCTCTTTATTTCTCAGGCATCTAAAACGGTCTATCGCAGGGATATTTGGATATTCAGCTTAGTGCTCTGGCAAAAACAACCTGGTAAGGCGATTGATGAGTTTGTTGAGAGACTTTATACGCTTATAAAGCACTGCAAGTTCAATGAATTCAATGAGTAAGAAGCCATGCGTAGTAGGGTTATTGATGGTTGCCTCTCTGATTCATTCAGATGACACATGCTAAGAGAAATGCTCATTTTGGAGAAAGTGCTCATGGCTGCCAGAGCGGAAAAACGTCCCTATTTACAAATTGCTGATATGAAAGCTGGAACAACCCAAAATGAATCAGCGTTTAGCATGAAAAGTAAACAGAAACACAAGGCAGAGTGACATCTCAGTAGAGAAAGAAATTGCGTTACCGCTGTGGATTCTCCTTTCCACATATAGGCAAATGTCCTGCTATCAGCCAAATATGCAAAGGCTGTTGGAAGGAAAATCATTTCATAATGGTTTGTAAAGTGAAAGAGAAACTAAGTGCATCACGAAGAGATGAGAAGATGGACACCAGAAAGTTCCAGAAGCACTCTAACCAATCCCACAAGGCCAAATGACAACATCAACTAAGGTAAGTGGCAACGAAACAAAGTTGATCATTATCAAATTCATCTTCCAATGGTTCGTTGACATCATTGAGTGACAGTGAGAAAAATGGATGTGCAATGGTGATGTCTGCTTTCTCCGACCTCGTTCCAGAATCTTAAAAAAATTCATACACGCAGGAGTGGGCGCTTGCGCTAGCTCCGGCATTATACCGCAACCATGTAGGGTGGGACGTGGAGTCTACCCACCACAAAATCCCATTAAAATTTACTACAAATCCACAGAGACAGTACCCTATAAAGAACGATGCAAAAAGACAGGTCAAAGAAATCTTAGACCAACTCGAATATCAAGGTGTGATTGAGACTTGCACCTCCCCGATGAATAATCCTTTGTTTCCAGTAATGAAACCTGACAACACATATCGTCTAGTTTTAGATTACCGACATTTAAACACATGCACATGAACATTTGCAGTTCAAAATCCACACAGTGCCACATTGATGAATAACATAGTGCGGAAGAAATACAAAACCACATTAGATATCTCGAATGGATTTTTCTGCCAAAATATAGCTCCAGAAAGCAGATATTTTACAGCATTTTCTGCGCTCAACACTCAGCAAAATTTTTGTTGCTTGCCTCAAGGGTATAAGAACAGCCCGGGGCTATTCTCGGCAAGAGAGTCAGAATTATTACAAACATGTAACGAGGAGGCTGTGTCCTATGTAGATGATATCCATCTGACAGATGATGATGTACTTGAACACTTGAGCAGGGTGAACAACATAATTCTGGGATGCGCCAATGTGGGCTTCAAATTTAATTTTAAAAAATCAATCATCTCAATGTCCTATTTTTGGGATATGAGCTATCAAGTGAAGGCAAGAGCCTGGCAGCCAACTTTTTAGAAAAATGCGTGCTACTCCAACCTCCTAAGGCTCTCAAAGGTTTGCAATCCATTTTAGGATTTCTAAATTTTGGAAGAACATACATTCTAGATTATGCAGAAAGAGTAAAACCTTTCTACAACTTAATCAGACCTGATTTCAACTCAAATCAGTGGACAGAGCAACACACAGATACTCTCCGTTCAGTTCAGGCTGACATGATAGCATCTAAACATTTGCACACACGTGTGAATACAAATAACTTGGTGATCCGGGTCGTGCCTGGATTATCAAGATATACTTACCTCACGTTCAATGAAGGTGAGACAGTTCCAATTGCATACAAATCACATTTATACACAAATGCTGAAATGCGATTTGCGGCAACTGAAAAAATATTGACTGCAGTACAGACTGCTGTGGTGAGAGAAAGAGCACTAGCACAGGGGAAATGCATAATTGTTGTAACCTCGGTACCAACTTTAGAAGCTGTTACCAAAGCGAGCATTCCAAATGAGAAAGCACTACATCCGCGATGGCTACAATGGGCTAGTTCTCTCACTGCAACAGATGTAGATTACAAATATGATTCTACACTAAAAACACAAGCGTTCCTGCAGTACGAACAAGAATACCCTCTCCCGAATAAAATCTTGCCTCTGGAGAAATATGAATACATCATTTACACTGATGGATCTGCTCAGCCTGCCATAGGAAGTAAACAGCAATATAGCGCTGCATGTGCTATAGTGAAGGGACGTATGCAGGACGGTAAGTCCCATCCCAGAAATACGACTACGCAATCTCTAGGAGATTGTACAGCACAGTTGGCAGAGCTGAAAGCCCTGATATTGGCACTTCAGTATAAGGATTAGGAATTTCCCACACTGATAGTGTGCGATTCATTTTACTGAGTGCAGTCTTACAATGAATATCTTCGTTACTGGGGGCCAGAATAGGTTTAGAGATTCCAAGGGTTGCACAATTAAACATAAATTGTTATGGGAACAAGTGGCAAAGCTGAAAGCATGCCTGCCATGGGCTCAAGTTATTCACACATTGAGTCACCAGCGTGTTGGCATACACGTTGAAGGGAATTCACTGGCTGTTGAAGCCGCCAAAGCGACAGTGCAAACTGCTGCCATTGCTGCAATCACTCATTCTAGCACGAGGAAAGACGGATATATACTGATAGCTGTCTACGCCTCAAAGAATGGCTCTGCGGTTCCGAAGGGCTTTCTACTCAAATATTCCTATAAATTAGGTGCGAAAAATACACTGTATGCTCAAATTCCAGGAGTGGGGGATAGAGTTATACCAAACACTGATCGCAGATTAGGTTTAATACTAGCTGTACACTAGGGTCTGGGCTCTGCACATGCAGGAGTCACTGCTACAGTTTTGTTACTGAAGCAGCGATTCTGGTGGGCAGGGTTGTCCAAGCAAACTAAAGCTTATGTCTTAAAGTGCAACATCTGTCAGCAGATGAAGGGTTCCACCGTAGCATGGCCACCACAAACACCATTACTCATTTCAGACAGACCTCTCGCATGTGTCTACTTGGATCACGGCGGCCCCTTAAATTCAGACGGGGCTTACAAGGACATCTTAGTGGCAGTGGATTCATGCTCTAGATATCTATGGGTTTGGCCTCAGCGCTCGGCTGACCCTCGAACTGTTATAAAGGATTTGCGAGTCTTCATCGGGACATACGCAATTGGCATGCTACATTCCGACAGTGGCCCTGCATTTAGCTCACGGGCTTACAAGGAAGCCATGGAAGGTATCGGTGTGGCCTTGTGGTACTCCTCCCCCTACCATCCCGAGGGAAATTCAGTGGTGGAGAGGAAAAACCGGGACCTAAAGCAATCCTTAACAGCAAGGGTAGTTGGCGCAGGTGGTAGTTGGGTCAATCACCTTTATGGGGTCCAGAGGGCACTCAATAATATGCCAAGAAAGTCCTTGGGAGGACGTACCCCCATGAGATCCTGTTTGGAACAAGAATGTGGGTATCTGACCTCGATTGTGCCAGCACAGTGGCGAATGTAAAACCATTTGATTTGAATGATCGTTTGGCTGTTTTACAGGAACTTAATTAATTCTGGGCATTACAAAGCAATGTCCAAGTAAAACGCACTCCCACTGGGGAAGTGAAACCAGTTCCGGCAAGACCTGTTCGGGTCCCAAAAGTTGGGGATCTGGTCAGAGAAAAGATTGTGGCCAAAATGGAGTTTGGGCCATCCTACAGAACACCTGTACCTGTCCTGGCAGTTCAAGGAACAAGAACAGTACTTCTCCCGCCATTGCCGGCCAAAAAGAAAAACGATTCGTCTCCATTGATCTGATCAAACCACACTATGTGGCCGACTCTCAACAGCAGGCCACGTGGAATCCTGAGTAGCCGTAGATCTCGTCTCACTACTATACAGGAAGTACAGATGGAAAGACTAATAACGTTCCAAGACTCCTCTGCGCAAGATGCCGGAGCAACTAAGAACGGAGTACAAATTACACCTGTTGAAATTGAACAACATCCAAATGAAACTGAAACGCAAATTGCAATTCGTCCCAATAATGAACTTTACGTCAATGTGCCTTCAGAAGAAGCAACTGCTAGTTCTACAAACACTGCTGGGCTCACAAGGATAGATCGAACTGCGTCCGGCTACTTCATCAACTTTGATGACTTTTCTTCAGATCCAAGTGAACCTGAGCAAATGCCACCCATTTCTAAGAAAGAACAATTTCGACAATTCTATCTCTGGCTGAAAAAGACTTACCTTGTGTCCCCTTGATTGCATCTTTGGTTTGCATTAGGGATCCTGTTCCTGTTAATTTGGATTGGTATAGTAACTGTCTTTTTCCTACTACTGAATGGACATTACCTCCCACAGCGCTCTGCAGTACAACCTGTGAACTTGGTCTTGAAACCACATATGTCATCACACCATAAACAAAGAGACTTGTCCCTAGTGAACATTTCAGGAGTTCCAGTACCGGATGGTATAGTTTGGGATAGGGTTTCCTATGATGTATTTGGTCCTACTGAAAATTTGAAAATTCCACATGTATTCAAAATTTTGATGAGTTATTTCATTACCCCGAGTACACTCTCTGATGATTGGGACATTGAGACTGTAAACACTATACTTTCAGATCTAGAACAATCTGCTGCATTTTTTACAGGGAATTGAATGAAGCTACATCTGACTACGATAGCATGTGTTGCTACCAGTACTATGCGATACAAAAGGGGATGATGGACGGAACGTTTGAGCCAATCAAACACTCACCCCCAGTCAACTGATCTGGGTTTAATCCATCATCATTCTTTAGCTCACTCCACCACCCCAGTTCAGACATGGCCATATGCAAATCAGTCTGACCCTGTGCCTCATGGGAACAGTCCAGCACGAACTGCCAAGCCATGTCTTCCCTGGACCGGAAACAAGCATCCTAGGACCGGTTTCTGGCATTCCAGCCGTCATCAGCCAGGCTTGCTTGAATCCAGTGGCAAAGTGAGCAAGGGACCCACGTCTGGGCATACCCCCGCCAACTTAGGGCGAACAAAGCGATACAAAAGGGGATGATGGACGGAACGTTTGAGCCAATCAAACACACACCCCCAACGTTCCGTCCATCATCCCCTTTTGTATCGCTTTGGTCGCCCTAAGTTGGCGGGGGTATGCCCAGACGTGGGTCCCTTGCTCACTTTGCCACTGGATTCAAGCAAGCCTGGCTGATGACGGCTGAATTGCCAGAAACCGGTCCTAGGATGCTTGTTTCCGGTCCAGGGAAGACATGGCTTGGCAGTTCGGGCTGGACTGTTCCCATGAGGCACAGGGTCAGACTGATTTGCATATGGCCATGTCTGAACTGGGGTGGTGGAGTGAGCTAAAGAATGATGATGGATTAAACCCAGATCAGTTGACTGGGGGTGAGTGTTTGATTGGCTCAAACGTTCCGTCCATCATCCCCTTTTGTATCGCTTTGGTCGCCCTAAGTTGGCGGGGGTATGCCCAGACGTGGGTCCCTTGCTCACTTTGCCACTGGATTCAAGCAAGCCTGGCTGATGACGGCTGAAATGCCAGAAACCGGTCCTAGGATGCTTGTTTCCGGTCCAGGGAAGACATGGCTTGGCAGTTCGGGCTGGACTGTTCCCATGAGGCACAGGGTCAGACTGATTTGCATATGGCCATGTCTGAACTGGGGTGGTGGAGTGAGCTAAAGAATGATGATGGATTAAACCCAGATCAGTTGACTGGGGGTGAGTGTTTGATTGGCTCAAACGTTCCGTCCATCATCCCCTTTTGTATCGCTTTGGTCGCCCTAAGTTGGCGGGGGTATGCCCAGACGTGGGTCCCTTGCTCACTTTGCCACTGGATTCAAGCAAGCCTGGCTGATGACGGCTGAAATGCCAGAAACCGGTCCTAGGATGCTTGTTTCCGGTCCAGGGAAGACATGGCTTGGCAGTTCGGGCTGGACTGTTCCCATGAGGCACAGGGTCAGACTGATTTGCATATGGCCATGTCTGAACTGGGGTGGTGGAGTGAGCTAAAGAATGATGATGGATTAAACCCAGATCAGTTGACTGGGGGTGAGTGTTTGATTGGCTCAAACGTTCCGTCCATCATCCCCTTTTGTATCGCTACCAGTACTATGGTAATCACTTTTTGCATAGAGCAAGTGTTTCACGCACTGTAAACACTTACCATAAATGGGAACATTGCCCGACACCACTGAAAGGTAGTTCTGCCACATTTGCACAGAAATTTGCATACTTTTCAGGGTTCAATACATCAGACCCAATGTCATACTATTATAAGTTAGTACAGACAAATGCAGCTGAGAAGAAACTGATGCTGACAAACACCAAGCTCATTTATTCAGCACCTTTCATCTCCCAACTGTCTATACAAGGTTTCGACTATTGGAGGGACATGATAGACAAAAAATCCATCTGGGTGACGAAAGATTGGCAGGTTCAGGGAACAGAGGCTTTATTTAGAGCTTGCCTCATACCGTTACAGATAATATTCCTGAACAGAACAGTGCAACAAACTACGTGCTACGGGTTTGCAAAAATTAAACACCTGAAAAAACCATGCATCCCCTTACCCATACCAATTGCAGGTATATCGAATGACATACTGATAAGTAAGGAAATGCTGAGTGCAATGATACATAATGGTACATACAATTCTTCATCTCCAAATTGGAAGGGATGGTTGGTTTGGCCTATCAACACAAATAGGTGTCAATCAAGATTCAAGGATACCACCAGAGGGTTTAGTATCCATAGGCCTGACCCACGCTATGTACACACTGACGACCCAGGGGTAGTGACTTCTTACAGTGTTGGGAAGTTGTGCCTAGAATGGCTAAAAACCTCAACACTACAACAAGTGAAGCAACACTTGTCCCTTCTAGCTGACAACATGGATCTTAGGGATTTCATGTTAGGTCCCAAGAAACCACGTAAGAAACGCTTCTTATATGCCATTTTCAATGAACTGTGGAAAGTCTCCCAACAGTTTGCTGCTGAGAGATTACGTGAAATCAATAGGATTAACTTAGAAAAGGCCTTGGCTGTGGTAGACAATGGTATGACCACACTATCTTCACATATTTATTCACTGAGCAACATTGTGTCCTTGGCAATCGACATAATCGAACAAGATTTGTCTATTCTACAGCATGGATAATGTCAATTGCCCTCCATTATGCTTTTAAGCTGGATGCTCCAATCACTGCTTTCAGGCCACGTGCCATGGGGATACATTAACAGCACAAATCTGTTCTCGGTTTACAATCTGACCGACAGACAGTTGACTATGGCACGCAGAGATGCAACATACAATATGCTGCTCATTGAAAAATTAGAGAAGTTACCTTTTCTGGTAGCTGAGTCACCGTCTACTGAATGGTTAATTCATGGCTATATCACACTGCCAATAACGACGTTTCAGTTCGAATACTGCCTTAGATACATCCAAGCAGGCAGGTATGACGCATTGGGTGAAGGGTTCATACAAGAAACCTGGGAGTTACCATATAGATATAGGTGCAGAAATAAGGACACTGAAGTTTTTTTAAGTTATAAAGACTGCGGGAAGGCTTTAAGTGGGTCTTTAGTGTGCAAAGAGGTGTAGCTTTATGGAACATGTAATGCGTCGAAAGCGAACTTATCATGCTACTTGAAAGGCTCCCCAGCTGCCGTGATTCATCCGGTTTTTGAGTTACTTTCAAATGGAAGTTATTTAGTGCTGAATGATCAAGGCTGTTGTGGAATGACGCCAGGCATAGCATATCTAGTCATGGTAAACTTCAAGGTTGTTTGGTGTAAGCAAGTATTGTTTCCCCTGGCTCACACAGTTAGGGAAGCACCACTGTGGCCTTCATTGAATGTTTCCAATATACGGTTTGATTCGCTGAGCAGACTGAAAGCCATGTTGTTTCAACAGAATGTGGCCTTAACTTCAGCCCAAGAGACTTTTGATCTCCAGGCTGCAAGGTCTTCAGCAGAGATACAGGCTCTGGTCCGTACGAACTTCCCGATCCATTTAGGAGAAATGGTTCATCGTATCTTTAACATGTCTTATACGAGTGGGATCGTACACTCATTTAAGCGACTTGGATCAGGTCTCTTAACCACCTTTCAGACCATCTTCGGAGTAATTCCAGCCTTCATACACTCCATACTTGGAAGCATTTTTGGAGGGCTTCCTTTGGTCCTGTTTTCGGTAGCGGGCATCCTGATTTTAATACTCTTGCTTCCCAATGGACGTTGCAATCCCTCACGAAATAGAGAGAACACTGCTGGAACGACGTTGTCGTGATCACATGGTGTTCTCCCTGACTACACCTAGGCTGCGAGAGCTGAGTGAGCAATGGTTCATGTCTTTCAGACTGGTCTGGCTTGACTGTGTCCTGCCTGTGTTCCATTGCCTCTTCTGAGGATTCGGCTGCGTGTTGGACCTGTGTCTGACACTTCCATTGGTTGCGCCGCCGGACATAGAAGTGTTGCGGGCCCACATGTGCAGTTGTCCACAGCATATTCCCATGTTGATGACGGCATTTCTAGAGCCTCCAAGGGATGCTTCCGCTCCTGTTGGAAGGGATATTGGCTCTGCTCCAGTAGTACAGGCATCAGCATCAGGCGTGCAGGCATCTAATTCTTCCCCTGCGGCTGCCGTGGGAACCGGAGATGACCACTTTTGCTCTTTGGATATGATACTGGAAGTTCTTGAGGGACTGCCATCTGCGGATACGATGTTCAGCAATGTTGAGTCTTTAGCGCAGGATTCTTAAAACAATCTGGCCACTCCTGTGCTGGGAACCGTTTGGCAACTTTTTAAAACATTTACCAAATTGAAGGTCGAACACTGACTTTGTTTTAATTTTCTTTTTCTGCTCTAACTGAGATTCACGGCTTTCAAGGTGCTCAGTGCAATAATAATAATACATATAGGCATAGAGGACCTTTTGAATGCTTCTTTAGGGAAAAATGACTTTCTTTTATGGACATTTTTTCAGGCTTTTAAAATGCTTTTTAGTATGTTTTATGATAAATGGTTTTACACCTTTTTATAGCGTTAGCTTTATCATTACCTAGCTGACCTTGTTAACCTTTTGATGAGGAGTGGGTGTCATGTCTTTTAGGATAGCCCCATCAATGTTTACCCCATCTTTACATACATTGTCCCATCCACACAACAATAACGATTCTAAACAGGTGACCTTTTAACTAGTAGCTTGCTCCTGTCTTCTAGACACCAGGCTCTAAGTATTCTATCATAAATCCCTGTCCCTGACGTACATAAACATGTCCCCAGGCATGCCAGATTTATTCTGTATAATGGTCACCACTTTTTTTTCATCCTTGGCCAACAGCCAGCTGTGTACGATCACGCCTGTTTAGAAAAGTATTAGTGATTGTTTTCAAAACATTTATGATTGTTTTCAAAACATCCATGGTTGTTTTAAAAACATATCAATTCTAAAAAAAACCTGGAATGACCACTTTAGTATAAAAGACCCTCACTCCCCCTACAAATTAGAGAAGAATTCCTTCCAAGATTAGACGGGAGTCCTGCATGCCGAATCTTTGACACACAGTGGTCTGACATCCCTTGTGGGTTGTCATCCTCGACGCAGAGACGGGGTCCTTCGTTCTGAACCATCAGGTGAGGGGCTGATTCTTCCCTAGGGGTTTCTTGGCCACAGATACACATAGCGATACACATACACAGCTACACCTCCAGGTTAGGCGAGGTACAATTTAGCGAAATACTTAGGGCGCGCATTTTTAGGAATATGCAAGTGCTACTGTTTTTATCTGAACTGCTTATGTTCATCTTATTAGCACTATAGTAGAAATGTATCTACTATTTCCGATATTGTTACTAGCAATCTCTTTCATATACTTCTCTCTCCTGATTGTTGCAGCACATATGTTTTAAACCAGATTGTCGCTGGACCAATAAATCATTTTTGAAACGTCCTAATCGACAACCTGTGTATTTTCTGAGAGAAAGCAAGCACGAGTGTCTGAGCGAAAAGTACTGTACTGTTTTCCACGATCCCTGAGGAATCAGGGTTGTCATGTTCGGTGGTTGCCAGAGACTACATACACCACTTTAGAATACAGGGGGTGGTAGTGGCATTGTAGAGCTAGCTGGTCTAACTAGTGACATATCCTGTGGGGGTGTCCGGAAGTGGTTGGGACACCAAGCCCTCAGTTTAGGTCATCCAAAACGTGCAGGTCAAGGGGGACTTCTAGGAACTACACAACATCACTTGAACATTAATCACCAGAAAAGTACACCTCTCTGGCCACAGGTAAATAGTGTTGTTAAACGATTTATGTGAACTTTGAAAAGGATGGTACAACATGCTGCACTGGAAGGCATCAACCTCATGTGTGCTTTATGCCCAGCCCTTCATGCCTATCTTTCCACTCTTCATTCCTCGACAAGAGAAAGTCCTGCCACCTTGCTGTTCTGGAGAGCTCTTGGAATGAAGATACCACAATGGACCACCAGCCAGACAATAGACACTGACAAGATTCGTGTCACTGACACCTTTCGCAAATGCAAATTGAAGACTTACGCTGATAAGCACCGATGTGCTTGAGACACAGTTTTTGAGACAGGACACCAAGTTCTTGTCAAGAAAAAGCAGACACGCAAGATGGACACTCCATTTGATGCTGAACTGCTATGAGTTGTGGTGAGCAAAGGACACATGGTAACTGCCCAACAACCTGGAAAATCCATAACCTGAGACTTGTCACACTTTAAGCGTTTGCCTCGATGTTCATCAGTTGCAAATCTTGAGAGAGAGGCAAGTCCACCAGAGGACCCAAGTCAAGCATCTGACTCTTCTCCAGAGATGCCAGATGGAGGTGACCCTCTGTTTCGTACAACTAAATCTGGAAGACTGGTGAGAGCAACTCAACGACTCATCAAGGAGTTGTAATGTGTACATGTATATATATTTGTTCACAATTATTATTTAACGAAGGGAGAGATGTTGTGTCCTGTGTTTATGTGATTGAGGACTCTATTGGTCCTCCGCAAACTTCCTATAAGTATTACGTAATCTGGTGGGGGGTGACTGGGTGTGGTTAACAGCGGCGGCCGGCACAGGTAAGCGCGGTGAGGTGAGGCAGGGCACGGTGGTGGGAAAGTCAACAGACGACGGAATAGGTATTATTTATTTATTTAATTATACCTATTCTGTCGTCTGTCGACTTCCCCCTGGTCCCACCCCGCCGTGCCCCCACCCCGCCTCACCGCGCTTACCTGTGCCAGCCGCTGCTGGTGGTTAATGAAGTTTGTGACACAGTACATCTAGTTAACAGTAGCATGCTCCTGGGCTGGGGAAGACACTACAGTGGCCATCTTGTAATGGGGATGCAACATGTATGAAGCATTTGAAAGTAAGTGCATATACAAATGTGCAATAGTTTGTAAAAGTTAAGTACATGAATGAAGCTAAGCTGTTTACAGATGAAAAAAGTAGAATCAATTTTGAATTAAAACATGTATGTTGTTTTAATATTCAAATAAGACCTGTAGAAATCAAACAGAAGCTTCAGGAAATGGCACACAGATATTTTGCATTTCAGTCTGGGAGTATTTGGCTGCAGCAAAGAATACTGAGTATGGTTTTAAAGCATGTTCTTCACTCATGAGAATACATTTTTTTTAATGTTCATGATGCTCCTTTTGATATTGTTTGAGGTCTGGGCTTGATTTAGGCTTCTTGTGGAAGGCCTTGTGCTAGCTTTAGGCTCCTGTTTGAGGGAGATTTTGTTTTGTTTGCTTAGTATTTCAAATATGGCAGCACAGTAGCAGTCAGCAACCAGCAACAAACAGAGGGAAGCACATGTTTAGTAGGTAATTGTGCTTTGGGGCTCTTGCTGGAGGTAAATTGAGTGAGACCCTGTAAAGGGACTGCTATGAAATGAGGAATTTAAAGCAAGAGACAGGTAATTAGTGCATCTGGGTAAGTCACTCTTCTACCTGTGATTAAACACGCGTACTCATACTATTCGCTCAGCAGAGTAGGTTTAGGGCCTTGATGCTTATTGGTCCCATGTCATGAGTGGCCCCTTCAGCCACACTGGAATTTTATTCACCTGCACAATGCATCTTGGGAATGGTAGTTTTAATTTTCAACATCTTAAACAATGTAAGGTCCAGTCTCTACTGAGCCCCCTTTTCTGTACTTGACAGTGCTGGTTCAGCAAAAGAAACCTGAAAGAGAAAAGAAAATAATCTGTGTGATTGGTTTGGAGGCTGTACCTGACTAAAGTGCTTGTGGAGGGGGCGCTAGGGAAGGAAGCAGTAGGAGGAGGATGAAAAGTAGGAGAATAAGGGCCAAGAGGTGGACCACTACGAGGGCTAGGATGACCAGAGCCAAGTGGATCAGGACATAAAGAACCTGGCCCAGGGAAATTGTATCTATGAGCACCAGGATCACCAATGCCAGAGGGGACCCAGTGGACAAGGCCTTGAAGGAACAGAAGGAACAGAGATAGAAGGAATAGAAGGCCCTGGATCAGAACAACAAGATGGGCTTTGAGGGCCTGTGCACATTGACCAGAACTAGAGGGACGAGGACAACCAGGGCCAGGAGTATGAGACCCATGTAGACAGACCAAAGAGGATCAGTACCAGGAGACCAGTGGAGAGAAGGACCAGTGACAGGAGGGCCAAGCCCACAGACATCAAATCAAGGAGGACCAAGGGGACAGAAGGAAAGGAGACGAGGGCTTCAAATAGAAAGGACCAGAGCCAGAAGGGCCTTGAAACCCTAAAATAGAATGGCCAGGGGGTTATAAAGGATTATAAAGTCTAGGTCTAGTGGGACCAGGATCAGAAGGTTCAGCAGTGTCAAACTCAGGGGAATCCTAAACCAGGGTAACAAGAACTACATGAACCAGGGTGATCCACAACATATGAAGTAGGAATACCAGTGCCAGAGGGATGAGGAAGACCAGACTCAATAGAGCAATCAATAGAAGGACCATTGTCAGATGGACAAGTGCAGTGGTTGAAAAGTCAAACCAGGAGACCAGAAGGACTGGTTGGAGTAGGATGGGGCGGAAAGACAGGGACTAGAAGGGTTAGGGAAACCAAGGCCAGTGGAACTAATATCAGAAGACCCAATACATGAGGGCCAGATAAAGAAATAACAGAACTAAGACTAGGACTACATGGACGAGGTGACCAGGATCAGAAGGATTAGGAACAGGCAAATGATGGGACCAAATAAACAGGGAAGCTGAAGGAGGGGAACTGATGGGCAAATATTAAGGTGAGGAGGATGAAAAGGTCCGGGCCAGGATTCTGTGAAATAGGAGACTCGAGATCCAAGTGAGTAGGGGATGGATTATGTGGCAAGAATGACTAGTCAAACCAGGAGCAGGTAGTACAGGAACAGGAAGTTATTACACTAGCATGACACTGAGGACAAGGAACATCAGAACTAGGAAAGGCTTGGATGATCTGTGACAGGATAAGTTATTGCAGGGCCATGCGGGCAAGGAGCAGAGGATGAGGGCCAGGAGGATCAGGGCCAGATTGATGAGGGATAAGATGATCAGGACCTGAAGATCAATGGCCAGTCTGTCCAGGATACTAGGATAAGTAGGACAGGGATTAGGAAGACCAACAGGGGTAGTACCAAGGGCACCCGGAAGACTAGAGCAAGAGGACTAGGTAATCTAAAAGGATCACGACTACGAAGAACATACACAGGGCTAAGAGGGTCATAAATATAGGTACCTAGGGAACCAGTGATCGGATTACCAAGTGAGGCAGAGCAATCATTACAAGTAGCAGGACCAGGGTAAGAAGGATCTGAGGGAAGAAGGCCAATTAGCATCTGGAAGACTAGGTGGAAAAGGGCAGGAGAAGCAGGACATAAATGATAAGGCTCAGTAGGACTCGGGCAAAGAGAACCTGGATCAACAGGACCTCGATCAATGGCTGCAGTACCAGTAGGACTAAATGGACAAGTGAACAGATCCTGGAAAACAAGAACAACCCAAACCAGGAGGATAAAGACTAGGAGTGTCAGGACACGAGAAGCAAGATGGATAAGGGCATGCAGTACCAGGGCTAGGAGGTTGATGGTGAGGAGAACCAGGACAAGGTGACTAGGACCAAGAGGACCACAAAGGGACAGGAAAAGATGGGCCAAGACTGGGAGAACTAGGAAGGGCCATGATGTCCAAAGGGCAACTTTTATGATAACAAGCACAATAGGACAAGAAGGCTCAGGACAACTAGGATCAAGGAAAACAAGACTAAGATAGCAGGTGGGTCAAGTCTAGGAGAAGTAGGTCAATGAGAACCCAAACTATAAGGAAGAGGGCCAAGAGAATCAGGGACATTGGGCACAGAATCTCAAGAAGGACAAGGACTATGAAAAACAAGAATAGGTTTACCTTGCCCAGGGGTGCCAGAAAGCTGAGACCAGGTTCACAGGCAGCCAGAGTCAGAAGGCAAAGTTTTAAGAGGATAAGGAAATAAAGAACTAAGGAGACCAGGAAGATCAGGGCAAAGAGGATCAGTTACATCAGGACCAGGATGACTACAGCCTGGAGGTCCAGGCCACAGGAAGATGAGTAACAGGATGCCCAGGTCCAGGAGGACCAGATGAAGGAGGATCATGAAAGGTTTGTATAGCAGCACGAGGACAAGCAGCAGGAAGACCATGGCCAAGAGGATCAGGACCAAATCCAGGAAGACAAGATCTAAGTCAATAGGACCGGGGGCAAGCATAAGCTAGGAATATGAGGGGGTCTGTACCAAGAATAACAGGAGGGCCAGAGTCAGGAGGACCAGGACCAGAGCTAGGAGGATTAGAAGGATCAGCACCAATAAAACCAGGAACAACCCTAGGAGTGCCAGGGGGCCCATGACCATAGAACTAGGGCCCAGCGTACCAAGTAGAGGAGAAAGACCAGGACCTGGGGGTAGTAGAACCAGGGTGAGGAAGATCAGGAGGAGAAGGACAGCCAGAAACACTAAGGGGACTGGACCCGGATGTCCAGGAGGACCTGGACCAAAATCATGAGTCTCAGAATGACCCAAATAAAGAGAACTAAGAGAGCCCATTGGGTGCATTGCCAGAAGGACATTGGGGCCGATTCACAGAACTAATCTGAGATAAAATCCTAAACTTACTACTTTTGGTATTCACAGAAGGCATTTAGTAGTAGTAAAGTTAGGACTCCTAACTTTACTACTACTAAACTGAGACAAAATCCTAACTTTATGACTTTCAGTATTCACAAAAGGCATTTAGTAGTAGTAAAGTTAGGACTCCTAACTTTACTACTACTAAACTGAGACAAAATCCTAACTTTACGACTTTCGGTATTCACAAAAGGCATTTAGTAGTAGCAAAGTTAGGAGTCCTAACTTTACTACTACTAAATGCCTTCTGTGAATACCAAAAGTAGTAAGTTTAGGATTTTATCTCAGATTAGTTCTGTGAATCGGCCCCTATGAGAGCAAGGCACAGGGCCGGGAGGATAAGTATTGTCCAAAGCAGGGAGACAAGATCTAAGAGGGCAAGACCTATGAATGCTAGGACACAAGGGCCCAGGTAGACTGAGGTGACCAGCAGGACCTGGAACTGATGTACCTTGAATCAGATGAGCAGGGTGAGAAGGATGAGAAGGATCAAGTAAAATGGACGAGGGACAAGAGGATCAGGAAAGAAAAAAAAGAGCTAGGAGAAAGGGGCCTTAAAGGACCAGGATGCCCCAAATGGCCAGAAAAAGAAGATTAGATATACAAAGACCCAAACTAGGAGGAACAGAAACAAAAGGTCCAAGTCTAGAGGGCACAAAACCAGGAAAAGAACATGGACTGTGAGGACCAGGAATAGGAAGGCCATTGCTAAGCAAACCAGATAGAGAGTGAGGAAGACTAGGCAAACAGGACCTGAAGAATAAAGAGGAGATCGCAAAGCAACCAGAGGCAACAGGACAAAAGCTAAGAGGACTAGGGCATTCAAGACCAGTGGCACCACAACCAAGGGGAAAAGGAAGCTCAATTCACAAAGGCCCATAGTATGAGGACCTGGCATACCAGGACAAGCAGGACAACGATGAGAAGGAAAAGGAGGACTAGGACAAGGAAGGCCCGGCTGACATGAGCAATGATGACCATGACTAAGAACAGCTAAGAATTGGATGACCTGAACAAGTAGGATCAGGAAAAAAAGTGGACAAGTTAGTTCAAGATGACAATGAGCAAGTTGACCAGGGACAAGAGTATCATGACATGTTGGAGGAGGACCCAGAGAACTAGTCTGGTCAGGAGTAGAGTAGATGGACTAGGGCCATTAGGACCAGCAACCAGATGAGCAGGATTAGATGTACTAGAAGGATCAGAATAAGGAGGAAGAGGAACAAAGCAAGGAGGACTAGAGAGGTCAGTGCCAGGGGGCCAGAACCTGAAGTTCCAAGTGGAGCAGGAAGACTAGGAACTGCGGTATTAGGACCAGGCTGATGAAGATCAGGGGAACCAGGACAACCAGAGCCACGAGGACCAATGGGACCCGACTAGGACCATACTGACCAGGCCCAGTCCGAGCGGACTTAATAAGGATGAACAGGACCAGTGAAGGTAGCGCCAGGTGGACCACAAGGACAAGAACCAGGGCCAGGAGAATCAGGATGACCCAAATCAGGAAGACTAGGAGTGCCAGGCCTAGGAAATCGGGGACAACAGTGATAGGTTGATAAGGACCCAGCAGACCAGCAGGATCAGAGTGAGAATCAGTAGTGCCAGGAGGACCAGGAAGGGCTAATACAAGGATGAGCCAGGAGCAGAGCCTGGACAACCAGGGTCAGGAAGGATTACAACCAGGACACCCAGTTTCAGAAAACCAGTACCAGGGTGACACCAACTAGTTAGACCAGGCTCATGGTGAGGATCAGAAGAAGCAAAACAACCCAGAAAAGGAGGATTTGGAACAGGAGTAGGAGGAGGACCAATGCCTAAACACACAGAAGGACCTGGAAGTGACGTAAGAAGACCAGGATCAGGAGGACACCCATGTTAGTCTAGGCCACATGTATTAGGATATCCCTTTTGTAAATAGTTCTTATTCATGATTCTTACACTGCCAACCCCTTGAAAGCCCCACCTCTTCAGCCCATGCAAAGAACTAGTAAGCATTTGCTGAAAAAACAGGGCATACAAAGTTAATAAAAAGCCAGGACTGTTACACATTGACCTCTGAGTGTAGTCGACATGGTCTGATGCTGACACGGTAGTTTGAGGGTGGATCTGAGGGCACAAGAAATTAAACTTGGGAGTGGAGTTTAAAGGTGGATGTGTGAAAATCAGTGTGGTCTGTGAAGGATAGCAGAAAAGGTTTGAGAAACTCAGAAGGCTGAAGTCAGGAAGAAATGGTTAATGTCTAACAAAGGGGTCAAAGGGATATGGAAATCAGCAAAGGAAAGCTCAAAATCATAAGAAGAGTCTGATGAGCAGAAGAGGGGGTGATAGAGACTCCAGATAGATCGTCTCACATGGTCCAAAGAAAGATTCTGTGTGAACCCCAGATCTTTGCGCTGACATTCCATGCATGTTTTTGTGAGGTGGGTATGTAGCAAGGGGCAGGTTTACTAAAAAGTCACACAATGCAAAGCAGCAAGACAACTTGCTGTGTTGTGTGACAAGGAGAGAGCAGAAATGTGCCATATCTACTCAAATATGACATTTCTACTCTCTCCCTGCGTTGGAACCCTGTGTGCTGCACAGCGCTGACAGAGGCACCTTTGCGACATGGTGCAAGGGTGCCTGCATTACCAGTTGGATTATGTTTGTGCAGGAATGGGCACCTTCCTGCACAAATACAATCGTTTGATGCATTTTACTCTTTCTATGTGTGCTGCAGAATGCTATGATAATATGGCAAAACGTGCTAGCTGTGTGGTTCACCTGCTTATTAAATGACAAAGTATTTTTAAAGATGACTCCCAGGTTTTTAGAAAACTCTACAGAGGCTGGTAGATGACCACGGGACTCTGGCCACCAGATCATAGACCAGGTAGACTTCTGTGTTCCTAATACCAGCACCTCTGTTTTTTACATTAAGTTTGAGATAGTTGACTCTTATCCAACAGCTAATTCTTGACTTACATTCCTTGAACCTAACTGCCACAGCAGGTACATCATCCATGAGCGATACAATAATTTGGGCATCGTCTGCATAAGACAGCACTTGGAAACCAAAGTATCTAATCAATGATACCAGGGAGGAAACATGCAGGTTGAGAGTAGGGCTACTGAGGAATCGTGAGGCATTCCACATGGAGGTCTGAAGGCTTTAGCCCTGAACTACCAAAACCTTTTGTAATAGTCACAGATCATCAGGCATTGATGACTTTTTTGGTAATCCAAAAGCAGAGAGACCTCTTCACATTGAAAGATGAGGTTTGGGGTTAATGAATTATAATTTTAAAGTCATTCACAAACCAGGAAAGGAATATTATCCAGCAGATTACTTGTCCAGGAATACAATTAACATGAACAAGGAACAAGGTAATGAAGTTGAAAAATATGTGCATTTTATAATCAAATCGATAATTCCTGAAACAATTTCAGAACGGGAGTTAATTTATTAATCTACCAATGACAATACTCTTGAAGAAGTAAGACAGATAATAACTTCAAACAATTGAAAACACATAAATGTTATGACAAATTTTCAACCTGGCATAAACAAAAGGGATATACCTGTGTTTACAAATGTACAAAATGAATTAATAAGAACCCTATCTGGTATTCTTCTAAGAGGTAACAGAATAGTTATCCCGCATACATTGCAGAAACGCGTCATTGATTTGGCACATGAAAGTCAAAGAGGGATATCTTCAACAAAAGGTATTTTGTATGGAAAGGTATGGTTTCCAAGACTTGACAGTCAAGTTAAGAGGTTTTACAGGCCTGTCACCTATGCCAATGCACTACAAGAGAAAGGAATGATGAGGGGTTACACATGTCTAAACTTCAAGATGCTGTGTGGTCGGAATTAGTGTGTAATTTCCATGGACCATTGGATTCTGGACAATATTTTTTGTCATAGTTGATGAATACTCTAGATTTCCAATTGTAAAAATGGTGTAATCCACTTCTGTGTCTGTGATACTTCCCGTTCTAGATGACTTCATCTCCACCTTTTAACGGGAATGCATTTCATACATTTCTTGAATATATGGGAGTGGTACATAAAAAATATTCTCCACTTTGGCCACAACCTAATGGAATAGTGGAGAGGTTGATGGCAACTAAGAAGAAATCTATTCAGAGAGCTATATTGTCACACATTTACATAAATCAAGCTCTGTATCAGGTCTTACATGATTATAGGAATACACCTAGAGGATCAAAGGGAAAATATCCTTCAGAGTTGTTATTTGGGCAGGCCAGACAAACACATCTGCCACAAGTGCTGTTAAAACCACCTAGAGAACATGATCAAATTGCAAAGAAAGATGAAATGATGAATGTTTCAGAAAAACAGCAAGAACATTCAAGAAACTACAAATATTCATTAAACAATACTCATTTTATTTCATGTATTTATTTATTTGTTTATTTGCTAGTTTGCTTTTATTTGTCAAAGAATGAATAAGATGTAGTGATGTAATACAGAATGTATGAATGTTGTTAAGTGCGCATTCATCGAGCGCGCTAGTGACAGCGACATAGGAATTCTTCCCGTTTCACCCACAGCGTCTCTAACGCCGGATGCGGGAACCACAACTCCCATGAGGCCTTGCGCGTCACGCACGACGTCGCAAGAGACTGCCCTTAAAGGAGGAAGTGGAACCCGGCCAGGCGTCGGAAATTCTTCGTTCCAGCCGTGACTGCTTTTTCCCGAGTTTCCTGGAGAGGTCTGGTAAGGGTGCTCTGCACCAATACTCTCTCTCTGTTATTGCTGGATTGTAGTTATGTTACCTACCGTCCTCCGTTGGTGAGCTTCTCTGCTCGTGCGGAGGAAAGTCCTTGGGTCCTTGTTCTTGTATGGCATGTCCTGCCAGTTGGAATTATTTTGACTTTGTTACGAGCAGTTCCTGAACACTAGCGGCAAATTCTATGCAACTGTATTTCGTGGTGAAGTCTCACCCCTTATTGTTTATTTCTACATCGTGTGGATTATACAAATATTGGTGAAGTAACCTTACATTCGGATTGAGACACTAAAGACTGTGTTAATTGCTTGGATATATTTCTGGAGTAAGGTCTATATTCAATTGGTCTTCTGGCTCTATTTTAACAGGGGTAATAAGGAGTGGTATGGGACTATGCTCTATCCCTGTGATGAAATGTGGAGTTTGGAAAGGGTAGGTTGCTGGTAAAGTCTACTCATGTGTATCATTCGTGCCCTCCCTAAACGTTCTGTATCTACTATCAGAAGTGATGTATGTTCAATGAATGGTTTCTTCTATGTTTCCCTCAATACAGCCATAACAAAGCGAGTGGTATTACCACATCGAAGCCATACTCTTTATTGAAGTATCTCATCCTACGGGTGTCATTCTTTTTTTTGTTACAGGTATAGGAGGTGGCACTGCCCATTTATAGTTTTTATATGTATGTGTTATGAACCCATGACTAGAAGGTATTTATGATTGTGGTTGTCATTTCAGGTCTCCCTCCCTGCTGTTCCCTTCCTTTCCTTCCCTCACTTGATCCTCCCACTGACCTGTGCCATTACGGCTATTTAGGCTTGGGTAGATCAAGAGGTGGACCATTCTGAGCATTCTGAGCAACAAACCGATCCTGAGGACAGAACTATCCGACAGAATTTCCGACCCACGAATTATTGTCCTCCCGGTCGGGTTGTGCTGGAATGGCCACCCTAGAAGATGTTATAGCTGTTCTTGCCAATGTTCAGGCTGAGTTAGTTGCATCCCGCCAGGAAACTGCAGATTTAAAAGCCAGGGTTGAAGGTATGCAGAGAAACCCGTTTAATGCAGGTGCCCCGGCAGCAGCGCCTACTAATGCGGTAGTAGTTGAAATGCCTGTTTCCATACCATTAGCGACCCCAGAGAGGTTCCATGGGGATTCTGGTAAGGTACAAGTGTTCAAACGCAGGTCATGCTCCACTTCTCCTGCAAACAAAGGTCGTTCCCCACTAACCAGGCGAGAGTTGCCTTTCTTATTTCGTACTTAGCCGGTGATGCGGCACAGTGGGCAGTACCCTTGGTTAATAGGGATGATCCCCTCCTCCATGATTGGGAAGCGTTTAGAACCGAATTCCTAAAAGTATTTGACAGACGAGCTGAATCCTATACTGCTGATAGGGAATTACTGGAGTTGAGGCAGGGTAATAAAGACCTATTGGTGTATCTAAATGCATTTAGGAGGTTGGTGGCTGAAACAAAATGGCCTGAGACCAAACAAGCGGCACTCTTCCATCAAGGGTTACGGGAAGAACTCAAGGATGTTATTGCTCAGATTGACCCGCAACCTACCACGTGTGAGGATTTGATTAGTCTCGTGCTACGCCTGGATCATAGACTTAGTGAGCGAAAAGGGGATCACAAAAGGAAGGCGAGAAACCTGCCATCATATGAAAGACAGAGAACCACAGAGCTTAGTAACGCCTCAGGATCTGAACCCATGGAGGTTGGAACTATACGGGCAGCATTAACTACGGCAGAAAAAGACGTCCGTCGCAAGCAAGGTCTCTGTCTATACTGTGGCAAGAAAGGACATTTTGTCAGGGAATGCCCTGTGAAACCCAAGACTAATCGATTTCGTAACAGTAGGATGGCAACTGCCGCCATGGATACGGCGTCGGAAAACTAACCGACTCAAAGAAAGAAGAAGGGGTTTCTTGGAGTCAGGCATACATCCCTTCCTTACAAAACAACGACCCAGCTGCACAAGGACATTTGTTCATCGATATACTGTTGCTCATACAAACAGATCGGGTACAAGCATCAGCCATGATCGATTCTGGAGCCACTGGCATATTCATGGACGTAGGAGAAGCAAAACGCAGAGGCATATGTCTTGTGCCCAAAGACCCGCCAGAAGAAGTCTATGCAGTAGACGGAAGGAAATTAGATACAGGACCCAAAGGGTATAACACAGAAGAAATAGAGGTCCAATACGGAGCTTCCCACAGTGAGCACATAGTATTCAACATCATACAAGCCCCACAATATGGGATCATCCTGGGTTTACCGTGGTTGTAAAAACACAATCCGGAAATCAATTGGGCAGACAGAACAGTGCAAGTAAACTCTCCCTACTGTTTGGAACATTGTTTCAAGAGCCAAGAAGGACCTGCTACAGCTTTAGCCTTTGGTATGTGTATAGCCACCGCTGCTGAAAAGGATATCCAACTACCCACGGTATATCAGGAATACGTAGAGGTGTTTAATGACGTCCAGGCGGAAGAACTACCACCCTATAGACAGTACGACTGTCAAATCGATCTCGTTCCTGGGGCAGTAGTACCTAGTGGGAGGAAGTACGCCTTGACTGAGCCCGAGAATCTCCACCTTAGAGCCTATTTGGACAAATATTTAGAACTAGGTTTTATCCGCCCCTCTAAGTCTCCTGCGGCGTCCCCGCTTTTTTTATACCAAAAGCGAATGGCGAGCTACGCGCCTGTATAGACTTTAGAGTGTTGAACGCTATTACGGTGAAGAACCGCTACCCCTTACTGCTGATCCCGGATTACTGGAACAAGTAAAAAAGGCAAAAATCTACACCAAATTGGACCTCAGGGGAGCCTATCACCTGGTTCGCATGAGGAGCGGCGACGAGTGGAAAACGGCTTTTAACACCCGTTATGGGTTATTTGAATACTTGGTAATGCCTTTCGGGTTGTGCAACGCCCCTGCGGCGTTTCAATACTTTCTGAACGACGTGCTTCGTGAAATCCTAGACCACTATGTTGTGGTGTATATTGATGATATTCTCATCTATTCAGACAATGAGAATGCTCACATCCAACATGTGGAATCCGTGTTACAAATCCTGCAGAAACACCACCTGTTCTGCAAATTAAGTAAGTGCGAATTCCACGTTAGAACAGTGGAATTCCTCGGTGTCATGCTCAATCCATCGGGACAAGAAATGGCAGAAAGAAAGATCACAGCTGTAAAGGATTGGCCTCCCTCCCAGAACGTTCGGGATGTGCAATGTTTCATTGGATTCGCAAACTTCTACCGACGATTCATAAATCAGTTCTCCTAACTGGTTGCACCCATAACACAACTAGTGAGAAAAGCACAGAAGTTCGAGTGGAATAAAGAGGCCCAAGATGCATTCCTTGCCTTGAAAACAGCCTTTGTAACTGCCCCAATATTGACTCACCCGGATCCCGAGAAACCATACGTTGTCGAGGCAGATGCCTCTGATGTTGCGTTGGGAGCCATATTATCACAAAGACACTCTTCCACGGGACAACTCCATCCGGTGGCATACATGTCCAGAAAACTCAATGACGCAGAAAGGAACTACTACATAGCAGAAAAGGAACTCTTGGCTATTAAGGACGCCTTCGTGGAGTGGAGACACTTTCTGATGGGAGCCCGGCACGTGGTTACGGTGTATACAGACCACAGAAACCTACAATTCATGACAGCAGCTAGACATCTTACCCCACGTCAGCTCCGATGGATGTTGTTCTTCTTGGAATATCATTTCATTATTACATATCGGCCTGGCTCTGAGAACAAAAAAGCAGACTCCCTCACCAGGCAGTCATCTGTCAAAGACCCGGAATGCATTCCGGAGCGTTCCATCATTGACCCCACAAAAGTGCTGTGTGTGATACAACCGGATACCTTTCTCAAGGAAGTACTCTAGGGTGTTAACTCTTTTTCTTGGAGAACCTGGCTAAAGAGCCGTACAGAATGGCAAGTAAAGAACGGCTTCCCAATGAATAGGAATCGTCTTTTAGTGCCTACCCAGAAGCTGAGGAAACAAGTGTTCCACTGGTGTCATGTTATACCGAGTGCAGGACATCATGGGGTAGAAAAAACCGTAGATCGCATTAACAGGCAATTCTGGTGGCCATCTCTTCGGATGGACTTTAAAGAGTGGATAACAGCTTGTGAAGTCTGTGCGAAAATGAAGTCCGATCATCGTCGCCCACAGGGTTTGTTACAGCCGCTCCCTACTCCTAGTAGTCCCTGGGAGAACATATAATTTGACTTTATTGTTGGACTACCGCCAGATAAGGGATGTACCGTGATTCTGGTAGCCATCGACTATTTAACAAAGATTGGACATTTTGTCGCCTGCAAGCAGATACCTTCAGCAGGCCAGCTAGCTCGTTTACTGATGTGGAATGTTGTTCGCTTGCATGGTTTACCGAGAACTATTGTGTCAGACAGGGGTTCTCAGTTCACTGCCCAGTTCTGGAGAGTATGGTGTTCATCACTGCATATAACCACGGCCTTGTCTACAAGTTTCCACCCCCAAACGGACGGGCAGACAGAGCATCTCAACCAAACGCTTAAACAGTATTTGAGATGCTACGTGGATAATAGCACGGAGGAGTGGGTGGATTACCTTTGGCTAGCTGAAATTGCCTATAACAACGCCACACACAGTTCCACACATACGTCTCCGTTTTACTGCACCTACGGTCATCATCCAAGGTTTCTTCCCTTTATCCATCCAACAGAATTTACCAACTTACCAGAAGTAACAAAAAGAGTGGCCCATATCCAAGAGACATTGGTAAAGACACAAGAGTACCTAAGGACAGCAAAGATCAAATACAAGGCTACAGCGGATAAACACAGATGCCCAGGTCCCCTGTACAAAAAAGGGGACACTGTTTGGCTATCTACCAAAAATATACGCTTTAGGAAACATAGCGTGTTTAACCCCAGATATATTGGACCCTACAAGATTAGTAAATGCATTAGTCCGGTGACCATGAAATTGGATTTGCCTTCACACCTGCGTATTCATCCCATTTTTCATGTATCTTTATTAAAACCCTCCTTCATCCCAGTCAGAAAGCTGCCTCCGCCTCTCCTGGTTAATGAGGACACAGAGTATGAAGTGCGGGGTATTCTAGACTCTAAAATGCGTGGCCACAACCTATGGTACCTGGTGGCCTGGAAAGGTTACGGCCCTGAAGAGAACTCGTGGGAACCTGCTTCCGGGGTACACGCACCTAGATGAGTGTCTTCCTTTCACAGAAAATACCCACAGAACCCGAGCCCCCTAGCGCGCTCTCGTTAGGGAGGGGATGAACTGTTAAGTGCGCATTCATAGAGCGCGCTAGTGACAGCGGCATAGGAATTCTTCCCGTTTCACCCACAGCGTCTCTAACGCCGGATGCGGGAACCACAACTCCCATGAGGCCTTGCGCGTCACGCATGACGTCGTGAGAGACTGCCCACAAAGGAGGAAGTGGAACCCGGCCAGGCGTCGGAAATTCTTCGTTCCAGCCATGACTGCTTCTTTCCGAGTTTCCTGGAGAGGTCTGGTAAGGGTGCTCTGCACCAACACTCTCTCTCTGTTATTGCTGGATTGTAGTTATGTTACCTACCGTCCTCCATTGGTGAGCTTCTCTGCTCGTGCGGAGGAAGGTCCTTGGGTCCTTGTTCTTGTATGGCATGTCCTGCCAGTTGGAATTATTTTGACTTTGTTACGAGCTATTCCTGAACACTAGCGGCAAATTCTATGCAACTGTATTTCGTGGTGAAGTCTAAGATTCCAGCTAAGATTCTGGAAACCTACCTCAACTCTCATCTTAGCACCTACCTAAAAGATTTCCATCTACTTGATGGCTCTCAACATGGATTCAGAAGACATCATAGTACGGAAACAGCATTGACGGCTGTATTTAATAATATCCGGACTCAAGTGGACGCAGGGCACACCACCCTCCTTGTTCTACTTGATCTTACCGCAGCCTTTGATACCCTGTCTCCGTGCAGATTGATTGACCGCCTCAGAGAGATAGGTATCGGGGGCTCGGCTTTGGGGCTTCTTGTCTCCTTTCTCAGTGAGCGGGCACAGACGGTTAAGCTTGGGCAATTCTACTCAGCCCCCAAATCCTTGTTGTGCGGTGTTCCTCAGGGCTCCTCCCTGAGCCCCACTCTTTTTAATATCTATGTTGCTCCTCTTGCGAAGGTTGTGAGATCCTATGGGTTAGAGGTGTTGTCCTATGCGGACGACACCCAAATAATGGTGTCTTTTTCGCATAGTATGAAGGATTCTGCCCTTAACTTCAGGAACTGTATGCAGGCAGTTTCCTCCTGGATGGTGGAAAATTTTCTGGAATTAAATGGAGAAAAGACGGAGGTCTTGATCTTTGGGAGTAAACAGGAAATCTGGTCCAGTGACTGGTGGCCGGACGCGCTTGGCTTCTGTCCCTCCCCGGTTTCCCATGGTAAAAACCTTGGGGTCATCGTGGATAATTCACTGTCCCTAAGCTTGCAGGTTAGCAGGACAGTCTCCACGTGTTTTGGGATCATTAGGATCCTACGGAAAATCTCCCATTATCTCTCTTTCGATGCACGTAAGCAGGTCGTCATTGCCCTGGTAACGTCCAGATTGGACTATTGTAATGCCCTTTATTTGGGCATCAACAAAGGCTTAGTGCGACGTCTGCAGATGGTGCAGAACGCCGCAGCCAGGTTGGTGATGGATTTACCAAAATATCATTCAGTCACTGCCTCCATTAGGTTGCTGCACTGGCTGCCTGTGGGCCGTAGGATCCTCTTTAAGACCTTGTGCATGACTCACGATGCCTACTACGGGTCAGGTCCTGAGGCGATTAAGCCTATTGTCCATCGTTATGTTCCTAGCAGGCGGCTCCGGTCCGCAGATAAGAATCTGCTAATAGTACCGAGATTCAAGAAGGTTACATGGGGAGGTAGAGCTTTTTCCACGGCTGCTGCTAAACTGTGGAACTCCCTCCCGGAACAGCTCTCAAGTCAGGTGTCCCATTCTCTTTTCTGCAAGGCCATAAAGACATGGCTTTTCTCACAGACCTCGGTATGAGCATGTCTCCTTGTCTGCACCCTCATGTCCGCATATAGCGCCTTGACGCCCTTGGGCTTAGTTCGCACTCTACAAATTTTATATTCATTCATTCATTCAAGTCTCACCCCTTATTGTTTATTTCTACATAGTGTGGATTATACAAATATTGGTGAAGTAACCTTACATTCGGATTGAGACACTAAAGACTGTGTTAATTGCTTGGATATATTTCTGGAGTAAGGTCTATATTCAATTGGTCTTCTGGCTCTATTTTAACAGGGGTAATAAGGAGTGGTATGGGACTACGCTCTATCCCTGTGATGAAATGTGGAGATTGGAAAGGGTATGTTGCTGGTAAAGTCTACTCATGTGTATCATTACTGTTGTGCCCTCCCTAAACATTCTTTATCTACTATCAGAAGTGATGTATGTTCAATGAATGGTTTCTTCTATGTTTCCCTCAATACAGCCATAACGAAGCGAGTGGTATTACCACACCGAAGCCATACTCTTTATTGAAGTATCTCATCCTACGGGTGTCATTCTTTTTTTTGTTGCAGGTATAGGAGGTGGCACTACCCATTTATAGTTTTTATATGTATGTGTTATGAAACCATGACTAGAAGGTATTTATGATTGTGGTTATCATTTCAGGTCTCCCTCCCTGCTGTTCCCTTCCCTTCCTTCCCTCACTTGATCCTCCCACTGACCTGTGCCATTACGGCTATTTAGGCTTGGGTAGATCAAGAGGTGGACCACTCTGAGCAACAAACCGATCCTGAGGACAGAACGATCCGACAAATATAGAATGTATGTGTTCAAAACCACTTATAGAATGTTACTTTTCAAGTCAATTACAGGAGAAGCGCTGAGGACAAAGAGTTGAAGGAGGCTGTCTCAGCAGAATAATGTCAATAAACATATTTGACATGTTATGATCGTCTCTGCATCATTAGACTAACCACTTGCCATCTATCAACCAGAAGGGAATGCAATAGGTTAAGTCCCTTGCCCGTTTTGCCCAGTTGAGAGAGGCATCATGTTAAAAGCACAAGGGAGACAGTATCAAAGGTCCCGGATAGGTCAAGCATGATCAAGATCTTAGCTCCTCCACAATCAACCTGGCCTCTGATACTGTCAGACGCCGCCACCAGTGCGGATTATGCGCTATAGCATTTCTAAAGCCAGCCTAGGAAGGATCAAGGAGATCATATGTTTCAATGAACTCCATCAGTTGCTGGTTCAGATGTTTTCCCAATATTTTTGCAGGTGTAGGCTGTAAGGAAATTGGCCAATAACTCTTACGTTACTCCGGGTTTAGGTTAGTTATCTTGAGCAAAGATTCTTTACATAGACTGGGAAACTGTTCTACATCAATTATCTGGCTGAGGATCAGAGTGAGATGTGCAGTTAAGTAGTCAGGAGTTTATTGCAGAATTTCAGACAGACAGGGCTCTAGCGGGGAGCCTGATTTCATTCCCAACAGATGTTTTTTAAATTGGTCACCGTGACCTGCGAAAAACATGAAAACACTGATCGGATCTCTACTGAAGGACTCAAGTGCTCATGGTATCCTGATCACATGAAGGATAAAACTCAGAGTAGATATTCAAAAAATGTTCTCTAAAGAAAGTGGCTAACTCCTCGCAGAATCCTTGATAGTAACTAAGGGGCCGATTCCGATCTTGGCCGGTAGTGCTCCGAATCGGATTCGGATTCACCGGATCCGATTCGGAGCCCTGTTTCCCGACCGAATCGTACGCGGGTCCGGCTGAGCGAGTACGATGCAAGCACCCGCGAAATCGCCGACCGACTCGAACGCGGCTTCAACACGCTCCGACCGACTCGCATGGACACGACTCGCACCGCGTTATGGAGACGTTTCCCGGCCGGGTAAGTACGATGCGCGCCGCGAGCAGTCCGACCGACTCGCGCCGTCCGGCTCGAAAAAGCTGTCGGAGCCGGACTTTGGGGGTCCGCGCCGGACCCCCCTGTACGCGTAGGCGCGCGAGTCGCACACAGGGGGGACCCATGGGTCCCCCCTACCTGTGCATGTACGCCGCGATGCGCTTGGACACATACATGCTGTAGGGGGCGCCCTTGTCCGCCTCGCACCCATTGAGTCAATGGGAGCCCGCGTACGCGTTGTACGACAGGCTCCCATTGACTTCAATGGGAGTCCGACCGACTCGAGTCCGATGGCATGCGTGCACATCGTACTCGTTCGGTCGGACTGCTAGGGTCCGATTCGGTCGGAATTCTCTCCGGGTCCGGCTCGGTCGGAGAGATTTCCGGCCGGAATCGGAATTGGCCCCTCAGTGTTCATGGAGATGGAGGATTGGCTAAAGAGTTGATGATTTTAAATAACCCTTAGAGGAGTTATCAGCTAATCTGATTTTCTGAGTAAAAAATATAGATTTGGCCTAGAAAAATAACCTGTTTATAGGCTTTTTTCTTATGGGTCCATAGTTATGCACCATTTGCGTTTCTGCCGGTAGTAAATCTGCCTCAGCTTTTTAAGCTGCTCTGGAAGCCAGTGGGCCGTATATTTACATCTAAAAAGTTTATATGATTTCAGGAAAGGAAAAGTCTCTAATGGTGAGACTATTCAGTTAAGAAAATCCTCAGCAGGCTGACCCGAGTCTAGGTCACAGCAAAAAGGAGTTTCATATGTGCTTCCTTCAGGTTGGCGCACAAGACCATTTTCCAGTTCTGCCTTAAATTAGGCAGGTTCGGAGACCTAGGCGGGTCAGTGGCGGAGTGGGAGGGGAACTGGAAAGGCTACCACCCAATGGTTGGACCAGCTATGTGGGATAATATCCTGAAGCCTGATTCCATTGGAATTGCTAAAAATCCTATCTAGCGTGTGTCCTATTACGTTTGTGGGAGGGTGAACTATCTGTGCAAAACCCATGCTGGACATAAAATCAATAAAGGGAGAGGAGTCTTGAGGGACAGTGGCCTCTAAGTAAAAATGAAAGTCCCCAAGAATGGTAAAATTTGCCTTTAAAAGAAAAGGTTTAATAACTTGACCAAAGGATAACAGAAAACTAGCACATGAACCAGGGAGTGATAGACAAGGAGACCGGAAAAAGTAAAGCCCTCATACATTTTCAATTTAAAAAAGGCAGCCTCAACATTGGCATGAGGTTGAGGGAACAAGACATCGAATGTGCAATATGGAGAGTCCCTGAAAAAGATGGCCAGCCCTCCCACCCATTCTAGAGAGGAGATCCAGTCTGCCAAAAGCATATCCAGGTGGGGCCGCCTCAAACAGATCTGGGCGAGAGTCTGCCCGTGCCCAAGGTTCCATGACAAAAAGCAATCCAGATTAAGAGTTTGTACAAGTGGCATGTCTTCAAGCCTGTTCTTGGTTAAAGAGCACACCTTGATTAAAGCACATGCAATCATACTTTCAGTTAACCCAGCAGCAGACCCAAGCGGCCCCTTCCCTGTACTTTCAAATGGGCCTTCTCGGCCCGACAGCCTGTGTTGAAAGCCATACTTTGAGTATGTATTCACATTCAAGCTGTCCTAGTTGAAAAAGGGGCAATCAACTGACTTACTTTGAGGCCAGAGATCTAACAGCTGCAATCCTGAGTACATTATGGGGACGTTAGCTTCTGGGTCTCACTTGAAATTGGAGGATCCCCGGTGCGAGGCGCAGTCTGGGCATGGGCAGGTGCAGACTGGCTTGCATTTGGCTTGACCGCTGTGCACCCGCTGTGCTCCACTGCTGCACGGATGCCCAAGCATACGCTTTAATTAGCCCAGCCTCAAAGGAGGCGTGGAAAGCCGAGCCGGGTCTCTCCCAGCAAAAGAAGCAGGTGGGGGAGAAAACATTACCTGGAGTCCCGTAACTCCAGCCTACTAATGAGGCTCACCTGCATAGAGGGTGTATGTGGAAATAAAACACTAAGTAAAATAAATGTGTGAAAGCATAACACACTAAAATCTGCTAAAAACATACCCAAAAAGTACAACCAAGATGTTGCTCCTATTTAGAGCCAGGCACCTCCGAAAAGTGGTGCGGATGCCGTATGAGGAAAAGAAAGATTAGCCTCTTGGCCAAGCTGATAAAAAGTCCCAGATGTATCGAAATATGGGATTGTAAGCAATGGGATTTCCCCACCAAATCTTGCCTGGATATTTTTGCTTTTTGACCACCTGGTATGTGTTCATTTTACTGTGGGTGAGCCCCACCACTGGTGAATTACCCACTGTTAGTGCATGGTAAATGGACTGTGAGTGTTTTCCGTCAGTGTCCGCCTTTTATGGCAGGGCCGCTGTGACGCACCAAGGGTAAAGGGCACATGGCAAGTTACACATGTGCCCCTAGAGGAGATGTGACTAGTGACTCCTGGGTGATGCCATTTTTGAATTGTCACAGCATGCTGTGCAGGGGGGTTGGGACAGGGGCTCAGAGGTGATTTAACAACCCAGGATCGGCCAGAGATACCTCACTTCTAGAACCTTCCACCCCCACTTAATAGGTCTTGGCAAGGGGGAGCGCTCTCTCTTGGTTGTGTTTTGCTGCTGGGATCTGGAACTGAAGGTTGCAGCCATGGTCAACTGGAAGGATGAATCACCTGATATCCATCTAGACTAAGGACTCTGACTACAATTGCCCCCAGGAACAGTGGAGCTCCACCCAGGACCAGGGAAGCTGGCCCCCTTACACCCACCTGAGGACTACTTGGGAGTAAGAACTGGACTTCTACACTACGGAGGAGAGAAGCCCCAACAACAACAAAAAGTAGAAAGGCTGGTGCAGAGAGCCAGTGGAGCAAGCTCCCTGCAAAATTCACCACCTTGGAGGCCAGAGGAATGTGTCCCAGGTGGCAAGGGCTCGCCACCAGTCACAAAATAAGCACAAAAGCATGCAGAACAGCTCAATGGGGCCTAAGATACGGCAGGAGAAAGATTCGATCTTTGACTCCCCCCAGCAAGGCCCAGAGCATGTGGAGCTCCACCTCTCAAGAACTTCAAACACTCGGATTGGGCCAGGGTCCGGGGATCACCGCAATGAGTGAATTGTAAATTTTTCCCCTGGAAGCTAAGAGGGTCAGGAATCCCAACCCCCAGGCGGCCATATTTTGGTAATGGGGACTGAGACCCCCAACTCCTGGCCCCCTGCCGCCAAAAGGAAGGCGGGAGTGGTATAATGCTCTCACAAAGAGAATAAAGGGGTCTGAGATCCCAAATATGGGCCTGACATTTTCTGGGACAGGGGGAGTGCCGCTGCACCCCCTCTGTGGTGGGCCTGCCCAACTCCCAATGTTTGGAGAGAGTGGGCGGCTGCCAAGAGAAGGTACGGCATGTCCACAGGAGCGGTCAGGGAAAGAGAACTGCTGCCTCCTGTGGCTGCAAGGAGGAGTGGGACCGGGCACCCCAGATAAAAAAAATAAAAAGAGAAAAAGACACACCAATGGGGCACAAGGCCGAGCAGCGTATCAACAGAATTCAGGCCGGAGAAGCTCATTCATCATGCAAGCTCCCCGCAAAGGACCACTCCATGATGTCCTGCAGGGCTTGTGTTTGCCCTAAAGGCACAGGGCTGTCGTGGGCCAGGATAGTAGGGGTACCACCAACACTCCAAAGAGTGCAGCAGAGGCCCCAAAGGAATTTAATTAAATCAGTGACACCAAGGGGATATTTATCATGGTTTTCCATCACTCTTGCACAATGCAAGTGGGCGCAACTGTGATGCAAAACCTAGAACAGCATTCACCCAGCAACACAAGGCCACCTTACGTGGTCCTGTGTGGCTTGGTAAATGTGGAGTAACACAAGGCAGTGCAAGTCGCTGCCTTGCATTACTCTGCCCTAGAGAGGTGTTCCATGGGTGGGCTGTGGGTGTTCTCACACATCCACCCATGGATTTTGATGCATTCCCAGATTTACCAATAGTGGTAGACCTGGGACTGCGTCAAAATGCTACACCTCCTCAGGGGAGGCATAACAAGGAGAAATATGCTATAGATACTTCCCAACCTATGTTTTTTGGACTTAGTAGATACCTTCTAGCAGTAGGAATTGCACGGAAAAAGAGGGGCCTGAAATTTTAATTAACTGTTGTTAAATGTTTTTTTTTATTTTAAGAATTACTAAACCTCTAAATAACATGATTTGTACCAGGAAATGTTCCTCTGTATGTAGAAACAACATAGTATTGATGACTAAGATGTAAATATGTTTTTTATTTGATTTTCAACCAAAATGAAATGGATAAGAGAAGAGAAATATGCATATTTCTCCTCATGTCCCCTCTTTGTACATGTGCTGCATTCTGAGACACACTTAGAAAGCGGAAAAAAGCCTCAGAAAATTGATTTTGTGAAGGAAGGTGTTCCACAAAAACAATCCTGCCTACAACGCAGGTGCCCTTGCATCAGTGTGCAAGGGTGCCTGCATTGGCACTAAGCTGCAGTTTGTGTCAATATTTCATGCAAAGCAACACAGCAAGACAACTTGCTAACTGTGTGTAAGGGAGAAGGCAGGAATGCCCCATATCCATCAAAATATGGTGCATTCCTGCTCTCTGCCTGCACTGGCATATTCTATAGAACATTGATATGACTTGCATACAAGGTGCTGGGTTGTATACTACTGCTTGGTGCAGGTGTTCCATGCGGAATCTGCTTTTCAATAGCCTGCAGATTAAGACACTGACAAGAATCAAACCCACAGTTATTGCTAGAAGCCTCTGCCACCACCCATCAATCAATACAGTTGCCATATTTCAACCAACTATCCAGTTCATCCTTGCTACACCTGAACAATAGCTGACAAAATGTAAGTCTCCACAGAAGGCCTCAACCCCAACATTACCATGATTTATTTGAGAATTGTGACTAAGTACTTCATACCTCATACAGCCACTATATACTTAAAAGAGTACAAATCACTTATTCAAGCCACCAAATGAATTGCTTGATACCATATACATGCTGATTCACGTGCATGAGCTGATCCAAAGTCTGCAAACTACAATCTCCATCTCTTAGGCCCACAGGCCCTCTTTTCCCAAGATCTACCCTCCAGCCCACGTTACACCTCACGCAACCCACGTACTCCTCAAGAGCTGAAAACAGATACCAGCAGAGAGGGGAGGGGATTCACCTCTCACTGAAGGCTTCACCGCTTCTGAATAATGTCCCTGCCCCACACTCAACATTTGTAACGAATGTCATATATTTACCTCTGATTTTCATATTAGTTTTCGACATCATTTTGAATATTGCTGCCCTGGAACCCAAGTCCATTTAGAACTACAAGTCTGTGATGGAAAAACATTCTAGTATTGTACAAAGTCAGTCAACAATCTCTACAGTGACAGTATTTAGGGTTAAGGGCATGATACATTGATAGACACTGTAATCAAGTGAAAATACTGCTAGTTAAGGCTCGCAGTCCACAACTGATTATGTTTGTAACAATATTGCCTGCTTGATAGAAATATAAAATATCACAATTAGAACAAAGAACACCAAGCAGCAACACGCATATTATTGTGCTCTATCCTGCAGTAATTATTAAAGTTTAAGGGGTATTTTGGGTATATGTGGGAGGCTCATGCTGGGATTACAGTGAGCCCTACCTCTTCATACAAATCATTACAAGTGGATACAGATTTGTTCTATGTTGTGTTTCTTCATTAGTAGTACCTATGCTTCTTAGAACTTTATCCGTGTCCGAGAAGTACTCAATTAGATTCCTCACTTTCTGTCCCATTCACATTAATGCAAAGTCAGACAAAGTATAATTTCCTACATTTGAAAGCATGTCAACACAAAAGTCTTGCCACATCTCTCTGCCCCCCTTAGCCTGAATACACACAAACACTTTCCACACCCAATCACTGGGTAGGATTACATAGCGGGACACCCAAAGGCAGAACCCCACATTCACCCCTGTGTCAGTCAAACCAAAATACTGGCATTTCAGATGTCTTGAATTGATTTCCATATTGACCTCAAACACAGACTGTGCTCCTATTTTAAAGGAGGTTGCAGCTCCACAAACAATCATTGGCAGAACCAATAGGTTGTGCCGAAATAATGAGAGTCTGGAACTCCTGGCTCTGACAACATTTGCCTGTAAATTATTGTTAAGAAAATAAAAGGAAAAGAAAACAAATCAAAATATTGGAGAAAAAGCAAACACATATGTTATGGTGAATCAGAACTGCACATTGAATTCAATGTTTTTAATCTTTATAAATGGCATGGTTTATTTTTCAAATACGTTTCGTTCAGGAAACTGAACAGAATTTAAAAACAATAAGGAACTTTCAAATTGTTATGGGAAAAGCTTGCCAAGGTCTAATTTACTTTCCACTGGATTCAGTCATTTGGTCTTCTGTAGTAGTCTAAGGAGCAGGTTTTTGGGCCCCCAAGAGTGGTGTCATGCTAGGTACACTTTCTACCTTATGTGCCAGCTGAGTGAGAGCAGCAGAAGGACCTTCCCCCAGTGCTATAAAACCCTTTGTGTTCCAAAATTTAAACTTTCAGGCAATATCAGCCCGTAAAGACTTTCTCTTTAGACATATCCCATGAACTTAGCAAAAATATCCATGGTGCTATGCATTTACAGATAAGTTGGGAAGTGTGGGGTGCAACACATCATACAGCAGGTATTTGAGCCGGGAAGCAGCACAAGAGGGAGAGAGCTAGAAAACGCATGAACTCTCTTGGGTGCTGAATAAAAAAGAAAAAAGTAATTCACTAAATGTGAGCAGGGGAAGAATTCAAGTCAACTGATCAAAAGGATTGTAAAAATGCTATGCTGCAGGGGACGGACAAACACAAGAAGAGGAAAGAAAGCCATCGAATAAGAAGCAAGCAAATGAGAGTGAAAAATATCCAACCAATAGTAAGCAATGTACGTTAACAATAGGTCTTTTGCAACCAGGCAGCTTGTGGTGTCTGGTGGGTGAAACATAAAAATGCCCATCTTCAACATGCACACAACCCTAAAACATGCCTCTGATGCGAAGAGTTAATAGGTAAAAACTATTAGCCTATTGTAGGCCTCACCAAGACATTGTTCAAAAACAAATCTGTAACCACCTTTGATTACGTATTACCACATTGCTTTAATACTCAAACGAAATCAGGTAAACTGAGGGAAGAGGATGCATTAATATAGTTTACAGCGCTGACCTGCTTGTTGATAGCCAAAATGTCCTACTCATTATTCAAGTAGCATAATACACAAACAAAAATGCCCCCTCATCCTCTCTTTTAAATACTAGCTTTCCAGTGACAAGTTCACTTTTCTGGCTGATATCCTCAATATGATCTTAACTGCCAAATCATAGTCCAGGAAATGTTGCTAATTGGAGACTTCCCCTATATTCTGGTTGACCCAAGAAAAAATCTGTTTTGTACTGTCTTAAAAGTCTAGATGCCCTAGACTTCCGCCTGCTCTATGATGGATTTGAGGTGATGTAGTTGTCAGGTGATATAATGGAGGCAATGTAACGAGGATATACTGAAAAAACAATACATCGGTGAACCTCAGATAAGCTCATTTGACTCTGCCAATTACAAACGTTTTTGTGCATGCTGACCTGGTCACATTCCATTGTTTTTTGCTGCTAGGAAACTGTCTATTTGTGTGTTAAATGTTGCATTTAATTTAAATGGTCCAATTCCCTCCTCCATACGTCAGTGCCTTCAAGGATGAATGTCTGACATCACAAGGCATGCCTTTACCACGCCTGCCTTTCAACGCTTGCCTTTTCCATGCAGCCTTTACTACGCAGATGCCTTTATCACGCATGCTTTTACCATGTATGCCTTTACCACACATGGTAAGTATATATAAGGTAAGTAAAACACACATATATATGGAAGGCATTGTAAAATCTCAGCAGCCATGATGTAAGCTATAGTTTTTTTTCTGTCACTTTGGTTCTTTACCTGCTTGTAAACCTTCATCTTAATTATTGTGCTTTGCACTTTCTCCCTGATCTGCACTCTCAGGACTTGACCACTTTTGACCGCAGAGTCATTATGTTGTGGCTATAATCTAGAAAGGCTGAACCAGCATATTGGTTGCTCATTGTGCAGTCGGTGGTTGCTTGTTTCCCCGACAGGCTGCAGCTCATCTTCCATTTTATGGGACTACCATAGAACAACATCTCGTCAAAATCCGCTGCACACTGAGTCGAAGCACGATCATTATCCACATTGTGGTAACTCTGATCTTGAACAGTGTCCTGCCAGAGCCCGTCAGCCAGCTATAATACAATCCCAAACCTCCCTATCAGCAACACCCCGGGACTGAAAAAGAACCGTGACCTGAATTTATACTTGTCAAGAACATTTCAACACGAAAAGGAAGTTGTTTTTGCAGGTCAAAAAATGAGCGAACTCGCCTGGTTTGATTTCATAGCAGGACACATTTCTCACGTTCTTGCTCTCCAGAATACTGTTTCGCACAAATTTAATGTCAACCCTTTTCTCAGCGTCAACTCTGAAATGTCTGAGTGTAAGAAATGCCTTTTTCGCTGCTTTTCATTTCAGCTATACTGCTTCTCAGTTGCAATTTGTACTTTGAAGTATTCACATAACCGATTTAAACCTTCCCACTCTTTCTTTCCCAACTTGCCCAATCATTTGGCAAGCGCTTAATTGTCAATTTTGAGGACAAGTTCTATAAAAAATAACTTTACAAAACGCAGGCACCAGCTGCTTTGGTATCTGGAGAGCTCAAGACCACATCCTTTTTGCTTCTCCATCTGCTAACAAGGACATGGTACTTACATAGCAATATTACTAATATGACTATTATATAGCTTTTTCTAATGCTTTACAATATCACGCCACTATACGAAACCAGTTTTAGTATTAATCCCCTCTCAATTAAATGAAATTTATTGAATTCGGAAGATGAAAAGTTAAGACCTATCATAATTCTAATACTCAACAGTAAGGGTCCTGTTTACGAATTTGTCACACATTGCAACGCAGCAAGTCACCTTGCGGTGCTGCACTGCGTTACAGAGAAATGGCATGGATGTGCCATATTTAAGGCAATACCGCACATTCCTGCCTTTTCCCCTATGCTGGCGCCCTTTTGGCAGCCTAGATCCAAAGCAAACAACCTTGCACCATGGAACAAGGGTGCCTGCGTTGAATGCATGACTGCTTTTACACAGGAAGGGAGACCTTCTTGCCCAAAATCAATCCGGAGAGACATATTCCTCTTTTTATGTGTGCTCCAGAATGCAGCACACATAGAAAGAGGAAGTAAACAGGAGAAACAAAGATATTCTCCCTATTACGCCTCCCTGGGAAGGCGTATCTGTTGGCGCATTCCCAGGTTTAATAATTCTGGCAAGCTGGGAATGCGTCAAAAACCATGGGAGTTGCCTGGAAACACCCACGCAACGCCCATGGAATGCCACCCTTCTGCAGAGTAAGGCAACACAGTGCATGCTTCACTCCAGATTTATGGAGCCAGTCAGGGCCACACAAAGTGGCCTTGCGTGGCTTCATAAATCTCATTTAGGACTTTTGTGGTGCAAGAGCGACGCAACTCCGCTCTTAAATAGGCCTCTAAGTGTTTAGGTCTCTGAGCTTTATTAGCAGCTTATCAGATTTACCCGAAACACATCTAATCTTCTGATCCTGTCAGAAATCGCACTGCTTAGGCGCCTTTTGGGACCCAAACACCAGGTGTACAGTAATGCCCATTTTGAAAATCTGTGAGAGGGTATCTTGATTGCTGTAGATAAGTACATTGAACACTGAATTCAATCCTTTTCATTTTTTATTTATGAATAGAAAGGATATAGAACTACATATTCCATGATTCCATGCATGGCAATGAGAAGCAGCTGTCTAGCATGGCATGAGTATATTTGGGGTGCTCACACGTAAGCCAAAGTACGTAATTACAGAATCCTTTGATGTTTTGAGTCGTGCAGCAAGACGTGCTGTAATCCCCAGTTGGTCCATCGGGGGGCTTCATTTCAGCGGGCTCCGTGACCCTCAAAATGGATTAGCAGTAGGAATTCTGATTGGAACGTTGCTTTGTCCAACCGTTATGAACCTCTAAGTGGCCTGGATGGCCAAGATTGACAGGAGTCAATGTCAATCCTCAATGTCACCTCCGAGGGCCCATCCGCAAACAGATTGTTCCAGGTTATGTCATGGAACATTGCCGGGCTGCATGAGAAACTAGACCACCCTGATTGGGTTTCATCACTTGCTGTGTATGATATTATAACTTTGCAGGAGACGTGAGACACGAGAGGAGGATTGATTTAATGCCTCTCCTTCAGTAAGGAGAAGACCAAGTGGGGGCCTTGTGACCTTTGTCAAAGTGGATATGTGTCATAAAGTTGAAATGATTAAAGGCAACTCCTAACACATTTTACGTGTTCTCCTTTCTTTCAAGAATAATACCAGGATTTTCTGCATTAATGTTTATAATGCTGACCATGGTAGGGGACCGGAGGACATTTTAGTTTCTCTTGATATCTACTTCCATACCTTTTGTGGTATTAGCCTTGCCACCTATACTGAACTCCTGATTTTGGGGGACTTCAATTTACATCCTTGTTCAGACTGTTTAATTTATATGGGGTGGGAGGGCCCGATGGTGGGGATTTTTTTTCCAGGACCAAGTTCATCTGAAACACTGCGTTTGGGGGATAAAATGAATCAGTTGTCTGCAGAATTTAATCTGGTAAATCTTTTGAGCCAAGAGAGTTTAGGTAAGGATGGAATACTTCCTACGTTTTAGGATATTAGTGGTGGCTCTTTCATTGATTACATTTATGTCTCTGCGGGCATATACTCCTTTCTTAATTCTTTTTCTGTTGAGTGGAACCCACTTAGTGACCATAATCCCTTGGTCACTAGTTTTCGGTTGGAAACTGATCCAGTTGAATTTTTTCATCACTTTAAGGCCGAAGTCAACACCATCGATCAGGGACGCAGACTGAAATGGGAAAATATCTCTCCCATGATATTAACCAAGAAGATAGTCAATACCTGTTGCTTACAGATTCAGACTTGCCTGAATGAAGAGGCTCCCAGTTATAGTATTTTGCTGGCTTATGACAAGGTTGGACACTTGGGGGCAGATTTACAAGCCCCTTGCGTGACTTTTGCGCTGCAGTTGCGTTACTTTTTTGACGCAACAGCGGCGCAAACAATGCGGCCTATTTACAACGTGACGCATCTAGGGAGATGCGTCACGTTGTAAAGCCCTGCGTCACATTATACCTGCGTCAGGTATAATGTATGCAGGGTGGGCGTTCCCACGCAGGAAGGCCTCGCAAAAGTGACTCAGTGAAATCTACAAGATTTCACTGCGCCACTTTTAGGACGCCACTGCGTCAAAACCTTACGCCTGCTTGAAGCAGGCGCAAGTAGTGACGCAGTGTAGTGGGAATAGGCCTCAACATGCATTGCTGGAGTTGCGTCGTGCTTGCGACACGACTCCAGCAATGCGTGACTTTTCCGCCAACAGATGCGTCAGAATTTCTGACGCATCTGTATTGTAAATACGGCGCATCTATGGTGGCGCAAGGGTTTCTAAGGGTGGCGCAGGGAAAGTGACGCATCTGTACAGATGCGTCACTGTCTTGTAAATCTGCCCCTATATAACTAAGGCCCTTTCGACTCAGCCTAGGTATGGCTCATCCCACCCTTCCCAATGGTTTGATAACAGCTGTACTAGGGCACATAAGGCACTTCTTGCCAAATTTAAAAAAAAACACATGATGGGAAGAAATTCAGAGAATGTAGGGTGGCTTACAAAGTAGCTATAAATAATAGTAAGTCAGAACTTAAGCAAGAGCTTTGGGAGGAGTTAACTTTGGCCAGGTCATTATAAGATGGTACCCGGTTCTTGAAGGTTGTTAACCATTCCTTCTTTAAAGAAGATAAAAGGATTGATTTAGCAGCTTCAATCCCAGCCCAGGTTTGGGAGGATCATTTTTCTGCCCTATATCAGGAGGATTGCCCTGCTGATGAATCTCTTCCTTCGGTTCAGGGTGGAAAATTGTCATTAGAATGGGAAGAGGTTAAAGATGCAATTGTACTCTTACCAACGGGCAAGGCCTCTCTTATACGCAGATGATGCTGTTTTAATTGTCCCCACTGATAGAACCCTACAGCAGCTTTTAGATTTGTTCTGTGACTTCATAAGTACTTTGGATTTACGCCCTAATTTTAATACGTCTCATGTAATGATTTTAGGACCCAAAAATACGAAAAGCTTCACTTTTTCTGTGCAGGGCCACACATTGTCCAAGGTTGACAATTTTAGTTACTTAGGTATTTTAATTGATTCAAAACTTAATTGGCAACCTTTACTTAAGAAGAACACTGGTAATTTGATAACAGCCTGTGCTGGTGTGAATGAAGTTTCTTCCCATCTAGGTCAAAAGGCATTAAAAATCATGTTGGATCTCTATAGGGCCAAGTGTATCCCGATATCAACTTTTGGCAGCAAAATTTGGTGTTATGTCAATATTGATCCTCTGGGGATTGCAGAGAATACATTTCTCTGAGGGCTCTTGGGTTTGGGACAATATATTCCCAATGAAATTCTTCATGAGGAATTGGGTCTGCCGTACATCATACATTACATTTCGTTGCGCCCTCTCTGGCTTTGGTGTAATGTCTGGTTAAAGGATGTGTTAAGTTTAAACAGATTCATTATATTAGATTGCATGAAGTTGGATCGTGTATCTAAAATTCCCTGGCTGGTATATATTTGAGAGAACCTCATGCACCTCCGTAGACCCGAATTATACTTTAATCCTGCCAGCATTGCCAAATAGGATATTGTGTGGCTCAAGGAGACTTATCTCCTTAGATCGACAGCAAGAGAGAAGCAAAGTCCTTGACCTAGCCCCTAGTTCACAATTGTATTATGGTTAAAACAGTGCCTGGATTGAGCCTTGTTTATTCTATGACATGCCTATCTTTCACTGTCGTCTTTTTACCTTTTTCAGATTAGGTTTGTTTCACTAGCTGTTGTATTCTGATGGAATATGGTATAAGTATACTGAGCCCCCTTTATGTACTTGCAACCTGCCTTTTAAATGCAATACTTTGCACATTGTTATAATTTGTCCTTTGTATGCACATCTTCAATGCAAGTTTTTAAAACCATGGGGCATATTAGCAAGACCGGCGATAAAATTATCGCCGTTTTAGCGGCAGGAAACTGCCGCTAAAACGGCGATAATGGGCTTGCTAATATGCGTTATGGAATTCAATAGAAGCCCAGGTTAGATGTCCTGCACATCTAACCTGGGCTTCTATTGGAATTCTATAACGCATATTAGCAAGCCCATTATCGCCGTTTTAGCGGCAGTTTCCTGCCGCTAAAACGGCGATAATTTTATCGCCGGTCTTGCTAATATGCCCCCATATTTTTAACTCATGGGTTTTATCAGGCCAGCATTTTTATTCTTCTAGATTCACATACAGTTTGTCACAATCTGTCAAAGTTTCTTGTGGGGGTTTATAAAGCTATTCGTCAGGTACATTGCTGAGCTAGGATGTCTGATGAAATTATTAAGATATAGCCATGCTTTTTATCATGGTGGTTTTTATGTATTGCGATATTACTGATTTTACTGTACTTGTATGATTTTATTGATAAAATCGAATAAAGTTTATGATGATGATGACATGCTGGAAGGGGTGATGTGATAGCACAAAGCTGTTTTCAGTGTGCGATGACCGATACTCCCCGTGTTGGCTATGGAGTATAAACCGTTCTTCGAAACTGCGGTAAGTGTTGTTGAGTTTTCCCCGGATGGGGGAGCTTTTGTCTTCAATTTCCATAAATGGAGCATGTATGTTTGGGGGTGAGCAACCTGCAGCATGAAGAGTTCTCAGGCTGTAGTTGGTATTAATTTTGTCAGGATGCAAAGACTTGCACAGGCAACGGTGTTGTATGTATGTTTTTTTTCATACCCAGTGTTTTCAAAGACATGAGAAGCAAGCCGTTCTCTGCTTCAATAACAATAATGGTACATCTCACTCATGACACTGTTTAAATTACTCATTTTGAAGCCTGTTATTTTTCCATGCTAAGTAAACATTCTGAGGAAACACTCAAATTCATGTATATGGCTCTATTCGTACTACTAGACTTTGGGAGGGGTTAACCCTTCAAGTCCATGTGCTAAGAAGTAATTTCTCCTGGGTGAATTGGTTGTTCCTTCTATGACTCTGAATATTGGGAATATTATTTCTTTCCTGAAGGAAAAGGAAAAAACCATTTACTTGTTCATCTAAAAAGCTGTGGTCAGTTATCAGCCAAATCTATCCAAAGAAAGAAACTGGTGACTTTATGAACCAGAAGATTGGAAGTTTGACTGAGTACTTATGCTGGCGCTATAGTTGATGATATGCAGTTTTTGTTTTTCTGGTATGTGTCGCAGTCCTGGTATGTATGACAGAAGTCTTGTGTTGTTGGAAGAGCCTGTATGGTGAATAAATGCACATCTTCTATGTCTTTTTAGTAATACTTCCCTAACTTCATGTATCCAGTGAGGCTGAATGTTTAAGTGACATGCTGCGCAGAAGGTCTGCTATCGTACTGATGAATTAGACTGTGTAGTGTTAGGTAATATCACACTGTTGATGCTAGATACAGCCTCTCAGAAAAGCAGGGCAATTAAGACAATAATCGTCTTGGTTTTCTTGCAGGTCTCCTTCCTCGCTGTTCTTGAATCTTTTCCCACTCCCTTTTCCCTCACTTGATCGCCCCAAAATTCTGTGCCTTTATGGTACGCAGAGTTGGGGATATCGAGAGGTGGACCCAATCTGTTTGTCGTACTGATCCTGAGGAGCACGTTCACTACTGCAGACCTCAACAGATCCAGCTCACACAATTAGAAATAATGTGGAAGGTATAGTATTGTATATGTAGGGCCTGATCTGCACGTTTCCAGGAGCATTCACTGGAATCCTTTGACAATTTCTGTTTACTTTCCTTCATAGGACACCACACAAGAACAAATGTGCATATTGTACAATTGCTCATTTGAGAATGCCTTAGCACTCTGAAACTGCAACCACACCAAAAACTCCAACACTATCCACAGTCCCTTCTCCAGAGAGCTAACTAGGTCCGTAGAAATGAAATAAGTTATTGGGTGGGACAAACCAGCCTACTGTCTTCCTCAAATCCTCCTCCTGCCACCTCCCTGTCCCATTCCATCCTGACCCTTTGCCCCTGCTTGCTGGAATAATTGCATTTGGATAGACATTAATTTGATTTGTGCAGATGCTTTCCCTCTTTGCTAAACAGTGAGTAACCACAGCAACAAATTCTGCCAAGCCTTTGATTTGCCATCCTACACATACAAGACATAATTAATCCAGACTTTTATTGAGTAGTCCCAAAACAGTGGTAGACCCCATGGCCACTGAGTCAATCAAGGAGGCATTTTGAATACTAGAATATCCTTCAAAAGTGTCTTTTAAAGCAATCTAGGCAACCAGTAGACAGTTCCCTTTTATTTGGTTTAAAAATGTTGATAATGTTGATATTTGTCCAATCTGTTTTGATTTAGCATATCTCTATTACCACATTAACAAGGGCATCTCTGGCTGTTCTCAAAGCGGCTTCATCCCTAGGGATCTGATGTGGCTAATTGTCTTTCATTATCAGTTGGTCCCTAAACTCCATAGGCATTATAATCCTCAAGAATTTGGTGGTCGATATCTGCACAGGTGACATTTCATAATGGTCTGAAATACTCCCTTCAAGATTTTGGGATGCAAGGGCAGTTGCATCATCTGGGTGGGGTCCTCAACTTCCTCAGTCCCACTTGTGGAATGTGTCCTCCTGTAAGCCCTGCCTCCCTGCACCCTTCTTCTAGTCCTTATGTCCACTGTCAAAAAGTGCCATAAGTATTGTTATATCTAAGCACCTGACTGTTCTGAGTGCTAGCCTTACGGTGGAGTGGTACTGACGACGACCTATCAAGAGACAGTAAACACAATGTTGTAGGACCAACTTCTATTTGCATTGCTTTCTTCATTTGCACTTCCTGGACCTGCCTCCGCTCCACCCATCTGTGATCTGTCTTCCTGCACTGCTCTTTCATGCACTGCCTCACCTGCCTGCATGCCAGCTTGTGCTCTTTTTAGTGCACCATCTCCTTCCACAGTGGTAATAGGTTTAAAATATCTAGCATACCTCACTATTATCTTTCTTGCACTCCTTCCTGACCAGGGCAAAAAGGTATGCCGGAGATGGGGTGGTTGAGGACAACTGTCTAAGTCTTGTCTTCATAAATCTTATCTGGTGTTCTAGCTTCTCCTGGGAAATCTATAGGACCCTAATCTGAGATTCATGATGCACTTGAAGCCTTCCCTTTAGGATTGCCTACCATTAGCCAGGTGGTATGCTACCTTTGGCCTATTCTAAATTGAGTTTGAGATTTGCTAATTTTTCCAGCTCTGGTTCCCTTTTCAACCTAATTTCAAATAAGTGAAAATTATTAGTTTGATAAAACCATAATTTCTCTTCATCACACCAAGAATAAGGAATTAGACAATCGGCCAGATGATGACAGATTTTACCATGAGAGGTAGAATGAAAATTACACACACTAGCATGTTGAATTATGAGGTTCCACTTGCTCCCTTGCATTCACTAAATCTCCAGTCATGGTATGGGGTGTTCAGAGTGCTCTGGGCAGATGAGACATCTTACGTCCCAGACTTGATCAATTCAAATATGTTCTATTCAGGACGCAAAGATATAAAACTTAACTCACCCAAGACCCCGGTTTTTCCACAGATTTCACTAACATCATACCTTCTGGTAGCCTGGACTCCTTCCTCTCCTACCAGTTCCTTACCCATATTCAGTTCATTCCTTTTGACATCTCATACTCAGGTCTTTTAGACAGAAAAATCAGTACCTATTTACAGAAATAAATACAAAAACAGATTCTTCTTTAAATGTTTGACTCATGAAAAACTGTCTGAACTGGTTGACAAGTTGGGTGTCAGGCCATCATCTACCATAGTTTACCAGGGAGAACCCTCTATTTTACCTTTGAAGTGCCTTAGGTCATAAAGCGGACGTCTGGTCCAACCCCAGCCATCCCCCTGATCAATTCATTGAGGATCTGTGTCACACCACCAAGACTGCCGAAGAAAATGTCACTGCTTAAGATGAGTCTACAAAATGTAGATCACAGAAAAATTGAGCAGTGATATCCCCTGGCAGGAGATGAGATGCAGACATCTATAGCAAACATCTAGAATAGGGTCACATGACAATATATTTCAAGAACGAAACCAAGGTATGATGTTCCAATTCAAGGTTCACTTGTAAGTCTCTTTATGTAGACCAGGATAAGGAAAAGATTTTTGGATAGTCCCAAATTAAGGGGCACCCCTTTTTAGGATACAGCGACCCTCACCCATCAAAGTGGCATGCACATCATCGGGTCTGCTTCTCATCAGGTGTGGAGTGCAATACTCAACAGGCATCCTTCATAGAGCTCTTTACGGATATCTTTTTTTATCCTTAGTTCAACATGACCTGGAGGTCTGTTGCACTTCCCCACTGCAAGATGCTCTCTTCTGTGCAGAGTACATGGTGAATGAAGATTGGGCCAATGTGAAAGATGAAGTATTACATTTACCTCTGAAACTCCCAAAATAGTAACTTCTTCAATAATTGGGTTCCATGGTAAGGTTAAAAAAGGCAGCAGTACTCTCTGAACATTATTATCCTTAGAGTCTCAGATGGGTAGACATGTTTCTTGACCTCAATGGTCCAGTAGGATCCATGGCATTCCTCCAGTGCAGCGTATAGCCCTAATCTATCAGTAAGTGGAAAGCACTATAGGAGGGTCAAACCCAATACACACTGCACTGCTAAGTGTAGGGGTATGATACTGTCAGGTAACTCACATGTAGTATTCGTGGAGCCTGAACTAAGCATTGTCAGGGCCTCATAGGATACGTGGGCCTAGTCGTGTCTGGAAATTTCTTGAAGGCAGCAGGCCAGTGATTGCAACTTAAAATTGCAACCTCGGACAATGAGGATCAGGACCCAATGATGAAGCATTACACTTTGGTGTCCTGGTTGACATAAACAGAATTACATGTGAAATTTTAATCGGAACGCCATACTTTGGTTTTGGTGATCATTTCTTGAGAGGATTTATGACAGACTGACCAACTTCTTATCTCATCCATTTATAAGTGTAGGTTTCAATACTCCAGGAGCCAGATATTAGAATGAGATGATGGGAAACATTGAAAGCAAGCATTTTTCAATAGTATCTGAAGACAAAATTCGCCTCCACATTGTTTTACACACAGACGTTTTTAAAATTTCATGCCTCAGGTGCCAAGTACAACTTTTGTAGAGCTGCGATTCCAAGACTTGTAATACATTAGTGAGGGCCCCAAGAAGATGACTGCTACAGGTTGCATACTTAGGGGCCGATAACGATCTAATTAGGAAAGCATTCCTACAGAATAGGTTCCAGAATGCTTTCCGAACGACCCGACCGCGAACTGACCGAACGGCGAAAAACGATGCAATGCCCGTTAAATCCAACCGAATCATCTGGAACACAATCCGTCCGACCGAATTATCCGGAAACAACCCTGATGCGACCGATTCATTCACAAACACAGCAGAATAGTATTACTGTTAGGAAACTGACTCAGTTAAGCCCGCGAACAGATGACGATGCATCCGATGCGGTTACTGTACAGTGTCAGTTTGTGTCACAAATGCCAAGTGAAAAATATTAAAAAAACATAAACAAGCATTAGGAACCGCAACAAAAAAAAAATATATAATAATTAACCACAACCACCAATCCACCTATATAAAGGGCCAAACACATTTCCATGATCCTTTGCTCAAACAGAACTGCTGCCAGGTATCAGAAGTCTGTCCACATTCACTGCTCTCTGCCTCTCTGACACACACACTCACACTTCACCCACCTCACAACTTGTACAGATTTTATTGTTAAAAAAATCTTAAACACACACTCTTTTTCATAATCAGACTCACCCTCACCTTCATAGTCACCCTCACACTCACCCTCCCCAAGGCCCCAAGGAAGCAGCAAAGATTCACAGATAAGGAGTTAGAAGTACTTGTAGATGAAATACTCAGAGTAGAGCCATAGTTATTTGGGGACCAAGTCTAACAGACCCCCCTGTCCCAGAGAAATAGGCTGTGGGACAGGATAGTCAACAAGGTGAATGCTCAAGCACCTTGTCTGTGCACAATGGATGATATCAGGAGCAGGTACTACGATGTGCGAAGGAGGGTCAGAAAACTGATGGGCAGAGAACACGCCCAGAGCCAGCAGACTGATACCAAAGGGGATGATGGACGGAGCGTTAGAGCAAATCAAACACTCACCCCCAGTCAACTGATCTGGGTTTAATCCATCATCATTCTTTAGCTCACTCCACCACCCCAGTTCAGACATGGCCATATGCAAATCAGTCTGACCCTGTGCCTCATGGGAACAGTCCAGCCCGAACTGCCAAGCCATGTCTTCCCTGGACCGGAAACAAGCATCCTGGGACCGGTTTCGGGTTCAAAACCCTCATCAGCCAGGCTATCTTGAATCCAGTGGCAGAGTGAGCAAGGGACCCACGTCTGGGCATACCCTGCCAACTTAGGGCGAACAAAGCGATACCAAAGGGGATGATGGACGGAGCGTTAGAGCAAATCAAACACTCACCCCCAGTCAACTGATCTGGGTTTAATCCATCATCATTCTTTAGCTCACTCCACCACCCCAGTTCAGACATGGCCATATGCAAATCAGTCTGACCCTGTGCCTCATGGGAACAGTCCAGCCCGAACTGCCAAGCCATGTCTTCCCTGGACCGGAAACAAGCATCCTGGGACCGGTTTCGGGTTCAAAACCCTCATCAGCCAGGCTATCTTGAATCCAGTGGCAGAGTGAGCAAGGGACCCACGTCTGGGCATACCCTGCCAACTTAGGGCGAACAAAGCGATACCAAAGGGGATGATGGATGGAGCGTTAGAGCAAATCAAACACTCACCCCCAGTCAACTGATCTGGGTTTAATCCATCATCATTCTTTAGCTCACTCCACCACCCCAGTTCAGACATGGCCATATGCAAATCAGTCTGACCCTGTGCCTCATGGGAACAGTCCAGCCCGAACTGCCAAGCCATGTCTTCCCTGGACCGGAAACAAGCATCCTGGGACCGGTTTCGGGTTCAAAACCCTCATCAGCCAGGCTATCTTGAATCCAGTGGCAGAGTGAGCAAGGGACCCACGTCTGGGCATACCCTGCCAACTTAGGGCGAACAAAGCGATACCAAAGGGGATGATGGACGGAGCGTTAGAGCAAATCAAACACTCACCCCCAGTCAACTGATCTGGGTTTAATCCATCATCATTCTTTAGCTCACTCCACCACCCCAGTTCAGACATGGCCATATGCAAATCAGTCTGACCCTGTGCCTCATGGGAACAGTCCAGCCCGAACTGCCAAGCCATGTCTTCCCTGGACCGGAAACAAGCATCCTGGGACCGGTTTCGGGTTCAAAACCCTCATCAGCCAGGCTATCTTGAATCCAGTGGCAGAGTGAGCAAGGGACCCACGTCTGGGCATACCCTGCCAACTTAGGGCGAACAAAGCGATACCAAAGGGGATGATGGACGGAGCGTTAGAGCAAATCAAACACTCACCCCCAGTCAACTGATCTGGGTTTAATCCATCATCATTCTTTAGCTCACTCCACCACCCCAGTTCAGACATGGCCATATGCAAATCAGTCTGACCCTGTGCCTCATGGGAACAGTCCAGCCCGAACTGCCAAGCCATGTCTTCCCTGGACCGGAAACAAGCATCCTGGGACCGGTTTCGGGTTCAAAACCCTCATCAGCCAGGCTATCTTGAATCCAGTGGCAGAGTGAGCAAGGGACCCACGTCTGGGCATACCCTGCCAACTTAGGGCGAACAAAGCGATACCAAAGGGGATGATAGACGGAGCGTTAGAGCAAATCAAACACTCACCCCCAGTCAACTGATCTGGGTTTAATCCATCATCATTCTTTAGCTCACTCCACCACCCCAGTTCAGACATGGCCATATGCAAATCAGTCTGACCCTGTGCCTCATGGGAACAGTCCAGCCCGAACTGCCAAGCCATGTCTTCCCTGGACCGGAAACAAGCATCCTGGGACCGGTTTCGGGTTCAAAACCCTCATCAGCCAGGCTATCTTGAATCCAGTGGCAGAGTGAGCAAGGGACCCACGTCTGGGCATACCCTGCCAACTTAGGGCGAACAAAGCGATACCAAAGGGGATGATGGACGGAGCGTTAGAGCAAATCAAACACTCACCCCCAGTCAACTGATCTGGGTTTAATCCATCATCATTCTTTAGCTCACTCCACCACCCCAGTTCAGACATGGCCATATGCAAATCAGTCTGACCCTGTGCCTCATGGGAACAGTCCAGCCCGAACTGCCAAGCCATGTCTTCCCTGGACCGGAAACAAGCATCCTGGGACCGGTTTCAGGTTCAAAACCCTCATCAGCCAGGCTATCTTGAATCCAGTGGCAGAGTGAGCAAGGGACCCACTTCTGGGCATACCCTGCCAACTTAGGGCGAACAAAGCGATACCAAAGGGGATGATGCAGACTGGCGGTGGCCCTCCTGCACCACCCGTGCACTTCACTTCCTGGGAGGAGAAGGTGCGTGACATCCTTCCGCCGAAGGGCGTTTATGGAATACCAGGAGCAGCAGAGTCTGGTGAGTACCTACTCAACATGCCACTAATGTTACCAATTTCCCATCCACAGACATCACTGTCAAGGATACTGTTATACAAATTACTGTTATCAGAGGTACAAAATTCTAGAGTAAATTAGCATGTGTTGTGTATGCCATATTGACAAACATTATACCTGCAATGGAATAGAACATTTAACAACTTCCAAACATGTACAAACTTCTTACAAACTCACAGCAAGGCTTTGTGCTCCAAACACCAGTCACCAGCGTCAGACATCTTGCCAGCACATGTTCACTCACTCCCAGGAAAGCTGAGTCACTGGAAGGATGGTTGGGATGGCTGAGAAGGTGGGTATGGGCACAGGCATGATGGGAGTTGTAGTCACAGCTAACACTCCTCCTCCCACATAGCCCAACAAGCCCACCTGGTACTATGCTTTCCTCACAGTGAGTGGAAAAGTACTGGCAAGATGGATGATACTGGAGACTGGTGTGAGAAGCACAAGGCCTTGATGGGAGTTGGGGTCAAAGCAAACAGCAGGCCCCAGTGTCAGCCATATTGCCAGTACATTCCCATTCACTTTCAGGGACTGCATAGTCCCAGGTGTGCTGTTTGGGCTGGATGGGAAGGTGTGTGGAGTATAGGGCATGATAGGAGTTGAAGTCAGTAGAAATACTCATCCTCCCACCCAGCCCAAACAGCCAACCTGGAACTGTGCTTTCCTCACAGTGAGTGGAAAAGTACTCGCAAGATGGCTTACACTGGGAACTGGTGAGGAGCACAAGGCCTTGATGGGAGTTGTGGTCAAAGAAAACACCAGGCCCCAGTGTCAGACATCTTGCCAGTACATTTCTACTCACTGTTTTGCTAGCATGGTTCCAGGTGGGCCTGTTGGGCTGTGTGGGAGGAGGAGTGGTTGCTGTGACTACAACTCCCATCCGCACTGTGCCCACACCCACCTTCTCAGCCATCCCAACCATCCTTCCTGTGACTCAGCTTTCCTGGGAGTGATTGAAACTGTGCAGGCAAGATGGCTGACACAAGTGCCTGCTGTTTGAGTTGAGTAAAACTCCAATGGAGGCCTTGAGCTCCAAACACCATGCAGCAGTGTCAGCCATCTTACCAGTACATTTTCACTCACTGTCATGCAAGCATGGTTCCAGGTGGGCCTGTTGCGCTGTGTGGGAGGAGGAGTGTTTGCTGTCACTGCAACTCCCATCAGGCCTGTGCCCATACCCACCTTCACACCCATCTCAAACAGCACAACTGGGACTATGCTGTCCCTGACGGTGACTGGAAATGTACTGGCAAGATGGCTGACACTGGGGACTGCAGTTTGGAGCACAAGGCCATGATGGGAGTTGTGGTTAACTCAGACAACAAGCACCCTGTCAGACATCTAGAGAGTACACTACCCCTCATTGTCAGGACATCACTCTCTCTGGTGTGCTGTATGAGCTGTGTGAGAAGGGGGGCACCATGCCTGATGGGAGTTGCAGTGACAGTAAACACTCCTCCTCACACCCATCCCAAATAGCTCATCTGGGTTGATGGGCACTTGACAGTGTGAGGAAGTGAACTTGCAAGATGGCTGGCACTGCTGCAAGGTTTTGAACTTGGAGCCAAATACCATCTTGGCCCTGTGACACAAACACCAGGACCCAGGGTCAGCCATCTTCCCAGGACATTACCATTAACTCTCAGGGGCTGCATAGTTCCAGGTGTGCTGTTTGAGCTGGGTGGGAAGGTGTGTGGAGGACAGGGCATGATGGGAATTGAAGTCAGTGCAAACACTCCTCCTCCCACCCAGTACAAACAGACACCCAGGAACCATGCTTATTTGATAGAGAGTGGAAATGTACTTACAAAATGGCTGACAATGTGGACTGGTGTCTGGACAACTACGCCCTGCTGGGAGTGGGGGGACAAATAGTCATCAGTCATCAGTGACAGACATCTTGCAAGTACATTCCCATTCAATGTCAGGGAAGCTGAGTTACAGGTAGGCTTATGGTGCTGGGTGGGAAGGTGTGTGGGGGACAAGGCATGATGGAAGTTCTAGCCACTGCAAATACTCATCCTCCCAAACAGACCTGCTAACTCCTCTGTGCCTATGCTTACCTCACAGTGTGGGGAAGTGTACTGACAAGATGGCTGACACTGGTGACTGGTGTTGAACATGAAGACAACTCCCATCAAGGCCCTGTGCACAAAACACCATTCAACTGTGTCAGCCATATTGTTAGTACACTTAGGGGGATATTCTCAAGAACGTGTGTTAACTATCGCCAAATTCGCTTAACGCAACGTCTCACATCACAGTCTATCGCGGGAAAATAACACCGTGTTAACGTTGTATTCCCAACACGGCGGTAACATGCGATAGTTTCTCGATAACGCGGAAAATGACCGCGAGTAACTCACCGGGACGGCGATAAAAATCCAAAGCCGAACGTGAAAAAAGTTGCGATGGGCCCAATTGCGATAAGACAATCAGCGAAAAGCAGCGCCAGGCCTGCAAATCACACACGTCAGGCGGGAAAAATCACCATAAATGCAGAAAAAAAAAACACAAACAAAAACCGAACCACAGCGAAGTACAATGGAGGCAGCCGGAGCAGGTACAGAGGACAGCCAGAACCCCACAAGCCCCACGCAGGTCCAGCCTGGGACCCCGGGGACAGGGAAGGGCAAGGACAAGAAGAAGAGGAAGACGAAGTTCAGTCCGCAGGAAAACAGGATCCTGATCACGGAGGTGGTAGATCACCATCAACAACTGTTCGTCACCTCCACTGTCATTGGCAACCAAAAATGCAACATGGCAGTCCATCCTGGACAAGGTGAATGCAGTCAGAGTGCTGAGGAGGACAATGGAAGAGGTCAAGAGGCGCTGGAATGATGTCAAGCGCAAAACCAAGCAGAAACTCGCCAACAACCAGAAGGCAGCAATGCAGACTGGAGGTGGGATCCAGCGCCACAGGAGGAGCTGGATGACATGGAGGAAATGGTGTCCACAGTCATCAGTGGGGAGACGGTGGCAGGAGTTGGGGGACCGGACACTGCTCAACATGACCGGACACAACAGAAACAGGGTGAGTAACGACCAGGGACTGGGGGGATGGGGGGAGATGGGCACAATGGCACACATGCACAATCAAGAATAGCACACTGCACACCCACAATGACTCTGGGTCATGCCCCTGATCTCCTTGGCATACTGCAGCACACATAGAAACAGCAAGTGGGCCCCCGTCCACAATGTGCACAGAGGGGGCACTCCCCACACATCACTAATCTCACAACAAACCCATGCACATGTGCCGAACCCAGCAAAGCGGTGTGTCAGTGAGCCACCCTGACAATGCAAGTGACACTGCATGACGAATAGAATGGCTGCAGTCAATATACCATGACATGTTGCACGCCACGACACTGAGGTGGCTGAGTGTGGGCCACATCCGTAAAGGAGCAGGTCACACTCTGACACATCCATCTGCACAAACAACCCCTGACCTCAACAACACACCTGCGGACAAACCATGCCCCACAGTCCCAACTCCCACCAAGAGCCCAATTCACCCAAGTATGCAACATCTCAGCACTGTAGAAGCACAGAAGTCAAGGCACACTGCCTGAAAGGGATAAGGGCCAGCCACATCAGAGCTGCAGGGGCGACTCTCCCAAAATGCAGCACACACACATAATATTCAGAGCACATCAACATTGACAACAATGTGGTATGAACTGCAACACGTTCACAACAGAACAGAGGACCCAAGTGTTGCCGCTTGTGTGTAGAAACTGGCCAATCACATTTGGCATAGCAGGGAAACGTGGGATGAAAATGTACTAGTACAAACACACATCCGTGATGTTGTCGAAATGTCCACTGTCCCGCATCAAATAGGCAGCTCCTCCCAAACAGTCACAATGTACATTGTCATGCAGTCTGTATGTAAATTTGTACAATGCGTCAACATACATGTGAACACAATGTTAAACTGCATCTACCCTTCACATTGCAGAGGGAGAACCAACACCTCCTGCAGAGCAGACCCAACAGCTCTTCACTGATGACGAAGAGGACCACACCACCATCGACCCCGACGCCCTCCAACAGCTCATGGACACCCTCTGGACTTCACGCCCAGGAGCAGGGCAGCCCAGCTGCATCGAGGAAACCCCACCCCCCTGCACAGACCACACAGCAGGAAGCACCTACCACCACGGCTGACTTCCAGGACCCCCATGAACAACACATGGCCTTCCAACATCGTGTGTTGGAGTGCCAGGAGAAGGTGGCTGATAAGGTGCGGGTGGGGTTCGACCGCATGGCAGCCAAACTTGATGCGATACATGGGTGTCTGATTCCCATCAGGGACCACTTACAGTCCCTAACGGACACCCACAGTCCGCTCCATGCTCTCCAGCGATCCATGGCTGACATCGCTGGAGTCATGATACTGAGACAAGAACAACTGTCCAGTCAGAGTGGCTCCAGCGATGTCTGCCGGGAGTTGGGACAGATGCAGGGGCTCATGGAGAACATGGTGCGGATGACGGCGGACAGGATGGCTGCCATGGCTGCACACCAGGGGGATGTGGCTGGGCCCTTCAATGACCTGCAGCACATCGTCATGGCATTGCTGCCTCAAGGACTTTCTCAGATGAGTGCTGCTGCAGCTTCTACATCCACATCTTCGCCCCCTGATGTCTCAGTGCCTCACAGTGCGGCAGGCAATCCACCACCACCCACGTGTGAGGCACATGTGCCATCAGAGGAGGAAGATGCGGGTGAACCACCTTACTGGTAAGGAGGAGGCAGTAGCATTCATCTCCGCAAAATGGCCAGTTTCTGCTTGGTCCTGCCCTTTGCATCATCACCTTCCACTGTCCCCCGATACACTCTACGACACTCACCTTGGACCTCGACATGGACTGCCATCTCCTGTTTGGTTACCAACGACACAGCGATCAGACTGCGGACTGAACTCTTCCCCTTCCGATGTACTTGTCATTCCCTGAAGGACTCTGGCTGGCCCTCCACGGGCCAATAATGTGAAGTGGGGTTTGCATGGCCCTGTACTGCTCCAGCTGCAATACTCCACTGGATGTGAATTAAACATTCAGAATCGCACAGATGTGTCATGCCTTTGATCATTCACGTATGTGAGTATGGTTGAATGTAGGGTGAGAGATTCCCCCTGACGTCCATGTTGCTCATGTCGTGGAACTTTAGTGACAGGGTGCAACAGTGCCGATTGCGGTCCTGGTGGCATAGTCACTACAACAGGGACACACGCATCAGTTACTTCCATGTCCAGCACCGAACTGGAGCACGCCCAGAGCCCCGGGTTCATTGTTCCCACCCCTACGTTGGCCTGCCATACGCCAGGCCAGTCCACTCCGCTTACGCTTACAGGGTAGGACGACAACGCTAAATGTCCCAGGTCATCCCTGTAGTGATCTGCTGATCACTGGTCTAGTCGTCAGCATGCCAAGGCCACTCCCTGAGGGCTCGTTCAGACCCACACCACACCCATCCAGCACAGGCGTCACAGGACATGTGACCCTGCCAATCAAAGGGGCCTAGCACGTCACATACCCCACTGCCGGTGTGGTAGTCCGGGGGGGTCCTGGGAGGGAGTGGGGGGCCTGGGGGGCCTGGGGGTGGTGGCGGTGGGTGTTGTGGCCCTCTTGGGGCTCCGAGCTGCATGATCAGTAGCTCCATGGCATCTGTTGTTCTTCTGGTGTGGCTGTGGGCTGGGCTCCCTTTCATGGTGCAGGTTGTCGTCCGACTTAACACCAGGTAAGAGCAGGTGTTAAACCCTGCTGCTAACGCGCCTTATCGCATATTTTTGATTCTTATCGCCAATCTGGCTGGTCGTTGAGAATGTTGCGAAGTGGTGTTTTCGCGGCTTTTTGCACGGGAACGCCTACTCTGCATATCATTGGCGTTAGTTGCCGGTATCATTTGTGGCGATGTTTTTTGCGGCTGCTATCGCAGGAATACTGGTGATATCGGCTGTTAGCACCTGCTTGTGAATGGTGCGATAAATTTATCACCACTTTGGCTGCGATAAAGTGCAGCTGACTCAGCGATAAGTCCTTGGGAATATGCCCCTTACATTCACTGTCAGGTAGCCATTGGCCCAGATGAGCATGTCTGTGCTGTTTGGGAGAAGCAGTGTTTGCTGTCACTACAACTACCATCAGGCTCTGTCAGACACACAACTTCCTACCCATCTCCAATAGCCTACCTGGGACTCTGCTTTCCTCACAGTGAGTGGCAATGTGCTGCCAAGATGGCTCACACTGGGGACTGGTGTGTCGACAACAAAGCACTAATGTTTTGTTTTTTTAATTTGTTTATTGAGTTTTACAAAGAAACTGAGCATAAGAAAAATACATGGATGCCAAAGGCAGCGAATAAAAACATAATGATGAAAACACCAGCATGATAATGACAATATGTAGATATGCACACCCATAGCAGTGACAGTTGAGTCTTCGGTTGCCACAGTACTTAACCTGAAATACAAAGTCAGCATAACATTTATACACGTCAGCCCAGACCTGCAGATATCAAATGCAATGGTACAAAGTATCAAGCCAAATATCAACATGATCAGATTGAGAGGCCTGGGTCATCGACCACTCATGATCAGGATGTGAGTTACAGTAGTGAGGTACAATAGTAGGGGGGGCATCAATGTTCATTTCCAGTCTCCACTGGGTGTTCCAGGAGATACAGTTTAAATGGGTCCCAAATATCTCGAGGTCGGGACGAGAGTGGGAGCAGCTCGGCATAAGTTTTTGCTTGGTCCTGCCAGAGTGTCAGGTCGTTGATCCATTCCTTGAATTTGGCCGCACGACCGCGGCCCCAACGACAGGCCACGCGCCGTCTGGCAAGAAGGAGAGTAAATGAGACAAACTTGCGGTGCGACACTGGTATCTCCTCCGTGTACCCTAGTATTGCGAGAAGAGGGGAAACTTGGAGTTGCAGGGAGGTCATTAATTCCAGCGCATTAAAAACCTGCTGCCAGTATGTAAGAACTGAGTTACAGCTCCACGCGAGATGCAGAAAGTCAGCGGCTTCCGCCTTGCATCTGTCACATTGATCTGTTTCGCGTAGTTTGTATTTGTGCAGTTTGACTGGGGTGTAATAGATGCGGTGCAGGAATTTGTAGTGAGTAATACGTAGCCGACTGCTGGAAGATACTTGTTCAGTTTGCTTACAGCAATACATCCACTGTTGGTCTGTGACCTCGTGGCCGAGTTCAGCGGCCCACTTATCACGGGATGTGCAGGGTTTGTAAATTACGTCTGTGTACAAGCTATGATAGAGTGTGGACACCAGGTGGGATGAACTGTTAGTAGGACATGATGCAGGGGAGCAACAGTAGGGGGCTCTTGAGGGTAGGAAGGTGTATACTCCTTAAAACCTTGTCTCAGGCGAACATAGAGAAAGAGATCCATGGGAGAGGGCGGTGTGTCTCTAAATAACTGCTGCGAGGTGCGAAACTTGCCATTGAGATAGAGGTCCCCCCAGCACTGAATGTTATGTTTAACTTTAGCCTTGTTGAAGACACCTTCCTGCAATACAGGCATCTTTGGGTGGTATGTAAGCGGGAGTAGTGGAGAATATAATATGGGAGCTTGTAAGTGACGAGCGATGCGACTCCACGCCATGACTGTGCAGTCGACAGATGTCGAGCATGGCTTTCGAGGTGTGATTGCAGACAGTATGGCCCCGTTGAGTGGGATAGGGTCTGCCAGCCAGTGTTCAGTTGCGACGTGAGGTGTATATCTAGGGGGGTGGAGCCAATAATGGACAAAATGTGCCTGAGCACAAAGATAATATAGTTCTAAGTCGGGCACATCAAACCCCCCCTGAGAATAAGGTTGTGTGAGTGTATTCCACTGCAAGCGCGGTTGTTTGCCGCCCCAAACTAATCTTATTAGCTCCGAACGGAGCTGAGAGAAGAACGGCCTGCCCGGATCATACGGTATATTTAAAAACAGATATAAGAGCTTGGGGAGGACAACCATTTTGATGAGCGAGATCCGTCCCACCATGGTAAGGGGGAGGGCATTCCAATGTGTGATACTGCTAGTGATGTGCTCTAGTGTGCGTCCATAATTGAGTCTCATTAACTCCTCGCGATCGATGGTAACATGTATCCCCAAATATTTCACCTCCGTGGCGCACCATTCTATGGGAAAATCAGTAGGGAATTGCACCGCGGATGCTGTGAGTGGAAAGATTTGTGATTTAGTCCAATTAATATGAATTCCAGAGAGGCCTCCGAATCTAACAAATTCATGGAGGATCGGGTTGAGGTTCTGCTGGGGGTTTTTTACGTACAGGGTAACATCATCAGCATAGAGTGAAATGAGAATCGGGCGGAGGAAACATCGAAGGGCCTTTTCCTGATGGTGCTGCCTAATTTTAGCCGCTAGCGGCTCCATTGCAAGGGCAAACAGGAGGGGAGAAAGTGGGCAGCCCTGCCGAGTGCCTCGAGTGAGGCAGAAGGAGGGGGAGGTATGACAATTAATTAAAATCCTCGCCGTGGGAGAGGCATAAAGCAGGCGAATCCATGCTAAGAAGCCTATGGGGAGCCCCATGCATTGAAGGATAGTAAAAAGATAGTCCCATTCCACCGAGTCAAAGGCCTTTGTGGCGTCTAAAAAAACGGCCACTAGTGCCAATTTAGGGTCCACAGTCTGCAGAATGGAGAAAAGAGTACGGAGGTTATGGGAGGTCGCTCTCCCGGGAATAAATCCCACCTGATCGGGCAGTACCAGCTTCTCCATCAATAAACTGAGGCGGTTGGCTAAAAGTTTGGCAAGGATTTTCCATCTGTGTTGATGAGGGATAGGGGTCGATAGGAGTCTCAGCGGTCTGCTGGCTTTCCAGGCTTTAGGAGGGAAACAATAGGCGCCTCTCTCATTGATCCAGGGAGGATCTGTGCCTCTTGAGCCTCCATGTATACCTCCCTCAACACCGGGAGCAGTTGTTCAAGATAAGTCTTATAGAAATCAATGGGGAGGCCATCAGAGCCTGGGGCCTTGCCCGATTTCATCTGCATGATGGCTGTTCTAAACTCATCATCTTCAAACGGAGCTGCCAAGAATTCCCTTTGATTATCGCCTAGCCACCCTAATGTGATATTTTCAAGAAATGAAGTAAAGTCTGGGGGTTCGGTCCTTCGGGAGTGGTAAAGGTTTGTGAAAAATTCAGTGAAGGTATGTAATATTGCAAGACTATCTCTGTGACGTGTCCCCGAGTCATCTACTATATCCAGAATGTAGTTGGAGAAGCGGGGCAGTCGGATCTCCGTCGCCAGCACCCTGCCAGGCCTTTCCCCCTCCCCATATCTGCGAGCAGTGAAGTATTTGCTGCGAAAGCGAACCACTCACGCAGCTGTGTTGGTATATTCAGTGAGTTTATCTCTAAGTGTAGCTTTCTGAGCCCCGGTTGGATCCTGCCACATATCTGTTTCCAGTTGTTTTATTTCCCTTTCGAGGCAGCGCAAGCTGCGACGAATATCTCTGAGGACTCCAAAGCTTTTTGCTATACAAAAACTTGGCACCGTTACTTTAAAAGCCTCCCAAAGGGTGCTCATGTGAGTGACTGAACCTTTATTCCGTTTAAAGAAGTCAGAGATCTCTTCCCCAAGCTCCACCTTGAAGGCAGTGTCTAATAGCGCTTCTGGCATTAGCCGCCAGATTCGTGGGGAGGCGATCAATCTAGGGGGCGCAATCGTCATGCACACCGGAGCGTGATCCGAGTGAGTTCTGGCCATGGAAGAAAGCCGGCTCAAACTCAACACAGACAAGACAGAGATCCTCATCCTCGGACCCAACCCCTCAGCCTGGGACGACTCCTGGTGGCCCACCTCCCTGGGCGCCGCCCCTACACCTACCAACCACGCACGCAACCTGGGAGTCATCCTCGACTCGAAACTCTCCATGACCAACCAGATCAACGCTGTCTCCTCAACCTGCTTCTACACCCTCCGCATGCTCCGCAAGATCTACAGATGGATCCCTACCGACACACGAAAGACCGTCACACACGCCCTCATCAGCAGCAGGCTCGACTACAGCAACGCACTCTATGCCGGAGCCCCTGCCAAACTCCTCAGCAGACTCCAAAGAATCCAGAACGCCTCTGCACGCCTAATGCTCGACATCCCCCGCCGAGACCACATCACCCCCCACCTGAGAAACCTACACTGGCTCCCCGTCGACAAAAGAATCACCTTCAAGATCCTCACCCACGCTCACAAGGCACTCCACAACACCGGCCCGGCATACCTCAACAACCGACTATCATTCTACGCACCCAACAGGAGACTCCGCTCCGCCGACCTCTCCCTGGCTGCCGTCCCACGCATCCACAGGACCGCCTCCGGAGGCAGGTCCTTCTCCTACCGCGCCGCCAAGACATGGAACTCCCTCCTCTCCACCTTCGGCAGACGGAAGACCCTCAGACCTTCAGGAGACTACTCAAGACCTGGCTCTTCGACCACTAGCTGCAGCCCCCCCCCTCCCCCAGCGCCTTGGAACCCTTACGGGTATGTAGCGCGCTTAATAAATGCTTGATTGATTGATTGATTGATTGTGTTCCACTGAGTGAATCCAAGGAACAACCCCTCGGGATACTATCCAATAATCAAGTCTCGACCAGGAAGCATCTGCTGTAGTGTAATATGTGCCCTCTCTCGCATCAGGGTGTACATGGCGCCAAGCGTCTATCAGCCCATGGTCAGGAAGCAAACGCGCTAGTGTTTCATGAGTTTTTGTGTAGTGATGAGGGAGAGGATTGGACCTGTCAGCAGAAGGGCACAGAGCAGTATTAAAGTCTCCCCCCCAGATGACATGAGTAGATCCCACTTTAAGAATGTGTCCCCATAGAGTAGTAAAGTAGTCCGGGTCATCAGTATTGGGCCCGTAGCAACAGACAAGTGTAACTGACTGCGTACCCAGTGTGCCCCAGAGCATGCAACTCCTACCAGAAGGATCACTGAAAGTGCCGCACAGAATAAAGGGTGTGTTCCTTTTGACTAAAATTAGAGTACCACAGGAGTAGGTAGAGTAAGAGGAGAACACCTGCTCTGCAGCCCATCTACTACCAAATCGAGGAGGGCGGCGCGGATCGACATGTGTCTCTTGAAGCATAGCGATATGTATCTGATATCTATCTAGATAAGCAAGGATTTGCCGACATTTACGGCAGTCACACAGTCCTCTGACATTCCAGGTAAGCAATTTTAAGCGAAGCATTTCAGGAGGCGAGGCCATTATTCTGGGAGAAAGAAGTGGCAACTTAGAACATCATGACGGTGTGTGTTATACGTATCTACATCAATGTACGCTGGCATGATTATCTGGTGATGCATGACAAACGTAATATAAAAAAACAACAACAGTGATCCCCAACCCACCCCCACCCACAGCAGCACCCCAATCGTGCTGGTAATACATTGCCCACCCCACTTCCAAGAAAATCGTGACATTATAGTCCAGGTCTATCGAGTCCAACAAAAACAGAAGTCCAGCTGATTAGGGGGATCTTCCATATAGGGGGGTCGCTGGTGGGTCACGGATTCCTCCTCTCTCTCATGAGCTGCTAGGCAGCTACCCACTGGAGTGGGGATACAATGGAAAAGAGAGGGAGGGTACTCAGCATAGTTCAGGACTAACACTCTAACCATATATTAAAGCCGTTTACCCAACGTGTTAAGTTCGCATACAGAAAGTTGCACTTATCTGTCCAATATGCGCTGGAACCAATCAGGAACTTCGGAGATGAGTGAGAGGAATGCAGCCCCAGAGTTCAACACCAATTTCACCTCAGAGTCTGAGTTTCTGGATACAACGGTCACAGCAGAGGACATGAGGTGCGAGAGAGGTACATCCGGATGCAGTGCCTTCCCCGGGGTCAGTCCTCAGCGGGAGATGAAGATCTGGATTCGCGGTTGTCAGAGGTTCCTCTCGGTGATCTTCGGTTGACGGATTTAAAGAAGTCCTCCGCTTGTTGTGGGTTGGAGAAGATGGTGTGTTTGCCCTGGTAGGATATTCGCAGGCGCGCCAGATACAGGAGTGCATATTCGATCTGCGCTTTTCGAAGTTTTTGCTTAACAACCAGGAATTTGTGCCTAGCTTCCTGCACAGCAACAGTGAAATCCGGAAAGATCGTGAATTCCAACCCTTCATGCCGCAGCGGTCTGTTCTCTTGGGCCATTCTTAGTGCTGTGTCGCGGTCCCTGTAATTAAGAAGGCGGGCCACAATGGGTCGAGGCGCACCGCCCGGTGGGGGCCGAGGGCCCAGGGAACGATGTGCCTGCTCCACAACAAGCTGCGAAGAGAAGGCTCCATCACCGCATGAACCTCTCAGGAGGCGCTCCACAAAGTCCTCCATGCGGCCCGTATTGGTACTTTCTGAAATGACCATTATCCGGATATTATTACGACGGCTGCGAGCCTCCAAATCCTCGTTCTTTGCAGCGATGCCTTTGAGCAGCTTATCCATCTGCGACACTTGAAGCTGCAGTTGTGAGGTGGTGTCTTTGGTGTCTGATATACGACGTTCTGCTTCCTTGATCTGCTTGTCGTGCTTGTCCACCTTCTGAGTTAAGAAATCTAAGCGGCTGTTCATAGTGTCCATTTTCCCGGATAAGTCAGTGAGGCTGTGCTGCATAGCGAGAAGCAACGTTTTGACCTCCACTTCAGGTGTTGAAGACTGCATCTGTACCTGTTCCCCACTAGATTGGACAGATTCCTCCGGGTTGGACCGCGTGACCACCTTCTTGGCGTCGAAGACCAGCTTGGGCTGACGGCCGTCCGGTTTACCCATGCTATCTGTAGGGGATGTCAATATGCGGGTAGGCGCCCACAGTAATTAGGCAGTTTTTTGTTTTCTGTAGTCACTCCCTATTATTTGCAGGGTATACTTGAGAGAGTATTGGGGGTCCAGAAGTCTCCCTCAGGGGTGCACCAACCATCCCCACTCCACAGACTCCGCGCCGTAAGAAGAGATACCGTCCTCCCGACTGTCCAGGATCTAAAGCCACTGTCTCCGCAGTGTATGGAGGAGCAGGTGAGGGCCGCTGACGTAGAGTACAATGGTGGCCGTCTAAGGGATTGCCAGGGGCTTGAAGGAGATTAGCTTAGAAGAAAGCGCCAGGTATATGGAAGTCTCTAGCCCACCACGAGGCGTCCTGCCTGAGGCCCAGGTTAGCACGTATGGGCATTGGCGGGATATGTCTGGCGTTACAGGTAGTGGTCTCAAAAGACGTAGGTTTAGGAGCGGAGCCCAGACAGCAGTTTGCCGCAGTAGGGCAAGCCTCCACCGAGGAGGAAATTGTGTAGTATAATCTGTGTCCACAATGCTGAAAGGCGTAGGAGCCGGGCTCAGCAGGCGTTGCACCGAAGGGGCATCAAAGGAGGATGTCAGCGTGCGATGGGGTCGCAAAGGGAGTTCGCCCCCAAATGGCCGGCGGTAGAGAGAGACGGCCCCCCAGCAGCGGTGTCAGGAGGTCTCAGTTATTCTGCAGGCCCACAGCTCTCAGCCGCCACAGCGCCTGGTGTTCGAGGATGGCGTCGCATACAGGGGTACTGCAAGCAGAGGAGAGGGTGACGCGGGCCGGTGTGGCAAGTAGGCACCACGTACAACAGGCCACTTTAGGGTATGGGCCGGTGAGGCCTAGCGACATTCAGCAGTCTCTGCAATGTGGCGGCGTGGCAGCCGATGTCTCGCCGGCAGGCAGTGGTGTGCAGTAGGGGCGTCTGGTAGTGTTGCGGTGTCCCCCTGCGTCGTCGCGGATGTCCAGGAATGCTGCGGCAAAGGTAGCACCTCTCTCCCCACTTACCGCCTCAAGTTGTAGCGTTAGCAGTGAAACAGATGGCGTGAGGATTGCAGCGGATGATCGCCGATGCAGGATAGCTCAGGCCCTCATCATGGTTCCGAAGGGAATCCGGGCCGTGTATTTGTTACGGGTGACAGCAGGGAGGCAGCCCACCTCAGTGTCCACGGGCCGCCGGCAGGAGTAGAGGTGAAGTGGCGATGTAATGGCCGCGGCCGGGCCCGCAGCCACGTGGAATCCCCAGGTTTGCGTAGCGGCGGGGTCCGCGCAGTTCCGCAGGCAGGGCAGCTCCCGCGCCCCGCGCGCGCTCAAACCTGGTCCTGGGAGTTCCAATCAGGATCGCAGGGCGGCGATTTTTTCACCGGAGTGAGCACAGCTCCAGAGGGTAAAGCGGCATTGTTGTTTAGCAATTTTTTATGCAGGTTAGAGGAGGATAAATGAAATAGTATGCTGCCAAGTGTCCAGAGCCTCACTGACGTGCAGCCATCTTGGTCGTGCGCCACCTAGCGTCCCCCCCTCACAAAGCACTAATGTTATTTGTGCTCAACAGACACCAGGCACAAGTGTCACACATCCTGATAATACATCTCCAACACTGTCATGAAACCATATTGCCATTTGGTCTGTTTTCTCATGTTTGAAAGAGTGTGTGTAGGACAGAGCCTGATTGGAGTTGGAGTAATGGCAAACACTCCTCCAAACACCCATCCCAACCACTTCATCAGGGCCTATGGCCACCTGACAGTGAATGGAAGTGCACTACCAAGATGGCTGACACTGTTGCATGGTGTTTGGGGCACAAGGCCTTGTTGGGATTTGTATTCAACTTGAATACTGTGGACCAGTGCCAGATTCCTTGCTAGTACACTTCCCCTCACTGCAAGTTAGTCATAGGCTCAGAGGATTTAGCTGGGCTGGGTGGGAGGAGATGTATTTGTAATGGCTACAACTCACATCAGACACTGTCCAACATACACCCACCCACCCACCACAAACAGCACAACAGGAACTAAGCTAACCCACAGTGTCTCAAAATGTGCCAGCTAGATGCATGACACTGGACACTGGTCTCTGACTTTTACTCAACTACAAACAGGTCATTGTTTTGTTTTTTTGAAATATTTTTATTTCATTTTACTTTAATAAAAAGAAAGAAAGGAACATGGAAAACAAGGCATGAATACATGACACACAGGGCAGAAGGAACCATTGTAAAATCTCCTGGCACATACGCGCAAGAATGATCAATTGCAAAGCATATGATAAAAGACAGGAAAGGACTAAAACAATAAGACACATACAATGAAATTATGGACTTTTGTGCAGCATAGACAACACCTAGACACATCCCTAGCAAGGGTCATCCCGTAACCTTCATGGCGATGCTCCCCCTCCCTCCGCCTCCCCTTCCATTTCCAAACCATAGTACTTCAACCATGCTGCCCATATTTTCTTAAATTTCCGAGGGCAGCCCCTAGCCTGATACGTCACTCGTTCTGCCACCATGTAAAGTTCTAGGCTAGTCTTCCATTCTGCAAGTGTAGGTATTTGCTGTGCCCCCCAATGCTTCGCTATATCGTGCTTGGCCACCGCCAGCCCCAGGTTAGCTAAGAGTAACTGCCGTCGTGTGATATCTACGTCTGTTGCAATGCCAAGAACTAGATATTTGGGCTCCAAGTCAAGATGTATGCCAAGAATATTATTGAGCTCATTCACAATTGTCCCCCAATAAACCTGAATTGCTGCGCATTCCCATAGAGTATGGATAAAAGTACCTTCCTCCCCATGACATCTAAGGCAATTCGGGCTCTCTGCTCTCCCCATTTTATGAAGCCGGACCCTATCAAAATAAGTGCGATGCAGAATTTTGTATTCGATGAGGCGTAGCCGAAGTTTAATTGCTACCTCGCGCGGGTGCATGAGAGCGGCATCCCAGTCTATGTCCTCTAATACTCCTGTGGTCCTTTCCCATTTCGCTCGCAGTGGACCCAGCTTGTCCGGCATGTTGTTAAGCAATGTTTTGTAAGTATACGCAACAGCCTTAGCCGGTATCTCTTCCTGCAACAGGCGACCCTCTAATGGGGCGTATTCTGGCAGCTCCTCCTCTTCTAATCCCTCCGCCGTCCACGCATGTTTCAGACGAAGGTAAGCATAGACTTGTGTACCATGAAGTCGATGTCTATCTTTAAGTGTGTCAAAGGAGGCCAACCCTCCCCTCTCCAGGAGGTCCCCTATCTTGGAAATACCAATTAAGTCCCATTTTTTAAAGCCATGGAGCTTCCCAATCTCTGGCAGCCTACTGCCCTCCCATAGCGGAGTCTCCCTGGTGCGTTTCTTATCCCATTGCATCTGCCTTTCTGCGGCTTTCCAAGCCTCTATCGATCTCTGGGTTGCCGGCAACAGTCGACTGCTACCCTTTCCCCCATACAGGTAGTGGAGGAAGGTACGTGGTCTAAATTGTAGTCTCTCCAGCCTGTAGGCGGAGTGATCTCCGTCTATATGAATCCATTCGTTAATGACGATAAGATGGGAAGCCCTGTAGTATGCCCTAATATCAGGAAGGGCTAAACCCCCGTTGTATGGTCCCCTCTGTAGAGTGTGGAGCGCCACCCGCGGGTGGGCTCCATCCCATGAAAGCAAGCTCAATTCAGCGTCTATTTGGTTAAACAACGCCTCCGGGATTTTGCAATAGATATTTTGCAACACATAAAGCAACTGGGGGAGCGTAACCATCTTGAACATGGCCGCCCTGCCCATGAGAGTGAGAGGTAATTTGCGCCATCTCTTGACGTCGTCCTGGAAATTAAGAAAGACTCTTTGGACATTGCGTTTCAAGTTCTCGGTGACATTGGTGGTGATGTAGAGGCCAAGATACGTGAATCCCTCCGGTGACCAGGATAGGCACTCGGGATATAATCGAGACTCGGGTCTCCCGTTGATTGGATATAGAGTTGATTTATTCCAATTAATCCTATAGCCAGAATGGCGCCCATATAATTCAAGAATCTGCAAGATGCTAGGGAGAGTCACACTCGGGTCGATTACGTACAGCAATATGTCATCTGCATATAAGGATAAGCGCTCCTCCTCGAGGTGTCTATCATCATCTACAAACCCTCCCAACCCAGGAGTAGCCCTGAGGGCGCAGGCAAGAGGCTCCAAGACAAGGGCAAAGAGGAGTGGGGAGAGGGGACCATCGCCCGGAAGGTGCATGCCGTGGGGTTGGAGCTTCAGCGCATCCGTCATTGCCGCAAGAGGTGGCAGGACCTTCGTGGCTGGGCCAAGAAGATCACTGAGGTCCACCTGGGCCTGTCAGGTCCTGGCAAGAGGGTCGGGTACCAAACACTGACCCCCCACATGCTACGCATCCTAGCTGTGGTCTTCCCTGACCTGGATGGGCCGTTGAAACCCAGACAGCAGCAAGGAGGGGGTGAGTATGTGCTTTGTCGCACACCTTTGTTAGACATTCATGTTACAGTAACTTAGCCTGATCCCCTTTTTACTGGTTGTAAGTCAGCCAAACCCACTGATCCGTTTTGTAAGATGCATATGCACAGGGATGATTTGATGCCCTGTTATGTCCCTTTCATCAGGGAGATGTGAGTCAGTTATGTTCAGGGAAGGGACCGTAGTGCGATGCTCATGTGATCACCAGAAATCATAGAAACATGTGCATGGAGGTAACCTTCTGGAGTAATGCAAATGCCCAACATGTGCCAGCACATTGACTAGTGCATGACCTGTTCTCATTGTGGTTTCCCCAAATGTGTGAGGCATGTTGTTATTGGGGCAAACAAGTGTGAATAGGCCATGCTATACATCCCTGCAGCAGGTGACATCAAGATTGAGGCATTGGTGAGTTTTGCTTGCTCATTGTGCCACTGTTAGGTCACAGCCGTTGTGCTCAGTGTTATGAAACGTATCCCATGGGACAATTACAGGTATGCTAACTCTGGTCATCTGTCACACTGGCCTGTCAAATGATTGTGTGGAAGATTCCATTCTCTCCATTCAAAGGAGTGAGTCCATGTGTCTGACACTGTAACAGTGACAACACATGCCATTCACTGACAAACATAGGTGGTCACTGGCCAAAACATGGCTAAAAATGTGAGTTCTGATGTCAGGATCACATTCAGAATGAAAAGTGCCATGTATGTAAATGTATGTAAAGGCGATAGCATTAGTAAAAATGATGTAGTTGTTTGAACTGTGAGGATTTGTGATGTCACCTATGTGTCAAGTACATACAGATGACTTATGTGAATCTTTTACATTTTTATTCACAGCATCAGCATCAGCACCGGCAACCAGAGGAGACAGTGCCACAGATGTAGGGGGAGCAGATTGCTAGTCTGGGACCAGTGCCAAATCGGACGTGGAGGCTTCCACTGGCAGGGAGGATGTGGAGAGCCACACTGAGGGAAGGTCTGCAACTCCACTTGCAACATCTGCGGACCACTCAAGCTCCAGTGATGGCTCCCTGGTGGTGGAGGACACAGGAAATGATTCCTCAACATCAGAGTCGACCACCACCACCAGTCCCATCTCCATCCTCGAAGCTGCTCCCCATCCCACTGTCCGTGGCCGCTCCCGTGGCAGGGGAGCCATCTCCTTTGGGCCAGGCACCTCAGCCCCTGCCCCTGTCTCCCCTGCTGCCCTCAGTGTGGAGGCGATAAACATCCTGAGGCAGATCTCTGTGGGGCAGACATCAGTGCTGAATGTCCCCCATGCCCATACCACTATTTTGACACAAATGTTGTCATTCATGGAGGGCATTCACTCTGAAATGTCTGCCTTACACAGATCCAATCAGGCACAGGCCTCCACACTGATAGCAGCAGTGTCCCAGCTCCAGCAGTCCCTCCCCCTCCTACATCTTCCCCATCCACAGTCCCAACTACCCTCCCTGATCCAAGCACACCCAAACATCCACATGCACACACCTCAAAAGCCACACGCAGCACACAAACACAAAGGAACACAAAGGCGAACACACAGACACGCACACTCAGGAGACAGACAGCACACTCACTACCAGTGACATACCACCAGACGACACACATGCATCTACAGACACTCTGCCTCCACAACACCTGCCCTTGCCTCTCCTGTTCCCCACTCTGCCCAGAAACTCTTCCTCTGCGACCTTGGCCTCTTCCCTGCCGACACATCCACACCCCATATTAAAAAGAAGAAGCAACCCACCCCCCGGCCCAGACATCAAAATATGCACTCCCCCCCCCCCTTTGGAGAAGAAAAGGGAAAAAAAACCAGCAAATCACACCCATGTCCAAAGCCCAAAACCCCTCCACCAACCCAGACTACCCCAGCCAAGCCCTGTATCTCCCACCAAAAAACCCCACTCCCAATAAGTCTGAGTCCCTCTCCATCCCAGTATATAATATTCATGATTATACCATCCCAAAGATAGTTAAACCAAGCCCCCCTCCATCGAGCACTCCCACTACAGCTGCCCCCCCCCTCAGTCTGAGCCTGCTACTGCAGTGGACCCACTGCCCCATCAATTGGAAACACTACCACTGCAGTGGACCCAACAACACCTACTGATCCCATCCCTCCCAAAACCGAACCCAGTCCTCTTGAGTTTTTCCCCTTTGGTGCCTGGCATGCCCCCTAAATCCCCTCCCAGGGGCAGTTTCAGTGCAGGCAAGAGTAGATGACCAGGATGTTTGTGCCCATTGCACATATGGACAAATATGGACTGGCCATTGGCCTTATGCTGGTTATAGTTTTGTTTTTAACATGCAGAATAAAGCATATCTCCAGTTTTTTACTGCTGATTTCTGTGTACTACAAATTGGTTATGAGTCAACTGTAAATCATATACAATTGGTAGTGTAAGTATCCAATGATATTAGTATGTCATGTATTGCATGTGGTCCATGGAGTATGTGACCTTTCACAGTATGTATTCAAGATTTTCTTGTCTACATTTGCTGGGTGTCATCGTCCACATCAGTTTTGGCTATGAGGGTGACATGGAGTTGCCAAGCTTTTCTTTTTACATCTCAATTGCACATAGGTCATGCTTTCATATGTCAACATAGTGCAAGGGTTTCAAATTGCAACAATTCAGGATGAGCATGCTGAATATGTTTGTGATGTGCAGAAAGTCACCTGTCTCACCATTACACCGGGGTACATATGGAGTTTGACTACGTGGTGGTGACTTTGAACACACCCATGTACACAAGGTAATGGTACAATACTTGTATGTGAATTGATAGTGGTTGACCCATGTATGTGTCTTCTTTAGATCTGGTAGACTAGTGGCAATGAGTACCTTGCCACAGGTGGCATGCCACTGTAGGCAATTTACCTTCATGGCTGTGTACTCATCTGATACATTGCCTGAGCCCATGGAGAGTATAAGGTGAGGAGTATTCTCACAGTCTTCAGACCTGTCGTGTAGTTCCTATAAACCTATATAGGATCTATGCGTTTAGACAACATAGACTGTGGGATTGGTGTCCAGACTGATTCCAGACACCCCGACCGCGTATGTTTGCCTGTATACCAGCTAGCTCACAGTGCCACTAGAAACCCCTCTTACCAAGGAGAGAATAGTTCTTGGCAACTATTGAACATGACAACTCTGTTCCATCAGGGATCGTGGAAACAGTGCCGATACTTTTCGCTCAGTCACTCGTGCTCACTTTGTCTCAGAGAGATACACAGAATAAACGGTGGGAACATTTTCAATAAGCATTTATTGAACCAGCGTCATTCTGGTGTAAAATAGGTGTGCTGAAACAACCATTAGACAGAAACAGATATAAATGATTATAAGCACCAGCAGAGTAAAAGGATGGTAGATTTCTACCATAGTGCTAAAACGATGAAGACAGGCAGGTGTAATAATTTATAACAATAAAATGCATACTCCTACGATGCGACCCTAACTAGATGTACCTAAGTGTACCTGGCATGTATGTAGGTGTAAAGCCAAGAATCCCTCTAGGATAAAGTCAACCCCATTACCTGAAGTGAGAGACTGTGGGACCCTGTCTTGGTCTCGAAATGGTCACCCCGTGAGGGATTTCAGACCACTGCGAGCTGGAGTGTCTGCGTGCAGAAACCTCAGGTTCTTGCGTCAGTGTGTCAGCATGGAAGTCCTTTTTCTCCTCTGCCTGCCTCAGCAAAGATATGGTGTTTATATACCCAAAGTGGTACCCTCAGGGGAAATACCTTGCTGTGTCATGTCGTACTTAGGATGACGGAAGGAATGACCCTTATACATAGTTATTATGCAGGAGATGGTAGTCCTGCTGAGTTTCCAAGAATCCTCATGCATAATGAATGAGGCTAGTTTTCAGGGAAAATCCCATGTCCTGTTAGCAGTACCATAACTAGGTAAAAGGTCAGTCCCAAGAACCGTTATGTAGTGTAATGGCAGGGGAAAAATTTAGGTGAGAGGTTAGGTTGCTACCTGAGCCTATATTGGGTGCCTATATGGAACATTACAGACCCTGTTGCCTCATAGGACTTAACTTTCTGCAGATATTCCAGTTCTGCAAGGTGTCTGTGGTCTTAATAGTCCAGTGCTTTCTTATTCACATGTGAGTCAAGCCATCCTGCTTTGGTCTGGCTACATCATGTTGATGTTGTGTTTTGTCAGACCAAACTTGACTTTCATATTTACTGCCACACATCATTACGTAGTTGAGCAAATGATTTGTGTGTAGGTTGTCATTTGTGCATGACTGACAATGGTGTCCTTTTGAGCTATGCTTCATGCTGTTCCAGATCACACCGAGCTGAACTAGGGGTGCTGTGATGTCTGTTGGATTGCCCTGTGCTACATGTGGTAAGCCGAGTGGACAGTGAGAGCACAGGAGTGTTATGGGTCCGTCTGACGTGCAGATGCCACTGGAGCCAGTGTTACATCCATGCTCTCAGTTGCCACACAGTGGAGAAGGTGGAATTTAGGTTGTGAGGCCTAGCTGCAGGTGTGTTTAGCAAGGTTAATGTTGCATGTGTTTAGCTAGATCAAACAATTATAGAGGTGATAGCGACTGGTGTTTCCAAATTTGATAGGGAGTGGAGACTCCTACGAAATGGAGCCAGAACAAATTTAAATATTGTCAGAGAGTGTAAGGTATGTGTTGCGTTCATGGTCAGTTCTTGTGTAGGAGACGTGAAGTACCCACATTGTCCCAATGTGAGTGGTGGTACATGCGGGGGTGTGAATCAGAGTATGCAAGCTTGTTACACTGGTTCAATCCTGCAAAGGCATTGTAGGAATAGGTAGATGTGAGAGGGGTATATCCAGCTAGACATGGTCGGATTATGGCAGGTGATGAGAGCTGTAGTCTGTGGCACTATTGTGAGACATGACTGGAACAGTGCATTGACAATGTGTGAGGTTAATTGTTGATGTGCATAAGTCAATGGGGTTATTGGGCATGGAAGTCATATGTGGATGTGACAGGGCCACAGTGAGACAAGGTTAAACTAGTCATATGTGAGAAAGTGGATAAGTGTATGTAAAGGGTATACACCAGTTGTGTAATTTAGGGTGCTGAACGGTTAAATGTGAGATGTTGTATAGTTGATGTATTTTGTTTTTGCATCTGTGTATGCATGTGTTTTTAGAAAGGACAATCTGTAGAACTTAAGCAGAGTAGAGGTGGGTTGGTGGCGATATGTGAATGACTGAGGACAAATCCATTGAGCCAATATAAGTATCTTGTTATGAGATGTGGTGATGTGTAAAGTGTGTATGCCAGAGTGGGCGGTGATGCTGCACGCTGTGATATGAGTGCAGTCCAAGACGTTACTGAGGGTGCAACTGGAGATGAGCGTGGTCCTTTTGACATCTTACGTTTCACATCTGCTGAGGAGGTGATGAGTACAGTACATTGTGTGCATGTCATGTATGTGAGAGTTGTTGTGTACATAGTGATGAAGAGTGGTGCTGTGCGTGTAGGTGTGAATGTGAGAAAGGCAGCACCAGTGCAATGTCATGATTCGGGAACATTGGACAGCAGTCCATTCCTTAGAGGTGTACAGTCGCATCAATGTTCAAGTCATGGATGTGTGTTGTTGTGCCACCTGGGCTCAGACTACTCCAAAATGCATCGCCACACTTACCAGTACACTACACACGCATGGGTATTGCTGGCATTCTGACTTTGACTGTCCGAGGTATGGGGACACCAAGGGAGATGGAGTCATTGTGATGATATCTCTGGTTGTGCTGAGCAAAATACATTGCACTGTAAGCAAACACACATGTGACATTGGAACAGTACACCCAGTTCCATAAGTGTTTGCATTCTTTAAATGTTTGGTACCTCTGATCTTGTTTTGCAAGGGTAGCCCTAGTGTGTGTCCATGATAGCTCCCATTGTGCCAATTAAATACTGCCGTAGGGCCTGATGGTAATATGTGTTTGTTGAAGGTCTCCTTGATGTTGCCATAGATTTTTGGACAGTGTATCAGTGCCAAATGTGGACAAAGCAGACTTCATTCTGCACATGTCTTTCATCCTCACAAGATGTACCCATATCCCCTGGCTTGAGGATGACTATGTCAAATGTGTTGGTGAGCCACAGATTGAGCCACCACCCCAGCATCCTCACCCGTGCTGGCAGCTTATTTTACACAATGAGCTGTGTACTAGACACACCAACACTGTTTGTAATTCCTACGTCCTGAGACTCCTGTGTACTCCTACTGCTGTGTAGGACACAATCTGCACATTCAAAATGGAATTATTATTTTGCTGCACACACTACAGCCTGAGTAGCTAGATGATGACTTGCTGCAAATGAAATTCTCCAAAGATGACGGTAGATGCATATAGATTGGGAATTGTGTGGAGCGGCACCAGTCCACACCTGGTGACTGTATCCTACATTGTTGTTGGCCCATGCTTCTTTCAAATCCAAGATGGATTTGGTCTAGAAATATTTCCATGACGACTGTGACACAACCACTTCTGTGTTGTTGTATTTGGAGACACTGAAATCAGTACTGAGTGGCTGGGTCTGTGGACATGTGTGTTGTCTGGGCCAAAATCCTCTGTGCTTTACTGTACACAGACGCATCACTATGTGAAAATGTGGTGAGTACATTGTAGTTCTGTTGCCCTGCGATGTGGCAGTCTGTGTTGTTGTGGAGTCATGCATTCACTTTGTGATACATACATAGGTGTGGTAATGCCAATTCCTGTTCCACTGTAAAATGTGTGTTTCCCCTAGTATTTAGCATGCTGAGTGTACCTACCTGATGATGACATTCCCTCATTGTACATACACGACATGCTATGGACCCATGTTCTGATTGGAATCACAATGATGCTCAGGCCCTCAGAAAGTAATTGGCACACAATCTGTGATCATCTCTTTTATTCTGGCCTCTGTGCTTTTACCTATCATGTATTTTTTTTAAATAAGGCACACTGCTGCTGATCAAGGGGGTGGTGTGTAGGTCAGACTGTCCAGATGTGACTTGCCTCCCTTCAAGGCCCCTACCTACAATGCAAACTCCCTGCTCCTGCCATGACCTGAAAGTGATGGTTGTGTGGTGGGGATGACACTACCTCTGTCAAGGCATGTAAGGCATTGCACCAAGGTGAGTGTGCTCCAAAGGCTGGACCCCTAGCCTCAATTTACAGCACAGCTGGTGAGCAGAGAAAATCCTGGCACCACATTGCAGTGGCGTGGTGGGGACTGTGTCAGTGAGTCAGTCTCTTGGTGTGGTTCACGAAGGCCCCAACAACGTGGCCCACAGGTGACCCAGGTGCACCAGCCCATCAACAAATGCCCAATTGCCAGTCATGGCCAATCCAAGGGTATGCTGAACACTTTCTGATTGTATTCAACACACAGAGGGCTCTATGGTCTTTGCCCCCCCCCATCGTGTGTGTCAGCTCAGGCTGAGACAGCTTCTCCACACACACATACAGTCCTTGAGCTGCTGTAGGTGGCTGGTCTGTCTTGTTTGCGCATCAGTCCCCCAGTATTTCACAGCTTTTTAAGGGACCAATTAGTAGATGATGAGGTTTTGTTTGTTTTTCAACGACTCCTAGAGCACTTGCATTTCCACTCTGCCCATTCATCAAAGTTGCCAGTTACATTTGCTGCAACAGTATGGGAATGCATTTAATGGGAAATGACTTTTGTGTTTGTTTATTTAGACATTCCTGCAGCATGTACTCCACCTGTAGGTATTGAGGCACTTTGCATGTGCACTAGTTACATTGTTCAAGTACACATTACTGGGTGTTTTGCCCCACAAACCTCAGATTTGCATCTACATTACTGGGTGTTTTGCCCCCAAACCCCAGATTTGCATCTACATTACTGGGTGTTTTGCCCCCAAACTCCAGATTTTCATCTACATTACTGGGGGATTTGCCACCCAAACCCCAGATTGGCTCAAACATTGCTGGGGGTATTTGGCCCACAATCCAGAATTTGCATAAACATTGCTGAGGGTATTTGCCCCCAACTCCACTTTTAACTCTGCATTGCTGGGAGTGTTAGACATCCACCTCCCAATTTTGGCTGGACATTGCTGGGAGTATTAGCCACCTCTGGCTCCCCTTTGTGTCTGAATTGCTGGAACTATTGCCACCCGTCCCAATTGCCTCTACATTGCTGCAAGTATTCCCCCACCCCAAAATTAACTGTAGTTGCGGCCCTGCTGTCTCTTCTGTTATCTTTCGCGGGGTAGTTACGTTATTCTATATGGGTAGGTGTCGGACTTAACTTCTGCGACGACCGTGTCGGTTGCGGTTGTAGTAGTGCTTCAGAGAAGCATAGAGTATACGGATGACATGCAGCGATGGGATACATGGCTGCACCGTCTCGTCCGCAGGATTCGTGTTGTGGCGCGAATCGGAGCTGAAATACTCCCCTTCCGGATGCTCTGACGTGTTGGTTGTAGCGACCGATTCGTCGCATGGGAAGTACGCATCGTACTTGGCGCGTTTGAAATCGGATTGGGAAATGCCTCCGGACGACTCGAATCTGCGTTTCCGGAGGCTTTTTGTTTGGAAAATGAAGACGGATTCACAGTGAACGAGTTGTTCGGTAAGTAAAGGGTTTTGGGCATCGTACTGCGTCGTTTGGTAGAACCGGATCCCAGTACGAGTCGGTTGGAAGGTCCGACTCCCGACGGCTCTGGGATGGCCTTCCTGCCAACATCGTAATTGGGCCCTTGTAATTTGACTTTTACGCAGGATTTTCAACCAAAAATAGGAGAAAAAGCAAAAAGTGTGTCACATGAGAGATTATAAAGGAAAACTTTAAATAGATTTGAAGAATAAACGTCCTGTCAGCCGAATGTGTCTGTTGGTCTCCTTCTTACTCCACCTTGTCCCTGACAATATGGGTGGCAGGACTGGTAGCAGCTTCATGACAAAAGGCAGCTTCACCTAGTGAAGGGGAGGACAAAATGTACTGACAACCGCAGCCTACAGGGCCTCATTTACAAGCCCAATAGTCCACTGATGCGTCTCTTTATTTGCTGCACCAGCAGCGCAGTGGGCTTCCCCATATTTACCAGGCCACGTAAAGTCACCCAGCATGACATTTCATGGCCTTGTAAATATGGGCCCCTTTCATGCATTACTGCGTGAAAGGGGCGTTCCATGGGTGTTGTGGGTATTCCCACGCAACATCCATGGAACCTGACACATTCCCAGATCTACAAAGTTTTGTAAAGCTGGAAATGCATCAGAATCCTATGCCTCCCCAAGGGAGGCATAAGAGTGGTGCAACGATGAGAAATACTTTATTTCTCCTCGCTTTTCCTTCTTTCTATGCGTGCTGCATTCCGCAGCATGCATAGAAAGAGGAAAATGCCATCAATTATTGTTTTTGTGCAGGGAGGTGCCTCTTCCTGCACAAAAACAATCAGCCCCGCAATGCAGGCACCCTTACAACATGATGCAAGGTGTCTGCGTTGATGCATGGCTGCAGTTGGTGCGCCGGCGCAGGGGAGAAGGACAGGAATGCGCCATATCTTGTAGATTCGGCACATTCCGGCCCTCTTATTTTGACGTGCAGCAGCGCAACAGGAGGGCTTGCTGCACTGCCATGCGTCAAAATATAGAAAATGAGGCCAACAGTTTTTAGTGGAGCATACTTTAACCCCTATCCAATGTGGTTCTTTTGCCAGGCTTGTCTTTAGAGAGGCTGTGGAATTATAAGAAATGGCTTGGAATCCTATTCACAAACTGCCTCAAAGAAATTGATTTTGCTTGAAAATAATTGTACAACCTGTAAAGTTGTAACTTGAAATTGTAATGCACCGATACCAAATTAAACAAAATCAAATCCCTCTGTATCTGTTCTCATGTGAAGCACTCTGACACCAAGCACGTCTAGGTCAAGCTATTAAAAAATTCAAATAAATAAAAAAAGGGAATTGGCTCAATGCACTTTATTAGCACAAGGCAACGGACTGAAAGGAGGGAAAATAAGAGATCTACAGTGAATTGCAATAGACATATTAGGCTTTAAAGAGGCTTTTAACTCAAAATGGTATGGCAACTATATTGTGACACAAGTGGGAATGGGAATGGGAAGGGAGACAGGTAATTCGGTTAAGGCAATCAAGGTGGAGGCCTTCTTCAATGGAAAACAGAAAATAACTACAGCTGCGGGATTTCCTTATGAGAAAGGCCGGGGGCGCAGCTAGTTTTGATCGGATTCCCCTCATGGAAATATTAATTAAAAGCACTGGCCCCTCTATTTCGCAGTTATATGGCAGTTTTCTGGAAGGGGTCCCAGATGATCTGGACAAGCACAATGAAAAGTGGCGGGAGAGGCTTGAGGTGGTGGACTCTGGTTTGCTTGAAATCACCTGAAATGGCAGGGTCAATATTGTGTGCCTCAAACCTACAATCACAACTTTATAAAACGCTGTTGGATCTATATATAACACCAGCAAAGATCGCTAAATGGGGCGGTGATGCGGGGACTCGTCCCTGATGTCATGCTTCTAATGTGAATGAGGTCCATATGTTCTTCTCATGCCCCAGCTTAAAATCACTTGGTTTGGAAATGGTAGGTTTCTCAGGAGAAGTTTTGAAGGTGAATATCTCCCCATCACCTCAGCTTATGTTGTTGGGGGGTGGAGGAGTCTCTTGCTGGGTCTGGGTCGGAATTGATATTTATAGCAATGACGGTGTTTAGGCTTTGTCTCTCCTCGTCTTGACTTGACCCTCTACCTCTGACCCTCTACCTCCGACCTTTCAGCAATGGAAAGGACGTTTCCTACATGTTTACACTTTTGAAAATGCACTTTATGCACGCAAAGGCAAGAGGGCCAAAAGCAAAGGGAGGAGGATCTGGGGGGCGCTCTCGACCTGGCTCTCTTCGTTTAAATAAATATAACAGCCAGGATCTAGATATAGGCTGCGTAGGTCTACAGTAGGAATGCATTATTAATTTGTGCTGCTCCCCTGCTGTATTCTACTTTTTTGGTCATTTTAACGGATTTGCATGTAACATATTTAAGTATGCTTGATGCTGTTGTAATGAAAACATACAAATTATAATTTAAAAAAAAGAGTAAACTAAAAAAAAAAGGAAAACAGAAAATACAATTTAAGTAGACTAGAATTGTTTGGATGAGCTCACAATTGGAGTTACAATTTGGAATTTGGAGGCGGTAGGGATGGGAGACACTTTTGTACGGTGAGGGTATCATCCCTTGGATAGTCAAGTGTTGCCTCCTGACAGGTATGCCAAGCTCAGGGGCAGGGGAATGTGCAGTCATGGACAAGTAATTACATAGTTCATAGGGGCATGATAGAATTTGTGAAAAAAATGATATATTAGCTGGTGTGGCTGCACAAATGTCACCATGTAATAAAGTCACAATTCCATATCAGCTTCAGTCAGGTTTGTTTGAAAAATCTTAGCTCAGCTACCTAGGTAGCTGTGCCTCAGAACAGTCAGGCTTTATCAAAGGAACAAGTATAAAGCATTAAGAAGTACCAAAACATTTGAATAAGAAAAACATGCAACAAAATAAAAAGCCAATACCAATTTATAAAAATTGTTTGAATTTTATATTTAAATAGATACCTCAATGATTAAAAAGCCACCTGAGGGTCCCAGAGATATAAACTTTTAAAGAAACAATAAATCACTGTTTTTCACTGAATGTAATACATCTTTATAATCTACCATGAGTCACGGTTTAGGGTTAGCCACAGGTAACTTGAAAACGACTTTAAGGGCACTCTTGTGGGGTCCTACTCAGATAGGAAGCCAGTCACAGGAACCAGGCAGGTCCAGTTACCTCTGGATTTAAGCAGTCTCCAGTCCAGTTCCAGGTTCTATGAGTGAACTGCCATAGAAGTTAATGGAGTGGGAATGATGCAAGGGATGCAAGATGCTGAAGCTACTCAAGGATGCTGAGCCGCTGTCGGAGGTCTTCCTTTGCCCATCCCTTGTTCCACGAGCGTCTGGCACAAAACCAGTTGCTGCTTGTCTACTGGCGTCCAGTTACAGCCAAACTAGAGGGTCCATTTAATTTGCAGTAACCTTTTTGTGCTGGGTGAGCAAGCAGCACTCAGGTCCAGCATTCTTGGGTACCCTTTTTTTGAGGGTCAAGACTCAGTCTCCCAGGCTGCACCTCAGTGCCCAGTGGCAGTCAGGCTTTTTAGTACTGAGCTCTCAAGGGTGCAGCCTCTCAGCTTTAATGGCCCTGTGGCTGTAACAGGGAGTCAGCTAACTGACTCTTGGAGACACCTTCTCTGTGTGGGGCTCGTAGATAACTTTTCCACAAGCGGGGCACCATAGGCACAGTCCTTTCATTGCTATTCCAAAGTGCAACAGGTGCAGTCCATTGTTTGGTGCTGCCTCTCTTTGCTGGGTCCAGGGAACAGCAGGGCAGTCCTTTCACAGTCCTCTCTCCAGTACAGATGTGATCTGAGGTGTGGGTCTCATGGGTGCCACTTATGGCCACTACGAGTCTAGGGAGATGTGGTGACTAACTATCCAATGGGTTAACAGGTTTCCTCCTGCCTGATGACGACTTCCTGCAAAGTGTGACATCTAGTTATGCCAGAATGCAGCATTCTGCCCGCTCCCAAAATGGCAGAACCCTTTTCCCGCTCTGTGGAGCTACCTAGCCCAACCCCCAGGTTCTGCTACCTGGGAGCTACACTCCCCCTGAAAAAATTGTTTGGCAACAGCTTCTCCCTCTCTTCCCAAAATGACAGCCTGTCTCCTATAACAAAAGAGCGGCCCCTTCCAAGTGTGACTACCATTTGCCATTCAATGGCGGCTCCCCCTTTGAAGCCCGACATTTGGACTCACACAGATCTGGCCATCCCACCAGGAGGAGGTCACACCTCTTCCCTCAGCAGGTCTGTTGTTTCCCTTCCTAAAGTTATTCACATCTCTCCCCAGGAGGGCAGAAGGCTGTCTCGAGGACAGCAGGTTGTGTGCCACTGCAGACGGCTTCTGGAAACTTTGGGCAACAAAATGTCAATTTTCTAATGTTGCCATTGTGCTAAGGTTACATTAAATTCTCCTTGAAAAACAAGTGAGGTTTAATGTAAAGTTTCCCTTGACACCTTGAAGTATCATATTTAGTAGTTATATTTGGAAGTTAGCACTGCTGAGTTGTCAACGTGTAACCCCATACTCGCCAATGGGGCTACTTGCGTTTCCACAGTAAAAAATAACAATGCAGGGTTTTTACTTTCAGGACATGTAAAAAACTACGCCCTTCTTTTTAACATACAGAACCAGGCCTTAGGGCTTGTTAGGCCTGCTTTAGGGCTTTCTTATCAATATATTAAAATGGAAGGTATGGGCTTTGCCATAAGCTTAAATGGCAATGCCGAGTTAGTAGATAAAAATTGCTCTACCATTCTGCAGTGACAGATTGGGAGAGATACTTTACTTTGCCACGCTCATGGTGGCACAATCAGTACTGCAGTTCACAAGGGACACTTCATTTACAGGTCCTGGGTACCCCTTGTACCATATACTAGGGACTTATAAGTAAGTTAGCATATGCCAATTTAGGTAAACCAATTAAACATATCCTTTTAAGGGTTAGAGCGCACGCACTGGAGCCTGGTCAGCAGGGCCCAGTGGACTACAGAATCATTACACCAGCACCTAACAGTCAAAATGTGGGGGCAAAAAGTGGGGGAGAACAGTCCAAACGGGCATTCTCTCACAGAATTCAAAATGTATCAAACATAAATGTACCACGCATACATGTGAAAAACAGATAGGCACTAAGAACTCCCTCAATCTTCAGGGAGCAGCGTAAACATGGACAAACAGTATCAGTGTGGTCCAAGACACACAGGCTTGGTTCAGTGCACCTCTGTCTAACCTTTAGAAAAAGGTAGGATTATCTTCACACAGGGCATGGCCTGGTGCTCATAGTGACTATATTTTCAAAGTGACTGGGGGGCTCAGTGTCCTGGGTCCATCCATATCCCCTCAGAGAGCCAATGAGGAAGACGCTCTAAAAGACTGCCTCTTCGTGGTTGGTGGACATTCAGATTTCCACTTGCCTTAGGAATGGCAGTATATGCTTGGGAAAAGGAGCTTTCTTTATCTGCATACGTCTCATCTGTATTCCCACTCCAGAATGAATGAGCGCTGGATTAGCTGTGCACGTCTTGTTATGCTAGGGGTCCTTTGAAGACCCATACCCTTTCAGAAATAAAAACCATAGAAAATGGTTGTGGAACCTGAATGTGACACTTGGTGCTTTATTTGCAATAATACAGTGCAAAATGTTTGACTGTTCTGCTCCTAGTATATGGTTTTTGCTATCATTCAGGGTCCTCTGCATATGTTCTGCTTGTTCACAAGGCGTTAACTCCTGCAAGTCTGACCACTCTATTTCTTCTAGTAGAATTATATTCATTGATAGTCGTCCTTCAAAAAATGGAAAGCAGAAAGTATTTCTCCGCAGAGACAAGTAAAAAAGGTTTAAAATGGAGATTAAAATTCTACGGAAAAATAAGTCATGGTAATGATTTTGAATAAAAGACATTCTTACACTTTGTATGGGTGTCTCCTCGTAAAGTCTTCCCCAGATGGGTTTATTTTTATTTCTACTTAATAGTAAACAAACTGAACTGTATAGAAAGAAGATATTCCTTTTAGAGTTGTTAAGAACATATTTTCCCTTCTCTTTTACAAACAAGTCCTGAGCCAGGGGTGACCTTGCAAACTTTCCTCTTTTGTAATAAATGTAAAAAGTAATCAGAATAAAATATCCAGTGAATCTTTTCTTCGGAGGGTAATTCAAATTCATTTTTCCTTTCAGGAGCCCGAGAAAAAAAGGCATTATTAATTTAGGCAATTAGAACACTTTGAAAGCAATATCCAGTGCATTAAATGATTGTCCCCCGAGTGCTGCCTACAGTCTACGAAAACATCATTTTATACTGTTTAAAAGAAGAAAAGGTCATTTTGACGATGTTCCATGCAAGAGATTGAGGAATACTGAACAGCTAATCTCAGTAAGAACTGATCATTTCAAGGAGTAAGCGCTTGAGTGAATACATTGAATTAAAATCAGAGGCTGGTGCCACAGCATATTTGTAATGGTGCTGTGTCTGAAAGGTCACCAAAGAGTGACCTCTGGTTTGGGTTCCTTTCCAAGTTTTGTTAAATAGATTTCTATTCAGCAGTGGTAAGCAATATTTCTAATTCTGTGGAAATTGAGTCATTTTCATCTGCTATTGACCCAGCAGTATAGTATAAAATGAAAAGAACTAAAAAAAAAGAATGGAAAATATTAGCTGTTTTATTAAACTTTAGAATGGGTTTGTGGAGGGTTCACTTGCTACACAGATGGTTCATTAAACTGATCTGTCAAGTGACCGAATCATATACTGCAAACTTTCCTCGCAGGTTTTTTTGCCCCGGATTCGGAATGCATGCAGCCTCCATAATGTATCCTTTGTAACTAAATTCTACAGGATATTCCATGGTTCTTCACTCCATTCATCTATTTTTAGTCCTTAGCACGTATCACGTTATCATTGCCCATTATAGCTGTTTGAGAGTTTAATTTTAATAAAATTAAATGTGCTCTGCAGTCAGACAGTGGGAGGTAGTTTCGGTGATTAAAGTGGGCAACGGTCTGCCAAAGCAAAACAAGCATTGATAAAGCCAGTATGCCTGACATAGAAATGCCCACACATGTAAGCGTAGGCATGGACAAATGCAGTATTTTTTTTTTTTGCCGATTTATAGAGCGCGAACTTGACCCGAAGGTATTGGAGCGCTTTACATGAGCACCCGTTATGTTACACAAGGACACATTCTTTTTTTTGGTAGGCAAGGGGAGATTAAGTGATTTGCCCAGAATCACAGGATGTGGAGTCGACCCCGAGGCTCGAACCTTGGTTTTCTAGCTCCAAAGTCGGCAGTCTAGGCGTCAGACCACATCCTCTCGCCAACACGTTAAAGCCTGCCCTATTGTCTTTGCCAATGCTGAGAAAAAGTAATTGAAAGTAACAAGCACCATGACGAGTGCATTTTTCAAATGTAAACTTGCCCCTAACACAATACAACAGAAGGAAGAATGGTAACCAAATATCATGACCGTAGAGAGTGATAGTCGTATGAGTGGAGCGAAAATCCACTGAGTGTACACGTTAGAGAATAAGGGTCTGATTTAGATCTTGGCGGATGGGTTACTCCATCACAAAGGTGACGGATATCCTGTCCGACAAAATATAAATCCCGTTATATCCTATGGGATTTATATTTCACTGGACAGGATATCCGTTACATTTGTAATGGAGTAACCCGTCCACCGAGATTTAAAGCAGGCCCTAAGTAACAATACTTCTTGCAGATAGTGTGAAGCAGGGGTATACTGCATTATGTGGGCTATCTGGAAGTGCCCAAAGGGCTGGTATGACAGTCTATGTGTTAGCTGTGTTTTGACTGTTTGTGGGCCTCTTTTATGGCCTGGAGGTCTGGCTTTTACTTTTGATTTCCCAGAAAATTTCACAGACATTGCCATCAGCAAGGTCAAATTTATGCAGTCTTGCATGCCTTGCAAAACACATACACCGTTTCTTTAGAAGTTCAAACCTGCCCCAATTTTTCAAACATGGGCTACTTTTTTAGCTATCTGATTCAGTAATGGGGCCTTTTTAGGTCGAGCGTGAGCCAGCGCGCAAGCGCTGCTCTGCGAAGAGCTGTGGTAGTTCAGTACGGAGAGAAGCTTCGCCCAGTCCCCCCGCCCTTATTTTTCATTGGCTCATGTGTTTGTCCTTTGTAAATGCTGTCTTCTGATTCATTATGAGGCTTGTTAGTCCCTCCTTCGTACAGTCATGTCGTCATTTGTATCCTCCATGGCTACTGGCCCCTTTACTTTGTTGTTACACGTTAAGCACTTCATTTTGAGTTTGTCCTACTTGAGGCAGGACGACGTGCTTTGTTTACAGTCAGCGCACTGTGCGCGCTTTCACTTTCTAAGCTGCGGGGACAATCACGACGCCTGTTTTTAAAGTGGTTAATATTTTTGTTTAAATAAACCCCCAGGAAACGCAAGAATGCTTAGTCGCATTTAGCAACATCCAGGTTTTATATTAAGTTTAAACAGAGGATTTGTTGAGCCAGGCAGAGCCCTAATCTCAGTTTTTACAAGCAAGTGGCAAGCAGCTAAATCTGCAGATCTGAGGAGGGAGTAACAATAACAGCGCGCAGAAGGGCTGCCCCATTCCCACCATCTGCTCGTGGGCAGGACTGAGCCTCTGCCAGTATCAAATGCACAAATAATACCATTTGCGCAGGGTGGGGCGCAACTGAGGTGCACTGACAGCTGTGCTTGGGTCCCATCGCTTCGATAACACAAAGTATTATTACACAGTAGACTGTTGGGGTTTGACAGAGCTGTGTGGGTCTGATCACTTAAGTAATGTGGAGAGGTGCAGACAAGAGTGGGGTGCATTAACAGAGCTGTTTTCGGGTCTTGTCACTTAAAGAAGGGCTGCTACAGGTCATGATTAAGGAGCATTGGCAAAGCAAAGTGCGGATCCGAGTACTGGAATAGCAGAGGCACTGCAGGTCAGGATTGGGTGCCTCAGCAGAGCTGTGTGTGGGTCCCAGTACTGGAGCAGTAGCGATGCTTGGGTTGGACAGAGATGTACTAACACAGCTGTTTGGGACATATTACTTCGATAGTGAAGGGTGGTGCAGGCAAGATAGAGCCGTAAAGACACAGCAGCGTGCGGGTCCTGCCATATGTCATGATTAAGGTGCACTGGCAGAGCTGTGTGTGAGCCCCAGTACTGGAACATCAGGGAGCTCAGTGGGCCCAGATACTAGTGCGTTGTCAGAGCCCCGGGCTCGCACAGTACAGGAATGAGTGGTGTGCTGGCCAGCATGGTAGGCACAGCGGGAGAGCTGCATGTGAGTACCGGTACTGGGATAGCATCCAGTGCCACAGGGAACAATGAGGTGCATCAGAAGAGCTGCATGCAGGGCCCACTGCTGGGGTAGCAGAGGGCGCTGCTGATCAGGGATGGGGTGCTTTGGCAGAGCAGTGTGTGGGTGTCAGTACTGGACAAGCGGGGTGCTGGACAACATCACGATCCCACAACACCATCCAACATTTCTGAAAATCCACAAAACTGGCTTACTTCCAAACTACACAATTTACAGAAACCTACCAAACCAGCATTACATTCATCAATTATAATGTGCGCATTGTTATCCCGAGAGCTCTGAGGGGCGGCCCTCCGACACCCCTAGAACGCAGAAGAGCAAACACACGCATTACTTGGTGCAGCAACAGGCTCTGGCTCTGGCGCTGACTCTTCTGATTGGCTCTTGCCCGCTCCTCTGGGACTTCTGGAAAGATCTGGCATGAGGCCTTGGCTATTTATGCGGCCCTGGTATTTTCTTGGTGCTTTTAATATCTGCAGATGCCTTTAAAATAATGATAACATACAACGGTCGTTCTCACCCTCTCCAAGTGATGAGGCCAAGGTAGATGTAGGTAAACTGTGATAAGTAGTTAAGGAATCCTGCCTAATTAAGCAGGCCAAAACCTAAGTCCTGCACTTTGTTTACCACCACAGCACTCTGAAGTGTGGGCTCCCTGCCCAGGGCTAGGAAACTTTGTGTCTCCTCTCAGATCAACAAGGCTAACTGGAGCCCTCTTACGCCTGCGTAGGCATTTTCATAATGTACTACCTGTGGTGTAAACATCCACTTACTTCATAATCCAAGGAGACTGTGGTTTATGTTACTACTTCTGGATTCCTTACTTCTTCCTTGTTTTACCAACTTCTGAACTACTTCTTCCTTGTTTTACTTCCTCTTAGCCCTCGTTTTTTTGCGCTAGGTGACTCTAGAGGTAGCACCAGGTCAAAAAGAAGTGGTGTCAGAAGTGGGATCCCCGAGTGAGCAACACTAAACTTCAGCAAGCTTCGGGTGCTGCAAAGGACAACAAAGAAGGCCTAATAAATGAAAATATGACCAGGTAGCACACTTCATCAGGGAGTCAGAGAACTCATGGAGACAGGCCCCTTCTCAGTAGCTCCGAGACCATGGCTTTCTCGGTGCACAACCTTGGTATCTGAGCGTGCAGCCTGCATAGATGAGATGAACATTATGCTGTTGGAAGATGGTTACAGAAGGTACCCTGAAGAGGTGGGTAAGGGAGGACCGGATGGCGGCCGTGTCACTCACCAGTGAGAAGCAGGGTGTTTAGTGTTACCTGAGATATCGTTGACTGCCCTGGTGCAGGGGCAACAATAGTTGTATTGTATTGGTATTTATATATTTTTTAAATGCCACTTGTAAGGTCTAAAGAGAGTTGTGGGTTGCATTATTTATGCATTGCCGCATACACCCGTGAGGACGTGAAGTGATCCACTTTGTTTCTGGTTCCTGGACGTCCGTCAGAGTGCATGGTTGAAATGGAGTTTAGCCTATATGTGACATACTGTGCGAGGTGCGCATGCGTTAGTGTTGTTTTGGAACATACCTGGTCGCACCACAGAAAGGGTGACGCATGCCACCCAGGAGCCGCTACATGAGGCTGTTGAGCCCCAGTGAGTGCACAAGGAATGGCACGTCACTAAAGTCCCAGTGGACGGAGCTTCCTGTCTCTCCTCCGGCAGACCATCGGCCTTCAGAGCAAGGCTCTCGAGGTGTACTGGTTCTGCCTCAATCTGCAGTCCGGGCAAGGTGCACAGTAACCCTCTGAGAATCACCAGGGCAGGCGCATACAGGGTTCTGCAGCTGCCTTAAGGGCCCAGTATTTACAGCAAATAAGAAGTGCTGTTGAGGCAAGCTGGAGCAGAAACCGAGGTGTCTACATTTGTGGCGAGTACTACTTTTAACAAGCATTAGAAATGCAATAGGTCTCGCATTTTTTTGATTTAGAGCTATTGGCATAGCTCAACAGCTACCAGGCAGAAATTGCCACGTTGCAGGTACCGAACAGAGCATTGCTCCGTGAAACGGCCTGAAAGCCTAAAACGATGTTGATAGCCTACAAAATAAAAAGGCAGATCAGGATGACCAGGAGGAACCGCGGACGTATTGGGATGGCCAGCGCAAGCAAACAATGAGTAAAATCACCTGGGCGTGACCCAAGCACCCAAAGGTGGGAGAATCAGACCCAATGCACCAATAACAAGCATTTGCAATGCAATTGGTCTCGCATTTGTGCGAGTATAAGCTATTGGCATTGTAAATGACAATGCGTTTTATTTATGTTTCAAAAACCAAAACATAAATAAAAGGCATTGTCATTTACAATGTTGATAGCTCAAACTTGCGTAAATGCGAGACCTGATGCATTGCAAATGCTTGTTTAGTTTGGAGCCAGGACCTATTTTCTGTACCAGTCCAATGCTGCCGTGAAGCCACGCCTAAAAACATGGACTTTGAAGAGTGGAACCTGCTAATCGTGTCTTTCGCAGGTTGGTGAAAAAAACTGTGCCTTGCAGTGTGTCATAATGCAGATCTAAAATGCAGTATCACTCGAACTCCCCTTTGTGACACAGAACATAGTGGCACAGCAAATACTGTTGTTTACCTTTGGTGCTTTAGGGCTCAAGGTAATAATATTTAATTCAGATTGATTAATCGAAAAATAACCACTTATTTCTAAACTTAAGTTGTCAAGTGTTTTATTGCTTATGGCTTAGGATAATGATACTACAAAACTGTTAAAAATATCTTAACTGTTGGTTTTGGTTGTTGTTTATCCAATAAAAATCAATTCAGGTGGTAGAATGTGTCTTTTCCCACAATATTTTTAAAGCCCACTCCACCTTTTACATCCTGCTTTTACGCACCTTTTCCTGATTCATGAATTGTAAGTCCAGCATGTTCCATACATAGTGAATTCTCTCGTTTTGTCACCCACCTTCACTTTTGGCAGGTAATATAGTTCAAATGGGTTGTGCGACATTTATAAATGTTTGTGGGTTTCCTGATTTGGTTGGCGACATGGACAAATCTGCCTTGCTTCATGTTTACCATTACAAATTAATGGGGGAACCCACACAGCCGAAGGACCTGGGTGCAATGCTATACAAGCAACAAAATGGTCCTAAAGGACGCTATAAAAACATGAGGTAAACCAAATTAATTAGCATATCCTTATTCTGCACAGGTAATCCTGAGGATAGGGGTAAAACCCTTCCCGAAAGAGGAAGAGTACACAAGAAATACATCAGACAAAGAAACACACTTGAATTGCAAATAATTCAAATTGTATTCAAAATGAACAGTATATATGCATTATTTACATATAATGGTTGCTCCATTGTGTGCAACAAGGTGCTCAGAAAAAGTGCTCGTGCCTAGGTGGTAGAAGAAGGGAGAATCACAACATAAACAATTCAATTCAAATCAGCAGCGAACATATCATACTACAATAATCCTGTCTCGAGCAGCTAAGTTTACATCCATAGCATAGAGGCTATTGCTTGTGTCAATATTGCCTCTCTTTGGATAGTATATTCAGTCCAGGCTGAAAAACTGAAGATTGTCGGCGTTTTGCCCCAAAGCTCGGGGAAAGAGGCCAATTGGACCCTTGAAAGCGGATCTTCATCATGAATAGGTAAACAATAAAAAGGGAAGAGGAGTAACCTGAAATCATGGAGAGACCGGTGAAGGAACTAACAGATGAAACATGGCATCAGCGAAGGCCACCTGGCTCTCCATCTGCAGGGAAAGCGTCCTCATTCCGCTGAGACAGCAAGCATTGTAAGTGAGGGAGATTCTATCAAGAAGCTACTTACTGGAGGGACTAAGCCGACTGTATGGAGGTGGTTTGATTCCACTTGCTCAACAGCCAAGAGGAGACTGTATTTGTTCTTAGGCCAGGCAACCTGGGTGTAAGCTAAGGTAGTTTTAAGTAGAGCGATCTACAAAACTGCACTTAACACGAGAAAACAATATCAGAATTAGTGCTTTCGAGTCTCTGGAGATTGGCTCCAAGGGTAGCTGACCTCCTGTTCTGAACTACAGGGACACAGCAAGCTCCAGAGACTTCCCTGAAACTGCCCATTGGACCTACTGAAACTGGGCCTGCCTGGACCTGCAACTGGATTTGCCTGAGAGCAGCTGGCCTCTGTGAGAGCGAGTCCTTGATCCCCAAGAGGTGCCTCCCGGGGTCCTGGACCTTTGGCTGGCATCAGAGTGCACTCCTCTGGAAAGAGAGGAGGAATCCTTAAGATTTGGGGTCTTTGCGACTGCAGACATGCCCGCTCATGCTGAGACTCTGCTACCCACGATGACCGCCAAAGTAAAGCTTGGGTGAACCCGACTGTTGTCGCTATAGCTACTACCAGCGACGACCGGCAATGTGAAATCTGCACTTTGCTCCTGATCCAGCGCAATATTAGTCAACTGCATTCATACACCATATACTCACTTGGGCCCATACATTCACACTACACTAATACTTACGCTGGGTGTCAGATGTACTCTTTTATCAAAGTCCCTGCTACCAATTACCTTCTGATTGAAGAGTAATAACTTACCAATGGATCCTTTGCTAATTGGGAAGTTTAAAATGAGTGACATTCATTATAGTACATAATCCTGAAATAACCACTGAGTCAGGAAGTTTTTAAAATATTTATCTAAAGTTTTGGCAGAGTAAGGTACAGAAAGCACGGTACTTGATTGAAATACCCAAGAAAAAGCATAGAAATTATTTTGCTAATAAATGACGGTGTTTAACCCCTTCGATGCTCGTGACGAGCTGAGCTCGTCATGCTGCGCGGTAGCGCTGTGCGCATGACGAGCTGAGCTCGTCACGACCACACCCGCGATCGGAATGTCCAGCACACGAGCGGAATTCCGATCGCGATCAAGGGGTTAAGGAAGAGGAGAAGATAGAGACAGCAGTGCAACTAAAGGTTGCAGTATAATTACCTAATGTGAGAACCAAGCCCCTTAGCCAAGGAGTTGGAAAAGAAAGGACCCAGGAAGGATGAAGAGTAAAGACTTCTTCCAGGATCAGGACAGGACCGGTGACCTCTCTACAACGACGCCTGCGCCGTTCCCCTCTCTGATACTCGACTTCTCTCGATTCTCCCGTCTAATGGACTCCGCCGCCCCCTCCTCAGGACCTCTTCCGGACAGGAATTCAGTCAGCAACCGATCAGCTGGGCAGTCTGGAGCTCTTCTGTCAGCATCTCCGCTCTCCTGTGCTTTGTGAAAGTATGCTCTTCTGGAATCCTGCTCTGACTAATTTACTAATACTATATTCTATTATACTCTTCTACGCCCATGTACCTCCCCTTAATGTTGCTAAAATATGGGACCACTACTTCTGATTGGACAGGGACAGGGGGTGGATTCTCACACCATATCGTTTTGGCCTAAATTGTAAAGCCTATTGTCTTTACGTTCCCTCCCCTTCAAATTAATACATTCGCTTTATTTCCCACCCGTCTCATGACAAATGTTATATATTTTACAGGAGAAAAGTAACAAATTGTTCCGCCGGAAACATTGGGTACATCATCTTCGGCCAATAGGTCGTGGCCTTGGGAGACGTCCAAGTTGACTTCACTTGGCAGGCATACGGGACACATGCGCAGAACCCTCTGTTTCTCGAGTTTCAAGACACCAACCCAGGCCCAAGTTTACGAGTTACTAAAAGTGCAAGAAGAAAATATTAAAATCACAAATAAAAAGTTTCACTGTATACCCACTTTCCCTAACTCTATTCCCATTTAATCATAATACTATCCTGCATTAGTAGCATTAAGAAAACGACAATTTAATAATGACATAAAAGCAAGCTTAAGCATTTGAAAACATTTAGCGGCCATTTTAATACACACTGCGCAGAAGCAAAAGTTTCCCACCAAGCAAAGAAAGACGTCACACCATGTGATCAGGTTGTGACATGCGCAATAAAGTCCCGCGCTTTTAGCGGCCATCTTGGTTTATGGACAAGCGTTATTCATTAGTAAAACACATAGGCAAGCGTCTATCCCTTTCGTGTTTGTGAATGCAAGGATTAGTATTGACAGTACAAATTTTAATATTTTAATACTATGAGGAAGATTGCATACAAGCAAGTTTCAAATTTGAAACCTTGCTCCATCAATCCCCTCTCTGATGGCGTTTCTGAGCCATCAAAATACTACCCTCAATCAGATGCCAACTTCTAGCAATTCGTTTCATTCTCAATTTTACTTTTTCTATTCTTACACTCTCCTTTTAATTTCTTGTATAAATCACTTCTCCATTTTTCTAGTTCAATTTCATCTAGTTTTCTCTTCTTTCCTTTTCCTGTCACTTTATATGTCCCATTCTTTCTACAGCATTTGCACCATATTGTTATTGCTAAAATTATTATTGCTATCCCTGCTAAAGGTACTAATATTTGACCTATAAGTCCTTTCCCTATATTAGCAAACCAGGTTCCAATTGACGATATACTATTTGTCAATCTTTCCCATACACTATCAACTTCCAGTGGTTTAAGTTCTTTCTCAAGTTTAGTTATGTTCTGAATGTACGTTCCAATTTCTGCACTCTTATCAGGAATATAGGTGCAACAATGTTTCGTCTTCAATAATTTACAGACTCCTCCCTCTTTTGCCAATAGAATGTCAAGAGCAAGTCGATTTTGCATCACCATAGATCTAATCGCAACCATCTCCGTATTAATCATTAGAAAACCTCCAGCAGTATCCGTTGATAAACGATCAACCACTGTAGACAATTTACATATTTTCCTTGAGTTCAGAATTATTCCCACTGAAGGTATCAATGCACCAAATACATCACCTACAATTTCTGAAAAACTAGCTCTTTTTCTACGTACTAACTCATTATTGTTTTCATTGCTTCCAGTGTTTCTTTTTATGTGGTATATCTTTGGAAAAACTATTCCAAAATAACAACTTCCATACCACCTTGCAGGAAGCCTAAAGTTAGCCTTATTCCCACATACATAATAGATTCCAGGAAAATCTGAATCTGTTCCTCCTTTGAGTCCCCAACCTCCAATAATTAAAAAATTGTGTTCACATTCACTGGTACCGATGAAAACATTGTTATAATCAGTCTTTAACCTATGAAGACACATTTTCCCTTTCTTTACGAAATCCAGAGCCATTGCAGCTTGAGCTTTACCAGGTGTATAACCCCCTTCCTTCTTCGCCCAAGGTGGCAACTGAGCCTTATGCTCTGAAGCTTTCTTTTGAAAATCATGTCTTCTATCTTCTACTAAATTCAAAAATATCTTTTCTTCTTCTAGTAAAGAACATGTTAGATTGTGTCTATGTGCATGTGTTATGTCTATCGATTTCATTGTTAAGAAAAACTCTCCCATAAACTGTGCGTCTTGACTACTAAGCACTGGGTTCATACTCTTGCGAATCGGAACCTCAGAAAATATCACATCTAAGTTTGAATAATAATACTGTAGCCTACCTGTTCTATAAAATAAACTTGTTAATACACTACATGAGATGCCATATGTCAGTGGTAAATGATGGTATGTTAATCCTTCCGCTACTGATTCAGGTAACTTCATACAGACATAACAATTACTAACTTCCATTGTGTCTACATACTGAAACAATAACTTTGTGAAACCATTTAAACTAGTGTCGTTATCAGCTATTTCATGATGAATTTCTGCCTCATCTTCTGCCATTAATTCTACTCTACTGCCCTTCATGTTTGCTGTCCTCCCTTTAGTTTCATTATTTATTTTCTTATCTATTATCATAAGGTAAGGAATTGCTACAATCAGGACTAACCATACTATAAGCACCAATACTAGACTACATATGCAGATTGCACAGCATCTCCTACAACAATTTCGTTTTGGTCTCCCAGTAACTCTATCATCAGGCATTTTTCGACAAGGAAGATTGCTCTTCTTATCTCTTCTTCTTTTCTTTAGATGATTCTTTTGTTTAGTCAGGGTGGTCTTGTTTCTTCTTCGTATGTTAGTTCTGCACTTGTTCCTTCGCCACCACTGTCACTTGACTCTGAGCTTTCAAAATCTTCAAGAATGATATAAGTCCAGTCAGGACCCTTGAATTTGTTATTCACAAGTCTCAGTCTTTTACTTTTTCTTTTTCCTGACTTTTTCTCTTGTTCAGTTTGACTTGTCACTTCAGGTACTTGTTCTGGATCTTCACTTCTGGTTGTTATGTGGTATTTTACTCTTTTGATGACACTTGGCCAATGATCTCCTTTTCTTGTTTTCTTTGTTGGCACTGTTTCTCTGTTTACGTCTTCAAAGATCTCGTTATTTTCACTGCTCAATACTGTTTTGTTTTCTTTGATTACTGTTTCTTTTGTTTGTTCTTTTTCAGGTCTGATTGGTTTCTTTTCAGTAGCTGCCACAATGACTTTCAAAATGTTGGCTTTGTTCCTTTTTTATTTCTTTATGTTCATTTGTATTAACCCCTTTTTCTTTAGTGAATTCTTCTTGATCTAACTGCTTCTGATCAGGGCTTATTGCACTGTGAACTTCTGCAGCCTGACCTGATTCTTCTAAACCTGTCTTTCCCTGTGTAAAGTCAATTAAATCTTCACTGTTTTTAGTCCAATTTTCTTTCCCTATCTGATTTAGTTCAGGATCTTTTACTATCTTTTCTTCTTGATCCTGAACTTCTTCTTCTTCACCTATCTGATCTTCTTCAATTTCTTCCAATTTTGTTTGATTTCTCGTTCTGTAATATACTTCAGGAACTTCTACCACTGGTATCCAATCCTGACTTGTGCTCGGTTGTTCTCCGTCAGCTTCTCTCGAACCTCTAGCCTGAGATTCCTCAGCTGGGCAACCTTCAGCTTCTTCAGTGATTGGCGTTGTCTGTGGATTCTCTTCTTCAGGTTCTGTTACTCTTTTTGTGTGGCTTACATGAATCCAATTAGGAAATCTTGCACACTTCACTGCTGTATTGGTGGTCAATATGACTTGACAAGGTCTGCTCCACCTGGGTGATAGACACGTTTCTCTGGTGTGATTCTTCACTACCACCCAATCACCAGGATTCAGATCATGTTCTAGTTCAGGCTGCCTGGAAACTGCGTCTTCTCCAACCTGATGAGAGACAGAACGCACTAGGTCAGCCAATCCTTTGCAATAATCCAAAACCATATCATCAGATATATTCACCAGTTTGTTTGTGGGAACATGTGTTTGTCTCATTGCTCTTCCCATCATTATTTCGTGGGGGCTCAATCCTGTCGTTCTGTCAGGTATACTTCTGAGTCCCATCAAGACAAGTGGCAATGCGTCTGGCCACTCTAATGATGTTGATGCACACATTTTTCCCAATCTTGACTTTATAGTGCCATTTAATTGTTCAACCACTCCAGAAGCCTCTGGGCGATATGCACAGTGCAATTTCTGCTTGATTTGAAATGCTTCACAGATTATCTGGATCACTTCGCTATTAAAATGTTTTCCTCTATCTGATTCCAAAGATACTGGGAAACCAAACCTAGGTATGAGCTCACGTAACAACAGTTTTGCAACTGTAATACTGTCATTTCTCCTAGTAGGGTAAGCCTCCACCCACTTTGAAAACAGACACACTATGACTAGTACATATTTTAGTCCTCTGCATGGGGGTAACTGTATGAAGTCGAACTGGAGTCTTATAAATGGGCCCTCTGCCTTTCCAATTTTTCCAAACCCAATTATCGTTTTCCTGCCTGGATTATGCATTTGGCAAGTTAGACATCTCTGGCAAAGACTCTCTGCAACAGCCCTGAATTTGGGATTGTACCAATTTTGTCTGAACAGCCTAATCATTGCATCTCTCCCTATGTGTGAGTCTCCATGGTGCATTCTAGCCATTTGTGAGAGTAAACAGTCTGGCATGACTGGTCTGCCATCTGCACTGATCCACACTTCATCTTCTCCTCTTTGGGAGCAACCCACTTTGATCCACAAATTCTTCTCACTTTCATCAACCTCATCTTGCAATTTCTTCACTTCATTCCAAGTTTCAGGTGGCATATACAGCATAAGTTGGCAGCTGATTCCCATTCTTTCCACCCTCTTATTGACTGACGTTCTGGTTTTGGCACAATGTTGAGCCACCAAGTCTGCATATCTATTGCCGACTACCACCCAGTCATCTCCTGACTGGTGTGCGGCACATTTCACCACAGCCAATTCTTTTGGTGATTGTATTGCTTCTAGCAATTCCCTTACAAATTGTCCATTTTTAATGGGGGATCCTGAAGAAGTCATGAAATCCCTCTGCATCCACAGTTGGCCAAAATCATGCACGACCCCGTAACCATATTGACTATCAGTAAATATGGTCACTCTCTGATTCCTCCCAATTTTGCAAGCTTTTATCAAAGCAATCAATTCAGCTACTTGTGCAGATTTGACTCCTGGTAAATAAGATGCTTCAACTATTCCAGTTAATTCACATACCGCATAGGCAGCAGTTAGTTTACCATCTTCATGTCTTTGACATGAACCATCGACAAATAACTCCCTGTCTGGCTTTTTAAGAGGCTGTTCCTCTATGTCTGGGCGTGGTTTTGTACATAATTCTGTAATTTGTACACAATCATGTTCATCTTCTTCGTCATCTTTATTTGTTTCATGATATGGGTCTGGCAATAAAGTTGCTGGATTTATTATTGTACACCTTACCATGGTCACATTTTCAGCACCCATTATTATCCTTTCATATTTAGTCAGCCGACTAGGAGTAAGATGCTGAGTTCGGGTTCTTGTCAACAGAATGACAACTGCATGTGGAACATACACTTTTACAGGATGTCCCATCACAATTGACTCGCTTTGTTCAATGCTCAAACACGTCGCTGCTACTGCTTTTAAGCATCCTGGCAACGCGGCTGCTACTGGGTCCAATGTAGCAGAAAAATATGCTATAGGACGTCTGTCTAGTCCATGTCTCTGAGTTAGGACAGAAAGTGCACAATTTTCTCTCTCTTGACAGAATAATGCGAATTCTCTTTTATAATCAGGCATGCCTAAGGCAGGTGCTGAACAAAGTGCGTTTCTCAATTTTACAAAAGCTTCTACACTTTCATCCTCCCATTCAACAGGGTCCTTTGCTTTCTTTTTCGTCATGTTAATTAAGGGTTTAGCCAACATGGAAAAATTTGGTATCCATTGTCGACAGTATCCTACTATTCCTAGGAACATTCTCACTTGTCTTTGAGTTACAGGCATTTGCATTCTCTTTATTAATTCTACTCTTTCAGAGGTTACTCTTCTTTTTCCCCTCTCAATTTGGTGTCCCAGATATTTAACAGCTGTCCTGCAAAACTGTAACTTTTCAGGTGAGACTTTATGCCCTTCCTCAGCCAAAAGATTTAATAATGCTATGGAATCAACAACACAGTCTTCTCTGGTGGTCGAAGCTACTAACAAGTCGTCGATATATTGAACTAAAACTGAGCTTCCTGGCATCACTAGTTTTTCAAGGCACTTTTTCAGTATCTGATTGAAAATGGAAGGACTTTCTGTGTACCCCTGAGGAACACGGTTCCACACATAGACTTTGTTCTCAAATTTAAATGAGAAAAGATACTGGCTGTCTGGATGCAATGGTATTGAAAAGAATGCTTGACACAAATCAATTACTGTGAACCATCCTGCATTCCAAGGGATCTGGTATAGAATTACTGCAGGATTTGGTACTATGGGACAACATGGTTCTACAATTTTATTTATTTTCCTCAGGTCCTGAACAATCCTATATTTTCCACTAGGTTTCTTTAGTCCCATGATTGGTGAATTACATGGGCTACTCATTACTTCTTTTAGGATGTTTTGTTTTACCATTCGATTGATTTCTTCAATGACTCCTGCTTTTACTTCTGCACTCATTTTGTATTGTTTAGTATTTGGGAAAATCGCACCTTCTTTTACTGTAATTTGAACTGGATCTATTTTTGCCATAAGTCCTACTTCTTTTCCGGTGAAATCCCATACTATTGAGTTTACTGTACCTTTTAATTCTTCTGGCAACTCATCTTTTGTTATCAGCGAAAACATTTCATCTATTTCTGTACCTTGTTTTGCAACCATAATTTTATAAACATGGTCCTCATCTGGTGTCTGAACTGCCACACCATCCGGCGTGCAGAAAATTGTACAGTTCATTTTGCACAATAAATCCCTACCTAATAAATTTACTGGGCTAGAATCGCACACTACAAATTGGTGCATTTCTCTGAAGTTTCCTATTTTGACTTCCATTGGTTCTGTAAGAGGTGTTCTAATTCTTTGATTAGCTACCCCTACTACTTGGATATCTTCACCAGAGAGAGGAAGGTCTGGGATGTCTGCTGATCTCACAGTAGACCTGGTAGCACCAGTGTCCAAAAGGAAAGTAATATCATTACCTTTCACATTTCCTTCAACATATGGACCAGACTGATCTACCTGTAAGGATGCGCCAAGTATGCACTCCTTCTTCCCCTCTCCTAGGCACCGTCATGAGTCGAATTTACAATAATTGTCCTGCAAAAGAAATTGTGATGTCATATAATCATTCTTACCACTCCCTCCTGGGTATCCAATGTCTGTACCATGTTTTGCTCTGCTTACATTACCCTGAACAGGTGGAGGTGGTAATTGACTCTGGGGATTTACACCCTGTTGTGAGTCATTCTGCGTCTGTGGATTTAAGTTTTGATTTGGGCCATTATTATTCCGAATCTTTTTACATTCATCCTTCCAATGCCCCAATTTTCCGCATCCATGACAAGGAAATTTCTTTTTAGCTTCTTCTCTACTCATTCGTCCTCTAAATTTTCCACCATTTCCCGTATCACCACTCGTTCCAGAATCTTTTCCTGGATTTTCACTCGGATTTTCCAAATTAATTCCCTGCTTCTCTGCCATTTTCACCTGAGCCCACATCACTTTTTCCTGCAATTTCTTGTGTCTATCCTCAATATCGTCTCCACAATATTTTGCATACTTCAGAATCTCATCTATGGGCTTTCCCTGCCAACACAGCATATGTTGTTTAATCATCTGGCAAATCTCTGGCTTCAGACCGTAAACAAACCGATACACAAACTGACTCATGTTTTTGTCTCCAATGTCCTCGAATCCACTATACTGTTTAAACACCTGCAATAAACGCTCATAATAGGAATGTACTGTTTCACTGGCTTCTTGGGTTGTTCGATCTATTTTCACCCAATCTGTTTCTTTCGGGGGTATTTTCCCTTTCAGGTATGTTATCACCTGCTGATACTTTTTCATCACATCATTTGACGGGGCACCTGTTTTCGGATCTCTAGGATATTCATCACTAGGCCAATCGACTGTGATCTTACAATCTGTCCATAAATCGGCAGGTACCACTATGTCAAACAAACCATCTAAATCCTTCAACAATACCTTTGACACTTTCACAAACCTTTCAACCTGCTTGTACCATTCAATTGGTTTTTCTCTCAGCTTTGGAAAATCATTCGTAAATGATAAAATATCCTGTCTGCTCCATGGGACATGTACATATCCTCCTCCCGCAACTTCTCGCATTGGATACATCTGGTCTGCTTTTCCTGCTTCCTTCATCACATATTCTGATGCTGTTCTACTTGTTCGTGCTTCTTCCTTTTTCTTGGCCCACCTAGATCTCCATTTATCTAGATCTCCCCATTTTTGTAAAACTAACATTAATTCTCTTATTTGTAGTCTTCTTCCAGATGCATTCATATTTTCTAAATCTTTGTCTGCAAATTCTGCTCTATAGGGTTTCTGTAATACTTTTGATCTCCCTATTTCGATTCCCATCTGTAATGCTAAGTTGGACAATTTTTCATGGAATATCTTTACATTTCTAGTGATACTCCTGCACAAGAATAATAATTCTTCTTCATCATAGGTATTCAAGCGTTCTACTCCTACATTTCCTGCTATTATTTCTTCTAATTCAACTTTCAATTTATGGATATCCAGTACTTTTGGAGGTGTGCACTGTTTAACTGACCCTTGTACCCATCTTTCTAGATCTTCAGGTGTTACTATGGTAGCACTTTTTGCTCCTGATGAAGTTACTAAACTTACATCTTTTGAACCTCCAGGCACATCTTTTCTTGGAGTACTATTTACAGAACCTCGAATAGGCAAATCCATAAGTGATATTGTGGATTCACAGTCACTAAATTGATCCTCAATTATAACTGGAGCTTCAGGTCTGGGATTACTCACAGGAGTAGGTGCAAGTATGGGTTGAGGACAATTTCCCTGAGTACCATATAATGGAACTACTGGACCAATTGTTACTGGTATGGTCAACGAATCAGGATGTACTTTTATCTGAGTTATTTTCTGTATTAATTCTGTTCTGGTCTTTTCTAGGGCTTCTTTTTCTTTGTCATGAAGTATTCTAGTCGGGGTGAACTCATGCATTACCTTTGGTACCATGGGAGTTTGTGGTGGTGCACTAGGAGGGCATCCACTTGTCCCTTCCTGATATGGTGGGGGATTTCTTAACATTTCTTCCATAAATTCGTCTTCTGAATCCTCATTTCTCATTAAATGTTTTGTCTTTTCTGTACATTTGCCTCCTGATTTCTCTCCTTCTGTGAATAATGGATACAGTCCCTCTGTAATCATTGTCCTTCTCCATTGTTTCATCTGACCCTCTCTCGACTCACGTAAATATCTGGGGTAAAATCCTGGATAACTCCTATTACTTCTAGATCTATCCCGCTCAAATGCCTCGGTTTCCCATTCTTCTAGAGCTTCGTACTGGGTTAATCTAGGTCTGGGTTCTAAGTCATTCATCCTCAATCTCAAGTTCTGAAGAATTCGCCCATTGAACGTGCCATTCTGGGGAAATGCTAATACTCCATCATTTTTGGTGTATTCTATCCAATTCTCCATCCATACACAGGTATGATAACCTCTCTCCATCATCATAAATGATGCTGGCGTTTTAGCTGGTGGAATAATAATTCCTTCTCTAGTTTTGATTGGTTTGTCCTTTTTAAAATAATTCTTAATCTTTTGTAAGAATGACATTTTTCTCTTTTCTCCGTACATTCTATCTAATCTTCTGTGTACAAAATTATATTCTGCAAAACCTAGGAATCTCCTATCCGGACGAGTTCCTGTTAAAGTCGGATCACGTTTTAACATGCAATCCTTATCCACTAAGAATTTTGCTTCTATATTTTCGACCAATCAAATGTCTGCTATCTTTTATTTCCGAGCCAATCCTTGCGCGGCTTTTTGGTGACGTTTCTCTGTCAACCCCTCCTTTACAATCTGCTCTTTTCTGTCCTTGCTGGTTTAACCAATCCCAGCGCGGCACCTGTGACGTCAGTACTACTCCTGACTACTGACCCCTCCTTTACAAGGGTTTTTCCACACCCGCTGTTTCAACCTACCACAGCGCGGCGTTTTGTGACGTCAGCTCCCTCTCCGGCAACTGACCCTCCCTTTACAAAAATTTACGCAAACTTATTTTCTCTATAAATCTTAATTAAATTTCAGTAACAACATAAAACATTCGCTATCGTGCCAGTTTCCACTAATTTCGAAAAAGATAGTTTCTTCCACACTTTAGTAAAACCTTTCCGTTTACTAATACATACACTACGAGTAAAACACTTCCGTCTACTCTTCACACAAGCTCCAGAAGTACCTGTTACTTCTCCAATGTTACCCTTACTAGGTGATATAACATCAAATTTTTATCAGCGTACCCTTTTTGCTATTACTCACACGCATAGAGTCCCTAACGAGTACTTGAAGTCCTGCTTAACTTCTCAGTACTATTTCTGCCTGACAGATAACCTCACTGCAGTATGGCTTCCACTTGCCACCCACTATTCTTTTTCCCTACCCCGGGGTATTCTGGACAACATGTAACAAAAACTCAAAAATAAGCGGATGTTAGTTCATAAAAATACAAATAAAATTCTCATTACCCAATTAACAAAGAGTAACAACAACCGTCCTCTGCTTACCAGAAAACTGATCCAGCGCAATATTAGCCAACTGCATTCATACACCATATACTCACTTGGGCCCATACATTCACACTACACTAATACTTACGCTGGGTGTCAGATGTACTCTTTTATCAAAGTCCCTGCTACCAATTACCTTCTGATTGAAGAGTAATAACTTACCAATGGATCCTTTGCTAATTGGGAAGTTTAAAATGAGTGACATTCATTATAGTACATAATCCTGAAATAACCACTGAGTCAGGAAGTTTTTAAAATGTTTATCTAAAGTTTTGGCAGAGTAAAATACAGAAAACACGGTACTTGATTGAAATACCCAAGAAAAAGCATAGAAATGATTTTGCTAATAAATGACGGTGTTTAAGGAAGAGGAGAAGATAGAGACAGCAGCGCAACTAAAGGTTGCAGTATAATTACCTAAAATGCGAGAACCAAGCCCCTTAGCCAAGGAGTTGGAAAAGATAGGACCCAGGAAGGATGAAGAGTAAAGACTTCTTCCAGGATCAGGACAGGACCGGTGACCTCTCTACAACGACGCCTGCGCCGTTCCCCTCTCTGATACTCGACTTCTCTCGATTCTCCCGTCTAATGGACTCCGCCGCCCCCTCCTCAGGACCTCTTCCGGACAGGAATTCAGTCAGCAACCGATCAGCTGGGCAGTCTGGAGCTCTTCTGTCAGCATCTCCGCTCTCCTGTGCTTTGTGAAAGTATGCTCTTCTGGAATCCTGCTCTGACTAATTTACTAATACTATATTCTATTATACCCTTCTACGCCCATGTACCTCCCCTTAATGTTGCTAAAATATGGGACCACTACTTCTGATTGGACAGGGACAGGGGGTGGATTCTCGCACCATATCGTTTTGGCCTAAATTGTAAAGCCTATTGTCTTTACGTTCCCTCCCCTTCAAATTAATACATTCGCTTTATTTCCCACCCGTCTCATGACAAATGTTATATATTTTACAGGAGAAAAGTAACAAATTGTTCCGCCGGAAACATTGGGTACATCATCTTCGGCCAATAGGTCGTGGCCTTGGGAGACGTCCAAGTTGACTTCACTTGGCAGGCATACAGGACACATGCGCAGAACCCTCTGTCTCTCGAGTTTCAAGACACCAACCCAGGCCCAAGTTTACGAGTTACTAAAAGTGCAAGAAGAAAATATTAAAATCACAAATAAAAAGTTTCACTGTATACCCACTTTCCCTAACTCTATTCCCATTTAATCATAATACTATCCTGCATTAGTAGCGTTAAGAAAATGACAATTTAATAATGACATAAGAGCAAGCTTAAGCATGTGAAAACATTTAGCGGCCATTTTAATACACACTGCGCAGAAGCAGAAGTTTCCCACCAAGCAAAGAAAGACGTCACACCATGTGATCAGGTTGTGACATGCGCAATAAAGTCCCGCGCTTTTAGCAGCCATCTTGGTTTATGGACAAGCGTTATTCATTAGTAAAACACATAGGCAAGTGTCTATCCTTTTCGTGTTTGTGAATGCAAGGATTAGTATTGACAGTACAAATTTTAATATTTTAATACTATGAGGAAGATTGCATACAAGCAAGTTTCAAATTTGAAACCTTGCTCCATCACTCCACAGCAGCAACAGCCCTTGGTGACTGCCAACATGAATCTCCAGTAACAACCATCCGTGACACCGGACTGGATCTTTGTGCTATAGCTTGCTGCTAGAGGCCTCCCTCTACTGGAACTTTAGTGACAGATTTTGAGAAGGTAACTTTTTCAGTGGGATTAACCTGCTCATTGTAGCCAGCCAGACCTCCATCGTGGTCAGCCTGGACTTGTGACATTCACCTGGCCTAGCACGCCCCAATGACCATGAGTGGTGCTTTGTGCTTTAAGCACCATGCTTACTTGAAACATTAAAATTGCATATCTCTGGTTCTACTGATTGGATTTTTGTCATTTTGGTCTCAGGTTATTTATTAAGATTTCCTCTTTTTTTCTAAATTGGTGTGGATTTTTTCTTGTGTTGAGTTTCCACCTTTTTACTGTTTGAGTGCTGCAAAATGTATTAACACATTACCTCTAAGTTAAGACTGACTGCTTTTGTGCCAAGCTACCAGAGGATTAAGCACAGGATAATTTAGTGACTGTTGTAGTTCATCCTACCCGGGATTGTGGTTGTTGCTTGAGAAGTGTCTTCACCCCCTCATTAAAAAACCCAATTTTCTACACCAAGGTTTAACCCCTTCGATGCTCATGACGGAATGGTTCCGTCATGAGCATCAGTGCTCCTGTGCTCATGACGGAACCATTCCGTCATGAGGCCAGGGGCACGAAATCCCTCTGCTGCAGACAGCAGAGGGATTTCTCTTTCACCCTTTGACCTTGGCAGCTGGGAATTGCTTCCCCAGCTCCCGAGGCCCGCTCCTGGTTTCTGTGCCATGAGGATCAGCGCGCACGTCACGCTGTCCTCATTGCACAGAAAACGAAACTGAAATGAGCCTTTAGGCTCATTTCAGTTTCACTTTCTATGTGCTCAGGGGCTATCTCAGCCCCCGGGCACGTAGAAAGACGGGAGAGGTATCATTGGAAAGGGGAGAATCTCCCTTTCCAATGGTACCTCTTCCCCAGTGGATCCCTGCTTGGGATCGCCCCAGGAGGGCGATCCCCAAGCAGGGATCCACCCACTAGACACCAGGGAGGGGAGCGGCCCCTTGGGCAAGGGCGTTTGCTCCCCCAATTTTGTTTTGGTGCTATTTAGACTTTTGCCCCCCTGGGGTCAGATGGGGGCAGTAGCCCCCAATCTGCCCCCCGGGGGCAAAAGCCCACTAGACCCCAGGGATATTTTTGTTTCCCCATAATTTATTAGGGTGGGGGCTGCCCATAAAGGGCATGTCCATGCCCCCACCCCGTAAAATTTACAGCCTTTCTGCCCCCTGGGGGCAGTTGAGGCAGTATCCCCCAATCTGCCCCCCCGGGGGGGCAAAAAGCCCACTATACGCCAGGGATTTTTTTTTTTATTATAATTTGTGGTGGGGGCTGCCCAATATGGGCATGCCCATGCCCCCACCCACCCCCTCAAAAAATGACAGCCTTTCTGCCCCCCCTGGGGGGAAGCTGGGGGCATTAGCCACAAATCTGCCCCCCGGGGGGCAAAAGCCCAGTAGACGCCAGGGATTTTATGGGCAAATTTTAATTAGGTTGGGGGCATTGGCATGCCCATTTTGGGCAGCCCCCACCCTAATTAAAATTTGCCCAGAACTCCCTGGCGTCTAGTGGACTTTCTGCCCCCCTGGGTGGCAGATGGGGGCATTAGCCCTCAATCTGCCCCGCCGGGGGCAAAAGTCCACTAGACGCCAGGGATTTTTGGGGGCAAATTTGAATTAGGGTGTGGGCTCCCAAAATGGGCATGCCCATGCCCCCACCCCCTCCCCCGCAAAAATAACAGCCTTCCTGCCCCCCTGGGGGGCAGATGGGGCAGTAGCCCCAATCTGCCCCCCGGGGGGAAAAAGCCCACTAGGAGCAAGGGATTTTTTGGGGCAAATTTTAATTAGGGTGCGGGCATTGGCATGCCCGATTTGGGCAGCCCCCACCTAATTAAGATTTGCCTAAAACTCCCTGGGCGTCTAGTGGACTTTCTGCCTCCCTGGGGGCAGATGGGGGCATTAGCCCCCAATCTGCCCCGCCAGGGGGGCAAAAAGCCCACAAGTCGCCAGGGATTTTTTTGGGGCAAATTTGAATTAGGGTGGGGGCTGCCCAAAATAGGCATGCCCATGCCCCCACACCCTCCCCGCAAAAATTACAGCCTCCCTGCCCCCCCTGGGGGGCAGATGGGGCAGAAGCCCCCAATCTGCCCCCGGGGGGCAAAAGCCCACTAGACGCCAGGGATTTTTTGGGGCAATTTTTAATTAGGGTGGGGGCATTGGCATGCCCGTTTTGGGCAGCCCCCACCTAATTAAATTTGCCCAAAAACTCCCTGGCGTCTAGTGGACTCCTGGGGGCAGATGGGGGCATTAGCCCCCAAACTGCCCCGCCGGGGGGCAAAAAGCCCACTAGACGCCAGGGATTTTTTGGGGCAAATTTGAATTAGGGTGGGGGCTGCCCAAAACGAGCATGCCCATGCCCCCATCCCCTCCCCGCAAAAATTACAGCCTTCCTGCCCCCCCTGGGGAGCAGATGAGGCAGTAGCGCCAATCTGCCCCCCCGGGGGGGCAAAAAGCTTACTAGACGCCATGGATTTTTTGGGGCAAATTTTTATTAGGGTGGGGGCTGCCCAAAACGGGCATGTCAATGCCCCCACCCCCCACCCGCAACAATTACAGCCTTTCTGCCCCCCTGGGGGGAAGATGGGGGCAGTAGCCCCCAATCTGCCCCCCCCAGGGGGGCAAAAAGCCCACTAGACGCCAACGATTACGCTGGCTTTTTTATGTGTGGGGGTGGGGGCTGCTCAGAATGGGCATACCAATGCCCCTACCCCCCAAAAAAATAGCCACAGTGTTTCTGCTCCCCTTGGGGGCATATCGGGGCAACCCCACCCCCCGATATCCCCCCAGAGGCGGCAGAAAGCCGACTAGGAACGGATTTGTTTTTAGCAGTATGCCTACCTGTGGATGTTGGGCCCTAGCGCAGCCGGCACATAGGGAAACCTAGCAAACCTGTACATTTTTGAAAACTAGACACCCAGGGGAATCCAGGATGGGGTGACTTGACTGGCTCTCACCAGGTTCTGTTACCCAGAATCCCTTGCAAACCTCAAAATGTGTATAAAAAAACACATTTTCCTCACATTTCTGTGGTGGAAAGTTCTGGAATCTGTGTGGATCCACAAAATTCCATGCACCCCGCATTCCCCAAAGTCTTCCGAGAAAAATGGTACCTCACTTGTGTGGGTGGGTCAAGTACCCACGACAGGCAAGGGCCCAAAACCTAGTGAGGCGACATCAAAATTACCTATCACAAACCAACCTGGTTTTGCACGGGGATTACCTGGGTTTTTGGCCCCGGGGTCGTCGGCCATCTAGGGAAACCTACAAAACCCACACATTTCTAAAAACTAGACACCCGGGGATTCCAGGGAGGTATGGCTTGTGTGGATCCCCCAACGTTTTCTTACCCAGAATCCCCTGCAAACCTCAAATTTAGCTTTAAAAAATCACTTTTTTCACACATTTGTGTGTGGGAAAGTTGTGGCATCACCGGGCTGACACAAATTTCCAACCAGCCAGCGTTCCCCTGGTCTCCCGATAAAAATGGTGCCTCACTCGGGTGGGAGGCCCAAGTACCCGCGACAGGCAAGGGCCCAATACGTATTGAGGCGACATCAAAATTGCCTATCACAAAACCACCTGGTTTTGCAAGGGAGTCCCATGACTTTTTGGCCCGGGGCTCGGCGGCCACCTAGAGAAACCTACCAAACCCACACATTTCTCAAAACTAGACACCCGGGGATTCCAGGGAGGTATGGCTTGCGTGGATCCCCCAACGTTTTCTTACCCAGAATCCCCTGCAAACCTCAAATTTGGCCGAAAAATGCACTTTTTTCTCACATTTCTGTGGTGGAAAGTTCTGGAATCTGCGTGGATCCACAAATTTCCTCCCACCCAGCGTTCCCCCAGATCTCCCGATAAAAATGGTACCTCACTTGCGTGGGTGGGTCAAGGACCCGCGACAGGCAAGGGCCCAAAAGCTACTGAGGCAACATCAAAATTACCTATCACAAACCAACCTGGTTTTGCATGGGGGGTCCCATGAGTTTTTGGCCTGGGGCTCGGAAGCCATCTAGGGAAACCTACCTAACCCACACATTTCTGGAAACTAGACACCCGGGGGAGTCCAGCAAGGTATGGCTTGCGTGGGTCCCCCATCATTCTCCTACCCAGAATCCCCTGCAAACCTTAAATTTCACCGAAAATTCACTTTTTCTCACATTTCTGTGATGGAAAGTTCTGAAATCTGCGTGGATCCACAAATTTCCTCCCACTCAGCGTTCCCCCAGGTCTCCCGATAAAAATGGTACCTCACTTGTGTGGGTAGGCACAGTGGCTACAACAGGAAATGGCCCAAATCGTACTCTGGACACTTCAAAATTACCTATAGCAAAACTACCTGGTTTTGGGGGGACCTGAGATTTTGGCCCCGGGCTCGGCGGCCATCTTGGGAAAGTACCAAACCCAAACATTTCTGAAAACTAGACACCCGGGAGTCCAATGAGGTATGGCTTGCCTGGATCCCCCAACGTTTTCCTACCCAGAATGCAATGCAAACCTTAAATTTAGCTGAAAAAAACAAATTTTCCACATATTTGTGTGTGGAATCACTGTGCCGGCACAAATGTCCTACCACCCAGCATTCCCCTTGTTCTCCCGAGTAAAATGATACCTCACTTGTGTGGGTGGGCCAAAGGCCTGTGGCTAGGAAGAGCCCAAAACATAGGGATTTATGGTATAGCACCGAGAATTCTAAGCGCTACATTTTTAAAAAAATACGTTTTTAGCTAATTCTGCTTTGGACACCCACACAAGTGAGGTATCATTTTACTCGGGAGAACAAGGGGAACGCTGGGTGGTAGGATATTTGTGCCGGCATGGTGATTCCACACAAAAATATGTGGAAAATGTGGTTTTTTCAGCTAAATTTAAGGTTTGCATTGCATTCTGGGTAGGAAAACGTTGGGGGATCCAGGCAAGCCATACCTCATTGGACTCCCCCGGGTGTCTAGTTTTCAGAAATGTTTGGGTTTGGTACTTTCCCAAGATGGCCGCCGAGCCCGGGGCCAAAATCTCAGATGCCCCCCCCCAAAACCAGGTAGTTTTGCTATAGGTAATTTTGAAGTGTCCAGAGTACGATTTGGGTCATTTCCTGTTGCATCCACTGTGCCTACCCACACAAGTGAGGTACCATTTTTATCGGGAGACCTGGGGGAACGCTGAGTGGGAGGAAATTTGTGGATCCACGCAGAATTCAGAACTTTCCACCACAGAAATGTGAGAAAAAAGTGAATTTTTCGGTGAAATTTGAGGTTTGCAGGGGATTCTGGGTAGGAGAATGATGGGGGACCCACGCAAGCCATACCTTGCTGGACTCCCCCGGGCGTCTAGTTTCCAGAAATGTGTGGGTTAGGTAGGTTTCCCTAGATGGCTGCCGAGCCCCAGGCCAAAAACTCATGGGACCCCCATGCAATACCAGGTTGGTTTGTGATAGGTAATTTTGATGTCGCCTCAATAGCTTTTGGGCCCTTGCCTGTCGCGGGTCCTTGACCCACCCACGCAAGTGAGGTACCATTTTTATCGGGAGACCTGGGGGAATGCTGGGTGGGAGGAAATTTGTGGATCCACGCAGATTTCAGAACTTTCCACCACAGAAATGTGAGAAAAAAGTGAATTTTTCAGCAAAATTTGAGGTTTGCAGGGGATTCTGGGTAGGAGAATGATGGGGGACCCACGCAAGCCATACCTCGCTGGACTCCTCCGGGTGTCTAGTTTCCAGAAATATGTGGGTTAGGTGGGTTTCCGTAGATGGCTGCCGAGCCCCGGGCCAAAAACTCATGGGACCCCCCATGCAAAACCAGGTTGGTTTGTGATAGGTAATTTTGATGTCGCCTCAATAGCTTTTGGGCCCTTGCCTGTCGCGGATCCTTGACCCACCCACGCAAGTGAGGTACCATTTTTATCGGGAGACCTGGTTGAATACTGGGTGGGAGGAAATTTGTGGATCCACGCAGATTGCAGAACTGTCCACCACAGAAATGTGGGGAAAATGTGGTTTTTTTGACAATTCTTTAGGTTTGTAAAGAATTTTGGGTAACAGAACCTGATGGGAGACAGGCAAGTTACCCCTTTCTGGATTCCCCTGGGTGTCTAGTTTTAAAAAATGCATAGGTTTGCTAGGTTTCCCTAGGTGCCGGCAGAGCTATGGTTCAAAAACTACAGCTAGGTACTTTGCCAAAAAAAGGTCATTTTTCACTGCGAAATTGAGGTGTGTCCACGTTGCGTTTTGCGCCATTTCCTGTCGCGGACACTAGGCCTACCCACACAAGTGAGGTACCATTTTTCTCGGAAGACTTTGGGGAACGCGGGGTGGATGGAAATTTGTGGATCCACGCAGATTCCAGAACTTTACACCACAGAAATGTGGGGAAAATGTGTTTTTTTTGACAATTGTTTAGGTTTGCAAGGGATTCTGGGTAACAGAACCTGATGGGAGACAGGCAAGTTACCCCTTTCTGGATTCCCCTGGGTGTCTAGTTTTCAAAAATGCATAGGTTTGCTAGGTTTCCCTAGGTGCCGGCAGAGCTATGGTTCAAAAACTACAGCTAGGTACTTTGCCAAAAAAAGGTCATTTTTCACTGCGAAATTGAGGTGTGTCCACGTTGCGTTTTGCGCCATTTCCTGTCGCGGACACTAGGCCTACCCACACAAGTGAGGTACCATTTTTCTCGGAAGACTTTGGGGAACGCGGGGTGGATGGAAATTTGTGGATCCACGCAGATTCCAGAACTTTACACCACAGAAATGTGGGGAAAATGTGTTTTTTTTGACAATTGTTTAGGTTTGCAAGGGATTCTGGGTAACAGAACCTGGTGGGAGGCAGTCAAGTCACCCCATCCTGGATTCCCCTGGGTGTCTAGTTTTCAAAAATGTATAGGTTTGCTAGGTTTCCCTAGGTGCCGGCAGAGCTATGGTTCAAAAACTACAGCTAGGCACTTTGCCAAAAAGGGTCCTTTTTCACTGCGAAATTGAGGTGTGCCCACGTTGCGTTTTGCGCCGTTTCCTGTCGCGGGCACTAGGCCGACCCACACAAGTGAGGTACCATTTTTCTCGGAAGACTTTGGGGAACGCGGGGTGGGTGGAAATTTGTGGATCCACGCAGATTCCAGAACTTTCCACCACAGAAATGTGGGGAAAATGTGTTTTTTTTACAATTGTTTAGGTTTGCAAGGGATTCTGGGTAACAGAACCTGGTGGGAGGCAGTCAAGTCACCCCATCCTGGATTCCCCTGGGTGTCTAGTTTTCAAAAATGTATAGGTTTGCTAGGTTTCCTTAGGTGCCGGCAGAGCTATGGTTCAAAAACTACAGCTAGGCACTTTGCCAAAAAAGGGTCATTTTTCACTGCGAAATTGAGGTGTGCCCACGTTGCGTTTTGCGCCATTTCCTGTCGCGGGCACTAGACCGACCCACACAAGTGAGGTACCATTTTTCTCGGAAGACTTTGGGGAACGCGGGGTGGATGGAAATTTGTGGATCCACGCAGATTCCAGAACTTTACACCACAGAAATGTGGGGAAAATGTGTTTTTTTTGACAATTGTTTAGGTTTGCAAGGGATTCTGGGTAACAGAACCTGGTGGGAGGCAGTCAAGTCACCCCATCCTGGATTCCCCTGGGTGTCTAGTTTTCAAAAATGTATAGGTTTGCTAGGTTTCCCTAGGTGCCGGCAGAGCTATGGTTCAAAAACTCCAGCTAGGCACTTTGCCAAAAAAGGGTCATTTTTCACTGCGAAATTGAGGTGTGCCCACGTCTCGTTTTGCACCGTTTCCTGTCGCGGGCACTAGGCCGACCCACACAAGTGAGGTACCATTTTTCTCTGAAGACTTTGGGGAACGCGGGGTGGGTAGAAATTTGTGGATCCACGCAGATTCCAGAACTTTCCACCACAGAAATGTGGGGAAAATGTGGTTTTTTTGACATTTCTTAGGTTTGCAAGGGATTCTGGGTAACAGAACCTGGTGGGAGGCAGTCAAGGCACCCCATACTGGATTCCCCTGGATGTCTAGTTTTCAAAAATGTATAGGTTTGCTAGGTTTCCCTAGGTGCCGGCAGAGCTATGGTTCAAAAACTACAGCTAGGCACTTTGCCAAAAAAGGGTCATTTTTCACTGCGAAATTGAGGTGTGTCCACGTTGTGTTTTGTGCCGTTTCATGTTACGGGCACTAGGCCGACCCACACAAGTGAGGTGCCATTTTTCTCGGAAGACTTTGGGGAGCGTGGGGTGGGTGGAAATTTGTGGATCCACGCAGATTCCAGAACTTTCCACCACAGAAATGTGGGGAAAATGTGGTTTTTTGGACAATTATTTAGGTTTGCAAGGGATTCTGGGTAACAGAACCTGGTGGGAGGCAGTCAGGGCACCCCATCCTGGATTCCCCTGGGTGTCTAGTTTTCAAAAATGTATAGGTTTGCTAGGTTTTCCTAGGTGCCGGCAGAGCTATGGTTCAAAAACTACAGCTAGGCACTTTGCCAAAAAAGGGTCATTTTTCACTGCAAAATTGAGGTGTGTCCACGTTGCGTTTTGCGCCGTTTCCTGTCGCGGGCACTAGGCCGACTCACACAAGTGAGGTACCATTTTTCTCGAAAGACTTTGGGGGACGCGGGGTGGGTAGAAATTTGTGGATCCACGCAGATTCCAGAACTTTCCACCACAGAAATGTGGGGAAAATGTGGTTTTTTTGACAATTGTTTAGGTTTGCAAGGGATTCTGGGTAACAGAACCTGGTGGGAGGCAGTCAAGTCACCCCATCCTGGATTCCCCTGAGTGTCTAGTTTTCAAAAATGTATAGGTTTGCTAGGTTTCCCTAGGTGCTGGCAGAGCTATGGTTCAAAAACTACAGCTAGGCACTTTGCCAAAAAAGGGTCATTTTTCACTGTGAAATTGAGGTGTGTCCACGTTGTGTTTTGCGCCGTTTCCTGTCACGGGCACTAGGCCTACCCACACAAGTGAGGTACCATTTTTCTCGGAAGACTTTGGGAAACGCGGGGTGGGTGGAAATTCATGGATCCATGCAAATTCCAGAACTTTCCACCACAGAAATGTGAGGAAAATGTGTTTTTTTTGACAATTGTTTAGGTTTGCAAGGGATTCTGGGTAACAGAACCTGGTGGGAGGCAGTCAAGTCACCCCATCCTGGAATCCCCTGGGTGTCTAGTTTTCAAAAATGTATAGGTTTGCTAGGTTTCCCTAGGTGCCGGCAGAGCTATGGTTCAAAAACTACAGCTAGGCACTTTGCCAAAAAAGGGTCCTTTTTCACTGCGAAATTGAGGTGTGCCCACGTTGTGTTTTGCGCCGTTTCCTGTCGCGGGCACTAGGCCGACCCACACAAGTGAGGTACCATTTTTCTCGGAAGACTTTGGGGAACGCGGGGTGGGTGGAAATTTGTGGATCCACGCAGATTCCAGAACTTTCCACCACAGAAATGTGGGGAAAATGTGGTTTTTTTGACAATTGTTTAGGTTTGCAAGGGATTCTGGGTAACAGAACCTGGTGGGAGGCAGTCAAGTCACCCCATCCTGGATTCCCCTGGGTGTCTAGTTTTCAAAAATGTATAGGTTTGCTAGGTTTCCCTAGGTGCCGGCAGAGCTATGGTTCAAAAACTACAGCTAGGCACTTTGCCAAAAAAGGGTCATTTTTCACTGCGAAATTGAGGTGTGCCCACGTTGCGTTTTGCGCCATTTCCTGTCGCGGGCACTAGGCCGACCCACACAAGTGAGGTACCATTTTTCTTGGAAGACTTTGGGGAACGCGGGGTAGGTGGAAATTTGTGGATCCACGCAGATTCCAGAACTTTCCACCACAGAAATGTGGGGAAAATGTGTTTTTTTTGACAATTGTTTAGGTTTGCAAGGGAGTCTGGGTAACAGAACCTGGTGGGAGGCAGTCAAGTCACCCCATCCTGGATTCCCCTGGGTGTCTAGTTTTCAAAAATGTATAGGTTTGCTAGGTTTCCCTAGGTGCCGGCAGAGCTATGGTTCAAAAACTACAGCTAGGCACTTTGCCAAAAAAGGGTCATTTTTCACTGCGAAATTGAGGTGTGCCCACGTTGCGTTTTGCACCGTTTCCTGTCGCGGGCACTAGGCCGACCCACACAAGTGAGGTACCATTTTTCTCGGAAGACTTTGGGGAACGCGGGGTGGGTGGAAATTTGTGGATCCACGCAGATTCCAGAACTTTCCACCACAGAAATGTGGGGAAAATGTGGTTTTTTTGACATTTCTTAGGTTTGCAAGGGATTCTGGGTAACAGAACCTGGTGGGAGGCAGTCAAGGCACCCCATCCTGGATTCCCCTGGGTGTCTAGTTTTCAAAAATGTATAGGTTTGCTAGGTTTCCCTAGGTGCTGGCAGAGCTATGGTTCAAAAACTACAGCTAGGCACTTTGACAAAAAAGGGTCATTTTTCACTGCGAAATTGAGGTGTGTCCACGTTGTGTTTTGTGCCGTTTCCTGTTACGGGCACTAGGCCGACCCACACAAGTGAGGTGCCATTTTTCTCGGAAGACTTTGGGGAGCGTGGGGTGGGTGGAAATTTGTGGATCCACGCAGATTCCAGAACTTTCCACCACAGAAATGTGGGGAAAATGTGGTTTTTTGGACAATTATTTAGGTTTGCAAGGGATTCTGGGTAACAGAACCTGGTGGGAGGCAGTCAGGGAACCCCATCCTGGATTCCCCTGGCTGTCTAGTTTTCAAAAATGTATAGGTTTGCTAGGTTTCCCTAGGTGCCGGCAGAGCTATGGTTCAAAAACTACAGCTAGGCACTTTGCCAAAAAAGGGTCATTTTTCACTGCAAAATTGAGGTGTGTCCACGTTGCGTTTTGCGCCGTTTCCTGTCGCGGGCACTAGGCCGACCCACACAAGTGAGGTACCATTTTTCTCGAAAGACTTTGGGGGACGCGGGTGGGTAGAAATTTGTGGATCCACGCAGATTCCAGAACTTTCCACCACAGAAATGTGGGGAAAATGTGGTTTTTTTGACAATTGTTTAGGTTTGCAAGGGATTCTGGGTAACAGAACCTGGTGGGAGGCAGTCAAGTCACCCCATCCTGGATTCCCCTGAGTGTCTAGTTTTCAAAAATGTATAGTTTTGCTAGGTTTCCCTAGGTGCTGGCAGAGCTATGGTTCAAAAACTACAGCTAGGCACTTTGCCAAAAAAGGGTCATTTTTCACTGTGAAATTGAGGTGTGTCCACGTTGCGTTTTGCGCCGTTTCCTGTCACGGGCACTAGGCCTACCCACACAAGTGAGGTACCATTTTTCTCGGAAGACTTTGGGAAACGCGGGGTGGGTGGAAATTCATGGATCCATGCAAATTCCAGAACTTTCCACCACAGAAATGTGAGGAAAATGTGTTTTTTTTGACAAAAGTTTAGGTTTGCAAGGGATTCTGGGTAACAGAACCTGGTGAGAGGCAGTCAAGTCACCCCATCCTGGATTCCCCTGGGTGTCTAGTTTTCAGAAATGTATAGGTTTGCTAGGTTTCTCTAGGTGCCGGCAGAGCTAGGGTTCAAAAACTACAGCTAGGCCCTTTGCAAAAAAAGGGTAATTTTTCATTGTGAAAATGTGGTGTGTTCACGTTGGGTTTTGAGCCATTTCCTGTCGTGGGCACTATGCCTACCCACACAAGTGAGGTACCATTTTTATCGGGAGACTTAGGGTAATTCAGATTTGTAAAGCAACTGTTATTACCTATTGACTTTTGATGCATTCTGCCTTCCAAATGAAAGACATTGTGTAAAAAAGAAGTAATTTTAAAAAATGACCGATAATTCTCATGCTAGTATGAGTATTCCCAATTTCGGAAATGTGCAAATATCTACTGTTTCTAAACTCTATATTTTGTTCCCATTTCAGAAATCTATAGGTGTCTTTCATACCGATTTTTCCATGTATACATTTTCCCACAATAATTGCTATATACCCGGTACATAAAAAAAAAACATTGCAAGACGCTGCTCAGTTATTGGCTCTGGGTTCGTCGGGTTCTTGGTGAACCTACAAGTCCTATATATCCCCACAACCAGTAAGGTCCACCGGATGTAACGGTATATTGCTTTCAAAGAGCTGTCATAATTAGAAGAAGTTACAGGTGAAAACGTTGACACAAAAAGCAGTTTTTTTCAACTAATTTTCAATTTTTCCTATATTTAACTGTTAGTTTCTATAAAGAAACCTTGATGGATCTACACAAATGACCCCTTGCTGAATTCAGAATTTTGTCTACTTTTCTAAAATGTATAGCTGTCTAGGATCCATTATTGCTTTCATACCCATTTCTACCATTAACTGGAAGGAGGTTGAAAGCACAAAAAATAGCAAAAATAGGCTATGTCCCAGAAAAATGCCAAAACTGTGTGAAAACTTTTGGTTTTCTGACAAAAGTCTGTCATTCTCTAAAATCTGGGAAAATGGTGATTTCAGCCCCACAAACCCTTTTTTGATACCATTTGCAGGGAAAAACCCAGACGCTTTTATTTGCAGCCCTTTTTTTGCATTTTTCCCAAAACCCCCAAAATGTTGCTGTATTTTGGCTAATTTCTGGGACCCCTCCAGGGGAACCCACAAACCCTGGGTACCTTTACAATCCCCATGAGGTTGGAAAAAAAGGACGCAAATTTGGCGTGGATACCTTATGTGGTCAAAAAGTTACAGGGGCCTAAGCGCGCACTACCCCAAATAGCCAAAAAAGGG